>OU898283.1:98061037-98798537 GCA_918026665.1 Diabrotica balteata | reverse complement strand
TTAAGGGAGTAGCGTGGTAACTGCTACAGTATCCTAGATATAATATTGACTTATTAATAGTGGTATTTTCTTTTTAGTGATTTCCTCTTTTAATATGGGTAACTGGATCTCATTGCACTTTGTCAAGGAATTGGTATACGATTTTTTCAGTTTTTTTTCTCTACTGGTATACTGGATTATATAAATAATAAAATTGTCTATTTCTATTGTCCGAAGTCTCATCGTCTGACGTATCTTGTAGTTTCTGTCTTCTTCTGTCATCTTTTGCTTTTATAAATAAATATTTGTGTAAATAAAAAATGCACAAGATCTGTTTTAAACGTTTAATACCAAAAACTTTTTATTTCTATACATAAAATATTCACACCTATTTACAATTCAGTAATATTAAGAATACTGTATATGTAATTTATAATCGATATAGCATCATGTACATTCATATTATATGGTTTAATTACATATTGTTATTATTAAAAATGAGTAAAACAACACTATGGAACTTTCGAGTTAAAGCTGAATAGAACAGTTGAACGATATTTAAAAATTATTGCCTTATTTTCTGTCAAACAAACTGACTTTATGAATTTTTATTTCTGAATAAACATTTGAAAGATGTTTTTACCATCAAAAAAATATAAATAATTTTTAAATATTTTCTTCCAATATGTAATCCAAAAATATTCAGGATCTAAAAGTGTCTGTTACTGCAGAGTATGTCAAACAGAAAAAATATATTAGAATTTTGTAGAAAATAGAAAATTTTATGGACTGGCCATACTGTTGTTAGTGCGAAGAGGCTTTTGATGTCTTTTGTCTCAATTGTTTCTATATTTACTTATGATTGGTGAAGTTTTCACTGTGGGGAATGAAAGAAAAGAAATTTGCGTATAAATTACATAAAATTATACTTATAACACGATGAAACTCTATGGTATGTTTTAAGTTATTGTATGAAGAACATTCATCAAATGGAATTGACCATATAAAACGGTAAGAACCTCAATCCGTAAGTCTTTTTCTTTTTAATAAGAAAATATTAAAACATATTATAGAAGGCGTTATAGCATAAGAGCAACGAAAAAGGCTACTTTAAAATGTCTTATAAAAGTAAAAGACAATTCATTGAGGCAGATTGCCACGGACAGAAGTACTGTTACTATTTTTGTATACCATATACACACCGCGAACAACGCTAAGACAATGACAGCAATAGCAGCAAGAAGTCTGCATCCAAATCTAGTGAGAAGACCTACAAGGTACTCTAAATTAGTTGACAGATTGGTGCATTCAATGGAAAATCGCAATAAACCCAGAGAAATTATAGGTATCACAATTTTTTTTTATTATTTAATTTTTCAAGTTGGTAAGAAGTTGTTACTACCATCGTAGATCTACCAAAAAAAATCTTTTTGAATTCCAACAATATTAAAGTCACCCGGAATGCACAAAAAGTTTATAATTTTTTGTAAAAAAATACGTTTTTAAAAAAATAATTTACACAGTTTATAAATTACAAATGATGTAATCAAGTTAAAAAATGTGTATTTTTACATTTAATTTATCCATAGTAAACATTTTGGTTCTGAGTTAAATTATTTAGGTAACCCGGAATTACCCTAAATATATCACAATTTTCATATTTAATTCAAGTTTGACATGAATCAGAAACAGTAAAAAAAATTCTAATACAATCATTACAGTGCTATATTTTAATGCAATGGGTCAAAACTTAAGTCCGTCAGCTAAGCAGAAGTTGATATTGGAGACGGGCAGCTGGCACTGACTTGTGAGTCACCGAATGTCTGGCGTCTGGCTCCCCTCCACTACTCACTCACACCCTTTGTTTCTGTTAGTCTGACTCCACCGTTCAATCTGACAACACGAGGTTTGCGCGTTATTACATGTATTTCAGTGTGTTTTGTTTAGTGTGTGTGGTTTATGACTTGTGAATTCCGTGTGGTTTTGTTGTGTTTCTATCATGAGTAAAAAGACAAACACTATAACAACGAGGAAATGCACTGAATTGCACAACCTCTTGACCTTAGTGATATTAATGTTTTACCTACTAAAAGTGACGTGCTGATGTATTTTGAATGGGTGAGAAATCAGTTGAAATCTGAAGGATGCTACCAACCACAGAAAAAGTTAATTGCAATGCAGTGACATATAAGTTAGAGCAAATTTGGAAAAAATCATCAATACCTGTTTCATCTACTAACAATATTGTTTTTATGATTCTACAATTGCATGAGAGGTGTGAAAAGATTAACAAATCTTCAGGTTGTAATACAAAAAATGCCAAGAGTTTTAAAGTTGCAGTTGAAACGTTTAGATCTGACATTGATAATAGTCTTTTTGATATTTGTTCATGCAAATATAGTGAACTAGACAAATGTTTGTACCTAGCTCCAAGAAAAGTACCAAAATTAGAACATGCATTCTTGACAGACCAACGGAACTTGAGGATGATGATTATCAGAGGTAATGACCAAGCAGAGACTGAAAAAATTGAAAAACGAAAACAAACGGAAGGAAAAGTCCCTGCAATGAAATTGAAATTGCGCGGTCAACTTTTAATAGAATAAGTAGGAATGTGGAACTAACTACTCCACCTGATTTAATAAATGTGGATATTCTTAGTAGTGACTCTGATAATGAATCCATGGAAGAAGAATCAAGTAGGCCTGATGAAAAAGTTCAAGGTTCTAAAATAACTCCTCTAAGAAACAAAATTGAAAGTCCAAGCGTGAAAGTAAAACAAGGCCTGCCAGTGAATCTGTCATTGTTTTCTAGGGCATGTGATCGCAGAGGCATTTCAAACAGAGCAGGTGCTCAACTAGCAAGTGCTCTTCTACAAGAGTTGAATCTCATATCACCAGAAAACCAAGCCGCAGTTATTGACAAGTTCAAGATTTTTCGTGAAAGGTTAAAGTACCGCCGAAGTATTAATGCGACTCGCACAAATGAAATAATTGCTCTTTACTTTGATGGTAGGAAGGATGAAATCATAATCAAAGAAATTGTACGTGGGAAATCTGTCCGTAAAACCATACAAGAAGAACACATATCGTTGGTCGAGGAACCAGGTTCAGTATATTTCGGTCATGTAACTCCAAACAGTGGATCTGGGAAAGATATAGTATCATCAATATTAAGTTATATGAGTGATAACTCCGTTGATAACTCAAATATCAAAGCGCTTGGATGTGATGGTACGGCAACGAATATTGGAACCAGTATTCCCTTGGTTCTAGATCGAAGAAGCATTACAATACCTGTGGCTTTGAAGGCTAACTGGATTTGTTTAGCCAACATCCTTCAAGATGAAATAAAGAACCATTTTAAAGATTTTTCTTTGTCAACTTTTTATCTGTAATCTTTAAGTAAACTTTTGTATTTCTTTAATAAATTTCGTACCTCAAAAACAGTCTTTTATTGTTTTAACATAAAATATCCTAAAGTTTAAATAAGTAAATATGTAATTTATTGTTCATTAAGTAATTGTGTTATAAAATACTAATAATCCCACTAACCTAAGTAGAAGCAACAAACAGGTTTAACACCTAATCATAATAAAGAGAAGATATTGATTTTTCGTTGTTACAATTGAGATTTTCATAAAGATTCCGGGTGACTTTATGCTTAGTTACAGATATTATCCTAATTTTATTGTTCACTGTTATCACGTACTTAATATTTTTTAAGTTGAAAATAAAAATATAAAATTAAATTTTCAATAAAAAAAAAGATGAAAAATCGTGTTTTTGAGAAAAAATTCTAAAGTTTAAGTGAGAGACCTAAATATGTTTTAATTAAAACAAAACTTTTTTCCCTGAAAGAGTAATGTAAGAGGCAACTTTTTATCAACTTGAAAGTTTGAATTTCAAAAATTCATTATTTGAGTATTTATTATGATACACCCTACTGCATATGACAGTCGCTAGCACCTATTTTAAACACAAGAACATACACAAGGTAACCTGGATCTCTTCCGATGAAAGAAAAACTAGTCAGATTAATTACATCTTAATAGATTTAGGGCATAAAGCAGACTTAATAAACTGCAGAAGTTATATAGGCGCATAACATAGATTGAGATAATTGATTAGTGAACTTAACATTAAGGGGTTGGAATTTCAAACACCGGTAAAGAAAATAAAATGGATAAAAAAATTGAATATGCAAAAGCTGAGAAATACGAAGAATGCAGAAAGGCACTTCAAAAACCTCGTAAATAGGCTAAGATATCAAAGTTTAAGTAATAAAGGCTAGACACCTACAGGACAAGAGTAAAGGAAGAAATTGAAGCAGTAACGAGAGATGAAATAGGAACATAAAGTGGTGTCAGCAAAAATAATTAGTTTGACGACGAAATGCAAGAATGCAACACAGAAAAAAACGAAGCCTGCACAAAGATGCTTACCCGATGAATTAGAAAAACTCTAGAAAATTATTAGACAAAAAAAAGAAAAAAGAAAATATACAAACAAAAAATGAAACCACATTCAAGGCAACCAACAAAACTATGCAGAAGTCATAAAGGTGGCCTATTAACAAGGAAAGATGTATTAAATAGATGGGTAAAATACTTTAACCAAGCACTTAATATAGAGATCAGAAGAAGAAAACATGGAAGACGAAAGAGCTGGGGTAGCGGAAACAAAAGAGAGGAAAGAGAGGGATCTACACAAAAAAAAGAGATATCTTTGAATGCTCTAACCAAAGAGAAACCACGCTTCTAAATGCAGTACTATGTCATTGTATGACAACATATGCAGAAAGGATAATAGGACAATATCAGGCTAGTTAATATAATTCTTTGCGTTGAGTAATTGCGTTAAATCTGAATTATGTAGTTTATTTGTAAAATGCGATTATCTCGAAAACTGTTAAGTTTTGGAGTTAATAACAAGTATACCTTTTTATTGTTAAAATAATGTATCCTTAATATTTTTTATCACAAACACCGGTAACGTAAAGAACAAAAAAGTTAAGTGCAAATGTATGCCACATATGTGGCATATGTGGCGCCCTCTACTAGCTACATTAAAGTATGCATCAAATTATAATTCCTGATATTCAATAGTACCCAGTTATAAATTTTGATTGATAAGTGTTTACAAACATGAAAGTTATAGCGAAAATTAAAATTTTCAAGTTTTCACTTTAACACTCTGTATCTTTCTTAATATCAACATTTTATTAAAGCAATTTGGCTATAATCGTAATATTTTAAAGTGTAGACTATACGGTTTCTTTTTGTACAATTACTTGGGGACCACCCTGTATATAATAACAAAATTCTTAGAAGTTGAACTCACTAACAATCAAGTGGCCAGCATACTCACTGCGCTACCAAGGCGTTTATTTTGCAGCAAAAGTAATTGAGTAATTTATTTCTGGATTATCATAATGGACGTTCCCCAGTTTCCGTCAAATTTTATTCTATCTATAAAACATCTATTTGAATATTTATAAAAATAAATTGTTTTTTCTAAAATAGGTTTTTATTGTTACTTTATATTTTCCACTGTATTAATAAACTATATTTATATTTCATTACACTGAAAATAGTTAAACGTGAAAATATATAGTATTAGAAGGGAAACGTTGTTGTTGTTTGTTTGTGTTTAAATGACTGCGGACACTAAATCCATTCGTCAATCTTACAATTTGATGTGTAGTGTGTGTGTGTGTGTGTAGAGTAATTGTCTTGATACTTAGCAAAGTCGACGTCATTGTCTTTGCTAAGAGACGCTAATTGTATCCGAACGTCTGCAGTCCCTCCGGTGAGTACCGATCGCACAAGGATAGAAATTATTTTCATTTATTAATTTTTTTAATAAACGAAAATTTCCACCCAGGTGGGATTCGAACTCACGACCTTTAGGTTTAAAGGCAGGCGCTCTTACCACTGAGCCACAGAGGGGGTTAAGGGAAACGTTAAAAAAAAAAGATAACGTATCGACGAACGATAACATATAACACAGCAACGAAAAAATAATTTATGGTTAATCTGAGGTGGTGAAGCGGAAAGGGTGGGTTTTAAAAGGTAAAAAAGAGTTTATTACGATTTCCAGCAAAACTACAAGTCCTACAAATAAAAAAACATAAAACATCTACAACTTTTATATTTAAACTTTTTTACAGAACTTCAAAAATTACTAAGTTTTTGGTTTTTTATTTTTGTCTTCAACAGGAAAAAATGTACAAAATTTAGTGAAAACATCTTGTAATGTCTTCTTCTTCTTCAAGTTCCACTCCTATCGGAGATTGGAAATCATTCTGGCAATTATAATTTTATTGGTTACTCGCCTGAATAGTTCAATTGAACTGCATCCAAACCACTCACGGAGATTGCGTAGCCACGAGATTTTACGTCTTCCTACGCTTCTTCTACCTTTGATTTTACCCTGCATTATATTCCTTAGTAGTTCGTACTTTTCACCTCTCATGATGTGCCCCAAGTATTCCAATTTCCTGATCTTTATGGAATTTAAAACTTCGCATTGTTTTCCTAGTTGTTCGAGAACTTGTTCGTTTGTTTTGCGATCCATCCATGATATTTTCAAAATGCGTCGGTAACACCACATTTCGAATGCTTCTAGGTTTTTAATGTTGGATTTTTTAAGTGTCTAACATCTTGTAATTATTATTTTATTTTATTTAATAATTTTATTTAAATTATTAATTTTTTCTGTTTGTTTTAATATCGAAAAAGCACCCTTATTGTCAATCAAAAGTTCTTATATTAAAATACTTTCTTTTTAAAAAGTTCAGTAGCTTTTTTGTTCGTTAAAATTTCTACTTTTTAATGGTGTAAAAAATATATATTATTATGTCTGTCTCAGAAAATGTAAAAAAAACAAAAAAAGTGAAAATAGTTGAATGTCTAAATATTAAAGATGGAATTTAAAGGGAATTGTATCTAAATAATGTGACTGCTGAAATTTTCTTTCAGGAAAAAGTTTTTTATTATTCGTAGCGTTATTTCCCGATAGTTAATACATTGCTGTTTTTTCTTTTTGTGGATTAGTATAATCACCCCTCCTTTCCATTTATCTGACACAGTTATCTTCTTGTCAAATTCCTTAAATTAGCTTGCTGATATATCTGTACAGTGCTTCTTTCCTATGTGTTAGATATTTATACACTATACTAGCTGACTCGACCACGCTTTGCTCTAGGAGGAAAACTAGGAGTACTGATATCGTACTCCTAGTTTTTAATAAAAACAAGTGGTTTTATTAAATAGTTTTTTAAAATGAAAGTGTTTATCTACAATATACTACGTAAGTCATCTATACGTAATTATTATTATTGTGGAAAAAAAACGTCAAATAATAAATATACACTACCGTACAATCATTGTGTGAGGTTAGCTGCTATAAGCAGCTGATAGTAGCATGCGGTTGGTTTGTCACTTACCAGAGCCGGAGTAAGGCCTTCGCCGCCGCAGCTTAAAATGACTTCACACAATGTAAACACACCTTCCGATCTAACCAGTCCAGTAAATCAACGTTCGAATATCATAAACATTTACGTATCAGCCGCTTCACATTCTTTTCCGAGTAAGACCCAAGCAATTGTATTTAGTTGTATCAATAATGCTAAACTGCACGATTATCTCATTCCTTTGGGCACAATCATAAACCCAAAAAATATTATTTTTTCATCTAGATTATCTCATAATAGAATCTGCATGTAGTTGGCAAACAAAACCGTAGTAGATAACTTCATGACACAACATGGCTCCATAGAAGTACTCGGCGAAGTTGTAACAGCACGAAGAGCTTGTCTCTCCAGCAGAAAGACTAGTCTTGTCTGGAGTCTGCCCGTCAATTCCTCATCAAGTGTTAGTTGAAGAATTACAAAATATCGGTTTAAAGCTTATTTCCCCAATAACATTTCTGAAAATAAGCTCGACTCTCCCCAAATATGGTTGCATATTGAGCGTTTGGAGGCAAGTTTATATAAGCATTATAACATCACCAATTTCAGATTATATTCTAATAAATTTCGGCCAAACACGTTACCGCATATTTTAGTCACAAGATACACTCACCTGCTTTATTTGCAAAAATACAGGACACATATCATCCCAATGAAAGAACAGTTCAGTAACGGAATCAACTCATATAGAGTCAAACAATGAAGTACCAAATCAAACAGCTTCAACAAGTATACTACACAAGGTACCAAACATCTAGCAATTATTAATTTATCCATTATCAAATCCAAGCATATCACCTACACCTACAAATCTCCATGACAAAGAAATTACTAATACTCCTACTCATAGCAACACTTTCAATCAACCTCATTCAGCGGCAATACCGTTTTCACAAACTTCGGAAGCAATATCCTCCAATCTATCAGCTCCTTTTCCATTAAATACAACTGCAGAAAATTCTAATAAAACTGATACATCACCACAATTTTCTGAAACAACCATTTCAATCAATCTTACAAATAAAACTTCAAGCTCGACTTCTGTCACTACCAATGAGTTTGCTTCAGTACTTCCAAATGTAATAAAGTGAAAACTCTAATAGCAATTGCGAAAACGCAAGTTCTTCCATAAAACGTAGTATTGGTGAGATTGACACGCCTCCTTTAGACTCAGCAATTTTATCAGAAAATCGGTTTGCAAAAACCCAAACCCGCTAAACCAAAAAAACCGCGCTCAATCTAAAGTCCCATCTACACGGGAAACTTTTGAAAAATTTCATTCATAATCATAGCCCACCATTCGTTTTAAATTACCACCAATTGTCCTTACTGATTGATAATCTCCAAGGTTCTCCCAACACTATCAGCGTCGTTAAAGAATTTATAACTGATATGGCTGGTTTAGTCCAAAGCAGCTATCAATATGCAAATGATAGATCTACAAAAAGCAAGTTTACAAAACTTCAAAAGAAACTACACAACGATTTAGAGAAAGAGATTTCTGACTTAGATAGTGACTCTTCTGTAGACAATTGTTCAGTATCATCTAACTCCGAACCTGTTAACAACATTCAACTCGATTCAAAAAATATTGTCACTACTCAAATTTTACGACAGAAAACAATCATTTATTTTTCCGTTTACCTTCCAGCATGTAGCACATATTCAGCTGAACTCTACGCCATATACCGTGCTGTGAAACTTCTTAACGAGCTTACACTCACAAAACGTCTGATCATAACAGATTCCTTAGCTCTCTAAACTCATTAAAATACATTTTTCCGAACCATCCTTTTGAAAAGTTGCTAAAATACCAGCTTTCCCAAGCTCGTGAACATGAAGAAGTGTCCAATTTTTATGGGTTCCCTCACACGTTGGAATAACAGGAAATGAAGAAGCTGACAGGACTGCACAAGAGGCAAGTTTAAGTGTGTTTCCAGTGACTCGCGCGTTTAGGTCTAGGACATACCAGATTAACGCACTCCTACATGTTCACAAAGAAAAATCCACCTATATGTGATCAGTGTAACGTCCGATTAACAGTCGAACACTTTTTAACAATTTGTAGTAAATATGAACAAGGAAGTCAGCGTAACAAGATCCAAAACGCTCTACCACAGGCTCTAGGTCAAAACTGTTCCTGTGAAAATATAGTGAATTATCTCAGATCCCTAAACATTTTGTACAATCTGTAGGTGTTTAACTTTGTTATTTATATTGTGTTCCGTCGCTAATAAATTTATTTGTGTATTGTCTATCTTTTTCTAGTAAAAAAAATTTTTAACAGAGTTAAGTAAATCCGTAATGGCATCCCTGGTATATCCAGAGAATTTAAAAATTCTTGTGGATAATTTACAACCTCTTCTTCATTATCAATACTGTCGACAGACAGTAACCACGATGTCGTTAACATCAACATATTCGCCACCAAAATTGCGCACTCAATAATTATTTAGTATAGCCGGGAACAAACTTACAATTTATTTATGTTTGATCTCAACAAAAGTGCAGAAATTATCTAAAAGTTTAATGCATTTTGTGTTTGGATGTAGTTTTATTTTAGCGTTCCCAATATTCGGATATTTCTCGAATAAGTATAAATAGCTTTTAATAACACAATGATATATTACATTACTTTCATTTAACAAACAATCACACACATATCTCTTCTTCATTGGATCAAATATATCTCCTCAAGAACTTCTCGTTTACTGTCAAACAACTGCAATAATAGAATTGAGTTCTCCATTCAACAATATATAGTAGTTTCAACCATGTTCTACCATCCATCAATGAATAGAGTACCGGCATGTAAGTAATGTTTATTTTCCGCAAATCGCCAGGAAATTTTGACATTCCTGTCAAAATTTCTTGAAGAAAAAGTCAGGACTTCCTTACTGTAAGGAAATGTCATTTCCTTACTGTAAGGAAATGATATTTCCGTACAGTTGTTAGTGTTCTACATAAGTTTGACAATTCAACCTCAATACGTTTCCATAGTAACCCAAGTAATTTTATTAGGAATTTCAAAGCACCATTTATTTGGGAATAAAATTATCGCGTTTTTTTTAAATCAATCAATATCTGTCGAATTTTAAACGATTTGCGGAAAAATAGTATGTTTACCTCGTAGGAAAAGCCACATTCCTGGACTCTGTGTTGCTAAGTCTCGGCTTGCGCCTCGACTTAGCAATCTTCACAGTCGTCCAGGAATGTTAAGCTTTTCCTACCCGGTAAACAATGTACTATTATTTATTTATTTATTTGCTCATCTGTTAATTTATTACAATCGAAGAGACTATTTTATAACAATTTGTGGGCCTTACCTCGTCTGTTTAAACTTTTAAAATTTTATACCTTTTATTCAGCTTACTTATTTAAATAAAACCACAGACATGTAATATTGGCATAATTATTGTAATTTACAACATCTACTTTGTGTATCGTTATTGGACAACACCCTAATATGGGTTTTTATTATTTCAGCATTTGTTTAACTTTGTATCGAGACCTGAGGATGCTTTGCATATTGTAGAAAGCGAAACCGGTCGTCAGATAGTTAAATTAAATTGATTGTGAGTAAGTCTTATTTATTATTTCTATACCTATTTGAAATGGACTCACACAAGCAACACATTCATGATTTTAAAAACGATTGTGTTACACATATATTAATCTCATCCTCATAAATCAAAAGAGGAATAACCGGTAATGGATGTCGAAAGTCACCAGACAGTAGTAATACAGCATCACCGAATAGTTCGTCGTTGCTGTTTAAATCTTTAATACATCTATGTAATACTTCAAGTAAATCTTTATGAACCATAGAATATTTATTCCAGATACTTTTCTATCACTGGAGTTGTTCCGAAGAACCTCCTAGAAAACATAAAAAATCTGGGTCTAAATGAATATATATATAAGATCAGAAAGCTGTGCTACTTTCGACGTCCAGATGCGTGCGAAAATTTTTGTGAGATACACCGATGTACCATGTCACCTAGGACTTGATAACATGGAAAGAGTCACATAAGAACTTAATCCTTTTGATACCGTAGGTATCTGGGATAAGTGAATTTTTCCTAATAGGGAGTGTGAGCCATATGGCTAAATCTGGATAGTAAACCTATTCCAAGGAGACTCGCTGAGTCCATTGTGGTTCTGTCCAGCAATGAATCTACTATCCCAGCTATTGAACTATACTAACTCAAGTTTTTGGCATTAAAAATAACAACATTGTAGTGACAAAGCTTAATTATCTGTTGTATATGGATAATTTGAAAATTAATTGCTTCCACTCGAAATCACTTAGATCAAATGCTAAAAACTGTAAAAATATTTTAAAATGATATCAGTATGCACTTTGGGTTAGAGAAGTGCCGTGCACTAAATATAGTCAAGGGAAAGATTCAACCCGAAGGATTCGATATGCAAAATGGCCAAAACATCGAAGCTATGGGAGAAAATGACATGTATAAATATCTAGGAGTAAGGCAAGCGCGGAAAATTGACCATAAACAAATGAAAATTAAATTAACATCAGAGTTAATACTACTAAAACAGCTGCCCCGTTCAAATCTAAATAGTAAAAATTTGCTTAAGGCATTAAATAACTACGCATTTTCTGCGCTTAACTACTATATTTGGTATTATACTCTTTAGCGAAAAGTCCGAACACACCTCACAAAGGCACAAAAACATCATCCTCGAAGTGCAGTGAAAAGAACGACATTACCACGGTATTAAGGAGGAAGAGGACGTATGGATATAAGTGAGCAATTAGAAAAACAGATTACTAATTTAAGAACTTATTTTTAGGTGCAGGCGGAGACATCTACTCTTTATCGCGCGATTTGTGCAGTAGATGACAACACCGATCAAATTGAGGTAACAAAGAATGCGCATAAACCGTCTTACTAAGAACGAAAAAATGCGCATCTGGATGGCTTTTTGGCTTATTGGTTGACAGTAGGAAAGATGTTTCCTGAAACAGAAAGTTCATTCAAGATCAGGTTATACCAACCAGAAATTACCTGAAATATATCGTCAAAGACCTTCAGGTCCAAAACGACAAATGCCGATATGGATGTCAAGCCCAAGAAACCATCTAACGTCTTACAGGGTACTACCAGGCATTTGCTGCAACTAAATTTAAGAAACGGTATGACTCAGTAGAAAAGATCCTCCAGCAAGAGATAGCTTTTAAACTGGGACTACTACAAACAATCTAGACAACTACAACATCTAGCAAAAGTTGCCACAGCAAAAATGACCAACATATGGAAGGACTGTCAAATTTCAAGAGCGACAAAGATGAGGTTGATCAACTGCTTAATATTTACAATACTGACCGACGAATGTGAATCTTGGACTCTGAGACAATCGGAGAGAAGATAGATAGACGCCACTGAAATGTTCTGTTGGAGACGAATATTACGAATTCCTTGGACCGACCGTAGAACAAATAATTCAATATTAAGAGAGCTAAAAGTAAGCCAACGACTCTCTAGTAAAGTCAATCTCCAACAATTAAAATATTGTGGGCATGCTATGAGAGCAAACACAGAAAACATGTAAGCCGTATGGCTAAATATGGAATAATAATTATGTTTATTGAGGACGCTTACAAAGATTACAAAAAACAAAAAGCATACTAAATAGTAAATAAACATAAAAACTTACTGACGTAGAACTACTATAAAAGTAGCACCCCTTGTGCGTAAACAGGAAAATAGTAAAACTAGCAAACAGGATCCAATAATTTCTACCATTGAGATTATTCTTGATTGTCAAGTTCAGGAATTTTTGTACCGTATTTATCAGCTATGAAAAATTAAAGCAGATTCACATTTGAGCATTTTACGTATCCGTTTTCGACCACAATTGGACACCTTGTTAAGAATAACATTCCTTCAGGAATATTACTCTTCAGTTATATTCGGAAATATTAATGACGATCAGAGTTGGATATTCCTAGCTGGCAGTTACTATACCTCACTAATGGTATTTGGTTATTGGTTGCGGGAAGCAACGATTTAAACATTACCAATTGCCAGCAGAGCATTATTATATATAAATATTAAATAGTAATACAAAAATTAATTAAAAGTTGAAAAAGCTTTTATGGGAATTAAATATAATAATAGAATGCCTAGATTCATTATGAAAATAAAATTGAAATCCTGTTAAACCGGCATTAGTCCGGTTTTAGAACAATCTCTGCAATAATATTATTGCAGACATTGTTATTAAAAACTTTCTAAAAATAATGACTTCACAATTTTTCCATTATAAAAAGACAATATATGGCAGTAAATGTATTGCTTTCAAATCAAACCCATATAAACCGATAATGTAAGTAACAAAGATAATGTTAGTTTCTTATTTTTTTAAATTTTTAAGATATGCTAAACGATTTTTTGTTCTAGGAATCGAAAGAGTCTAAAACCTAACGAGTTGGAAAGGAAACAGAAAGAATTTCACGAAAATTATAAAAAGAAGGCTGAACGAACAAGAAAAGCAGAGTACAACTGAAATAGACACTGATGAGAGAAGATCATGATAGTCCGAGCAATCTGCTAATGAACATGATCCTAAAGAATGCATACTTTCCTGGAGAATACAGATTTTGTATTGGACAAGATGATAAAAATATTTTATAAGCAAACCTCTTACTTCAGGTAAGACAAAGTCGAAAAATATTGTTAGAATACTACCAGGACCAAAATTGTTGGCTAGAAGCGCTTCAAACGGTGTGGAAGCATTTTGCTTATTCATCACTGATAAAATCATAAAAAATATTTTATCTAAGACAAACAAATGTTTGAGTTAAAAATGTTCAAATATTTAAGAGACATGGATTATAGAGAACTGTCAAAATCTGAAATAAAGGCCCTCTTTGGAGCTTTACTTCTTATTGGTGTTAAAAAAGGAGCACACACAAACTGTGCCGAGCTCTGGGACACAAAAAGAACGAGAATGAATCTATTACGAGAACTTTTTAGCTACGAGTTTTATTTTTACTTTGAGTAATAAAATTATTTACGTACTAGAGACGAGCGAAAAAAACTAATAAACTGATACCCATACGAAAATTTCATGAACAATTTGTCACGAATTGTAACTCTCATTTTAACTTGAGCGACTTTGTTACAATTGATGAAATGCTACACGCCTTTAGGGGAAGATGCGAATTCATTAAGAATATTCCAAAGCCAGCTCGGTATGGAATTAAAATTTAGGCACTATGTAATTTTACATACAACTTTTAACTATATTGCAAAAAAAAAGTTCATAGACCATATTTACAATCAAATAAAGCAATTAATGTTGTAAAAAGATTGATTGTACCAATTGAAAAATCTAATAGGAATGTGACAACTGACAATTATTATAGTATCTTCCCGTTAGAGGAATATCTTTTAGAAAAAGGACTCACATTTTTGGGAACTTAAAAAAAAATAAGGAGATACCACGAGAATTTTTAAAAACTAAATCCAGAGAACTTCAATCAAGCTTATTTGATTTCCAATATGACAAGGGTCTAGTTTCAACGGTTTCAAAAAAAACAAGGTTGTACTATTTCTTTCCACGATACATGATGACAATTATGTGGATGAAGAAACCAAAAAATCCGCTGTTAAATTAGATTACAATGCTACAAAAGGAGTGGTAAATACCGTCGACCAAATGTGTTCATCCTATAGTAGCTCTAAAATTGCCCGAAGATGGCCTCTTTCATTATTTTATAGACATTTAGATATAGCAATATATAGCAATATTCCTGGAAAAAACCCTGAAACCATGGAAAAGAAAGTACGAAGGAATGCGTATACCAGTAAGGAACGAATATCTATATACGCTAAGTTTTGCTGACGACCAAATAGTGATCGCACAAGACGAGGATGACCTCAGTTTTATGATGAGAAAACTGGAGCAGGAATATACAAAGAATGGGATGGAAATAAACCTAAAGAAAACTAAATACCTAACAACGGAGAATACAGAAATAAAACAGCTGGAAATAGACGAAGGTAAACAAATCAAAGAAACAGATAAATATAAGTATTTAGGTTTCATAATATCAAACAAAGAAACAACGGAGGAGCATATAAGAAATATACTAGGACAAACCAGAGACTGCATACGAAAATTAAACCTGGTACTATGGGATAAGAACATCAGCATGAAAACAAAGGAAAAAATATATAATACCATGACAAGAAGTATCCTCACTTATGGGTGTGAAAATTGGACAATAAATAAAAAACTCAAAAACAAAATAAGAGCAGCAGAGATGGAATTCCTAAGGAGAAGCTGCAGAGTAACAAGAAGAGATATAATAAATGACATGAATATTAAGAGTAGAATGGGAATGAACTCCGACATAATAGACTACATCGAACAGAAGAGGTTAACCTGGTACGGACATGTCAGAAGAGCAGGCCAAAATCGGTGGTAAATAGAATAACAGAGTGGAACCCGATAGAAAGAAGAAAGAGAGGCAGACCCCGAAGGTCTTTCAGAGATGAAGTGGACGAAGCAATGAGAAAAAGAAACCTACAGGAAGTGGACTGGCTAAACAGGAAAAATTGGAGAAAACGGAAAAAGAGCATTTCTTAAAGCTCTGACTTTATATGAACTTATAAATGACCACTTAAAATTAAGAGCAACACTTAAAAATCTTTCTAAAGAAATTTATGTTTAGTTGGAAAAATATAGAGATAATGACGAAACCGTTCAAGACAGTGTCAAACCTGGAATTTGTTACATTTTGCCACATCTCTGTTAAATGTATTTATTGTGATAATAATAAGTAAATGGAAAATAGTGATGAGTATGTTTTATCTGTAATCATAGGTAACTTGTTTGTAATGGTAATAAATTAAATTTAGAAAGTAAAAACTAATTTTTTCTGTAAAAACTGAAGAAAACAATGAAAAGTCTTGTTTAAAGACATAAAATCGAAACTCTCTAAAGCTATGGTTTATTAGAACAGTCAGCGACGCATAACTCATAGTCAGTCGAATGCTGCGTACGTTCGTCAAAATCAAAGGAAGGTTCCCTATGATAACGGTTTGTTAGGTTCAGCTTAGTTGCGCGTACTGCAGAGCGATAGCAGTGTACGTCGACAGTGTGCGCTGGAATCAATTGCGATTTGATTTGGACGCAAACGTTCAGCTGAGCTTAAAGCGTACACATCTATACCGAAATTACAATTGTATTTTTATATTGTTATATAGTCTACTAAATTTTCTTCCGAGGAAGATGAAAGACTAGTTAATATAGTACAAATTGTATGACAGTTCCAAATAAATCCCTGGAAAGTCTAAAATATTCTTGAAATTTTCGTTTTGAAACAATATTTTTTTTATTGTTAATTTCAATCATTGAGCATCTCTTGCTACTATCTACCTTTGATAGTTGTCCTTTTGTGTTACTCATAGTTTCGTTCCATCCTAATAAATATTTTGTTGTTAAAAACCTTTAAATAAAATTTGGTTTCAAATTAATTTTTTGCTTTTTTTCTCAAACTTTTTTTATGAATTGTGTGCAGCATATATTGAAATAAGATGTAATTTATAAAATTATTAAGGTGAGAATTAATTTAACTTTTATGACGAAAAAACAACAAATTTTCAAATCGATTTTTCTAGAAAACGGTGTATCCTACCGACTTAAAGTAAGAGTACCTTTTAGTACAAGAATACCTGAAAATTTAATAATCTAGCATCAAATCACAAATATTAAAAAGGTTTGTACATTTTAAAAATATGTACAGACAACAAAGTTTATTAGGGCTGCAGTCAGAAGTTTGGCCGGGATGTTACAGAAACACTCTTTGGACTTTTGGTCTAGCTTTCGGAATTGTTTTATTTCTTTTTCAAGACACTGTAATTAAAAGAATGTGTAAATATTTACAATATATCACAATTCGTCAGTGCAACTTACTAGTCGTTGAGATTATTTATATAAAGCTTTGACCCTCAACATTAATAACACACATATAAAATATAACATAAAATAATGCACAATATACATATTAAAATTTAGTTAAGATAGTAAAACTTCATTTGTGACATCTTTTAATGGTGTGTTTTAACTGATCCATAGAGACAAGAAAGAAAAAACAAAAATAGTATGATTAAAATTCAATTAGGTGTTCTTCATGTTTTATTATTGGAAGTAATATATTAAACTTGTCTTGATGGTATGCAACATGTTGTGCATGCAGGTATATTATGGTGTGTATATAAAAGTCAATCTTTATTTTATTTTTGATGTTTTGTCGGTAAATAACAACAAATGTTGCTCAGTTTATCTATGTCAAACTTTTTATTTATCCAGTATTTCTTGTCTCTCTCTCTCTCTCTCTCTCTCTCTCTCTCTCTGCCTATGAGAGCAAAATGACACAATTTCCATTGCAAGAAGAAAATGTGGCAACTTAATCTGTCAGTTTGCAATAAAAGTCACTCTTACAAAAAAACCCTAGATTAAGCCCCTAAAATGTTTAGAAACCGGTCTAAAAGAACAAAATAAATATTTGTTTTGTGTGGATGTTCTTTCCATGCAGCTCGGCTGTTTTAACTGAATTGGATATCAATGGGAATGTGTATATTGTTGGGATTTTTCCAATTTCGAATTTCATTCGCTTTCTGATTACTTTTGCATTTCCAATAAAAGTAAAATAATTGCTATGTAATTCCATAATAATGTTTTCTGTTGTCTACACACCCAAACCAGTTGTTTGGGGATTGAAGAGCACTATTTCATGTGATATATGAAGCAATAGAAGCTCGATTTAAAGCCATTATTTTTTAATAACTTTAACTGCTGATCCCGTGGGCGTTTATAATTGTCAAGCAATTTTAAAATATGGAAAATAAAATTTTCATACAGGGCAGTTGGTCCGAAAATGTGATCAAATAAAAGCATTTTATAGTTAATTTTGTTGTGACAGCTCTGCTTACCACGTCTGTTAACTTAACTTTTAACTCTTAACTTTTTAAATTTGTGTTTCACCTTGTCTGTTAACAAGAAGTGAAACACAAATTTAAAAAGTTAAGATTTATTAGAAAGTACTTCACAAGACGGGTATAAAAAACCATCAAGTAGCCAGGAAGTATTTAAAGATCTGCTCGCCGCTTATGACATCGTAAACTAAAGAAACAAAAATTTTATAGGTGAGCTTTAATGGTAAGCAACAATTAAACTAGAATAGAGGGTTGGCGATTATAGCGGCCAAAGTAACAAAAATAAAAGAGATGTGCTTACAACACAATATTGTGAGACTTAATGTAGCTTGGGAAGCAGGCTTTGTCAGAAGATAACCAATTAAACGCAGGAACGATTCGGCCAATTTGAATGCCTCTAAAAAACATTTACCTGGAAATGAATATAAAAAAACTTATAAAATTAAGGATAAGTGAACAAGGAACTAGTACCGAAAAAAAACAAACTAAAATAAATTGTAGGCGCCAGGTAAGTATCAAGGTTACTTCCAAAATTATATTATATTGCTGTAATGGTTGCAGAAGTGCGAAACCCGCGGAAGCAGAAGAAATAGTAGAAGGTATTTGGCACACCTTCAAACAAAAATCACAACTGTACAAAGAAAACAACTACAAAACAAAATCAGTAAAACAAAGAATACATGAATGACAGAAGAAGTCCTAGAACTGATGGACATAAGGAGAGTCTTACAAAAATCGCAATGAAGAAAAATATATAAGGAAACGCAGACAATCATCAGATATAAAATCATTAAAGCCAAAGAAGAATGGATGAGCAGCAGCTGGGAGATTTACTAAAAAACCACAACTACTTTAATGCACACAAAAAGATTAAGGAAGTCACAAATATGAAGAAAAAAAATCACTACAACATCTTTAGTAGATGTGTTGTAATAGATATTAACCACATAGTATCTAGTCCAGAAAATGTGGGAGATATGCGGGAAAAATACATCAAAGGACTGTTTGATAACGAGAGAATAGAACCACAAATGAATGCAGTACAAAGAAACAATACTTGATGTCTTAACATCGGAAGTTACAAAAATAATCTTTACAATAAAACCACAAAAAGCCTCAGGTCCAAAAGAAATATACGTAAAGATGATAAAGTTTATCAATAAAGAAAAACTTCAGACGTTAAGAATATTATTTCACAAAATATATACCACTGGAATCTTTCCAGAAGATTGGCTTACATCGACATTTATACCTATCATCATCACGTTACAACCCTGGGTGGGTCTTGGCTGACTGTACAACATTTTTCCAATTTTTCGGTCTTCCATCAACTTAGGGTCAAATGGAATGTTCATTCTTCGGAGATCTGCTTGGATTTTATCTCTCCGTCGCATTCTGAGACGTCCGAGTGGTCTTTTGCCTGTGGGAATCTCCTCCCATACCAGTTTTATAAGTCTAAGTTATCGGCGTCATTGTAAATTGCTTTTAATTCGATATTGGTTCTGATCTTATACTGGTTTGTGGTAATGTCATGGTGAGGCTCAAAAATTTTTTGTTCAAAGCGTCTGAGCATTTCTTCGTTTGCTTTAGTTTGCTATAGATTTTAGATTCTAGACCAAAAGCCACGACGATGAAGAAGTAGAAATAATTTATGATGAAATAAGAAGAGCTATCGAAACCAATAAAGCAAATTACGAAATACTATTAGGAGATTTTAATAATAAATTGGGCGAAAAAGAGGAAGATTATGAACATTTATTTGGTAACTATGGCTACGGGAAAAGAAACGATAGAGGAGAAATGCTTCTCAATTTTATGAATGAACATAACATGTACTCAATGAACTCCTTTTTCGATAAAAAAAACCAAGCAGAAATTGGACATGGATAAGCCCCGATAAAAAGACAAAGAATGAAATATATTATATTTTAACGAAGAATAGAAACCTAGTAGAAGACGTATCAGTATTAAATCAAGTTAGCATGCAGCAGATAAACTCCAATGATATTGATGATTTGAATAACCTTATTACCGGAACAGTGAATAAAAGCTTTCTGCAACTGAAAAAATCAAAAACAAGATACAATGAATTAGACAAAGAAATATTACAACAAACAAAGAGAAGGAATATCTTAAATAAATCTAACAAAAGGGGAACAGAGGAATATAGAGATCTTAATAGGTGGATTAAAACTGGAATTAGACAACAAAAAAGAAAAGAAAACGAAAAATTAATAACAACAACTATTGAAAAAAATGATAGTAAGAAATACCTCAGACCGACACTAGAACGACGTCAGATGATATCATTAATGGGAAAAGACGAAAATGAAATCACAACTAGAGAAAACATACTGACCCGAATAGAAGAATTTTACACAGAACTTTACTGAACACATCAACAAGATGATGAGATGAGACCAGTACGGAAATTAATAAAAAATGTTGGATCAGAAATGATGTCAAAAGTAACAATTTCAGAGGTAACTACAGCATTGGAAAACATGAAGACAAATAAAGCTGCAGGAGAACTTAGTATTACCACAGATATGATATAAGGAGGTAAGGAACTAATTGCAATTGTAACTAAGCTTGTGGACAGTTGTTTACATCAGGGCAAAGTCCTTAAGAGCTAGAAGAACTCTAAAGTAATCTTATTACACAAGAAAGGTGATAGTCGAAAATTAAAAAACTACAGACCCATTAGACTACTGTCACACCTGTTTAAAATACTCACCAAAGTCATAACTACTCGACTAACAAGGAAATTATACGAATATCAACCATATGAACAGGCAGGTTTTAGAAAAGGCTATTCAACTTCCGATTACCTGTTAACCACAAAAATATTAATAGAAAAATGTAACGAATACAAGTTACCAGTTTTCCAAGCATTTGTAGACTACGAAAAAGCTTTCGATACCACAGAACACACGGCCGTAATAAACGCAATGCAAAATTGTAGACTAGACAGCAGATATATTAACTTAATAAAAGAAACTATGAACCAAGCTACAGCTACATACTACCTAAATGAAAATGAACACACGAACCCTGTATTATTAAACAGGGGAGTCAAACAGGGAGAGACTTTATCACCCAAACTGTTCACCTTAGTTTTGGAGGACGTTTTTAAAAACCTCAATTGGAAATATAAGGGAATAAACATCAATGGCCGCTACCTCAGTAATCTACGATTTGCAGATGACATAATCCTGATAGCTACTGACCTACAAGAAATGCAAACCATGCTTTTAGAACTACATACCGAATCTTCTAAAATAGGACTAAAAATAAATTTAAACAAAACAAAAGTCATGCACTCCGAAGACACCGTGACAATAATAAACGATAAAGTTATAGAAAAAGTTGAAGAATATACTAAGGACAAAAAATAATACTAAATAGGAAAATTTAAACTGAAGAAATAAAAAGAAGAAGAAAGTTAGCTTGGGCAGCATTCGGTAAACTGAACTATATACTTAGAAATCAACAAATTCAATTTCATCTTAGATCTAAAGTTTTTGATGCATGCATTATTCCGATATTTCTTTATGCGGCACAAACATGGACAATCACAAAAAAGAATATGAATATACTTAGAGTCACTCAACACGCGATGGAAAGAGCAATGCTAGGTATATCACTTAAGGACAAGAAAACAAACACATGGATAAGGCAGAAAACCAAAGTCACCGATGTGATGCAAAAATCATTATAGTTGAAATAGAAATACGCTGGACATGTAGGCAGGAGCGATCTAAAAATCAAATGGCATAGATCAATTTTAACCTGGAGACTATACCAACACAACAGACCCAGAGGCAGACCTCCTATGAGATGGAAGATGATCTGAAAAGGACTGCCGGGAAAAATTGGCTACAAATAGCGTACAATAAAAAACAATGGAAAGGAAGACTTGAAGAGGCTTATGTTCAGATGTGGACGTGAATGGCTACACGAAGCAGAAGAAGAAGAACATCGTTATCAGCTGTAATTACGGCACCCAGATACTTAAAACATTGTACTTTTTCAAAATTGAAGGTGTTTACCGTCACATTTTGTCCTATTCTGCCTCTTCGTGTCATTTTATTTATACACATAACATTTATACCTATACCCAAGAAAAACAAAGCAAATAGATACTAGTTCAGATTATTTAGCCTGAATAGCTATTTTCTTAAAATTTTACTCAGAATTGTACATCAACGAATATACAGAGAATGCGAAAGAAACCTGAGCGACAATCAATTTGGATTTTGTATGGAGCTTGGTACAAGGGAGGCATTATTTGGCCTCCAGATATTACTACAAAAATGACGAGATCAGCGAAAAGACGTGTTTGATCGATTAAAACACACTCATAGAAACACTAACACAACATGGTATAGACCATAACACTGTAGAACTCATTAAAAAACTAGATTGGGATCAAATGGCGTCAATATAGACAATCGTCTGACAGCAGAATTGCCAATAAAAAGAGGAGTTATAACCAACCTACCCGTCTACAAAATACAGCTTTAAAAAGATTTACAATCAAAATTCAAAAGGAATACTCAAGACAAGTGGCAAGAACTTTGGACCACCAAAAACACAAACTCAGAGACTAATTGGAACAACTTGGAAGTATTGGCAGATTTATTCAACACGGTGTACGATACGGGAATAATACCACAGGAGTGGCTAAAGTCAGCATTTATAACCATTCCTAAAAAACAAGCAGCAAAAGAGTGCTCTGATTATCGAACACTGAGCCTCATGAGTCATACTTTAAAAGTTCTGCTAAAAATAATACATAAGAGAATATACGAAAGGCTAGAGGAGGATATTAGCGAGACGCAGTTCAGGTTCCGAAATGGAATGGGTACTCGAGAAGGACTATTTGCCATCAACATATTAATTCAGCGATGTCGGGATGTAAATGTTGATTTACACTTGTGCTTCGTTGACTACGAAAAAGCTTTCGATAAAGTAAGACATGAAAAACTAATATCAATACTTATGAACAAGCGCATTGACAGTAAAATTATAAATATAGTGCAAACATTATATTGGAACCAAAGTGCCATAGTTCAAATTGATGGGCAACACTCAGAAGAAATGAGGATCTGTAGAGGAGTTAGACAGGGATGTGTGTTATCACCACTTTTGTTTAACTTATATTCTGAAGAAATTTTCCAAAACACGCTCAATAATATCGAAGCGGGAGTCACCGTTAACGGAAAATTAATTAATAATTTAAGATATGCAGACGACACTGTGATCATAGCAACGAGTATAGAGGATCTACAACATCTTATCGAAAGCTTGAGTATAAATAGTGCTGAGATGGGAATTACTATAAACGCTAAAAAAACGAAGTACATGCTGATTACAAAAAGGCCACAAAATATACATCACCTATTGACAATAAATGGTAACGTGATAGAACAAGTAGAAAAATATCAGTATTTGGGAACTTTGATCAATGAAACCAATGATCATACTGTAGAAATAAACAGACGAATAGAGATTGCCAGATCAGCATTTATACGAATGAAGCCACTCCTAACGTGCAAAAATCTAAATTTGGAGATCAGACTACGTACCATTCGCTGTTATATATTTTCAATATTATTATATGGAGCTGAGACTTGGACATTAAAAAAATGTAATTTAAAAAGAATCGAGGCCTTCGAACTCTGGTTATACCGCAGAGTATTGAAAATATCATGGACTGATAGAATTACAAATAAAGAAGTACTGGAGAGGGTTGGTAAAGAAACAGAACTAATCACCACTATACAAACCAGAAAACTGGAATACCTAGGCCACGTGATGAGGGGACCAAAATATGAAATTTTGAGACTGATAATACAGGGAAAGATTCAAGGAAGAAGATCTGTTGGCCGAAGGCAGAACTCATGGTTAAAGAATCTACGTGATTGGTACCAATGCAGATCGATTGATTTGTTTAGAGCAGCAAGTTCTAAAATAAAAATAGCCATTATGATTGCCAACCTCCGTAGGGAGACGGCACTCTAAGAAGAAGAAGAGACTAATGTTAACAGCTATTTATCCCCAGCATCTCTAAATAGAAAAGAGAAGATAGTAGGGCGAAGATTGAGAATAGGACACGTTTAACACACGGTCTTAATATGTCCTCTAGAGACCAACAATTATGCTGTCATTGCAACGATATTTCTATTACCAGCACATCCTCACAGAATGTCAACAATACTAGGCCACTCGCATTGCCAACAATATAACCCACAGTTTAAAAAAACTTCTGAATTGCTCAAGCAGACTCAAGAGTCTAATATATTTTTAAAGACGACTCAATTGTTAACTGACGAAAAAGTATTGTATTAAGGTTCTGGTTTGGTTCAAATGAGTAACTTTAATTCCTGAAGATTGGTTAAATTCCGAATTCATAACACTACCAAAAAAACAACGTCCGAAAAACTGTAGCGATTATAGAATAATAAGCCTTATGAGCCACACTTTGAAAATATTTCTACGCATCATCCACAGTAGAATAAGAGATAAATGTGAAAAAGACCAGGATGAAACACAATTTATCTTCAGAAATAGACTGGGAACTCGGGACGCCCTCTTTGCACTAAATGTATTACTGCAGAAATGTCGAGATTAAAAG
This sequence comes from Diabrotica balteata, assembly GCA_918026665.1. Lineage (NCBI taxonomy): Eukaryota > Metazoa > Arthropoda > Insecta > Coleoptera > Chrysomelidae > Diabrotica > Diabrotica balteata. The sequence goes on along the minus strand of OU898283.1, from coordinate 98,773,472 downwards.
AAAGACGTCTTTGCTGTATTTATTAGCTATGAAAAAGCCTTTGATCGAGTACAGCTTCACAAATTAATTATAATATTAAAAAATAAAGGAGTTGATAGTCAAGACATACGATTCATAGAAAAGTTATACTGGCGTCAAACAGCGACAGCTTGCATAAACGGAAAATCAACAGAAATATGTAAAATACAAAGAGGTGTCAGACAGGTTTGTATACTATCCCCACTGTTATTTAATTTATATTCAGATAGAATATTTAAAGAAGCGCTGCATAATTTGGAATAAGGCGTGAAAGTTAATGGAATTCTGATTTCAGATATGCAGACGATAGAGTTATTTTGAGTAATGACATGAATGGACTAAAATGCCTTTTAAATGCCATTGATACAGTGGGAAGAGAGTTTGGTCTAAACATAAACTGTTCAAAAACAAAACACATGCTGTTTAGCCGTTTAGCACATCAAGATGCACGATTATAGGTTGATGGTCATATAATTCAAAGAGTGTCCAGTTTTAATTATCTTGGTTGCCATATTACTGAACAACTAGATCCAGATCAAGAGATAAAATGTAGAATCGAGATAGCCCGCACGACATTTTTAAAAATAAGGTCATTCTTCTGTAATGATAACTTGCAACTTCAACTTCGAAAGCGCATGGTTAAATGCTACATTTGGTCAGTCCTCTTATACGGTGTCGAAGCATGGACATTAAAAATATCCACCATTAATCGTCTGGAGGCCTTTGAAATGTGGCTGCACAGACGTATACTAAAAATTCCATGGACGGCTATGCTGACAAATGTGGCAGTCCTTGAGAGAGCAAATGCTGCTCGCGAGCTGCTTGATAACATCAAATGTAGAAAGATGGCCTATTTTGGACACGTAGTAAGGAGACCGATATAATATTCTTCAACTTATTATGATGGGTAAAATCGAAGGACGCAGAGGAATTGGTAGAAAGCAGGCCTCTTGGTTGAAGAATATCAGGGAGTGGACAGGAATAAGAAAAGCTGAGCAACTCTTTAGAATAGCTCGAGACAGAGACAGTTTCGGAACCATGTTAATCCATGTTAAACCATGTTAATCGTTAACGTCAAGGGGACTTAATAGGGCACGTTAAGAAGAAGAAGAGTAACTTTAAGCTAGACTTGCGCCAAACTAGGACACGATAGAGATTTTTTTATGTAATTGATTGTAAATAATTATTATTATTATTTTAATAATAGTAAAATTAGGCATGAATATATTAATTTTAAATATTGAAACAATTAATATTAATTGATTAGATACAAATATAAGTAACTCATTAGCACCATTAGTGCTATACAAATTTTTCTTAGTTATATACTTATGTGTCTGATTAAATTCAGTCTGTGTTATTATTTTTTATTCTTCACACTAAAGTTTCAAACCCTTTTTGTAGTTATTTTCTAGCTACATCAGGATTTTGCTATGTCAAATAGATCGAAGTCAAAAGCTTTTAAAATCTTTCAAAAACATGCATCCTAAAATACCTCTCTTTTATACGGCTCCCTTTGGTTTTCACCCCAAAATCCATTAATTACTTAATTTCCTTTGTGTAAAATTCTTTTAAAAATTTCTTAATTAAAAAATCAGTGAATTAATACCGTGGACCAAAAAATACACCTTCCAAATATCGAGGCAGTTAAAAAATGAGTATATCAAATATATTGCCCTTTAAATCAAAAAAGGGTTGGTGTAGGCGAGTGGCCAAGCGGTGCAAGCGGGTGAAGATTAAGGTGGGCAGGAAAGTTTCTCTTTACTTTTAAGTAATGTAGAAGACATAAATAAAAAATTCGGAGTGGTATAAATTACTAAACGCTCGAAACTTTTTCTAATTTTCCGGAACGTTATTATTTGATTAGAAGGTATCAGGGGGATCACAAAGAAGTCGATTGCAAGGAAAAAAACATGTAGAAATGTTTTATATTATAATATCTATAGTTAAAATTATATTTATGTAAGATTTTATAGAGCAAATGAATGTGAGGTAGATCATCTAGTTACAGTCAAACTATAGTTTTTTTTTAATCGAATGAGCAAAGGCAACTCCAATTGCTATTTTTTTCTTGTTTGGAAGATGATTTACACTTAATGCTGTGCTGTATTACAATTATTTTTCGCGTGCCATATCAGATTTATCTGACGTTGGCGATCACCATTGCGAAGGCTTCTCGATCTTCTGCAATATGGAATAATTGTCCTACATTTGATATCTGAGTCCATTCACGAATGATTTTTACACCAAGAAACTTGTTTTCTTCCTACACCTCTACGGCCCTCTATTTTGCATTTAAGGATTAGTTGAAATATTTTATATCGACTTTCTCTTACTATATGTCCAGATAAGATGATGGTCTATGTTTAAACAGTCTTTAGCAGTTCTCTATCTTTGTTGATGCTCCTTAGTACTTCTTCATTATTTTTCCTTGCTGTCCAAGGTATCTTCAGGATTCGTCTATGAACCTACATTTCCAATGCTTCAATTTTGGTCATGATCGATACTTTTAGCGTCCATACTTCGAAACTATACAAAAGTACAGACCAAACATATCACTTCACCATTCTTTGTCTTAGTTCTAAACTGAAATGATTATTGCATAGAAATGATTTTATTTTCATAAAAGTAGTTTTAGTCATTGCTATTCTACATTTTATTTCTATATCTGGATCTAGTTGGTCCGTTATCACAGTTCCCAAATATGTCATTTTGTGAACTTTCTCAACTTGGACTCCGTTTGTTTGAAGCTTTGCATCAGGATGTGGGTCACGACTAGACACTAAAAATTTGGTTTTGTTTGAGTTTATTTTAATGCCCATTTCCTCTCCTACCTCGTGTATTATATCAACACAATTTCGAGACCTTCAATATTATCTGACATAATTACTGTATCGTCTGCATATCTAATCATATTTAGTAGTTTTCCGATGATTTTTAATCCATATGGTTATCTCTCAAGTGCCTTTTTAAATAACTGGTCCAAGTAAAGTAAGTATGGGCGACAAGATGTAACCTTGTCTGACTCCTCGCTGTATGGAGATTTCGTCGGTGTAGTTATCTTCAATGTTTACGATAGCAGTTCGATTATAGTACAAATTTTTAATGACACGAATATCCTTATCATCTATTCCAATATTTTTTGGTATTTGCTATATATCTAATGCTTTTTCGAAATTCACGAAACATGCCAATACATCTTTTCTTTGGTCACGGCATTTTTGTAATAGGATTCTTCTTCTTTTTGTGCCGTCTTCAATGAAGGTTGGCGATAACCTCAGCAAAATCATTTCTGTCCCTGGCTTTTCTTATTAAAGATTGAGAATCCAAACCAGTCCACTCACGAATGTTCTTCAACCAGGACGCCTGCCGTCTACCAGGACCACGTTTTCCTTCTACCTTCCCCTCTATAAGAAGCTGCAGTAGCTGGTATTTCTCATTTCTGTATATGTGTCCCAAATATGAGGTTTTCCGTGTTTTCATTATTTTTAAGAGTTCTCTGTCGGTACCCATCTTGTGTAGGACCTGCTCGTTGCTCATATGCGCTGTCCAGGGGACTTTCAGCATCCTTCGAAATAACCACATTTCAAAACTTTCCAAACGCCTGAGTGAGTTGATTTTGAAGGTCCAGGCCTCCATTCCATATAGTAAGGTGCTGTAAACGTAACATTTCAGCATTCGGTATCGGATTTTGAGATTGAGTGTTTGGGACGTAAACATTTGTTTCATTTTTAAAAAGACATTTCTTGCTTGTTCAATTCGCGATTTTATTTCTATGTCTGGATCTATATCTTTCGTTATCCAGCACCCTAGATATCGAAATTTCTCGACATTTTCGATAATGTTACCATTCACGTTTAAAGCCATGGGTGGATGGATGGATGTTTTGGAGACAATCATTGTTTTTGTTTTCTTGACGTTAATGCTGAGGCCGTATTGTTCTCCGATCGATCTGACGCGATCTAAGAGTGTCTGGAGATCCTGTGCGCTCTCTGCAATTAGGACCGTGTCGTCGGCGTATCGTACATTATTTAGAACTCTGCCGTTAATTTTAACACCTTCTCTTGATTGCTCTAGTGCTCGTGCAAAGATTTCTTCCGAATATATATTGAAAAGTAGTGGTGACAATACACACCCCTGTCGTACACCTCGCTTGATATTGAATATTGCTGTGTCACCGGCTTCTGTTCTAACTGCAGCAGTTTGGTTAAAATACAGCGTTTGTATAATTTTAAAATCGTTCTCGTCTGGTCCCTTTTTGTGAAGGCAATCCATCAGCTTATCATGTTTTACTTTGTCGAAGGCCTTTTGATAGTTAATAAAACATAAGAAGAGGTCCTTTTTTTGGTCTCGACATTTTTGCAGCAGTATAATAAAACTGGTTAATGCTTCCCGTGTCCCAAATCCATTTCGGAAGCCAAATTGTTCATCACTGATATCCTGTTCACATTTCTTGTAAATGCGTTGGTGAATAACTTTCAAGAATAACTTTAACATATGCGACATTAAACTAATAAGTCTGAAATCACCACACTTCTTTGCTCCCTTAGATTTTGGAAGGGGAATAAAGACTGATTTTAACCAGTCTTGTGGAATTTCACCGCTTGTATATATTTGATTAAATAATTTGACAATTATATTTAAATGTTTCTCTTCCAGTAGCTTTATGACTTCCGTATGTATGTCATCGGGGCCAGGGGCTTTCCCATTTTTTGCGTTTTTGACTGCTCTCTCTACTTCTTGTTTTAATATAGGAGGACTGGTTTTATGGTTTTTATATATTATGTTGTTTAGTGGTGTGTCCGAGAATAGTTTTTCTATGTAATGTCCCCACACGTTGTTTAGATCGCTTAATTCCCATATCGTTTCATTCTCGTCGTTTGTTAATCTACAAGGGAGTCTTTGTTTTGTCATTCCAGCTGATCTTTTATTTTTTTGTGAAGCGTTTGACTGTCGTGTTTCTTTATTAATTCTTTGATCTCTTGGTAGTTTTCTATCATCCAATTTTCTTTTGCGGTAGCTATTTCTTTCTTGATTTGACGATGTATCTCCCTATATTTTTCATTATTTTTATTTTTGTAGGCTCTTCGAGTATCCATCATTCCCGGAATTTTTTGTGTCATCCAGGGTTTGGATTTTCTTTTGTTATTAGTGTCTTTTATATATTTCTCGGCGCTAGTAAAAGCATTCTTGACTTCAGTCCATAAGCCTTCTATAGTTGGTGATAACTCTCTTTGGAGTCTTTCACATTCCTCGTTGAGTTTAGTCTTTACCATACTTTGTATATTTTCTTGTTTAAGTAAATTGATGTCGGTTTTTCTTTTGACAGTCTTTTTTAGCATTTTGAACTTTATTTTTAATTTAGCCACTAGTAGGTTGTGATCTGATGGAACATCTGCGCCTGGGTATGTTCTTGTATCCGTAACTGCATTTTTATATCGCTGGTTTATAATAATGTAATCGATTTGATTTCGGACACAATTGTTTTTATTATCTGCGGGTGATTTTCACGTATATAGCCTCCGTAGTGGTAGCTTGAACCAGGTGTTCATGATAGTTAGTTGTTTCTCCTGGCAAAATTGTAGTAGTCTGTCACCTCTATCATTGCGATTGCCCAGTCCGTAATTTCCACAAATATGTTCCACTTTTCCACAACCCACTTTGGCATTAAAATCTCCTACGATTAATGTTGTTTCATAACTCTTTGTCATTTTAAGTAATTCTTGGAGATTCTCATAGAACTACTCTATTTTATCATCCGACTTGTCAGCAGTTGGTGCATAAACTTGGAGTATGTTTATGTTTACGGGCTTACTCTGTAATTTCAAAAGAAGCATTCGATCAGAATAGGGTATAAAATCAATTACTGCTTTTTTTATCTGCTCTGTTACTATAAGGCCTACACCATTCCAGTGTCTTTGCTGTTCGTTCCCCGGGTAGTATATTGTGTAGTCATCGATGGATACATTTCCAGAACCAAACCAAACTTTTAATAGGATGTTAAGCGCAAAAAGTGCTTCCCTGGTTCCCATAGCATTTCTTAAACCAAATTCTAAGTATAATTCTGTTTGAAGTATTCTTAGGAAAATTTTAAGAGTGTGACTCATCATCAAAGATGAATTGGAGCCAATCTGTGTGAATCATCATCATCATCATTGGGGCTACAGCCCTAAAAAAGAGCCTCGACCTTCCCAAGTCTATTACACCAGTCAGTTTTATCCATTGCCAACTGTTGCCAGTTTGCTGCGCCTATTTTTCTACCATCCTCATCTACACCATCCCTCCATCTGAGTTTTGGTCTACCCCTACTTCTACTTCCCACAGGTTGTGACATAAGGATTCTTCTAGGAATCCTATAATGAATCTGTGTGAATCATTTCGGTGTTATATATTGAATTAAAAAGTCTTACTACTACTTTTATGTTATCATCCTCTATTAGTTTCAACAACTCATTAGTGTATCAACAAGCTTTTCTTATTTTAGCATTATTTATAGCGTCTTCTACCTCGCATTTCATAATTTTTGTGCCATCAGTACAGTTTTGGTGGAATTCGGCAATATTATTCCTGTCACCTTCAAACAACTCTGATATATGCAGCTGCCATTCTTTTCTTATTTCGTGTTCATTTCCAATAATTTTGTTATTATCAACGAGTACAGAGAAAACTCGTTTTTTAAATATGTAACTCATTTCTTTTAGTTTTTTGTGCACCTTAAATAAGTCGTGTTTAGATATTACACTCTCCATTTCGTCACACCCTTCTCTCATCCATTGTTCTTTTACTAATTTGATCTCCCTTTTTATTCTTGATCTTCTCTATCAACCAGATTTAGACACTGATTCAGATAAAAGTAGAAGTAGACTTCCTACAATTTTACCGGCATTGCCGGAAGGTGTTCCAAGTACATTTAACGCTGTACTGGGCTCCGTAGTTAATACAGTAGAAGCAACTATAAACGTCAATCCTCTAGTGACCAAGAGAAAAGTTGTCAATAGAACAAAAATAAAGCAGACAGAAAAGAAAAGGACACAAAATGTTCTTCACTGAAAAGCGAATGACAGAAAAAAAATATTGCCGGTGGAAAGGCCTATGTTAGTAAGAAGAGTAAGAATGTTCCTTGCAAAACCTTAAAAGTGTCAAAAAAGTGTAAAAATGTAGTTCAAAATTATCTGAAGCCCAGAGAGAAGATATTTTTAAAAACACACTGAAATAATAAAACAGACCATAAAATTAAAAGACAATTTATATTATCTTATGTCCAAATGAAACCTACAGAACTACATAGGTTGCGCTCAGAAGATGAATCTAATCTAAGAACAAATACTTTAGTTTACTCTTTTGTAATTAAGGGTACTAGAGCTGTAATATGTAAAACCATGTTCTTAAATACGTTAAGTATTTCACAACAAGTAATGAAGACTGCTTTATCAAAACGGCAGGATGAAGGCATGGTTCAATTAGATCTTAGAGGTACCCATGAGCCAAGTAGTAAGACAACACAAACAATTATTGATTCTGTGGTATCACATATTTCATCTTTTTCGAAATACAAGTGTCACTATATTCGGAAAATGCCCAAAAAGAATTATTTGGGGCCTGATTTAAACATTGAAAAAAATGTATAAATTATACAAACAAGAAAAACAGGGAATAGTAGTGTTACTGAAGTCATAGCAAAGCCCTGGCTGTATCGTGATATATTTAATTCCCCAGAAGTAGATACTTGCGACGACTGCGATATATTTGCAGCTAAAATACGAGCAACTGATAATGATTCTAACAAACAAGTGATTGAAAATGATAAAGATATGCATTTAAAAAAAGCAAAATGCAGATATAAAATTAAATCTGTCGATATGGCCGAAGCAAAAGCAAATATCAAGCATAAAGTACTGACTGGTGATTTACAACCTTCCAACATAAAGCCTTCTATCGCCATTTTTAACCAATTGTGTAAGTTTTTATATTGGCAAGCTGACAAGGTCCCAATTATATTCGGCGATGATCGAATTAGGAATACCAAAAGGTTTGGTAGAATTAATTAAAATGACAATGATGAAAGTCAAATGTAAAGTGCGCGTACAAGGGGATGTTTCAAAACCATTTAAAACCAACAGAGGACTGCGCCAGGGAGATGCGCTATCGTGGACGCTGTTCAACCTAGCGTTATAAAAAATTATGAGAGATTTGGGAATAAACTTAAAAGGTACGATATATACCCGTAGTATACAAATAATGGCATACGCTGATGATATCATTATAATTTTAAGAACCCAAAATAAAGCAGTGGAGGCTTTCACACGTATCAGGAACATCTGAGGGAGATTGGAGTAAGGGGCTGGAGAAGGCAGACACTCGATAGGGAAAGATGGAAGAATGTTTTGAAGCAGGCCAAGGCTCACGAAGAACTGTAGCGCCAACTGATGATGAAACTGACAACAGTTGGCAATGGATAGAACTGACTGGGGTAATAGACTTTGGAAGGTCGAGGCTCTTTTATAGGGCTGTAGCACCAATGATAATGATGTAAGTTTTTATAAGCGAAAATATGGACTATGAATTACATTTTATACAATGGATATAACAGTGCTGCGTATTCTGTAATGTGGGATGAAACCAAAGCAAACTGAGGAGGACATGAAATTGTTTCAGCAATTTTAAAGTGGGGTGATCCAAATATTCCTTCATCTGACGTCGAATGTGTCACCATATGGGCAGATAATTGTTGGGGCAGATCAAAAACCTATATGTAGTTATGTGTGCACTTTACCTCATACAAAGATATCCGAAACTACAAATAAAGTATTGTAAATTTCTTTTAAAGGGGCACACGCATATGGAATCGGATTCAGTACACGCTAATATTAAAAAAAAAGAAAAGTCCACCCAGTCTTACTATACTAACACCCTGAGACTAACAACAATTTATTCATCAGTGTTCTACTAAATACAAAGTTGTGAACATAGAACTCAATGATTTCAATTTTTTTTTATTTTTAGGTCCATTTATTAATCGGAAAATAAATACTGACACAGAGTTATTTCCAATCTTAAAATCAGTGATCTTAAGAGTTACTAAAGAAAATTTTGGATATCTTCAATATAAAACTTCATTCAACAGTGACACTTTTCAATTGGTTGACATAAAAGAGGAAATATTATTTTGCCAAAAACTTTACCACAAATGAATATACAATTGGTTCCTATATCAACAAAAAAATATAGTGATCTTATGGAATTACTGTTATACTTGCCATCGTATTGCCATGATTTTTATGAGAATCTGCACTTAGAAGTGGCACTTCAGAAATTCCAAAAGTTTAAAGGCAAATGGACCTGATGAGGTTCATACTGCATTGCTTAAGCTCCTGAATGATGACTCAATAGGTATAATATTGCACTTATTTAACACAATATACAAAACTGGTATTATACCTCAAGAGTGGCTGTTGTCTACATTCGTTATACTACCAAATAAATCCAATGCAAAAGAAGGTTCAGAACATCCAAGAATATCTTTAATGAGGCATCTACTAAAGATATTTCTAAAAGTCATCCACAACTGAGTTTATCAAAAGTTGGATTCAGATATTAGTGATACACAGATGGGGTTAAAAAAAGGACTAAGTACTCGAGAAGCTCTCTTTGGTTTGAATGTTCTTACACAAAGATGCCTAGACGTTAATCAGGAAGTACATGCATGTTTTATCGATTTTGTAAAAGCGTTTGACAGAGTACACTATGATAAGCTAAGAGACATTCTTGAAAGAAAGAACATATATAATAAAGATCTGCGAATAATTCTATATTGAAATCAGAAAGCTAACATTAAAATAGAAAATAAGATATCACAAGCAATAGAAATATGTAGAGGAGTACGACAGGGATGGATTTTATCACCGCTGCTATTTATTGTTTATAGTGAAAGCACCTGCCAGGAAACCCTTTTGCAAGCAAATGAAGGAATCGTAATCAATGGAGAAGTTTTAAATAATATTCGATACGTAGACGACACTGTACTAGTTGCAAGAACAGTAGAAGAATTACAACAATTACTTACAAATATAAATATTGCCTGCAACAATTATGGCATAAATAATAATATCAAAAAAATCAAGTCTTCAGTAAAAACATCACACAACCAGCACATATTAGTATAAACGACATTCAAATTGAAAAAGTATCAAGTTACAAATATTGGGGACTTCGATAAACGAAACTGGAGACCAAACCAATGAAATAAAAAGACGTATCGAAATTGCCAGGGCCACCTTCATAAAGATGAGGAAATTCTTCTGCAACAGAGATATAAGCATCCCTCTACGATTAAGAATTCTAAGGGGCTACGTATTTAACACGCTATTATACGGCGTAGGGACCTGGACTCTCAAACAGAACAACATAAAAAATATTGAAAGTTTCGAGATGTGGTCTACCGTCGAATCTGAAGATAAGTTGGGTTACAAACTTTGAAGTAATACGAAGGAAGGAAAAGACCAAGAAATTTTGTCAAAAATCAAACGAAGAAAGCTCGAATATTTGGGTCACCTGATGAGAGGACATAAATACGCATTTCTTCAAAATATACTGCAAGGAAAAATAGAAGGAAAATGGAATCCAGGCCGTAGAAGAATGGCATATATGAGAATGAATGTAATTTAAGAGAGTGGTTTGGCTGTACCACTAATGAACTCTTTAGATCAGCTGTAAACAAGATCAGGATAGCCTTGATGATATCCAATCTCCGATAGGAGTGGCACAAGAAGAAGAAGACATTCAAACGAAGAATCTGAGTATCCTAACGATAATGATAACGCATAACCTAACCTAACCTGACGATAATGCTGAGGCATAATTTTTAAAGTGCATGTTAGTTATAACTAAACAAAATAAATAATGAAATATTGATAAGTTTTTTATTTAGATATCCAATTTATGCGGACTTAGTAAACTTGTATTGTAAATATTACGAGTTTTATTATTTAGAAGTAATATATCCTAAGTCCATTTTTTTATTATCTTTAAAACCCTTATTATACTTTTAACATACTACAGTAAACTATAATACTATTTTTAAATATCGACAATAGTTTCCGCTACAATTATTAATTACTTATCTTTTTCCGAACAAACATCAAATATAATGTTTAAGTACTCCTCCTGTAAAATTATGAAAATATGACTAGAAAATGTTTTTAGGGATTTATGTAATTCGAATTATTCATAGGAAATCATAATTTAATCTTTAGCAAAAAGACTAAAAGCCGAGGGGTTTGGTTCGACGAAGATTTAAGGTTTACCAATCAAGTAAATATTTGTTTATAAAGAGCTTACACCGTATTAAAATTACTGTATTAAAGCCGTAATTTATTAGATAGGGCCACCGAGTCATTATGTAATGTTCTAGTTATATTAGGATTAAATTATTGTAACGTGCTCTACAATGCATGTCTCACTGAATTTAATTCATGGAGAATGACGAAATTGCAAAATTCTTGTTTACGTTTGATTTTTGGCAACAGGAAATTTCAAAAGATAAGCCATGTGTTCATCGTAGTCAAGCAGCTAAATATGAAAAATCGTCGAGAATTACATGCTTTATGTTTTTATCATGAAATCGTTTAAGAGAGGGTTCCATTATATATTTACAATCGAATAACTTATAGAACTGATGTTTATAATCTTGGGAATAAAAAACCCTCACATTACCTAAACATGTACCATATTTTTAGACGTTCATTTTCGTATTCAATTGCTTGCAATATAGTTTGTTCTACAACGTTAAAAATTTGTCTAGTGTTAAGTTTAAGAGATTAATTTATAAGCACTTTTTAGCTAAATATTAATTTAACCATATCATCATGATGGCATCTACACTTCTAGCGAAGTGATTGCCGCTTAGAACTGTAGCGGCAGTTACTCTTAGGACTCTTTGGATTAATTGGTCGCGGGTAATCAGTGCGCATTATCATTTTGGTTTTATAATTGTCTCCATTTTTCTCTTTCTATGTCTCCATTTTTTCCTGTTTTTTCTTATAGCTTTCTAATCTCTAACTCAAATTTTATTAAGGTCCGAAATTATCTGGTTCTCTCATCTCGTTTTTGGTCTTCCTCGTGGTCTGCCTGATTCTGGTGTCTGTTTAGTGATTTTCGTGATAACTGCTTCTGGCAAAGAAAATCAGACCGGAGAAATAAAGAGAAGGATACTTTTGGCTTGAGTATCCTTCGGAAAACTTTTCTATATAATAAAAAATAGAAAATACCCCCAATATGAAGTCTTCAACCAATGTGTAATTCCTGTTCTCGCCTACGGTTCTCAAACTTAGACGTTTACAAAGGAAAACATGGAAAACTAGCAAAGACCCAAACAGCCATGGAAAGGCAAATGCTAAACATCAGGCTATCAGACAAGAAAAGAAATACTTGGATCCGCAACAAAACAAAAGTGACCGATGTATCAACGCAGATAGCAAAACTTAAGTGGAAGTTCGCTGGACATACCATAAGACAGAAAGACGACAGATGAAATGAGATGATTATACACTGAGAGAATATAGTTACAAACGAAAAAGAGGAAGGCCACAAATGAGATGGTCAGATGACTTGAAGAAACACGCAGGCCCGAAGTGGATACAAACTGTACATAGAGACGACGTGAAGAAGGAAGAAGAGGTCTATGTCCAAAATTGGACAGCAAGGGCTATATAGATAGATAGAGATCATAAACAAATTAAAATAAAAAATTTTTGTCCAAAAAATAAAGAAATAATTTTTACGGTGAAACACCCTAACCCCTTAGGGTTATGAAAAATATATCACGAACTATTCTCAGACCCAACAAATATATGTATAAAATTGTTCTAAAGCTATTTTTTGTAGGCATTTAAAAGTAATTACTTTTTTAATGGAAATAAGCCACAATGGAAGGTTAAACTAAGTTTATTGACGTTTCAATATCCACTTCGGATACCGTTCTCAAAATACAATCAATTGTTTTTTTTTTGGAGGAATATAGCAACTAACTCTATGGCACTAATACGGCTATTAAAAAAAAGCGTTAGTAATAGAGGGGTGAAAATTAATAAAAAACTTTGCTTAAAAAATTAAAAAAAAACAATTGCAGTGAAATACACATACCACTTAAGGATATGAAAAATAGATAACGGATAATAGAAAAGAGATAATATATAAGATTAGATGATTGAATACGGCAACAACATGCGGTGTTCCCAAGCTGTCACCCATCCATGTTTTAACCGCAACCGACACTGCTTGACTTTAATAATAAATCTAAAACCCAGTAGGTATAATTAGTATTCACTATTCAGGTGTGGCTGTTGCCATACCTCACTGGTATAAAGTTGGTAAAGTTGAAGAAAAGAGACAGGAGAAGATCTCCAAGCCATTAAGTAGATCAAACAAAAATATTGATTAACCAAGAGTTGCATGGAGCCGAACAACTAGCCCAGGACAGAGAAGGATGGAGGAAAATCGCGAAAAAAACTGTAAAGGCCTGTTGCTGTCACCACATCCCAAAATAGATTAGGACTGAGGAAGAGGACGGTTGTGGCCCAATTTATCAATACTGACATTTATTTCGGTAATCCTAGCTTCCATGATACTATGATAAGAAGATAAGATATTGCGCATAAGTCGTGACGTCATTGGAGAGTTGCACGTTCGAAATGTCAGTTTTTTGTATATGTCAATAAATAATCTTTAATAAATCGTTTGGAGATATCCTTATGTGTACGATTATTGTAATTATTGAACCTCTTAACTTATTTTCGTCAAGTAATTTCATCACAGAATGCATACAAATCCCATTTAACTTTAACAAGAATTCAAATTCTACTCTCCAATGACGGCATGCGCGAACACGACCGATTTTGTGCTACGGGAAGATCCTATCTTGTTATTCATAGTATCATGCTAGCTTCCTTTGTTAGTTATAGTATGACGCCATCTATCAGATACATAGCGATTTAACATGACAGAAAAACGGTTTTTGAGGTCTTTTGGATATTTTTTTTAAAAGTAATCTTTTACACAAACTTTCTACTGATAATCACAAACATAACAACAAAAGAATTGTCTAATTTAAAACAGTCGTTCTAAAGTGATGCCTGTACAAACATTTCGGTGATTCATTTTTATTAATATATATAGATTATTTTACTACTATTTTATATTTTATAGTGAATGAATATTATTATATTATTATCATTATATATTTACAATTTTATTTATTCTTGTGTACCTTCCTTTTTATATCGTTTTTATGTATGGTATTATAATTACATGAAATATCTGTTTCAGATCCGTCGTAATGATCACAGATATCTTTTTTTACACAGAAAAATATCGCTATAATAAAGCGTATGAAGTAGTTGACCTTAACCTAGAAACGTTTTACAATGTTTATATGATACACGTGTCCTCTAATATATCGTAGATTCAACCCCAACAAAGGGAAATACGTCCAAGCTCAAAATTTCCACCGAGAATTGACGTGCCCCATCTCGTCTTTAAACTAAAACTCATTTGAGGCTGTCACGCCTCCAATCCATAATTCGAAATGGTCTACTTACAAGCAAGGGTCACACCGGCGTGTGTAGTATCCGGAAGAAGCCCTTCTGCCATTAATAATTCAATTCCTTGTCTGGTATAAATCCTAAGAAGGTGAGTTCATCTAATATTAACAAAGGGTCTAATTTTTGAAACAGCTGTCGAGCTACATGACTCCATTCGGCGTGATATGCGTGGGTCGAGATGTTCGAATGGTGGAAAATCTTTTCAGGGGGTGTGTGAGAAAGGATACTGTGGTGGGTTTTTTAATTTCACTAAAGTTTATTAGCAATATACACAATATATAAATAGCTTTAAAGATTTAATTGATTAAGTAATTAGTAAATAGTACTAGTAGTAACTAGAAGTAGGTAAAAATTAAAATGAATACTAAATTCTTTTATTAAGGATGCATTAGGTATTCGGCGTATCTGTTGATTGCAATATTTATACTATTATTAATTCAGGCAATATAAAAAAAGGGATCTGCTACTCAGTATAAAGAATTCGCAATTATAAAAGTTGTATAAATTTGGAGAAGAAACTTGTAGGATCACTACATTCATAAGGTAGTTAATCAAACTCACATCTGTACATACATTTAAAATTAAGAGAATACATTGATCATAGGTTGCCAGTCAAAAAATGGCCGCAAATATTCTTAATTCAATTAATAGTAACTAATTCAAAAGTTTTATTTCGTTCATAAATTTTTTTACTAAAATACTCTGCTCACGACGTATATGCATGTTTTTTATATTACATGAAAGCAATTTTTTATGATAATATAAGTTTGCCAGAGAAAAAATGTTCGAAAATTAGGATCTCCAGCTGTTAACAACGTGAGGCAGGAGAAAGTAAAAGACAGCTGGAATTGTAATTCTCCCATTCCTTTAACATCTTCCTAGATAGAAAACGAGAAAGCCATTTAATAACACATAACAAGGCAAAGAATATGCATCTTCGTCCGTTGAATTAAAAAAAAGTGCAGTTTTGCAGATGATATACTTATAATAGCTGAAGATCTAGGTATGGCAAGAGAGATGGTGCAGGAACTCGTTGTGGCTACAGAAAATGTAGGTTTAAATATAAATATCTCGAAAACAAAAATCATGACCAATTTGGTACCCAACCAGAACATCAGTATTGGTGGGAAAGAAATAGAACTCGTAGATAGATATACATACCTGGGACATGAAATTATGATTAGCAGGAATAACCAGACTTATGAACTGAAGAGAAGAATCGGCCTTGGGTGGGCAGCATTTGGAAAACTGAGACAAACTTTTAAAAGTGAGCTGCCCACATGCCTAAAGAGAAAGGTATTTGATCAGTGCGTCCTCCCAGTCTTGACGTACGGAGCAAAAACACTTACCTTAACAAAACCTGTAGCTACCAAACTGAGAGTCGCGCAGAGAAGAATGGAGCGGTCCATGTTAGAAATAACTCTGCGAGACAGAATATCCAACGAAGACATCAGGAGAAGAACCGAAGTGACTGACATCATCGAGAAGATAGCCAGACTAAAATGGAGATGGGCAGGAGACATAGCCAGAATGGCAGATGGGCGATGGACAAAGAGGTTATTTGAATGGAGGCAAAGGGAAGACAAGAGAAGCGTAGGTCGACCACCTACAAGATCGACTGACGATTTAAGAAGACTCAATAAAAACTGGATAACAGCGGCGCAAGATAGATGGGGTTGGAAACATGAGGAAGAAGCCTATGTTCAGCAGTGGACTCTTGACTCTGAATGATGATGTAGGAGTTTCTGCTGTAATAGAATTGGAGACTTTTCCTATTCGGTTTATTAATTTATCAAAATTGTGTGCTCTAGCTCAGGATGATCGTAAAAGATGCTTTTCAAATGTTTCCAAAAAAGAAGTTCATGGATGTAAGATCTGGAGATCGCGCAGGCTACTTAATATCGCATGTTCCACTAATAAGTCGATTCGAGAAAGTATTTTTTAGAAACTGTATAATTATTTGAGCGTTGTGAACTGAACAACCATCTTGGTGGAACCAAACATTCTCCAGATTAATATCAGTAAGATTGAGAATAGCGTAGAACATAATTCTGTAACAAATCGAGGTATACTAGGTATACTATTCAAGTTCTCCTCAATAAAAAATGGACCTATTATGTGGTTTCCCAAAATGCCAGTCCTGACGTTAACTTTTTGAGGACGTTGAGTTCGAAAAACAACACATTTGTGCTGGTTTTCCGGCGCCCAATACCTCGTAATGGAAGGTTTGTCCCTCTACTAACGAAACAGAAGATTGTTCTGAAGCTATTTTCTTGTAGAATTTTAAATTAATTACCATTTAACTGGGAATAAGCCACAATTAAAGGTTAAAGTACGTTTATTGACGTTTCAATTTCCACTTCGGAAATCGTTCTCAAAATACAAACAGTTAATTCAAATTGATTGAAATTTAAATTTTAATTAACTGTTTGTATTTTTAATACATTAAATTAATGTAATCCAGTATTCTCTTTCCTCAACTTTTTCTGGTGACACTTCTTAAGCCAGTAGCCGATCCAGAAATTTTTGTTGGGAAGGGGTCTATAGGATTTAGGGTTTTGCACCCTTCAGTGGCTGATCCGGGGGTCATGGGTCTTGAGGGTGAATTTGATATAGTATTTAGATTTTTGGACCTTTACAATGGATATGATTTGTGTCTAATGTATGGAAACCACTTTCTCAATAATTATTTAAGGGATATATTAAACCAATGAGAAGCTATTAAAACCCAAATACCCTACAGGTGCAAATAAAAGTACAATAGTAAGGGGTCTTCAACTAAAACCAAAAAATAATAATTTAAACTCACATACTCTTTGACAGTAAAATCAAGTGTACAAGACTAATAAATCAAAGGAAAGTTAGTAAAATATAAATAATGAAAAATTAGGGACTGTCAATTAAAACTAGTTATTTTAAGGACTATTAATTTAAACCCATCTATCCTATGGCTATAAAATCAAGAACAAACCAAGGATAAATAAGACAAGTATAAACCAAAATTAAGTAATAATACAATAAGTCAATGTAAGTGTAAACATTAATGAATGTATTAAACATTCCAATAAACTCTATCTTATCGTTGGATATCCGATATCAATTTGTAAAAACAATTATTTATGTCATATTACTATACGGAGTGGAAACATGGACACTGGATGTATAGTAGCCTTTGAAGTGTGTGTTTTTAAAGGATGCTGAAGATTTCGTAGACAGAGCAAGTGACCAACAACGAGGTGCTGAGAAGAATGAGGACTGAGAGAGAACTCTTAAATATTGTAAACAACAGAAAAACGAGTTATCTAGGACATATTTACAGAGGAGAAAAATATAACTTTCTACGACTCATAATAGAAGGGAAAGTAGAAGGAAAAAGAGGTCCAGGAAGAAGAAAATGCTCCTGGCTGAAGAATGTAAGAGACTGGACAGGCATGGACACACATTCGATACTAAGAACAGCTCAAGATAGAGAGCAATTTGCTGTAGTTATAGCCACCCTTCAGTAATTGAAGCAAATTCAACAAAAAAAGCATAATATAATTTAAGAATAGTTATTTTTATAACTAGGCATACTAGGCTACAAGTGAGTGAAATATTTTTTTACTCGTATTGAAATTTTTCTCACGAATTGTCAGCAATAGCCGGCAACGAGTGGTAAATAAAAGTTCAGTGATTAAAAATACTATAAGAATAAGATAAGTAAATATTATATAATTTTATAAAATGTATTCTTTTGACTATGCTGATTTAGCAAATCGCTCTATGATTGCATCAACATCTAGAGAAATTTCAGGATGCACATTGATGAGTGCTAAACCAGTTAACCTTTCCTCCGAAGTTCTATTTCTAAGCCAAGTCTTTAGACGCTTAAGCATAGAAAAACTACGCTCTGCTGTTGCTGCACTGACTGGCAGTGTAATTAATATTTGCAGAAATATTCTGATATTTGGATACATATGAATATCGCAGTTTTCTAATACTTCTAAAATAGAATCAGGAAGTTTTCATTATTTTGCACGACTTTTTCCACTTTTGAATCCACAGTGAAAACTCTTGTTCTACTGTGGAATATGCAGTAGATGGTCCAATAATATCCTGAAAGGTGTCAACAATTTTTTTAATGCAAGTTTATCTTCTGGTGTGTTATCAGTTTTAGGTAAAACAACTCGAAGATTAAATAGATTCATAACTTTCGGTGAAAGTCGTTCTTCTAAATCAGTTAAGATATTGTCTAAAAGGTGTAAATAAATAGATCTTCGGAAATATTCTTCGCAAGAGTTAGCAGGTTGGTTTTGATGACAGGTTTGACGAGAAACTATAAGAGGCATCTTTAATTCAATATCTAGTTGTTCAGCTATTTCCTTTACTTCATAGTAAAGTTTGCTAAAAACAGATTCAGCATTTGATCTTTTATTTTAAAGAATGCATTTAGTGTCCTTATGGCCTCAGTAGCCTTCTTCAAATCCAATTTTGGTGACTGAAGAAGACGACTAAGTGATACAGTTGTACCTAAAACATCACTAAGACAAACTACTGAAATGAGAAATTCTGGGCTCCTAATAGTTTGCATTAATGAAAATGCATCAGCTGACATTTTACTGTCCTTCCACGTAGAAATTGTTTTAAGAGCGTTGTATATTTTGATGATTGATTAGCCCTGGAACTGAAGATGACCTTCATGCCTTTCAACCCAACGAGTTTGACAAATACCTTGGACAGCAGCTCCCAGTTTCTTTATTTGTATTCACTAACCTATTAGACAGAGCTAATGCAACAACAATCTCGACTTTGATATTTATTGTAGATAAATTATAAAATGTAGCACACAGTATCAACAATTATAAACATAAATTATAATTACAAACAACCAATTCGTAGACAAAACTGAAGATAAGAAATACCTTATACAAAATAAAAATGTGCTGATTTCGTGTGGAAATCATGTCATATACATTAAATGAGCAATAATGTGTGGGCGGTAATTCTATCTCATCGATAATCCAACGATTCTCTGGCACTCAAATGACGAATTGACAAATTTGAAAATCGCTCTGAATTCGCAGAAGTCGGGGTAGCGTTAGTCGAGGTATTAGTGTATCCAGAATTGTTGATTTTTTTAAAAGCAATGTAAAAAAGCTTCCAAATAGTTCTACACTTACCGCTAGAATAAATGAGTTTAAATCATTTCAACTCTTGACTTCCTGCTTATAGGGTTATAAATGATGTTTTTTTTAGATTATTTAATGGATAGTTTATTTTGTTTAAAGCAGGCTATGACCCTCATAACCTACCCACCCTTGGATTTTCCACTGTCTTAAGCGTGACATCGTCGCAATTTTTGAGACAATAATAACTCTCAAAATTTTTAACAATTGTATGAACTGACTGTACGCAAGGAATTGGTCTCCCCTTAAAAAACAGAAAATAGATCTACACGCTCTTGTCCAGAATTACCACAATAAAACTATTTTATTATTTCAATCTTTTCTGCGTGCGTATAAATATACATGTTGTTTCCAAAAATGAATTAAAAATCTACGCTCTTAACAATTTAAACAACCGCTGTATAATGACAAATTATTGATGACGGGGCAACGGAGATTCGTGGAAAGTTGATGGTGCGCAGTGTTACCATTTTAAGTGTATATGTCTAAGGTTCAACACAGACAGGGCGGCGTGCGCCGCGTCGGCGTTGAAAGCGGTCTCTCGTCTATGGTACTTAAGTTGTGCAACACAGACGAGCCGTCGTTTGTCAGCTCGCCGCGTCGGCCGCCGCGCGGCCTATGCTGAGTACCATGCGCCGTCGGCGGTTTTATGACTTCTGGCGGCACATCAGTAATAGATATCTCGTGCTTCAACACAGACGTGTGACTGTTTTGCAACGGTTTTATTTGATTACTTTTGTGAGTGTATGCCAAATTTTGTATATATTATGGAAGCTATAGACATCGATAAATTAATTACCGAAATTCACACACGGCCAGCAATTTGGGATATGCGCTCAGATAATTATTCGAATAAAATAAAGAAAAAAACTTGGGTAGAGGTTACCCACAGTTTTATTTCGGAAGATGCTTTTCTGGGCCATCTTTAATATTGTTGACTATTGTTGAATGAAAAACAAATCGTCGTCACTTTCACTAGATGATTCTAGAGATATCATTATACCGTTCAACGTCCAAAACTCGACTAAATTTGACAACACCGAATACAATGGTAAAACTACTATCACTGTTAGACCGCCTAATGTATTTTAAGCCGCGCGGCATCCGACAAGGCGCAGACGCGGCGCAAACCGCCCTGTCTGTGTTTAACCTAACAATACGATACCGTCCTTCTGGCAGGAACACTAGAAGAACTGTAACACCTTTCTGAATAACTAAATATATATTGCAACGATTATGGACTAAAAATAAAATTGAAGAAAGCTAAGTTCATGGTATTTACAAAACATCAAAGTTAAGCTAGTACTAGATAATACAGAAATTGAACAAATATCTTCGTACAAATACCTTGGAGCATGGATCACAGAAGATAACTAGTATCTAGAGAATGACCCACTATTCTGTGCAGACTTGCGCAGTTCATTTGTATCCACAACTGAATGAGACAATGAGGTTTATGTGTATTGTTGGTTGCATAAGAATGACTAAAATTAATAGTAAATAATAGAAAATCAAAATTAAAGGTTTTTTAAAATAGTTTTAAAAAGTATTTTAAAAAATATTTTTTGCGCATTTTTTCCAATAAAAATTTGTTATCTTATATACAGGATCTTATATATATATATATATATATATATATATATATATATATATATATATATATATATATATATATATATATATATATATCAATTACTATGATACCAACTTTCTTATTTTAAATGAAACATTGGTTAGGTATATATAAAATTTTTGGATTATGCACAAAATTCCCAGAACTTTGATATATTGCATGTTATAGTTTTAATTAACTTATTTTAGGATACAGGGTGGTTAATGAATAGATCACTCTCTGCGTGTCTCCTTATGACTTTAAAAGGTTCTATACCTAATTTCAATAAAGAAGAGTGAGTTCATTTTCGTATCTCAACTTGTTTTTAATAATGTATATAGTACTCTAAGATATGTACCTATATTCTTTTAAAATAGATATTATGTCAAATAAATGAAACCTGCCTATATTTTTACCAGGTGTGAAATGGAATGTACATAAGTAGGTATCTTAAAGGCTATATATTTAAAAGTTAATATAGAAGGGATTGTGCCTTTAATACATTGTATAATAAAAACAGTTAAATAAAAGCATGGCAATCCAATATATTGATAAAGTTCTTTGTATTTTGTATTGGATCCAATAACTAAATAATATACCTGGTGTTCCATCTAAAATAATAAAGTTGGCATCAGTATTTACATGACATCACACTCTGTATAACACATTTTTATTGGAAACATATGCGCAACAAAAAATATTAAAAAAACCAGAGCTTTTCGAGGAACTATTCATCATTTAATAAATAGATATAAATTGACACATTCAGAAATGAATACAAATGAACTGCGCAAGTCTGCACAGAATAGTGGGTCAGGTTCTAGACACTAGTCAGAAGATACTGATCAGACAAAAGAAATAAGATGCCGCATTGAAATTGCACGGTCAACTTTTAATGGAATGAGAAAACTTTTTTGTAATCGCGATATCAATATATCGCTCCGGATAATAATGCTTCGATGTTGTATTTTCTCTACCCTTTTGTATGGGGTTGAAGCTTGGACACCAAAAGAATCCAACATTAAAAACCTAGAAGCATTCGAAATGTGGTATTACATGTGGATGGCAAACAAACAACAGTTCTCGAATAACTAGAAAAACAATGCGAAGTTTTAAATTCCTTAAAAATCAGGAAATTTGAATACTTGGGGCACATCATGAGAGTTAAAAAATACGAACTAATAAGGAATATAATGCAGGGTAAAATCAAAGGCAGAAGAAGCGTAGGAAGACGTAAAATCTCGTGGCTACGCAATCTCCGTGAATGGTTTGGAGGCAGTTCAATTGAACTATTCAGGCGCGTAATCAACAAAATTATACTTACCAAAATGATTTCCAATCTTCGATAGGAGCGGAACTTGAAGAAGAAGATGTCTAATTTAAAAATTAACGTATTGGAGACTTAAAAAAAATGCATTTCTCAGACGGGTTTAAAACAATTGGAGCATCGCTTGAACAAGTGTATTGAGCTAACACGAGACTGTTTTAAGAAATAAATCGCCCCTTTTCCAAAATTTTCTTTTTTCTTAAGTAGACTAAATACTTATCGGACCGCCCTCTATATTACCGTGTAAAAGGTTTACGAGTAGTATAAAAACGTCTAATAATATTTGTTCGTTCGACTCACTTAAAACGTCAACTCGTCAAACTTTTACGGGTAAACCTTGTTACGCAAAAAAGCTCCAACCATCAAAACTTCATATTTGTGATTCCCCTTTTTACATAATAAAGTGAATTCGTCACCTATTCTCATGAATTCTTAATTCGTACCTCACACGAAACACGCCGTTGACAAGGTCGGAATACAGAATTTTAAAGCGCGATGAAACATGTACGAAGCATGCTGTTTCATTAATTCGCTTTTCGAGAAAAGGATACGCTGATCAAGTCGGCAAAAATTTATGTATTTAAAGATTTGTTTGATGATTTCGGGGTTGATTCTTAGAGGATAGTTTGATTGCTCAATTGCTTAACGCTCTAACGAACAGGATCTTAAAAATGTTAAGATAAAGGTAATATTGTTGCAAATAACATAAATATAGGCAAATATACAAAAGAATGAAAAATGAAAATTACTTTTTAGTAGGGATATTGTGTAGTTCGCCATGGAAATAGTTCTAATGAACGATTCTTTCAACTGAACTAATTAAACTAGTTCATTAATTTTCATAGAACTATTTCACTGCGAACGATTTGCATTATAAATTATGTCTCAACTTCTAAAGAGGAAAATAATGAATGAATAAAATAGAACATATATTTATTATTTTGTGAATGGATGGATTAACTAGTTTAAAAAAAATGCCGATTTGCCTTAGATAACAGATTCATATGAATGTGACAACGTGATACCAGATATGATATTGCCAGACACACTCACACACAGTGTGTGTGTATTGCCAGAAACACTCACAGTGTTTCGTTTGTCTTCATTGGAGAACCATCTCTAAATGAAGCCAAATGTACTTTTAAAATTTTGTTAAATCTTCGTTTCTGCGAATATTATTTTTTGCAAAGTTTTTGTGTCGTTTGTTTCTGTTTTTTGTTAAGTTAGTTCTAAATAATGAGTAAA
The DNA here is from genome assembly GCA_918026665.1 of Diabrotica balteata. NCBI lineage: Eukaryota > Metazoa > Arthropoda > Insecta > Coleoptera > Chrysomelidae > Diabrotica > Diabrotica balteata. Next base: position 98,749,508 of record OU898283.1, on the reverse strand, counting down.
CTTGAGTACATATACACATTTGGAATTTTAAATCCGGAACATAGGATTTTTAATACAAATACTAAGATTCTCTGTGTTGCAATTAACCAGTGTAAATTTCTTTATAACGTCGCGATGTTTTATAACTAATTTATTTGTTCCACTGGATTACTTCTCCTCAGCGGTTTGTAGTAGCGTATATGGCACACCGACAGTGTTGCTCCGTCTACCGATTTTTCCTGAAAGTCCGGTTTTATGCAGATAATAAATAATGTTTTATTAACATCAATTTTGTTTGTGTGTATTAGGTATTATTTGAGTTATAAAATTTATACTTAAATACATTTATTATTCCAAATATTGTTTATAATTTCAAATTAACAAGAGTGTAATATAATTATTTTATTTTTAAAATTCCTTTTTAATTTTTAATTTTAGAAATCAACTTTTTTTCAAGCCGTTTTGGCAATAAAACATAACCATTTTTTTAGTTATAAAATATTTTCATATCTACATTTATAAATAAGTACGTTTTCGTTGAATTGACATGCGTTCTAGGTGTGTTCCGTTTTTACACTTACACTGGCAGCATCGCTTCGTGAATTGAGACTCCAGTCGAACAAATGAATTAATTATAAAACATCGCGACGTTGTATTGAAATTTACACTGGTTAATTGTACATCAAAGGATTTGAGCTGTATTAAAAATCCTATGTTCCGTAATTTTTTTTCCAAATCTGTATAATAACATCTTTAATACTACATATTAAGTTAGAACTGATGAAGCTTTAGAAGCATAAAGCGAAACGTCTTCTATAAACTTATAAAGTAGTTGACTTCTGTTTTATATTTTGCCAACCTGAATGACCGATTCATCACTTCAATCTTTCAACAAAGTGCTTAGAGCAAACACGAGCAAATTTAACATTAAAATTATCCTGGCGTTTACACAAATGTTTCCAAACAGCTTGCATTTCCTTGTCTTTTGGAAAGCTATAAAATGCTGTACCGGATACAAAACTCTTGCACATATTGTCAACGGCACAACCATACACTGCACACCTCATATCGGGAAAAAGTTAAAGCCTTGTAACACTTTTAAAATATTATTTTATTAAATATTGGCTATGAACCGTAAATGTACATAAACGTCAAAACACAATATGGCGAAATTTAGCACAAGTTGACGTCACAAAAGTCATGCATAAGCCACGCCCACATGCGCGGTATCTTATCTGTGTGTATTTGTATCATGATGTGACAATAACAAGTCTTATCTTAATGTCATAATGGTTCGGATCTTATGCCCATGTATTGGCTTGGATGTTGCCATGCTGTGTTGTTTCTTGTATTGTAATTTTGAAATAAAAATTTTAGTTGTGGTTAAAATGATTGAGGAATTTACATAAAATATAATTTTATGTAAAAGTGAGAATGACAATGTGTTATTTAATGTTCCTAGAAAATTCACTGATTTTTTTTTGTAAAGGTTCTTTTAGGAATAACCTAACTATAAATACCTATGAGTTTAAATATACGTAAATATAAAAATAAATCATACTTGAACCATATTTAAATTTAAAACGGGTAATAAAAAACAAATCTTAATAATTTTTTGCAAATAAAAACTACCTAATCATATAATAATTTAAACCATTTAAACCTAAACATACGATAGAAAGAAATAGTCCCGAACTACTTTTATGGTAGTGAACTAAGTGAACTAGTGAAATACTGAAAGAAAACGGGCGGCTAGCGCCGAGCTTGTGTGATGATTGAGACGAGACATCTGGCAACCAGTTCTGTTAGGGTTGGATTTCGATGTCGGTCCTACAAATAGTTCTTTCGCGAACTAGTTCACTGAACTAGTTTATTTTTGTGAAATAGTTCTGTTGAACTAGTTCGTCTAAAAGAACTAATAAGCATACCTCTACATTTTAGGTAAAATTGATGCCTAGAAAATGTTTAATCCATTAGCCCCACCTTATCTGATTTTAAGAATTAATATATTTGGCATTATGTATTTATTTTATAATTTATTTTATAATCTACTGTGTACACAGAGTAATAAGTAAATAGTCTGTAAGTAAATTAACGTGAGTTAGGTACCGTCCAGTGACGGTTCTTTAAGTATTATTGCGGTAGGTCTTCTGGCCATACCCTCTTCAATCTTCTTTCGGCAAGTGGTTGGGTGAATAAGTTATTCATCAGTTCGTTGTTGTGATCAGTGGTGCGATTTTTATATTTTATTGAGTGATTCTTTATTATGTCCTTAAGTAATGGGATGTCCAGATCATTGTGAAGTGTTTGGTTAGATATATACCATGAAACTTTACTTATCATACGGAGTATTTTGGATTGGAATGGTTGAAGTATCTTCGTATCTGAAGGTTTACGATAGCCCCATAGTTCTATTTCATATGCCCATACTGGTATAAATATAGCTTTGTACAGAAACAGTTTATTTTCAAGAGATAACTGAGACCTTTTGTTAAATAGCCAGTTCATATTTGTTAGTTTAAGGTCTAGTTGTTTCCATTTACTTTAATGTGCGTTGCTCATGTAAGTTTTTCATCCAGGTGCAATCTCAAGTATTTGACAACTGGTTTTATAAGAATGGGAGTATTATTAATATAAACTTGTGGACATGTGATTTTCTTGCTGTTAAAGTAATTTGTACTAATTTGCTAGCATTAACACTGATCTTCCATCGCTTAAGCCAGTTTTGTAATTGATCTAAATGATTTTGTACTTTTTGTGATGCTACATTAGGGTCGATATCCACTACCAAGATTCCCGTTTCATCGGCAAATGTAGCTAAGAAGGTATCATTGCTAATTGGCACATCTGCTGTAAATATCAGATACAGAAATGGGCTCAAAACGTTACCCTGAGGTACGCTAGATTGTGTGATGTGATAATTTGAGCAGCTGTCTTTAATTTTGACTTGAAGGTAACGGTCAGTAAGATATTGGTAGTGTGCTGATAGGGCAATATGAATTTGCTTGCGTTGTGGGCTTACCAGGTTTCGGAGTCATAGTATCATCATCTTTGGCTCGACAATCCTCTATGGATCTTGGCCTGCTCTAAGATTCGTCGCCATTCTGTTCGGTTTTTGGCAACATGTTGCCATCTTCTGACTTTTAATATTCGTAAGTCGGTTTCTACTCCATCTAACCACCTAATTCGCGGTCGGCCTTTATTTCTTTTTCCTACAGGTGTTCCTGTGGTTAGCTTTTTAGCAATGATATTTTCTGGCATTCGTATAATGTGTCCAGCCCATCTAAGTCGCTGTGTTTTAATGAACGTTATGACATCTGGCTCATCAAAGAGCTGATCGGAGTCATAGTAACTGAAGCAAATTTCCATTGTATTGGAAAGTATCGCAGATGTAGTATGCTGTTGTTTATTATTGGTAATAGCACCACTGATTTTCTCGGTAGCTTCTAAAGTAATTCCCCTGTTATCAAATCATAGCCAGGAGCATTTTTATTTGTTGTCGAACCTCTGTCGGAGTAAATGTTGTCAGAGGAAGAGACAGTTGACATGCAGTTTCGAGGTACATTCTTATATCATCATCTTCATCGTTATTAACATTTGGTGCTGCGAATACAGTAGCAAGATACTCTGCGAATACTATTGCTTTTCCTGCGTTTGTGCGAGCTTAGGTCATATCTATTTTTCTTAAAGGTAAATTTGTTATTGTCGGTTGTTTAAACTTTTTTGTAGCTTTTCACATATAGTAGTGTTCATGTGAGAGGTTCGAAACATAAAACTGGAAAGAGTCTTTTTTTGTTCATGAAATGCTCTATTTAGTCTATGACTTATGTTAAGGTAGGTTTTATTTGACGGATTTCTCGTTTGTTGCCATATGCGTCGAGCTGTTCTTTTTTCTGCTACCAGTTCTTTTATATGAAGGGGGATATTCTGGTTTTCTTGCACACTTCTTTGGCGCTGTGGTATTGCTTTCCAATCTGTTGTTGGTAAAACTGTTGTTAAATAGTTTACTGCTTTTTCTACATCTTGGTTTTTTTTATTCTAGTATCTAGTCTAATTGTTGTATGATGTTACAGAATTTTAAAAAACATCGCAGTTTGTTTCTTTAGTTGTGAGTTTGGGTGGTGGTGTTCTTCATATTATGTGTGTACTTAAAGTAATTATTATTGTACTGTGATCTGATGTTAAATCAAAGTTTGACTCTATTGCACTATGTATGTCAGATATATCTGTTAAGATAAATCCAAAAAATCTGTTAAGATTTGTATGTAAATGATGTAAATGTTAAGCCATGTAAACCAAGAACAAACAAGAGAAGTAGAGTCAGACTTCAAACCAGATGGACTGATCATCGAGCGAATGGCTGGTTACGAACGGATGCAAAAAACAACAAACAGAAATTAATTAAGAGACACACCAAAGAGAGACTTACATCCAACGATGGTAATGAATGAATGACTTTTGAGAGTAGATAAAAATGAAGGAAAAAGAGGGTAGAAAACAATTTTTATGGCTTAAATCTGACAAAAACTGATATTTTTCAAATTTTTAATATTAACACACTCATTCCTTTATTTATTGATCAACTAATTTTAACTTTAACTCCATTATACTATATTAATAAATTATCCATTTTTGTTAAAAATTACATTCCCTACGAACACATCAGCGGCCTTTATAGTCTAGCACATTACAATATTTAAAACAAACGCTTTTTTCCAATGCATTGTGTCGATATTTTATCAGATTTGGGTCAAATTTGACGGCGAGTGAATAAAATATTAATCTGGAATACAAAATGCGGGCTCAGACCTGATTTTCAATCGAGTGGCATTCACTTAATTGGAAAAAATTAAAAAGAGTAACTATTTGAAATGCTCTATTTTTGGTCAGATAGCTTGTGAGTGAACATGAAATGAGGGACGAAATAGTTTCTACAAATGAGCAAAGCTTTTGTTTATGTAAACATATTATACGTATTTTGATTGTTTTACAAGTAATGTACACTGCGCAATAGATTAAATTGTGTTTTTATACAAATATTATGCCTTGAGTAAATACAGTACAAACATCCTTTAAATTTATTCTTCAACATTAAAAAAGCCAGAAGAGGATATCGAGGAGTTCTACGCACTTGTACAAGGAGCACTAAAATATACCAAGAAGAACGAGCTTACCATCATCGTGGATGATTTCAATGCCAAAGTTGGCAAAAGCAGAATAGAAGACATCGTCGGACAACACGGCTTAGGCGAGAAAAACAAAAGTGGAGATCGACTTATCCAATTTTCAAAAGACTGATATTTTTTGTACACACTTATGACAAGTCAAAAGAAAATGTAAAAAAGTATTTTTGAAGTGTGTATATTTTAAGCAATTCCTAGCTGAGCGCTTTCGGCTTTACAAAGCCATCATCAGAGCTATGGTCAATTTATAAGTACCACTACAATTGGAGATCTCATTTCCTTATATGTCGAAATTATGATTATTTTAGATATTGAAATTCTTAAAAAACATATAAAAAACATATAAAAAACCAACACTGGACTTCACAGACACGTTAAAAAGTTGAAAATTTTTTTTGTCATGGTACGGGTGTAAGAACCCGACCATTGATTGATGTGAGGAGGTAGACAGAATAGTCATGACTATTCTGTCTACCTCCTCACATCAATCAATGGTCGGGTTCTTACACCCGTACCATGACAAAAAAATTTTTCAACTTTTTAACGTGTCTGTGAAGTCCAGTGTTGGTTTTTTATATGTTTTTTATATGTTTTTTAAGAATTTCAATAACTAAAATAATCATAATTTCGACATATAAGGAAATGAGATCTCCAATTGTAGTGGTATTTATAAATTGACCATAGCTCTGATGATGGCTTTGTAAAGCCGAAAGCGCTCAGCTAGGAATTGCTTAAAATATACACACTTCAAAAATACTTTTTTACATTTTCTTTTGACTTATCCAATTTTGTCGGGAAAAAGATTTTACCATTGCTTACCCCTGGTTTTTCCTGGATTTGTCCCGAGATGACTTTATACGTGGAAGTCACCTGCAAATACAGCCAACAATATCATCAGAAACCAGATACACCTTATTCTCATTAACAAAAGACAAGAACAACTTGACTTTGGCGAAGACCTTTTCAGGTCCATGACCACAATCCATTAGGGGGCCAAATAGAACTTAAACTAAAGAAACTCATCAAAAGTAAACCTAAACAGAACCTGAAATATGAATCTCTAAAAGACCTCCTAGTACTTCTTCGACCGCAAGAAAAATGTAAACTAATCGAGAAGCTTTAAGTGAAACACGAGCATATAAAAATTCACTGAAAGATTTGAGAAGTCACTGGTCAATACAAGATGAGAAACATACACCTCCTCATAAACAAAGATGGGAATTTAGCGACGACAATTAAGGAGAAGTTGGTGACCTGGAAAATGTATATCGCAGAACTTTTTGGCACTACCGAAATAACCTTTCAGAAATAAACTGCATGACATGGCCGTCAATACGACAAAGCGAGGTAAAACCAGCTTTAAAACAGTCTAAGAATGGTAAGACCACAGGTACGGACGAAATACCCGTTGAACTTATTAAGTTAATGAGTGAAATGAGCACGAAGAAGTTAACTAAACTGTTTAAATGAATGAAATGAGGTTGAATGCTCGAATAAATGAACTTTGAAAATAAGGCTATTATCGAGCACAAAATAATTAAATCAAGCCCAAGTACTTTCGCTTATAATAGCATCTTCAGGGGCATTTCGTCAAAATAAGATCTATCCAGCAAGCGTAGGAAGTTGAAACATTAAAACTAACATAAATTATACAAAACACTACACTAAAACGAGGACAAACAGTTTAAAATTGCTTCTACGCTACATTCTCTGTCAGTTTCTGGAGGGATGATCCCCCTGTTTCATTGTAACAATTTTATTTCAGTGTATTTTTTTTCTCGCGTAAAGATTGTCTTTTTCTAATATACACATTCAATTTCCATTATAACTATGTATCTATTATCCATATTTTTCGAAGGGGAGTGTTGTAGCGAATAATTAACTACGAATAGTTATAATTTTTTCTATTCAAAAATTAAATAACAGATCTCATAATAAAATTGACAGTTTCGCAATTGGTTATACACATGTAAAATAGAAATGACATAAAAATTAAAATGTGTTTCTCAATATGTTTATTTACGACATATAAGCTGGACACTTTAACTATACATTTGGATACGTTGCATTTTTCATTTATGGGACACGACATATTATATGGTAAGCAATGACATCACAAGAGACCAGGCCGATAATATTTTGAGTTAATCGTCTGGCTTTTAAAAACAAAGAGTGTGTGTTTAGTTTTTGTTGAGTAATCATTAAGACACGATTTGCATCGGTCCGCGATACATACAAAAATACCTTCCCTTCGAGAATTAATTACGTTTTACAAAAATAAATAATATTAACAGTTTTTCTACGTTTTATTCGATTTAATTATCATTTTTATTTTGTTTCCGTGAAAATAAGTTGATCACACACGCATCCACACAACCACGGAACAGTCAGAATACCACCTCTTATATCCAACTCAAAACAGATCTGGTATAGCCCTGGTCTAACATCTTAGAGTATATAAATTAAAATGTATAATAAATGTAAAAATAATATTTTCTGTATTTTTCTACTTAAAGTCTCTGCCTTGTACTGCAGTTGGTAAAGATAACAAAACACTAAACTGCGACTTTACTTAAGTTATGCACAATTTGAAGTAATCTCGCAATGACACTCTCAAAACTTTTCATTACATCTCCAGTGAATTCCATTAGCCCAAATTGTCTTTAAAACCTTACCGGCGCTTTTATAATAATTTTATGCTTCTTCCCGTTAATATTTTATGACTAACGAAAAAATACACATTGAAGGAAAAATAGAGTTGTTCAAGAGGCTCTCAGAAAGAAATTTGCCGAGTAATTGAAAAGTTTGCCATTTTTAGTCGGTAGCTAGCACGCAAATGCTAAATTTAAATTTATTTAAATGCTATTGTTCGAGTTTCTAACAAAACTATGGAAATTTATTGCAGCGCTGCCAATGCGGATAATGAAGATATTCAGCCGGTGGGAATGTACAAGGAAAACTAATTATCCCGTACAGGGCGAATACTTTTTATAAAAGAAATGAGCAGAATTTCTCTACAAAAATCATCAAATCATATGGTAGGTGTTGAAATAAAGTTAAGTGAAGTTTTAGAATAATAATCACCGCACAATTATCTTACGAGACACTGCGTGAAATATTTGTAAGTGTAATGTTGCTTAGAAAAACGGGAAAAGATGGAATATGTGCAGAACTTATATAATAAGGTGATAAGGTACTACACAGACAGATTTATAAACTAATACAGAATATATGAAGCAACGAAGTAATGCCAGAACAATGTAAGAAGGGAATTATAGTGACCATCCCAAACAAGGAGACATCTTCTTCTTCTAGTTCCATGGCCGTTATCGATCGTTGGATATCATGTTGGATACCATATTCTCTATCGTGACTTTGTTGACAGAAGCAGCAAGGAGACCATAGAATATCAAAAAACTACCGAGCAATTCGTTTACTGAATGTAACATATAAAGTTATAACTGATGTATTGAAAAACTAGCAATATATACAGAACAAAGCATAGAAAATTACCAGTAAGGTATAGAAAAGGAAGATCCACGATAGAAGCTATATATTTATCTAATTAGCATTCTTCAGTCCATCTTTGGACATAGGCCTCCCCAATCCTTTTCCATTCTTCTCTCTCTCCCCCGTCAGCATAAGTGCTTCTTGATATCATCTGCCCATCTCATTTGGGGCCTTCCTCTTTGTCGTGTATATTCCCACGGTCTCCAACTTATAATAATTTTGTTCCATCGGTCTTCATTTTGTCTTTGTTGTGTTCGGCAAATCTCAATTTCAATTTTGAAACTTCTTATATAACATCCCTTACTTTGTTTTCTTCTTATCCACTTGTTTTTTTTATCCATTAGTCTTGTGTGCAATGTTTATCTTTCTATTGCTCTTAGGGTTTTATGATTTTGTCCATGTTTGCTTTTGTAAATGTCCACGTTTGGGAACCGTGGTGTGAGAACAGGGAGTCCGCATTGTATGTAAACTTTGGTCTTAAGATGCTGTGGATATCTTTTATTTTTAAGAATCTTAGTTTGCCAAATGCCGCCCATGCCAGTCTAACTCCTCTTTTTATCTCTGCTGTTTGGTTTTCTGTGTTAAGTTTTATATAGTTTGACCCAGATATATATAATTCTGAATTTGTTCCATTTCCTCTTGTCCTATCCTCATTGTGATGTCTTTATCTGTATTTGTTATGATTTTGGTCTTGTTGTAATTCATATTAGGGAAATATGTTTCCAGCTTCTACGTCCAGTTATTTCATCATTTCAAACAATTTTTTCTTTTTTATCGGTTATCAGTACGATGTCATCAGCGGACCTTAGATAGTTCAAGCGTTGTCCACACATTTTTATACCTTTTTCTTCCTATGCTAATCTTTTAAAAATATCTTCTAGAGCCTGATTGAAAGTATTATAATTTGTATTCATTTTATTCCTTCATATACTTTAACACGTTAAGCGCCACCATATTAAAAAGAAACGCAGTTCTGGTGGCCGCTGTGTAAAATTCATAAATATGTATTCAAAATGCCCCACTTTACTGTGTCTTTTATAATTTATATGTTATAATGTTATTTTCTCATGAAAACATTGTTGTATCGAAATGGATACGAGTGGCCCATTTTCATAAATTGACGGCTGTTGGCCACTTGCATCGATTTGGATTCAGAATTATAAACTATAAAATCCGGATCTTACATTCAAACAGAAAAAATAATCCTTCTGAAGTTGTGAAAGCAAAGTTAGAGAAGTATCAGTCTACGATTTTACAAAGCAACACAGGTTGTACTGTTTTAACATGGAAGGACAAAAAAGATGTCTTGGTGATTTTAACAAAGCACATCAATGCAATAACTCCTGTAAGAAGATGTGGCGAGTAAATAGAAAAACCGATAATAATTTTAGAGTACAATAAATGTAAAGTCTTTATAGATCTTTTTGATCAATTGAAGGCACATGCTACTAGTTTACGAAAAGAATCAAATGGTATCGAAAATTAGCAATAGAATTACTAACAGGAACTACGCGAATAAATGCGTATTGTGTACATCAGATCGTAACGAAGAAAGAAAAAATGTCCATCAACAAATTCAAAGAACAAGCTGTCACTCAGCTTTTGGACGAAAATTTTACAACACCTTCTCCGTCTAATAACATCAACGACAATCATATTTTAGTGGATGATAATAAGAAAAGAAGATGTATGGCTTGCTAAGAAAGGCTAACAAATAACCACGATTGGAAATATGCACAAGCCAAATCTTCGTAAACTCGCCACAAATGTAGTGCTTGTAAAGAATTTTATTGTCTCAAATGTTTTTTTATTTCTCATAAATCCGAAATATTAATGTAATAACGTTTATTAAAAGAGTTTTTATTAATAGCTACTAAAAATAAATATGTTATTTTTTTATTTAAATTAATTAATTACATTTTATTTTTAACAAAATGTGTTATATAATTATCAACTTGTAAAAAAAATCGTTGGCCAAAAACAAATTTTGGACCAACCAGCCATGCTTGATAAGTCCCCCATTCAATTAAATACAAACCCTGCATTCTTTTGAATTCAGTTAGCCTAAAGTGAAAGTATTCCTTTGTATCTGTTTGGATACAGGTGGCCAAAAATGATCAAAGCCATTTGTATCTAATAGGATACAATTGGCGCTTAAGGTGTTAATTGTTGTTTTGGCTTCCTTATGTATATTGACTATTAGTTCCGTATATCTCATAGAAGCTATAAATACGCTAAAACAAGTGACAGTGAAGACATAGGAGTACGGCGAAAAAGTACATATATTTTTCCCAGACTTTAAACAGGCGTTTAACAAACCAAATAAAAGAAAAATGATTCCAAGACTTACAAGAGAGTAATATACCAAATAAAATATAGACACCGGGAAAGAAAATTAGAAATATTTAAACATATAAAAAATGGAGTACGACAAGGTCTGGTCTAAACGGTACTATTTATTCTATCACTAAACAAGATATTAAAAAAGCTTTAAATCGCAGGAACTATAAACAAGAATTTAGTACAAATAATAAAATATGCGGACGATATAATTATAGTAGCAACAGATAAAAAGGCATTAAACAAAAGCTTCCAAGAAATAGTAAACTCCGCCAAACTAAGAAGGCGGGCTCAAAATAAAGAAAAATAAAACAAAATACATAAGCTTAAGCAATACAAAGAAGACATAAATGACAGAACTGACAATAGATGCACACAGTTTTGAAGAGGTGGAAACATTCAAATATTTATTGAGTACTAGTCGACAGAAGAAATGAAAGTGTAGATATGAAAAGAAGAATTTAAGCGGGAAATAGAGCGTTTTAAAGAAATAAGACCAATAGTAGAATATGCTGCAGAAATATTTCCATTAACAGCAAGAGAAAAAGAGCAATTGACAGTTTTTTGAGAGGAACAGCATCAGAAAAATACTGAGACCAAAGAGGGAAAACTAAGACGATGCAAGACAATGAATGACGAAATACAAACACGGATGGGGCAATTAGATAGTATGGATACATAATAAGAAGAGAGAAGAGCAATCCGTTAAGCGTTATAACAAAATGGATACCACGAGGCGAAAGAAGCCGACGCAGACCTAAACGGAGATAGAGACAAGCGGAAGACGACTGAGGCAGTCTGTAAATTAAAAATGTTGATTATGTCCGACAAATCTCCATTTGTAGGAAGATCTCCAATCTTCCCAAGTAGAAAGGACAATCAAAGAGGAGGAAAAATAAAAAAGTAGTGGAAACAGCGAAGGCATACCATAAACTGTAAAATGGGATGATCCTCCACACAAAATTATCTTTAAGAGAAAACAGCTTTAGCTTGTTCGGGAGCCTATATCTTGTATGTATACAGGGTGGTACTTAAGTAATTGTACAAATAAAAACCGCAAACTTTGCACTTTAAAATATTACGATTTAAGCCAACTTGCTTTAATAAAATGTTAATATTAAGAAAGATACAGGGTGTTAAAGTGAAATTTTAAAATTTTATTTTTCGCTATAAATTTTACGTTTGTAAATATTTTTGAAGAAAAATATACAATTGGATGCTTTAAAGTAGGTTAAATTATAAATTTTATACATACTTTAATGTAACTGATAGAGTGCGCCACATATGCCACATGTGTGTCATAAATTTGCGCTTAATTTTTTTTTGTTATTTAAGTTAGCTCTATTTGTGGTAAGAAATATTAGAGATACATTATTTTTATAAACAAGAGGTATACTAATTAGTAACCTTAAAATTCGACTGTTTTCTACATCGCATTTTATAAGTCAGCTGGATAATAATTCTTAGTTGTGATATTTCTGCGGTAAAGCACTGAATACCTTTATATAAGCATAATTCATAGTTTATTCTTATTAAAATAACTCAAAGATGATAATGTGACATCACAAAATGCTTTGTTATGGGTGCTAAATGTCTTATTGGAGAAAAGATTCTTCATCTTCTTCTTTAGGTGCCGTGTCCGTATTCAGACGTTGGCCTTCATCATGTTTACAATTTCTCTTTTCTACCGCTTCTTAAGTTTTTATATATTATAAAGCGTTGTATTACCCTTTCTCTATTGTAAAATGCTGAAAACCCAAAATATGTGGTATATGCAATATGGTACACCACCACATTCTAGAGAGAAGGCAGTGAGAACATACTTAAATACAACTTTTCTGAACGTTGGATTGTTCGTGGTAGTTACATTCCCAATGTGGTGAGATATAAATATTTAATTTATAAAAAAAATTCAAAAGAATACTTATTATTCATTACTTAAATTGTTTACCCATTTTTATTAGGACAATTAGAAAATGTCCACAGGTATTAAATAAGACATATGTGTCTTGTTTCATAATACTTTTGCTACAAATCTAACATTAAAGACTCAGCATTTTTACAAAAACATCATCGTTGGTCTAATAACCGATATTGTTATAAATATAGTAAACATACAGGTAATTTAGTTCAGCATAATATTAGTTCGTTAGTAAATTATAATAGTCCATTTGTTCCAGATGTAATTATAGTTACTTGTAAGCTGTAACGTAATCATATAAATAAGTAATGTCATTGAGAGGTTATTCTGTGTGTATTTAAGTATCCAATGAACGAGATACATCACAGTTTAATACATTATTTAACCTCTGCGACAAATACGATGTAGTTCCATCATATATCATAAGATTTGGATATGTATCCAAATGTATATATTCATCCATTATACATTCTAGCCACCACGTGGCCCAGAATTTAATCCGCTTGATTTTGGTGTATGAGGTGCATTAAAACAACGTGTCTATAAGAATCCCATAAATATTCACAACAAACTATGGGAAGAAATAAATACTGCAGCAGTTTATTTAAAGCCAATGACGCGATTTAATATGAGATGGTTTTTATGAAGTATATTGACGGTGAATTAAAGAAAATGGTGGACATATCGAACACTTACTTTGAAAAAAAGTTATGTGATTTAGTTTATCTATTTCTTAATTATGTTTGTAAACAAAAGTTTTGATTATGACTTAAATTTAACATAAAACGTAAAATGTTTGATGTAAAATACTATTATTCTGTTATTTTGTCAAATCCTATTTTTAATTATCCTGCTGATATATTTACTTTATTTTATATTTCGTTAACTATTAACTTTAGTTAAAGGTATTTTTATACCAAAATTTAGAAGTATTAATGTTTTTGTCTATTTTTCCTTTGTTGTTTGGAGTAATTACCTTAAATCAGAATTATGCAGCTGATTTGTAAAATGCGATATCTCGAAGTAATTAACAGGTATACCTTTTTTTGTTAAAATAATGTATCTTAATTTTTTTTGTCACAAATACAGGTAACTTAAAGAGCAAAAAAGTTAAGTGCAAATTTATGCCACATATATGGCGCCCTCTATTAGCTACATCAAAGTGTGCATCAAAATATAATTTCTTATATCTAAAAGTACCAAGTTGTAAATTTTTATACATAAATATTTACAAACATAAAAGTTACAGCAAAAAAAAATTTAATTTGCACTTAAACGCCCTGTATCTTTCTAATATCAACATTTTATTAAAGCAATTTGGCTTAAATCGTAATATTTTAAAGTGTAGAATCCACTGTTGCTTTTTGAACAATTACTTAAGGCCCACCCTGTATATATTATTTCATAGAATCAAAACACAATAATAACCTACTACTTCGGAATTTTTGAAGTAGAAATTGAATAAACTTATTTTAACCATCAATCTATTTTGGCTTATTTCCAATAAAATAGTAATTACTTTAAAATCCCACAAGAAAATAGATTCAAAACAAAACTTATAAAGGAGTTCTTTAAACAACATAGTGTCTAGAGAGTAATTTGTCAAAAGACGTACTGAAAGACTATGACGTAAGATATGGAAAAAATTAGGAAACAACAGACACACTGAAGACAACATTAAAAAAGAAGAATAATCTTTCTACGATAAACTTAAGGTAAGGATACACTGTTTGTCGTTAGACGGGAACTATCAAGCTGCTTAGATTATTTCTGAAGTCTGTTTTTTAACCAATTTCAAATATCGACTTAGTCTACTTCTAAATATATTGCACTTTAAGGAAGCCAGTGGTTTTTGGTATTACAAAAAAGAAGGTTTATTATAATATACATTTTTTTATTAGTTTTTTCTTCTAAACGCATTAAAACGTATTCTATGTTTTTAATTAAAGCAAATCGGGTTTACTACAAAACATTTTAATAGTAATAAAATGAAAATTAGTGTTCAAGATGGTGAGCAGAATAAAAATTTAACAAGAGCTTTTAAATAAGAAAATTATCAGTACCACCCATATGAAAATGAGTTTATAGTAGTAATCAAAAAATTATTACATCACTTTTGTTCACATTTAATTAAAAAAGAACAATATAACGAGTTTTTGAATATTTTAGGAGAAAAATGTACTGTAATAAAAGACTTTAATGCAAAGAATATTCATTATGACTCTAAATAGACTTATTAATTTTAAAGAAAAGAATCTTCTTTTGGTTATTAACAAAGATAGATGCGAATTAATATTACTGGCCAACCAACTTAATGACATAATGATAGAAATAAAATTCATTTTCTTATGAATTTTATAGTAATTTTAAATATTTCAGCTTCTTATTTACAATTAATGATGGTTGGGATATGAACTCTGATCATTTACCATTATTATTAACTCTAAGCGATACTTGATTAAACGATACTATCATTAAAAATAATAATACTGCAATATTAATTCGCTGGTAAGCGTGAAATAGGGAATAAGTCAATTTTTAATGAAAATTTAATTAATGTTTGTTTTAATTGTGGATAAAAGGGAACAAGACAATGTAGCTGAATTGGTATGTTAAGTTGATTGTTATAAAAGAGGCACTTACAAGATAGTATATAATATTTAGTGTGAAAGTATGTTAGCATAATAATTCTAGCACTTTTTCTTTCTTTGCCCTATCCGTTTCGGACGTTGGCTATTAACAAGGCTATTTTGACTTTGTTTACGGCACCTCTGAACAGTTCGGTCGATATTAGTCCGAACCATTGTCGCAGGTTATACATCCATGAGTGTCGTCTTCTTCCCGGTCCCCTCCTACTGTCGATTCTTCCTTGGACTATTAACTGTAGCAGCCGGTACTTAGTATGCCTCATGACATGTCCGAAGTACTCAAGCTTCCGTTTCTTTACGGTGAAGATTATTTCTTTGCTTTTGCCTATTTCCTGCATTACTTCCACGTTAGTGATGTTGTCTGTCCAGGATATCCGAAGAATACGGCGATATATCTACAGCTCAAAGGATTCTAGTTTCTTCAGGGTGGCTTCCGTTGTGGTCCATGCCTCTGCTCCATAGAACAAGACCGGGAAGACATAACACTTGACCACTCCTAATTTTAGTTCCATTGAGATTTTGCTTGTGAACCACTTTTTCATATTGTTGAACGCGGTTCGAGCTTTTTCAATCCGTGATCTTATTTCTGTTAACTGGTCCTATTTTGTGTTGATTGTGGTTCCAAGGTAGGTATATGTCTCCACTTGTTCTATTTTTCGGTTGTTTAATGTCAATTGCATCGGAGATTGTTGTGTTCTGCTGATGAGCATGCGTTTAGTTTTGGTTGTATTGAGTTGTAAACCATATTCTTGACTTGCTGTGTGTATGCTTTGCATGAGTCTTTGAAGCTCGTTGCAGTCATTTGCGATAATAACTGTGTCGCCAGCATATCTAATATTATTGATTACCTCTCCGTTTACTTTGATACCCTCCGAAACTTCTTCCAGTGCTTTTTTGAAGATTTGTTCAGAGTATATATTGAACAGGAGCGGCGAGAGGACGCATCTCTGTCTTACACCCTTTTTAATATCTATCTTCCCACTGTGTAAGCTGCCCATCTTTATCTCAGCACTTTGGTTCCAATAGAGACTGGTTATTATGCCCAGATCGTTGCCATCTATATGCATCTTCCTGGGCATATTGAAGGCACTACCTATGTCAATATTTCTCTTAGTGAATAATGAGACAACTTGACTTATTTACGGTTAGATTTTAATGCAACGAGCAATCAACTTAATATGCATAACCTATAAATTGGTATGCACGTTTCATAGTTGTGATTATTATTGCAAAATAAAAATGGTTGTTTAAATTTGGTAATAACAATATAAGTGAAAATTGAAAAATGTCTAGAGGACGGCAAATTGTGAATATGCTTAAATTGTAACAATATAAACGTCACATTTTATTAATTTATATTTAAATAATTATTTTATTTTAATTTCTTTATTAATTTATTAATTTCTTTATCTTCAGTTTAATTTTTACTATTTTTTATTTAAAAAGTAGTTGGTGCCTTCTGTTTTTCTTTTCTTCCACTGTCTTTATTTTCTCTCTCTTTCTGTCTCGAAGAATAAATATTCGCTCTCTTTCTTTCTGTCCGGTAGACTAAATATTCTGTTTCGTGTTGACAGACAAGCTAGTTCATAATATCTATAGCAACATCCTACGACATCTGTGCTAACTTCATTTAGTCTTCCAGTTTCTGTCAAAACAACTGTTCTAACGTGGTTGGATTATTTTTTGCCTCTTTCTGAAATTTATAAAGAAGGAAAAAATTATTATCAGACTCATTTTATGGTCTACAAATTCTCTTGGGTAAGTACTTTCATTGTTATTTGTATTCTATAATTCTGACAGCATTACCAATATTTGTAACCTTACTTCTTTCGAAAGCACATTTTTCTCATTATATGCATTAGGACTCTTTAACAGAATTTAACTAAATAGTAACAATTATATTTCATTTTATCCTTGCCATACGCTATTTGTTTAATTGTAATTTTGTAAAATGGCAAGGAAATTAAACCCTTTTTGATGTGTCACTAATGCAAGCTGTTCCTTATATTTTAGTTTATTGGGCATATTGGCAACTTTGTTGGATTTATTGGGCATATTGGCACTTATGATTTATTGGGCATATTGGCAGCTTTATTGGGATTATTGGGTTTATTGACCACATCAGTATTTAATTATGACCTTATCCATTTGAGGACATAACAACCTAATCAGAACATACACCCACATGTTACTGCAGCTCTCCAGAAGCTACAACATTTAATTGGAGGACCTTACATCTAGAACACACAAGCAGTCCATCGAAGCAATAAGTATCAGCTATTAATTGTTAAGCTTTGGCAGGGTTAATTATTGTTTTTGTATTATTTTTAATAAATATGTTTGGTTAAAATTTGTCTTATTTGCTGTCAGCTAAGAACTCAGGTTCAATCCCTAGTTTAAGACAAGACGAACTCACACTTAAGATACTGAGCTAGACAAGGTACAGACGATAAGCTCCCATGGTTGATTGAGGTATTATTTTTACAATAGTACTTCAATTCTATTTGGTAGTCTTATTGTTACAAAATATCTAAATAACGCCGATGATAAGTAAAAACCATAATTTATTTTCTATAAGTAGTTTTACAATATTTTTACTGTAATATACAATTCTTCAGTTATTTCTTTATGTATTCTTCAGATAAGGAACCTGATTAGAAAATTGCAAAAAAATGATCTTCAAATATTGATAATTACTTGAAAGGGATTATACCAATGCAGAAACACTTTCCTTCCGGTAAGTAAAAAATAATTGAAAGTAGGTACCAGTAATATAAACTATGGAAGATATTATATGATCAAACTAAAAATGTGCATTCAGTATCGTTTTTTGTTGCTTGTTAATAACAATTTTATTTTTGTTGCATTGTGAAGCACCATGCCAGAGATGAGACTGAGGGTGCGTTTATAAGGGAGACCATCGCATCGTATCATCGCCTAGAGCATAGCACTGACAGTGAATGCTCGAATTTAGTAGTAGCAAGCACTCTTGACCATGTAGCTGTGCGAAGGAGGAGTTGAAATTCACGTAAAGGCAGAAAGATTCTGTTGTAAGTGGAATTATACTAACCAAACTAAAACGTTCTACCGTCGACTGCAACTTCGAAATTGTCGAAATAATTACTCAGTGAACAGCATTAAGATGTTCTACGTCAGTAGCCTTGCTGCATCACTTCCAGATGAAATTTAGGATCTATTAGATTTCTCATCAGATAATAGTATTGCAGATCCAAATTTTGTCCCTAGGTATTATGAAAAATATGATCGCTTTACCAAGGATAGCGAGATGGTAAAAAAAATTTAGAGCCAATTTAGATGAAGATATAAATAATACTTCAGTAGACCAATATAACTTAGACGGGAAAGTCCGCGAGAAAGCTAAAAAACGCACGAACAAAGAAACGAGAAAAATGAAACAGGAGAGAAGAAAAAACGAAATTTTGGTAAGGAGTATGTAAAACAAGAACTGGAAAAGAAATTAAAGAGAAAACTTTTCAAGAGCTAAAATTATGTTGAAATAAGGACAAGGAAAAAATAACGAGCGAAGTTTGCTTGCAACTGTTCAAAAAATTCTGGGAAATAAGAAACTACAATCATGGGTTAGAATATATAGCTGCTCTCATGAATGTTAAAGAAAAGAGTTCCATGTGAATAAGATTTTCTGTCCCAAACAAACAACGATACCGACAACGAACCATAATCTATTATTTTCCTGTTCATGACGTTCGTTCTGTTATTTGCAAGGGCTGAAGTTTCTTCTTCTTCTTATGGTTCCTATCCGTTTCGGATGTTGGAAATTATATTGGCAATCATAACCTTGCTCGCTGCGGCTCGAAACAGCTCCGTTGAGGTTTTCTTAAACCATGTTCTTAAATTCCGCAGCCATGATATTCTCCTTCTACCGGGTCCTCGCTTACCTTTGACTTTACCTTGCAATATAGACTGTAGCAGGGAGTAACGGTGCTGATTTCTCATAACGTGTCCCAGATATTGCAATTTTATGCGTTTGATCGTAAACACAATCTCTGGTTCCTTCTTCATTTTTCCTAGAACTTCCTTGTTCGTGATCCTTGCTGTCCATGATATTCTCAGCATTCTTCTATAAAGCCACATCTCAAATGCTTCAAGTTTTTTAATAGTGGTGTCTGTAAGCGTCCATGCCTCCGCCCCGTACAACAACACAGAGAAAACATAGCATCTCAAATGTCTCATTTTTGTATCAAGGGATATGTTGTGACTTTTGAAGATGGCGCTCATTTTGTTAAAGACCGTTCTTGCCTTTCCTATGCGGCACTTTATTTCCTGTACATTGCTCCACTGTTCGTTTATAATAGTTCCCAGGTAGCAATACTGTTTTACTCGCTCTATCTGCGTCCCATTAATGTATAGATGAGCCCGTTTATATTCTCCTTGCTGATAATCATTTGTTTCGTTTTGTGGGTATTAATGTTTAGTCCGTACTGTTGACTGTACTCGTTTATTCTGTCCATTAGCCTCTGAAGTCCCTCTAAACTATCTGCTATCACCATGGTGTCGTCGGCATATCTAACATTGTTTACTCTTTCACCATTTAGAAGGATGCCTTCGTCTATTCCGTAAAGAGCCTCGTTAAAATTTTTTTCTGAGTACATATTAAATATCAACGGCGATAGGATACATCCCTGTCTAACTCCACGTAGTATTTTTATGTGATCTGTTTCTTCTCCGTTAATTTCCATGTATGCGGTCTGATTCCAGTAGAGTTCTGAAATTATTCTGAGGTCTTTGTCATCCAGGTCTGCCTCTTTTAAAATGTTTATCATCTTTTGATGTTGAACTCTATCAAATGCCTTTTCATAGTCGATCAAGCACGCGTATACGTCGCAGTTAACGTCCCTGCATCTTTGAATCAGTACCTGTACTCCGAAAAGTGCCTCTCTGGTACCCACTGCGTTAATGAAGCCGAACTGTCTGTCCGATATTTGTTCCTCGCACTTCTTATAAATTCTTCCATGGATGACTCTAAGAAACAGTTTCAACATGTGACTCATTAGGCTGATTGTTCGATATTCTTCGCACTTTTTAGCCCCCTGTTTTTTAGGTATCGCTATGAATTCTGATTCTAGCCATTTATCAGGGATGATTCCTGTATTGTATATTTTATTGAAGACAGCCGTGATCCAATTTATTCCGTCTTCGTCCAGGAGTTTTAAAAAATCAGCTTTGATATTATCAGGCCCTACAGCTTTCCTGCTTTTCATCCGTTTTATTGCTTCTTCTACCTCGGATTTAAGTATGTCCGGGCCCGTCATCCTCTCTGAAAATGGAATGGGCTAAAGTTACGGCAGATAAAAAATAGTTTTCAATTACCGGCGTCATGACATAAAACCAACGAGGACATCATGAAAATCGAAAGAAGGTATTAGATGTAGATCAGATTTTATCTTTACCCTAATATGAAAGTCACTATACAAGAAGATAGTCATCGAGGAAATATTTACCTACACACTACACAGTTACTGCTATTTGTGAAGCTTACAAGAAGATATACCCAGATAATTTTATTAATCGTAAAATATACGAAAACATATTTTACAGCTCGAACATCAGTATAAAAAAACCTAAGGAAGACACGCGATACATGTCACAAACTAAAAATGAAAATTAAGATGATCAAGGATATAAAAACCAAGAAGAAGATAAATTTCTGACTAAGGATCATGCTTAAATAAAAACTATTACTTTTAATATCCAGCAATACATGTCAACACCAGACTTCCAAAGCGGTGAGTCGTTTTGCAAGAGGCAATTGTGGACTTTTAATCTTATAGTTCACGACTGTGAAAACTCACAAGCTCACTGCTATTTATTGCATAAATTTTTAACGAAACGGGTCAGAAATAAAATAAGTTTTTGCCTGTATCAATAGTTAACAAAATATTTAGATCCTAAACTCGAACACCTAATAATGTATTCAGACTGCTGTCCTGGCCAGAATAAAAACAGTTTTATAACAGCAGCTTGTTTAACTGCTATACCTACAATGCTCCGCAAGTTTAAAAATTATTGACCATCAGTTTTTTAATACCACACCATACACATATATGTACTGCGATACGAATCATGGTTTAATAAAAAAAAAAAAAATTTAGTAATCAAATAGAACATTCACATGTCATGATTGGCTCAACTAATTCGGCAAGTTGGGAGAAAACATGAATATTTAGTTAGAGAAATGCATTGCTCTGCGTTTCTTAATTTTGGTGACTTATTTAACTCCGTACTAGTTAACCGCAAGACTGATACTTAGAACAATAAAGTTAAACCGGCGACAGTTTGTTGGTAGCGTTATGAAAAATCTACAAAGTTTCAATACAAGTTGTCCTTTGACAAAGAAGAACCTTTCAAGACCGTAGATTTGGAGGGGAAAAGTGGCTACAAATTTATTACCCAAGGATACAAATAACAGGCCTGATGGCCTGAAAAGCACCTGATGGACGTACGTATCAGAATCTCTGTGGTACCTTCACAAAAATTTACCCACAGAGAAAGACTTAGCTTATGTGCTCCCAGATTCCTCAACTTCTGACGAAGATCCAAAGTTTGAAGTATCTTTTAGCTTGATTTGTATGAATAGGTATTTAGTTTAGAATGTTTTTAGTACTAAAATATACATTGCTCTTAAGTAAGCTTATATTAACTTAATACAATTTTCGATTATATTCTCTGTTATCATTATTAGGTTCAATTACAAAGGGAAGAAGTCATATGCTTATTTGTGAAAAACGAGGTAAGTCAAACAAATATCGCTTTAAACATATTTTGCTTTAAAATACTCAGCAAAAAATATTAATCCATTTAGAAAAAGTACATGTAAAAAAAATTTAACTAGATTATCATTCTAAACAACTCTAAGAAAAATCAACCAGGCTAATCGGTACTAAACTCAGAGTAGTTAGATAAAGAAGTTAAATTGTTTGACACAATCACCAGCAAACAGAATGGGAAAACACTCCTCCAAAAATGTTGTATACTCCATTCCACGAATATAGCATTTTTCATATAAAAATGCTTGCTCGTCACAATTTATACAAAGTGACGTCACTTGTATTTAAAATTTCCAGAACGTCAACCTTGGGGTTCAAATTTCCTTCTTCTAGTTCCATGACCGTTATCGATCGTTGGATATCATGTTGGCTACCATATTCGCTATCGTGACTTTATTGACAGCAGCTCTAAATAATGATGTAGTTGATTTTCTATACCATTGCCTTAGATTTTTCAGCCATGATGTTCTTCTTCTACCAGGACCACGATTACCTTGGATCTTTCCCTGAATGATCAGATGTAAAAGATCATATTTTTCAGGGTGTCTCATAATATTTTTTCCTAACACAGCTAATAATACAAAGCCCATACGGAATTGCTAAATCTTACATGGCGTCAACATAGTATGTATAATAATCAGAAAAACGTAATGTCATTATATTGGGAAGTTTAGAATTATATTGATTAAATAACCAAAAACATTTGTTATTATTAATAATATAAATTTTATGAAATAACTCTTTAAGTCTAATATTCCACAAAATAATAATTTTAATTAAATAGATTAGACAATTGTACGCAACTGATACAGTAATTCTTCAAATTGTACTGACAGTAAGAATTTTGTTTATGTTTTGATTTTTTACACAATTTGATCATAATATAAAACTGGGGAACAGTCATTTTGCGGCATAGTAGGTTAAAGTCAATTTTCTATAAGAACAATGTGCTGAATGCGTGCAAAATATCAGATTTGTTAAGTTGGCTCTAGTTTTTGAGATAAAGACGATTAAAAGATTTCATTAAAAAAACTTCACTACAACACCATTGGGAACTAAAAATTTATTTTTATTGAGCGCGTTTACCGAAAGTATATAAAAATAAAAAATATATATGTTGTTTACCTACATTTGAAAAAAAAAATTACAAAAAACTTTTTCTGTAACTTTTTCTACTATGTGTTTGCTCAGGACAATCCCTTTTTAAGGTCCAGCAGTAGTCTGCTAACATGTGGATGTCCCATCGACCTTGGTATCGTTCTTCCATTATATTAATATCCTGGTGAAACCGTTCTCCTTGTTCCTCACTGTAATCGCCCAGGTTATCTGGGAATCTGTCCAAATGGCTGTATAAAAAATGCACTTTTATGCTCATATTAGCTCCCAGCCTATTAAAATTTTGAAGCATATTAGCAACTATTGCTGAATAGTCTGGTGCCTTATGATTTCCCAAAAAATTTTTGACTACTAAAACATAGCTTAGCCAAGCTTCAGATTCAATTTGTGTCATATGGTTTATGAATGTATTGTCTTTCATAAGAGTACGGATTTGCGGTCCATCGAAGATACCTGCTTTTAATTTTTCCATACTTAGGGCTGGAAATTTTTGACATACATATTTAAAACAGTTACCGTTCCTATCAAGGGCTTTAATAAATTGTTTCATTAGTCCAAGCTTGATGTGAAGTGGTGGAAGAATGATTTTTTCTCGACTTATCAGTGGTTTATTAATCACATTTGCTTTTCCTACCTCCATATTTTCTCTCAAAGGCCAGTCCTTTCTAACCCAATGTTCATCTTTTGCACGACTATCCCATAGACATATGAAACAGGGGTATTTAGTATAACCACCTTGCTGGCCCAATAAAAAATTCACCATCTTCAAGTCCACGCATACTGACCACTGATGTTGTGCATACGAAATCTTCTCTAAAACAATTTTAATATTTTGGTATTCTTCTTTAAGTTTCGTAGTATGTCCGATTGGAAGCGAAGCAAATGTATTTCCATTATGCAACAATACACATTTTAGGCTTCTTTTCGAGCTATCTAAAAAAAGCCTCCAATGTTCAGGCTTATATTCGGGAAGGCCCATACAACTTAAGAGTCCAGCAACATCGTTACAAAATATGAGATTGTTTTCTTCGGTAAAGTAAGGAAGAAGGTCTCGTTCTCGACTCCTAAAGGACGTAATTGTAACACCCGGTTGAAGGCAGTGTTTTTCTTTTAGTCTGGATGCCAGAATTTCAGACGATTTTTTTGATAAATTCAAATCACGCACCAAGTCATTGAGCTCCTCCTGAGAAAATCCATGTTTCGTAGAACTACTTTCTTCGAACTCACTTTCACTGCTATCCGTCTGATTTACTGATTTCTCTAATATTTCAACATCAGCAGCGTTTGAAGTAGATGGCCCTGAAAATACTGGAATTGGCAAATCATCGCTGTGCAATACTGGGCGTTTAGCAGATTTCACATTAGGATAAACCCAAGTACGTTTTTTGTGCCGGTTCATACCCTTTACTTTCACTGCACAAAAGTAGCAGTCATTCAAATGATTGGTTGGCTCGGTCCACATCATCGGCACTCCAAATGGAAGCCCTTTACGTCCTCCTTGGCTCCAATAACGCAAAGATTCTACACAAGACTTGCATACGATATTGGGAACCCAATATTTATTCTTTTGCGCAAGATGTATCCCAAAGTAAGCTACATAGGTTTGTTTCACAAACTCTGTTATCTTTTTTCTTTGATTTTGTAAACAAAATTTGCCACATATGTAACAAAAACTGTTGGGGTCATTAACACAAGGTTTACGTGACGAACTCATTTAAAAAAAAACGAACTTTTAAACGTACTTTAACTAATCACTTCAAAGTCTAATGCCTAATTGGTAAAATAGCTATGTAAATAGATAACAAAACTTATCTGGGAACAAACCACCGTTGTTTACGTTTAAAAATGAACTAAGACCTATGCGCGCGTCGTAAAGACTGGGTTGGCACGTGTTGCATACAGAGTTGCCGCACCTGTTAACCGTTTACCACCGCGAACCATCCGCTGGCTAATATTTTTAAGTACGCCGCAAATCCCAAATTACCTAGTCTTTGCATAACAACAAGCATGCATTTATGAATAACTTGCCCTCTCTATATATTAGTAAAGTTGGGAATAATACAATGAATACAACTATACGAGGG
The DNA here is from genome assembly GCA_918026665.1 of Diabrotica balteata. Lineage (NCBI taxonomy): Eukaryota > Metazoa > Arthropoda > Insecta > Coleoptera > Chrysomelidae > Diabrotica > Diabrotica balteata. The sequence continues at coordinate 98,723,921 of OU898283.1, read as the reverse complement.
TAATTTAAATTTTTACAACTATACGATTGTAATTTAAATTTTTTCATGTATTTCTTATAATTCGAATATCTCAAAAACCAGAGTCAATCTAAAAGAGTAAATGCATACTTTGTATATCTGAAACAAGTGTTTATTAAGAACCATTAACAAAATGAATGCCGCAGATTTTTTTCTTTTTTTTTTGTTTCGCAGTGTAATATATATTATTAAATTGAATTTATAAATACATATTAAAAGGTAAGTTTAAAATTAATAGTTTTGTATTAAAATATTTTCTTATGTATTTTTGTGTGTTGCAGTAGTCTTAAAACTAAGTGTATTTACAGTTAATAGGGAGTTTGTGTAACTACCTAACGTAACGTATCTCCCTATTCGTAAAGAACTAACGTATCGAAGAAGATGAACGTTAAATTAAGAGTTAAAGTTCTAGACGTAAAGTAACGATGGTGTTGCCCTTCTCGAATTAGTGATAAACTAATAAGTTGTTATTGCCAGTCTTGTCCTTGTCCCTTAGCCCCTATTTTAATATTTAAAATAAATAACAAATATTTTTTTGAACATTTTTTCATTTTGGAGATGGACGCAATAATAAATCTAGGTTCCTTTAGTAATGATGAAGAAGACGAGGACATAGAAAATGAGCTTCTTCTGTACATCTTGCGAACATTTTTATTGCATGTACAATAATAATGTGATTTTCGCTTTTGGATTAAATTTCACCTTTCTGGATGATCGTAAGGGTTCTGGCCTACGACTTCAACAAAAACTAATTATCTTCATGGCTGAAATGAAGTCGTTTTCTACTGCTTTCCATTATTTATAAAAATCAAAACAAATATACTTAACCACCAATGTGAAAAAACACGTGACACGTGTGCAGATGAAATGTAGATGTTGAATGTTGATTAACACGTATCTTGATACGTTAGTTCAACCATTAAAGCGCATGCTTCTATGTCAAAAAGATGCGTTACGTATACGTATTTGTTAGCACAAAAACTCTTTAATATAATAGATTGACAAATAGTTGACATTTTAAAAATTCCTCACCTACTAACTATTCTGATGTTTTGGCAACACTGTGGTGTTCTGACGTCGTAAATCTTAAATGACGTGCAATGAATTTTTATATAAAAAATGCTATATATGACTGTTTTAAATTCGGTTTAATGTACCGATTTAAATGGTCCAATGTGCTAAATTGTACAATAATAAATCCTCTCCATTTTTAAAATACTGTTATGACAGATATAAACCTTAGATTTAAATATGAAGTCATGATATAAATATAGAGTAGATAGTTTATAGAACAGTTGTAATTCAGATTTTGAAGTATATAATTACTATCATTGAGTTTAGTATTGTAAACAAGTTGAATGTTGAATTTAGCGATTTAAATGAAGTGTAACAATACGTAAGTGATAAAGTAGTGTAATTTATTTAGTCGAATATTCAAATAGTATTAAAAAAATAAAAAAACTTACTTATTCTCTTATTCTTCTAATCTCCTAAAACTATCATCAACTATCAGATTCACAGCCATAATAAGGACGGTTTTTAAAACTAAAATAAGTCGGCGATATATGAAACTGTATGTAAATTTTCGTTACTTTTTAATATCCGTAATAACTTTAACTATCAATAGCCGGTATATAATACCCGTTACTTTCGGAACTTTTAGGAGTACATCCACTGAAAGCAAACAAATATTTAAAACAAACAAAGTGAAATATTACATTCTTTTTCTGGTTTCTAAACCATCGTTTTGCCAATTTCTTTTCATTTATATTAAAAATAGTATATTTCTTTTTATTACAGTTGTAGTACCTATAAAGTAATAAAATAGTGTAATATCAAAGAAACCCGCCACGACTCTCTGGTGTCTACATTTCTCCTAAACCTAACCCAAATGTCTGATGAACACATTGGGCTTCATAGACGTCATTGTATTTATTTGTAGGAGCACTTACGTAAAAATTTTTGTTATTTTCGGATTAAATTTCACAATAAATTTTGCGTCTATCTGAACATCTATTAACTGAAATAATTTTAGTTTAGATGTCATACTAACAGTAGATCCATTTTATTGTAATAATGATTAGACTTACTTACTTACTGTAATAATGATTAGATTAAGGTGGAGACATACACATACCTTGGAACCACAGTCAACACAAAATGGGACCAGTTAACAGAAATAAGATCACGAATTGAAAAAGCGCGAAACGCGTTCAACAATATGAAAAAGTGGTTCACAAGCAAAATCTCAATGGAACTAAAATTAAGACTGGTCAAGTGTTATGTCTTCCCGGTCTTGTTCTATGAGCTGTGGTCATGGACCACAACAGAAGCCACCCTGAAGAAACTAGAATTCTTTGAACTGTGGATATATCGCCGTATTCTTCGGATATCCTGGACAGACCACATCACTAACGTGGAAGCAATGCAGAGAATAGGCAAAAGCAAAGAAATATTCTTCACCGTAAAGAAACGGAAGCTTGAGTACTTCGGACATGTCATGAGGCATACTAAGTACCGGCTGCTACAGTTAATAGTCCAAGGAAGAATCGACAGTAGGAGGGGACCGGGAAGAAGACGACACTCATGGATGCATAACCTGCGACAATGGTTCGGACTAACATCGACCGAACTGTTCAGAGGTGATGTAAACAAAGTCAAAATACCTTGTTAATAGCCAACGTCCAAAACGGATAGGGCAAAGGAAGAAGAAGAAGAAGAATGATTAAACTAATTTACTTTCATTCTTTTACTTGCACAGTAAAATATTTGTTGTCGCAATAATCCAAAACAGTCGTATATTCGTGGAATAACCTATACAGCTAAACAAGCTGTATAACATTTTTTATATCTACCATTGTTTCTGATCGCATAGATTTTTCCACTGTACATATCGACGACACTTTGTAACAAATCATAAAATAAATCATTTAAACTCAACATTCTGCACGAAGGAACACGATAAGAAACAGCGGTGATAAATCTGTGATAAAAGGTCAACAGCTCTTAAAATATATTCCCTGACAAAGACGAGAAGGATCAAATACTGCTTTACTTACATTAGTTTAAAGCTCTCTCTCGAGATAAAAATATTTTATACACATCGTAAAAGCTCCGGATTAGCGCGTCCTTCCCTCCCTAAACGAATTATCCCACTTTTCAAAGAAACGCAATTTTCATGAAGCTCTGTATATATCTGTGTGCCGAAACGTTTTACTTAATTTGATGTAATGTACCTACCTACTCACATGTAAGATAATTAAAGTATCTATGTATTTCTATATAGTTTTTAGTCACCTGGTATATGTTATTTACAATTATGAAAAGTTCTCATGTATAATCACTAATAATTATTTGCTGTTAGAAATCAGAATCAATACTCTTCATAAATATTTTCCTATTTAGAATAAATAAGTTTCGCTAGTTTATTCGCCTAATACTTCGTATCTATGGAATAATAATAATTTATTTCTCTTATTTCTTTGTTCGATAAGCTATCCGTATTTGCTATTTTAATATTAATATTTGAGTCCAATCTCTTGTACTCAAATCCATCCAGAAACATCGTTAAATAATTGTAGATAACAGAACTTATAAATTCATAGTTTTAAGAAATAACAGGCAGTGTAATTTTCATCCTCTAATATAATAAATTTATACATGTCAATATATTCTGTTTAATTCCAAAACAAAGAGTTAGTCCGGAGAAGAAATAAACGCATAGTATTCCATAACAAAATTTGGTGTCAGAACGTGGGATATTAGTAGCAGAGTTCCTCTGATTGCTGATAGAAGGAGAGCTGAGGAATTTTTGAATTGACTTGTTTCCTTCGAGGAATCATTCAAAAAAACTGTCAGTGTGGAAAAATCGCCACTACAACTAATTACATTGGGGTCCAGTACATCCAGTTCGAAATCCAGTTCCAGTCATAACCCAATTGTAGTTCCATCGGAAGTAGAGGTGAACCCGTGGAATAATAGACTATGCGACCAACAACAATATTCTACTTGTAAGTACATTCTATCTTAAATTCTGCCTCATATTTTAAAAATCTTGTAAACGTATGTCTACTTTATATCCTGATATAAGTAACTTATTTGACGAACAAATACCTTCTCCCGACTCAAATTCTCTTTCAAATTCTTCTACTTCTAATTCAAATAAAATGTCAGTATCAATTGAAATAGCTGAAAAACTTCTCATTAGATTTGATGGTACAAAATCAAAATTATACGAATTCATAGACAATTGTGATAAAGCATACAATTTAGTAAATCCGCAATCCAAACCCATCTTATTAGCCATTATAGAAACTAAATTAACCGATAAAGCTAGGGCCATAACTAGAAACAGAACATTTGACGAATGGAAAGATTTAAAAGACTTCTTATTAGATGCTTATTCTGAACGCCGAACTGAAGGTCAGTGGCAATTGGAATTACATTCCTTACGTCAGATGCCCAGTGAAAATGTAATGTCATTTGCAAATAAAGTTGAAAATTGCTATATAAAATTAATAAATACACTTGATCCAGACTTATCTCCAGATGCAAGAAATGCATGTACTAAACTCTTAAAAACTCAAGCACTAAATGTCTTTATTAGAGGATTAAACAAAGACCTCTCTATTTTAATCAAAGCCCGAAATCCAGATTCCTTAGAAAGAGCTGTTGCTATAGCAATTGCCGAAGAACAAGAACAGTTATCAAGACAAGAAATTTTCAGACCATTCTGTAATATTTGCAAACGAAATAACCATTCCTCAAATAACTGTCGATATAAAAACAATTCAGATAGAAATGTTAGACATCTTCAAAATTCTAGTTTTCAAAACCCAAAATATCCTAATTCAAATCTTCAAAGGTCAAATTCTCAAAATCAAAATTATAAACCTTCAAATTCAAATTCCAATTCTGATTTTCCTCCAAACTTAAGAAAGAAAATACCAACACTTCCCAACGTTTTTGCAGATACTGCAAAAAACCAGGTCACGTTATAGAAGAATGTAGAAAACGCGAATTTAACAATAAAAACAAAAATCCAACAAATTCTTTAAACTTCCAGAATCCTCGACAACCAACGGTCGATTCTCGAGGAGTTCGTTCAGTTCAGGCCGTATCACAACCATCAACTTCTCAGTCACTTCCTATGTAGATTTACCCTTAGTAAATAATTCTAATCCATCCTCTTGCAAGTTTCTAATCGATACAGGCGCAGATATTTCTTTAATTAAATATTCAAAAATACTAAACATTCCAAAAATTTATTCTAAGTCTATTACTCTACGAGGCATTGATAAAAATGTCTTAAATCCAAATAAAACTATATGTAGTTGTAACGTAAATTTCAAGATAAAAGATTTTGTCCAAACTCATGTTTTCTATGTCGTAGAAGACGATTTTCCTCTTCATTTCGACGGTATATTAGGTAGCGATTTTTTTGAAATAAATAAATGCCAAATTGATTATAAAGAAAATAAATTAAACTTTAAAAATTGTTCTATTCCAATTGAATATATAAAATCTCCATTAAACAATGACAATGACGAATTTCTGAGAGATCAAAATATCGAGACAAGTTCTAATATCGATGAAATATTTCCTTATGATGCTAAATCCATAGAGGATCATTCTTATTTAGAAACCAATGATATCCAAATAACCTTAAGTAGTGAAGAACTACTATCCAATCCAATTCAATCTAAATCTAACTCTAAATCCAAAGAAAATTCAAGTCCAAAATGTGTAAAATCACTGAGATATGCACAAATAAAACTTGTAACTCTTCACGAAATCATAAATCAAAATCCTGTTCAGAAGAAAAATCCTGTTCAGACGATCTTATACTAAATCAAAACTCTAATTCTAACTCAAGAAGTAATAAAACTATTCTATCCGCAAGAACTGAAACAATTGTTCAAATTAAAGTAATAAATAATGAATTAAGCGAAGGATTATGTCCCGAACGCGAAATCTTTAAAGGTGTATTTTTATGTCCTAGTGTTGTTAAAGTAAAAAATGATTTCTTTTTAACCTCAATCGTAAACACTACTGAAACGGATGTTGAATTAAACGATATTCAAGTAGCAATAGAAAAAATTCCAAATTTACAAAACAATGCAAATATACGAAAAATGTCTTCTTATAAAGATAATACGAATTCTAACAGAATTGCTAAATTAAAAAATGCCTTGAGAACAGATCATTTAAATAGTGAAGAAAAATCATCTTTAATTTCTATTTGCAAGGAGTACAATCATATCTTTTATCTGGAAGGAGATCAACTTACCAGTACAAATGCCATAACTTGCAAAATTCCTTTAAATTCTAATGTACCTATTAGCACTAAATCATACAGGTATCCTGAAGTACACAAACATGAAGTCGAAACTCAAATAAAAGGTATGCTAGATCAAGGTATTATCGAAGAATCAACTTCGCCATGGAATTCGCCCCTTTGGGTTGTGCCAAAAAAGGCCGATGCTTCAGCAAAGAAGAAATGGCGAATTGTTATAGACTATCGACGACTAAATGATATTACTATAGGAGATTCATTTCCACTTCCGAATATAGTCGATATATTAGACCAATTGGGTCATTCAAAATATTTTTCAACAATAGATTTAACATCAGGATTTCACCAGATCAAAATGGATCCTGAGGATTCTCCAAAGACTGCTTTCTCAACTCCGTCTGGACATTATCAATATTCACGAATGCCATTTGGATTAAAAAATGCTCCAGTATTTTTCAAAGGCTAATGAATACTGTCCTCTCAGGAATACAAAATTACAGATGTTTTGTCTATCTCGACGATATAGTCATTCATGCCGATACATTAGAAAATCATAATAAAAGATTAAAAGAAGTATTCGAAAAATTGTCTACATTCAACTTAAAAATACAACCAGATAAGTGCGAATTTTTTCGTCGCGAAGTAATGTATTTAGGACATTTAATAACTGAATTTGGTGTCAAACCGGACGAAAAAAAGGTATGTGCTGTTACAGATTTTCCTATACCCAGAACACAAAAAGATATTAAGAGCTTTTTGGGTCTCACTGGTTATTATAGACGCTTTATAAAAAATTTCAGTGCTTTAACACAACCTTTAACAAAACTGCTGAGGAAAAATGTTGAATTTAATTGGACAAGCATTCAACAACAGTCATTTGAGAACCTGAAATCAATACTTTGTTCAGAACCAATACTTCAGTATCCAGATTTTACCAAACCCTTTGTCTTAACAACGGATGCTAGTAATTATGCAATAGGGTCCATACTTTCTCAAGGTAAAGTACCAGATGATTTACCTATTGCTTATGCTAGTCGTACCTTGAACAAAGCGGAATCAAACTATAGCACAACAGAAAAAGAATTACTTGCAATTGTATGGAGTGTTAAACACTTTAGACCATATTTGTACGGAAATAAATTTTTCATTTATACGGATCATAAACCACTCACATGGCTATTTAATGTAAAAGATCCGGATCAAGACTCGTTAGGTGGAGATTAGCATTAGAAGAATATAGCTATGAAATTATTTATAAACCAGGTAAATTAAATCAAAATGCTGATTGTTTAAGTCGTCCTCCTTTAACCATATCTGAAACAAATATTTGCGAAGAAAACAAAAACCCGGCAACAATCACCTTACAAATAAACAAAATGAGTAAAGAAAATAATGACACTTATTCACAGTTCTTATCTAAATCCGAAACTATATTAATAACAAATGATAATATAAAAGAAACAAATGAAAAGATTACATCATTTTCACAAAATTTAGCATTGTTTGTTTCCGTAGATTTAAATTTTAATGAGATCGTTCAGAAACAAATAAATAAACAATTCAGTCATATAGAAAAATTGAAAGCCAAAAATCCAAGACTAAATGACATTATATATATTTCTGATCAAAATAAAAACTTTTATTACATATTTATAAAAAATAATTATTGGGACAATACCTCTTATGAAGATATATTTAATTCCCTAATAAAATTAAGAGACTGGTTATTAAACGATAAAATATTAAAAATTTGCCTACCCAGAATAACTTTTAGCTACGATAAATTAAGTTGGGGAAAAATTAGATCTATGATTAGATTTATTTTTAGAAAAACTGATATATCTATTATCATTTATCATGATATACTAACAAATCCTGAACCTGAGGAAATAACTACAATATTACAAGAGAATCACACTAGTCCTACGGCTGGACACTCTGGTTTTCATCGGACATACAATCGTATAAAAAAACATTTCAAATGGAATAATATGAAAAATGATATTAAAAACTTTATAAAAACCTGTGAATCTTGTCAGAAAAATAAACTCGTTAGAAAAAAATTCGTAAAGCCCATGGAGATAACAACAACAAGCTCAAATCCATTAGAAAAAATATTTTTAGATATAGTAGGTCCTTTACCTTTAACCGAGTCAGGTAATAAGTTCATATTAACATTACAAGATGACTTAACAAAATTTTCTCAAGCTTACGCAATTCCGAATCATGAAACCAAGACTATCGCTGAAAATCTGGTTCGTGGATTTATTTGCAAGTTTGGAAAACCCGATATAATAGTTACTGATCAAGGCCGAGATTTTACTTCCAAATTATTTTCTCAAATCGCCAAGCTTTTTAAAATCAGACATATAAATTGTACTGCTTATCATCCAGAATCAAATGCTGCATTAGAAAGGAGTCACGCTACTTTAGCAGACTACCTTAAACATTATATTAAAGCTGATCAATCCGATTGGGACGAATGGCTAGATTTTGCTATGTTTTCATATAATACAACTAATCATACTTCAACCAAATTCACACCATATGAACTAATATTTGGATATACACCTAATCTACCTAGCAGTATAATACGACCAGTAGAACTCAAATATACATATGAAGATTATTTAGATAATTTAACACTTAAACTTAGAAAATCTCATGAGTTAGCAAAAACGAATCTATTAGAATCTAAAGTAGTCAGTAAAAAATATTATGACCAAAAGATTAATGACACCGTTTTCTTAGAAGGACAATTAGTATATCTCCAAAATGAGCAAACAAAGAAGGGTCAAACCAAAAAACTTACACAAAATTATAATGGACCTTATAAAATTCTAGAGATAAATTCTCCTGTCAATTGCACAATTTTAGTAAATAAAAAACCAATAAAAGTTCACATGAATAGATTGAAACATGCTTTTGTTTCAGGTATGCAATAATATGGCTGACAAATAGTGAACAAATTCACAAGAAATATACCAATACTCCTATCAACAAATCACCTGGAATCTATTACGAACACATAAAAAATGTTCAATTTATTGAAACTCATTGGAACATATTAAGTCATATTCCTTTACAACCTTTTACAGACAAATTAAATTTTGTAGATCTCACCTATCAAAAAACATTAAGACTGTGTCAAAACAAACCAGTTCTTATTGAATTACGATTATGTGATACTTCACTAAAACTCTTAGGACAAATCATACCTAGACTCTTTCAAGATGAACAAACTTTAAAAAACATAATTCTGCATGAACATTTTAGACCAAAACGCGCTCTATTTAATGCAATTGGATCTGTTTTCAGGACCTTATTCGGTACCTTAGACAGTGATGATGCTGAAAATTTCAATAATGCTATTAACAAAGCTGAAAGTAACGAAAATCATCTTCTTGATTTACTAAAACAACAAATTCATGTAGTAAAAGCCACGATTGCAAATTTTAATAACTCTATTACAAATCTAGACCGAAACAAAGTGATTTTTGATAAAAATTTTGAATCAATTACCAATTACACAGATAAAATGAATAATAAATATTTTAATTTAGATTTAAAACAAAAAATTGAAGAACATTTTACTTTACTAACTTTCTTTATAACAGAATTACAACAAGAATATTCTACTTTAATAAACGTTATTCTATTTGCAAGAAATAATAACCTTCATCCTTCTGTTATAACACCTGAGCAACTAATTCAAGAATTATCTAAAACGGTAACGCATTTACCTAGTACATCGACTTATCCATTTCCATTGACTATCGATTATGCTCATAAATATTTCGATATCATTTTACTTAAATATATATATTTTGATAACAAGATTTTAATTACGGTTAGTATACCTTTGGTTAGTAATACTCCTTATTCTCTTTTTAAACTAATATCTCTTCCTATAATTCATCCAACATTAAAGAGACTTACCTTTATTCTTCCATCTGTCAAATATCTTGTTCTTTCAGAAAATAGAAACATTTATGTTACTATTGATACATTAGAAGACTGTTATTCATTAGATGAAGAAAAACTTATTTGCAAAAATCCTGATACTTTCCGATTTACACACACTAATCCAATTTGTGAAACTGAATTGTTAACTTCAATAACAAACATACCATCTAGTTGCGATACTCGTATAATTCAAACAGAATATGAAATTTGGCATAAATTAAACAAACCAAATTCTTGGATATATGTTTTACCCAAACCAACAGATTTAACTTTAAGCTGTCAGACTAGTACGCCAATATCTATTGTTCTTTCAAACACAGGTATTTTTTCTACTTCGAATAATTGCAAAACTTACACCGGATCAACTATTTTGATATCTGTCTCAAATCCAAAAGAAAGTAATTTTCAATCTATCATTCCAGATTTATCCCTTCCAGAAGTCTGTTGTGATGATATTAAGATAAATAATGAATCCAAATTACACCTTGTTCCCTTACAATTAAATAATCTCGATCGAGATGCATTAAATTTAGCAAGCCATAAACTAGATAATTTAGAGAAAATGACCTCAGAAACAAATATTAATTTTTCAGACACAATAAAAAATAGTTCTTATTTCACTTATGCAATCTTATTTTTGATAAAATGTATGTTACTTTATATTTTATACAGGATAATTAAATATTTTTACCGACGATTTCGTAGAAATCCGTCACATAGTTGTCAACAAATTACAAATTGTTTAACACTAAATATATGTCAAAGTAAACGAAAACATGTACATGAGACAGATTTAAGTATAGATTGTAAACATAATAAAGACAATAATTATAGTGAATCCAAAAAGTGTGAAGAGACTAGTTTCACAGAGACTACACCGATAAGACGAAGTGAAAGACTATCGAGACTAAAAGAAACTATTTAAATGTGTTAAAATAAAATAATAATGTATACAAATGTTTTATACCATTTAAATGAAAATTCATTTTACAATTATTTTCATTCTTACAAAAGGAGGTGTAATGTACCTACCTACTCACATGTAAGATAATTAAAGTATCTATGTATTTCTATATAGTTTTTAGTCACCTGGTATATGTTATTTACAATTATGAAAAGTTCTCATGTATAATCACTAATAATTATTTGCTGTTAGAAATCAGAATCAATACTCTTCATAAATATTTTCCTATTTAGAATAAATAAGTTTCGCTAGTTTATTCGCCTAATACTTCGTATCTATGGAATAATAATAATTTATTTCTCTTATTTCTTTGTTCGATAAGCTATCCGTATTTGCTATTTTAATATTAATATTTGAGTCCAATCTCTTGTACTCAAATCCATCCAGAAACATCGTTAAATAATTGTAGATAACAGAACTTATAAATTCATAGTTTTAAGAAATAACAGGCAGTGTAATTTTCATCCTCTAATATAATAAATTTATACATGTCAATATACTGTTTAATTCCAAAACAAAGAGTTAGTCCGGAGAAGAAATAAACGCATAGTATTCCATAACATTGATATGCTGTTTTAACTGTGTTAACCGAAGGGGATTATTTCCGGAAAATAGGTTTTCAACGGACAGTTTTGAATGTGCGGCAAATCCTCTTATGTGCCGGACCGACATGAATGTTCTCTGGTGCTTGTGTGAATCATTAATACCGACTACTCACAAAGAAACGAGAAAAGTAAAGATAGAAGTCTCGACTTTTTAGGTAGCATGTTTGGCAACGTAAAAAGTGACAAAATGGTCGACGTTGTGAAGTATGAAGAAGCTTATACTATTTTTTACGGAATTATTTATAAATCGACATGGAAATTTAGCTGCTTTTAATGAAGCTGGCACGTCTCTGAGAAACGCAATATATTTGATATCCCATCTCAACAGTTGCCTATATTTGAACTGCTTCTGCAGAAACTTTTTTATTTATGATTACAATCGACTTATAAATGACCAATAAGCAATATTAATCAATTCTAAGTTGAAAGAAAATGCAAAAATGTATTTTTGAAGTGTGTATATTTTAGGCAATTCCTAGCTGAGCGCTTTCGGCTTTACAAAGCCATCATCAGAGCTATGCTACAATAAAATGTTCTTATAAGTACTAATTGGTAAAGATTATAATTTTTAACTTACGTCAATTTTTTAAATACCACTACAAAGGAGAGATCTCATTTCCTTATATTTCAAAATTATGATTTTTTTAGTTGTTGAAATTCTTAAAACATATAAAAAACATATAAAAAGCCGACACTGGACTTCACAAACACGTTAAAAAATTGAAAAAAATTTTTGTCATGGTACGGGTGTAAGAACCCGACCATTGATTGATGTGAGGAGGTAGACAGAATAGAACTAATGAAATCAAATGTCGGTCCTTTTAAACGATTTTTCAAAAGTGACAGTTGACAAATGTCATATATAGGAAATAGAGATTGTTTTTTAAATTCTTACAAAATTATTTAATAGTTTGGAATTACTAATAGTCATCAAAGACTTTCTAAAAATTAAGTTTTTAAATTAAATTTTATGTGTTCATCACATCATACAGAATGACATTAGTTTGTAAATTCACTCAAGTCATTGCTCAAGGTCAATGTATGTTCAATCTGACAGCTATCCTTAAGATTGAACATACATTGACCTTGAGCAATGACTTGAGTGAATTTACAAACTAATGTCATTCTGTATGATGTGATGAACACATAAAATTTAATTTAAAAACTTAATTTTTAGAAAGTCTTTGATGACTATTAGTAATTCCAAACTATTAAATAATTTTGTAAGAATTTAAAAAACAATCTCTATTTCCTATATATGACATTTGTCAACTGTCACTTTTGAAAAATCGTTTAAAAGGACCGACATTTGATTTCATTAGTTCTATTCTGTCTACACTCACATCAATCAATGGTCGGGTTCTTACACCCGTACCATGACAAAAAATTTTTTCAATTTTTTAACGTGTTTGTGAAGTCCAGTGTCGGCTTTTTATATGTTTTTTATATGTTTTAAGAATTTCAACAACTAAAAAAATCATAATTTTGAAATATAAGGAAATGAGATCTCTCCTTTGTAGTGGTATTTAAAAAATTGACGTAAGTTAAAAATTATAATCTTTACCAATTAGTACTTATAAGAACATTTTATTGTAGCATAGCTCTGATGATGGCTTTGTAAAGCCGAAAGCGCTCAGCTAGGAATTGCCTAAAATATACACACTTCAAAAATACTTTTTTGCATTTTCTTTCGACTTGTCATAAGTGTGTACAAAAAATATCAGTCTTTTGATTTTCAATTCTAAGTTATTAAAGTTAATTAAAATCAAAAGTTTACCTTATGGTGGCCTCTTAATATATTCTAATAAATAACGCACTACTGTTAACATGGGTACAATTTAAACTATACCGAAGGGCTTTCTTTGTCCTCTTCAGTTTTCTTATTACCCCTATGTTTTCAAGGAGCTTAATTACTTTCCTATTCGGCTATGAAGTTGTTTTTTCATGACTTTCTGCTTTTTTTTGATAACTTAACAATGATTGTAAGTTTTAGGCGTATATGAAGCTTCCTTAAGATCTTATTTTCTTATCTAACATTTCCTTCTATCCTTATCTTTTTACATTGCTGTCTAAATTTTATTTCTTTAGGTTCCTGTACCATTCTGCCTACCTAGCATTTAACTATCTACCTTCTCCAAAAGTCCAAACTAACTACCCTTTAATATTACCTTTATTATTATACCTAAACCCTTTAATATTATCAATTATTTTGCGCCCTTTCATCTTTTTCACAGTTTTTGATCTACTACTTCCCACATTTACTGCAAATTTATCTTCTTTACTTCTATGGCCATTTCTAATGTATTCTAATTCAATTTTCTTTTCCTCCACTTAGGTTTCCAGTTAATATCTACAAACACCATACAACACAACAACTAATTTCTATATTTGTCTAATAAGTTTTGATTTACCCTGTAATTATTCCTCAGATTTATTTGTACAAACAGTAAAATAATATTCCCAGTGAGCATTGCGTGTAGACTCGCTCATAAGTGGATTTTTTAATTATTATTAATAAGTCAACTAGCGCTATGATCTAATAGATTGTTAATTGTATTATAATATGGACGTGTTGGTTCTCCTTTAGCATCGCTAACAAGGTGGGAGTAGCATCCCCGCTGCCTCACCGTGGAATATATCAACAAAGTGGATGTTTTTGCTATGTAGGCCAGTAAATAAATGCCTTGTGTGTTCAGATAATTAGCAGTATGTGGTATATCACGCAATACTTCGAAAATTATTACTTTACATCTATTCTCGGCTGATAAATATCTAATGCGATGTATGACCGATGATACTAGGGTGTTGTTTATTCTGAACAATCCGAAATTTATGTAGACTTCTTCGGAATGGTTCGTTGTATTTTTTGATCTCAGAGAAAATCAATAAATGTATTTTTTTAAACAAATTATACAACAGTTCTATCAAAAAAAATAAGTATTGATTTATCGAGCTCAACAGTCGTTACAGGCGTAAGGCCGAAAAATTTACACTACTCCCCTTCCTCTCCATTAGTTTTAGGTGAAAGTATAATTTTCGTCATTAGTTCCTGTCCTAACAATCTATTAATTGAGGCGTTGAGAACCAGAGCGGACCATCCTGTTGAAACATTAACTAGAAAACTGAGAATAACAAAAACTGGTATTTTAATTAATTTTTTGGGCTTACATAAAAGTTGATATAAGGTTGAATGCTCAAATAAGTGAACTTTGATCAAATAAAAGGCAAAAATCGATTCGATTTATATCTGGAAGTTCCGCTGATCCTTGATTTTGTATGGCTGGAATTTCCACCTCTGGAATGTGAGCATCTCGACTTTATAATGTTCTATAGTACTCTTCGATAATTTTCATAATTTCTCGTTGTTCATATACAGCATGTCCTTGTCTATTGTTTAGCCTATAAATGTTCCTGGTTCCTGTCTTCAACTTTCGTTGAAGTCGAACTTTAAGTCTTTTATTTTGTTTTATGGTATTAGTTGTTTCTTTAGAGTTAAAATTCCTGTCTGTTATGTCTTTCCTATCAGCTTTTGAAATAGATTTATTTAAATTCCTTAGCTCTGCGATGTTCACTCTGTGCTTATCTTTCATTTCCCTTCTTTTTTGCATTAGGTTCCTTGTGCCTTCTGTAAGTTTTTCATTTTTTCATTTTAACTAAGGTAAATATGAATACAACAACTAAAGTATATGAAGGAACAAAATCATTACAAATAAGTAGAGGCGTGAGACAGGGTGATACAAAATCAGGCTCTTGAAGATACTTTTAAAAGATTAGAATGGAAAAAAAAAGGTATAAAAATTTGTGGACAACGCTTGAACCATCTAAGGTACGCTGATGACATCGTATTGGTAACCGATAAAAAAGAAGAATTATTTGAAATGATGAAAGAACTGGACGTAGAAGCTGGAAAGATAGGCCTTAATATGAATTACAGCAAGACCAAAACTATAACAAATACAGATGAAGACATCACAATGAGAATCGGACAAGATGAAATAGAACAAGTTAAGGATTATATATATCTTGGTCAAACTATAAAACTTAACAAAGAGAACCAAACAGCAGAGATCAAGAGACGAGTTAGACTGGCATGGGCGGCATTTGGCAAACTAAGCTACATTCTTAAAAACAAAAGATATCCACAGCATCTTAAGACCAAAGTATATAATCAATGCGTACTCCCTGTTCTTACGTATGGCTCCCAAACGTGGACATTTACAAAAGCAAACATGGACAAAATCATAAAAGCCCAAAGAGCAATGGAAAGACAAATGTTGCACATAAGACTAATGGATAAGAAGAGAAACGAGTGGATAAGAGAGAAAACAAAAGTGAGGGATGTTAGACAAGAAGTTGCAAAATTGAAATGGAGATTTGCCGGACACAATATAAGACAAAAAGAAGACCGATGGAACAAAATTCTTATAAGTTGGAGACCGTGGGAATATAAACGAAGCAGAGGAAGGCCCCAAATGAGATGGGCAGATGATATCAAGAAGCACGTGGGCTCTAGATGGATGACTGTAGCGACAGACAGAGAAGAATGGAAAAGGATTGGGGAGGCCTATGTCCAAAGATGGACCGAAGAAGGCTAATTAGATAGAAATATGATTAAACTGGCCATAACAGTACGGGCAATGGAAAGAGAAATGTTAGGTAAACGACTAAAAAGTTGAAATGACTGGATCAGGTCAAAAATGAAAGTTGAGGATATCACAACAAAAATTGCCAAACTAAAGTGAAGCTTTGCAGGTCACACTGCTAGACAAAAAGACCAACGTTGAAACGCCACAATAAAACATTGCAGACCTTATAACGGTAGACGACCAAGAGAAAGTCCACAGATGAGATAATTGGACGACATTAAAAGAATAGTTGGAACACATTGAAAGTACATTGCTCATGATAGACTTGATGAAAGGAGTTGAAAGAAAATGTCAAAAAATGGACGAGAATAGGCCAAGAAGAAAGCTTTTAGAATAAATTTAGGGAAAATGGACAAATAAGTATTAACAAAGCTGATAAAAAGACAAATAGAAATACCGGATCCATAGACCAATTTAAATAAAGAAAAAGGGGGAAACCAATACAACTGAATAGAAAAATAAAAAGTGTGTGCAGAAAGAGAAATGTCACTACTAAAATAAAGTTAAATAAAATAAAATCAATAAAAACACTATTGTCTAAAACAAGATTTTAGAAGTTCAGTAACGTAAGTCGTTTCAGTTTCCTAAACAGCAAAGAAAAACTCTAGAATTTAAAGAAATCTAGAAAAATAAGATCCTTTAGAAGAGGTCAAGTAAAAAATTCTAAATTACAAACCAAAAGAAAGGAGGCGTTTATGATGATACTCTATGAAAAGATGTTTGATGTCGAAGGCAAAAAATTCATAAACCGTGGAATGAAAAATAAGAAGAAAAATTATAAAAACGAGATACTACCAAAAAAAAAAACTCCTGGCTAAACATAAATCGCCGCTTTGTTTTATATTCGCGCACATTTGCATTCACTTAAATGTTTTCTACAAACCAAGATCCTCATTTTTTAGAAACTTGACCCAAATTTTTCGGAGCATGAAATAAATGTAGGTTGTGAATTGTAGTCGATACTAGTTTTCGGCTTCCTACACACACGATTTTATATTCCACATACCCGTATTTTAACTTATTCCGCATTCACTGACATGAAAAATTTATACTTCATGCACGAGTACAAAGTTTAATATCGTTGGTGGATTCGTACTCTTTTTATTTCGTATTTTATAGCCATCATTCTGTAAGTTGTCAGAAGTGAAATCGAAAGAACTTCTTACAGGAAATGAGGTTCTGTTATACATATGTTGTATTATTAAACGGGATGTTTGCCTGTATTTGTCTGAAAATATTTAATGTTGACCTTATTTTAAGATCAATAATAAATATTAAGTAACAAAGCAAGTATTATTTAGATAATGACCTAAACAAAACCAAAAATTTCAAATACGGTAAAAGAAATTATTTAGGTGGTACATTAATGAAGAGTCTGGTAGAAAATGGCCTCTTTCTTTATATGTTATCTGCCAATTCCTCTTGTCGCTCTTAAATCAAGACAAATCCTTGCAACACCCGCTTTGTTTTAAAAGAATATACCGTCTAGGACCAATTACATTGAACCCTAAACAACAACGTGAAAGTAGGGTTACGATACTATAGTAATTTATGTATGAGAGAGTAATAAAACAATAAATTATGTATGCAAATCCCTAAACTGTTGATACGGGTGACTCAATGAAAAACAGATATTTGTCAACAAGTTTACAGAAGTATATAGGAAAACAATTTTAAATTGAGTATGACCACCAGGTATAAAGGTTGGAGCAGAATAGAATACAATAGTTGTGAGGGTTACTAATCCCTAAATAAGGTTGCCAGTGTCGGAGTGATGGAGGTTAACAGGTACTAATGAATTTGCAAGAAATGTAAGATGTTTATTTTATTGGTTATATATAACCAATAAAAGTTTAATAAGTACCTACCTATTTGCAAAATAAAGTTTAATTCTTTAGATAAAATAAAACGTTTTATTTTATCTGAAATGAGTGCATTCCACGAAGTAAGGGTTTCAACAATCAAACATTTAATTCTTTAATTCCAGGAATCTACGACAGTAATTGACTAGATAATTACCTTCTAAACTTATTCCACAGAAAATGTGATAGTGGGTTTTTCCATTTTGTAGGAAGGTCCAAGTGGCGTATTCAAAATTCTTAACAGTTCACTAAAAGTAGGTACTTCAGTTGCAAGGTGCAGTTTATTGTGTATACCAGTGTTATGGAAAATTTGGAAGTGCCGTGTAAACGCCGAAAAATTGGTCCTTTAACAGTTAATGAAAAAACATTAATATTTAATTGTTTTAAATCATTTACAGACAAACGTTTATGTGAAAGTGTTGATGAGACCGTTGAGTTAGTTAGCAGTACACTTGGTGTTGGGAAATCTACGATTTACAGAGTTATTAAAGAAGAGAAATGTGGTAGTTTTCAAATGCCACGTAATGCTCCAGGGAAACCAAAATTTCAAATAGAATATCATTTTAAAGAAGGACTTCGACGGAAAGTGCATGAATTCTTCTTTAGACAAGAATTTCCAACATTGGATAAAGTTCTTGTCTCAGTTCGAGATGATAAGGATTACCCAGAAATGAGTCGAAGTACGTTATGGAAACTTTTAAAAGAAATAGGCTTCCGCTGGAAAAAGAATCCCAGAAAGTCTATTTTATTAGAAAGAAGCGATATTGTCATATGGAGAAGACATTTTCTAAGAACCATAAAGGAAATGAGAAACCAAAAAAGAAAAATATTTTATCTTGATGAAACATGGATCAACGAGGGTCATACACCAAATAAATTTTGGCAGGATGAAACTGTTACAAGTCAAAGGCACGCTTTTGTAAATAACTTATCTACTGGTTTAAACCCACCATCAGGAAAGGGACGCAGGCTGATAATAGTACACATTGGCAGTTCAGACGGTTTTGTTGAAGGTGGTTTATTAACTTTTGAATCAACTCGTACCGGTGACTACCATGAAGACATGAACGCTGATGTCTTTCAAGAATGGTTCGAACAAATGATAGATCTTCTTCCTAAGAACTGTGTAATAGTAATGGATAATGCAAGTTATCACTCCAGACTTATAGAAGGACTGCCCACAACCAAGTGGTTAAAAAAAGACTTGCAGAATTGGCTGAGTTCAAAAAATATTACGTACCATCCCGGATCTATAAGAAAGGAACTTTATTCGTTGTGTGCCCTTCATAAAGAAAAATTTAAAAAATACGAAATTGATGAAATTGCCAAAAATCGTGGAATGACAGTACTTAGATCCCCACCATATCATTGTGAATTAAACCCGATTGAACTGGTATGGGCACAGATAAAGAGTGAAGTTTCAAGAAAAAATACCACTTTTAAAATTCATGATGTTAAACAGTTGTTTTTGGAGGCCGTAAATAATGTAAAACCTGAAAACTGGGAAAAGGCAGTAAATCACACTATTAAAGAAGAGGAAAAAATGTGGAAGCTGGACAATATTACTGATAAAATGATCGAGCCAGTTATTATAAATCTTGGTTCTGAAAGTTCATCTTCTGAATCTGATTTGGATTTGTAACAAGTAGCTGTAAGTTTTATATTAATATTTTTATTCATCTATTTAACATACCTTAGACGGTTTTAAAAACTCTTTTTCTCTTTTGTAATTTTTAAAAATTAAAAAAAATGTGAATTTTTTAAAACCCTTTTTAATGTAGGCCAGTCAGTTCTAATATAGTGTGTGATAAAAGAGGTCACTTTTGTTTACATACACATAACACTTTATAACACTGAAATAATTCATTTATTTTTTACAATTATTCAAAGTAATTTTTCAATTAATCTTGAGCACGCCCATGGAGTGGTCGGAGAGTACCAGTTAAAATTATGCTAATTACTCTCTCGTTCATAAAAATAAACTATAACGATGAAAAAAGTCTTTCACATGTACAGGTCCTTACAGGTAATATAATTATTAAATTAGCGTTTTGGATTTTTTGTATTGTGTGTAAAAGTCAAGTTACATTTTTCCACTATTTTTTATATATTTTTTATAATGGATTATCCCCAAACCCCGCTGTCCCCTGGATGCTCCACTGAACTGCAAACAAGCTATTTGTAGATAATGTGATAAACTAAATTAATTTATAAATTGTTCGTTATAATTATACAATAACAATCATCAATGTTCTACAGTTCTTACGTAGACGTCATATTTTCGAAGTAACATCTCCATTTAAATGTTATTTGTTACAGAAGCTCACTATCGTATTACGTAAGAAGTAGCGGAAGGAGATCCCCCAGTAATAAGCGACTATAACGTTTCCTTACAGTTGCCGTAACAGTTATAATATTCTGTTAAAACAGTAATTAGAATCTAGCTGTTGCGTTATGATTGCACTCATCGCCGATTTGGACACTAATTTTTATGATTGCACGATGTTGGCACGCTCCTAACAGGTTTATATAATTTCGAATGGTTTTGTGGAATATGTGAGCCTTCTGGTACTAATTCTACGATACATTGTAAAAATTGCAAAAAAACCATATATGTAAATGAAAAGAATGTTTTTCAACAGAATTATGACAAATCAACGAATGGATAAAAAAAGTATTTTGAAAGTAAAATTTAAAAGGGAAATTCCCAGTGGTTGGCTATATAACATAGTTTAAAAAAACTTACAATGAAGTAAAAACTTCATTTTGTAAAATGAAATTTTTTACAAGGATTTTAAAAAACTATCCAGAATGGATTTATAAATTTTCTAAACGTTTTCGATCCTATCGGATCATCATCAGCAAAAAACGGACAAATAAGTATAACCACTTAAAAATAAAAACCAACGGGTAAAATTTTTACTGTTAAATTGAAAATGTGATGTTATAGACTTACGTCTTGTACCTGCAAACTTTTAGAAAAAATCCTTAATTATCGTCTTAAATGGCACCTCGAAAACAATAACCTAAGAAATATCAGACAAAATGGATTTCGTACGGGTAGATCCACAACAGACAATCAAATATCACTTGAATCAAGTATACATGAAACCTTTCTGCACAACCAAAAACTTACTGGCGTATTTTTTGACATAAGAAAAGCGTTTGACACATCATGGAGACAGTCTTATACTAAAAACATTTCAAGAATGGGATGTTCAAGGCATATGTTGTCCTTTATTAAAAATTTTCTAGAAACACGAACTTTTCGAGTTAGAACCAATGAATTTACATCTTCCAGACGAGTACTTCAAAACGGCACTCTACAAGGATCTACTCTAAGTCCTACTCTCTTTCTAATTGCAATAAATAGTATTATACATCAAGTAAAACTACCTCTATTTGCTAGCCTATATGCAGATGACCTAGTCATTTATCTAAAAACAATCAATGTAACTCTGGGAACACATATACTGCAAACTGCCTTACACACTTACTACAATTTGTAAATAATATTTTATTTTTAGCAAAAGAAAAAATTATCCTAATGTTCAATTAACACTAAATGGATTGGTCCCGAAACACGCAGAAGAAATAAATTTCTTTCTTTCTTTTGAACGTAACTTAAACTGGGAAAGCCACATAACCAATCTGCAACGTACTTGCCAATCCAGAATTAGTCTACTGAAAATGCTGTCAAATACATCTTAGGGGCAGATACAACAACCTTACTTACTCTATACCGATCACTAATACGAAGTATAATAAACTAGATTACGGCGGTTTATGCTACGATACTGATAACAAAACATCTTTAAAAAAAACTTGACTACATTCAAAATATATCATTGAGATTAGTTTTAGATGCCACAAGAACTAGTCCAGTAAGTAGCTTACAAGCTCTGGCTAATGAACTGCCCTTAAGCCAACGAAGGCAACTCTATCACTAAATTACGTTGCCAGAATTTCAGCAAACAACAGCAACGTAACCTACTCAACAATACTTTGCAGAACAAATATATCGTCCGATCTTTACAGAAACATTGCAATAAAAAAACTACCATTTACTAAGCGAATTAAACGTATTGGTTTTAATTTAGAACAGTTCAGTCTTACTATGCCTATTCATGTAAATTTTCTCCTTGGATGATCAAACCTCCAAAATAGACACGTCTCTAAAAGAAATTCCGAAACATTCCACACATCCTTTCCTTATACAGCAAGCTTACAAAAATGTAATATTCAAATACCCATCAACCCATCAAAATCTCCACTGATGCTTCCAAATGTAATGAAGAACATGCTGCAGCCTACATCTACGAAAACGTTCAGTCTACCATACGAATCCCAACAAATTGTTGTATATATACTGGAGAACTTACGGCAATTCACCAGGCCATAAAAAAATGTGGTTCTATCAATGAAAGCAAATTTGTTATCATCACCGATTCAATGAGCGCATTACTTGGAATAAAACAGCTATATACAACTCACGCTATACTTCTCAAGATCAAGAAGTTATCTTATCTACAGACTTAACAAAAAGATATTTCCTTTATCTGGGTACCTTCCCATATGGGAATAAGTGGTAACGAGGAAGTGGACTCTCTGGCAAGCAATGCAACAACCGACCAAAGTATTGCTATCATAAATCAAATGCCTTGACTGATCACAAAGTAGATATCAAAGCCCACATGTACAGAGTGTGGCAAACTACTTGGGATCATACTGCCAACAAACTCAAGGAATGTCTAAGTCAAGTAGGAACCAAACTCATCTTACCAAGTAGTAGAAAAGACCAAGTCATCATCAACCGACTCACAAGCATATCTTCAAGAGATATGCTTATAGGTAAGGCTGCTCCGATGTGTCAAACTCATAACAAAACATAAACAAAAAATTTTAAATCAAAATTCTTTTGGTTTAGAGAAATTCGACTAAAAAAAATTACATAATACGCAAGTTACGAATATAATAAAAAACGAGATATTGGACTAAGATGTATGAATAAAACTAAAATAAAATGTGTCTCTGGTGCGGGACTATAAGCGAAAATAGAATAAAATATTAGAAAAGAACTAGTATGTATAAACTAAACTAAAAAATGTGTCTCTGTTGCGAGACTCTAACCTAATGCAACGGATAAAAGAGAAACAAAAAAAAATATCTAAAAAGGTCTTTACGAGAAAAACAATCACAAAATTTCAAAGCAAAAGACTTTTAATTTAGAGTAATTTGACTGAGAGAGATATTAGAAAAGAACTAATATGTATAAATAAACCTAAAAATGTGTCTCTGGTGCGAGACTATAAGCGAAAATAGAATAAAATATTAGAAAAGAAGTAGTATGAAATCGTAGGCTTCCACGGCCAGAGTCAGAATTATAGTTTATTCGTCTTCCGGGTTTGGACCGTGTCATTTGTGAGTGACCCAAAAGTGGGTTCATCTCGACGTTTCGCTACAATTGTATGTAGCTTCTTCAGGAGAACAAAGAAAAAGAAAAAGAAGACAGGAAAGATGGGTAGTTAGCAACGGTAACTCAGTTACTCAACGCAACCAGAGGCGAATACTAACTACCAAGATGGGCATTTGGTCACAGTAACTCAACTACTCAACGCAGCCAGAGGTGAAAACCAAATGCCAGGACAGGGATTCACGTCCAACAGCTCAGAACACTAACGCGTCGAGAGGCGGGGAATGATCCGAACTCTGGCTGCGTTGAGTAGTTGAGTTACTGTGACCAAATGCCCATCTTGGTAGTTAGTATTCGCCTCTGGTTGCGTTGAGTAACTGAGTTACCGTTGCTAACTACCCACTTTCCTGTCTTCTTTTCTTTTTCTTTTTCTTTGTTCTCCTGAAGAAGCTACATACAATTGTAGCGAAAAATCGAGATGAACCCACTTTTGGGTCACTCACAAATGACACGGTCCAAACCCGGAAGACGAATAAACTATAAGAAGTAGTATGTATAAACTAAACTAAAAAATGTGTCTCTGTTGCGAGACTCTAACCTAATGCAATGGATAAAACAGAATCAAAAAAAATATCTAAAAAGGTCTTTACGAGAAAAACAATCACAAAATTTTAAAGCAAAAGACTTTTAATTTAGAGTAATTCGACTGAGAGAGATATTAGAACAAGGTGCAACAATCAGTTGTCAGTGAAACATATAATTTGATGTAAGGTTGAATGCACAAATAAATAAACTTTGATAATATAAAAGGCAAATATCGAGCAAAAAAATTAATTTAATCTTGTCCAAGTACTTTCGATCACTAGATCATCTTCAGGGGCATTTGGTCAATAGCAAGAGCAGAATGTCATAAATATAAAAAGGAACAATACACTACACAAAGACAAACAAACACTTTAAAATTTTTGAAGATAGGCGAAGCTATATGGTGTATAGGAGCCGGATACAGAATGTCATTCTGTGGAACGAATAACTATAATTAGCGAACTTTATAACTAACTGCTAGCTATTGTTCTGAAGCTATTTTCTTGTGGCATTTTAAATTAATTGCTATTTAACTGGGAGAACGATTTCCTAAGTGGAAATTGAAACATCAATAAACGTATTTTTAACTTTAATTGTGGCTTATTTCCAGTTAAATAGCAATTAACTACTAGCTGTACACAAACAGGAAAATCCTTTTAAAAATAAATCAAGTAACGACTACACCTAGAACTACGAACCTTGGACTTCCCCAAGGTATTATTTTAAATCAAGTTCTGTTTTACTGCATTCAATAGATGCTAGTAAAAGTATTATATTTACAGATTGCAAAAGTGTCGTAGAGAGACTAAAAAATATATAGATGCTCAACTCCTGAAAAATTACTATCTGACTTAGAATTATCATCACTGATATCACTACTACTGTCTTCGTCAAGATTAATTATTATTTCATCAAAAACTGAATCTAAAACAGGTTCTTTCTCCCTAAAAAATTGTTTGAAGCTTTCACGCGGTTTTTTTTCACTCTTTATTTGAAAATGTTTGAAAAAATTCATCGCAAAAACGATCCACAGAACTAAACTGAAGTTTACTTAAGAGCTGCCCATACTAATTCTATGGGGTCGAGATCTGGATGATACGGAGGCAGCCATAATACCGAATGACCACTATTACCCAGTATTCTGTCGATTTCATAAAACTTAAATCTGGGTTTATGGATTTGTACAATGCTGTAAAGATCTATTTTAACATATTTTCTGAAAAAGGCAGATTGCGTTGTCTTAGCCACTCTTTCATTAATTTTTTTTTTTTTGAAAAGGACACTTTTCAACTTGAACATTGTGATAAAGAAGCAATGTCAACAACCAGTACACTACGTGGAGGATGATTGGGAAAAAGCATCACCTGAAGCCATTTTTTTTATAATTTGCGTAATTCATTTCACTGTGGTAGTCACCTGTTTTTGTGTTTGATTTAAATTTCAAATATGAATTTTTCACAAAACTATTTTCACCACCTACATGCATTATTATCAGTCTCTGACCTTTTGAAATTGGAGCACGTAATCCCTCATTGAAATTGTGACTCCAATATTTTTTAATATCTCGAAGAAAATTACGTCTCAACTGTTAGATTTTCGATTTTTCCAATAAAAGTTTTTTATTAGTTTTTGTTTTTCTTCAACGAAACCCTATATCACTCATTGCTTTTCTCGATGATTCACGCGAACCATTGTAGTTGTACTCAGTAGAAACTTTTCTATGTACTCGTCGTAAAGTTTGAACTTGTTTTTCGGTAGTACAAAAATTAATATTAAATCGACGAAGCACCCCTTTGTCGCACTCATCCAACTTAGATTTTAAATCCGACTTATTTCTGTTTTTATTTGGAGTAGTAACTGTTGATGCAGTACCATCTTCGATGCACTTCATTTCCTTCGAAATGGCATGTATGGCGGATAAACTTACACCTGTTGCTCTTACAATACGTTTTTGCACTTTTTTTAAGTCTATTAGAGGTACGTTGTCCCCTGCTTCTTGTTGCATAAAATGGCTAACATTTGCTATAATTTCTCGGATTTGACCGACCAAAACTTTTCGATTTAATTTTGATTTAAATTTCATTTTATGTCACTGGGACTCACTGTTCTTTAAGAAAACTCTGCCGCAGATTATACCGACCGAACTTTACACGTTGAATTATTGAATTCGACTGGTATATTTCCGATAAATTTAGTGCGCATCAGGTTTTAGTGCGAATTTTTAAACTTCTTCCTATGTTTGACAAATAATAAACACCATCTTCTTCGTTTTTTTTATCAAGGAACAAATATTATAGAAAAAATTTTATATCTCTTATTTTACGATCTAGATCCTTATAAACAATTAAATTCTTTATAACAATTGTTTGATCACTCGGATCGAAATCCACACTTGAAATTCGTAATCAGCAGCCAAAAATACATAAAAACTAGCCCCTAGACTACTTTTGTCTTACAAAGTTTTAAACTGTTCCTTTCAAGAGAAAATTACACTGTTCCACTTTTTAAAATTTCGTTTATCTACGATTCTCTTTTCCTCCTCTTTGTAATAAAAACGAAGCCAAGTACAACAACAACATGAAATTTTCTTCTAAAAATATTTATCAGGACATTCCGCGTTAAATTTTCTTGCTTTTTCTCATATCTAATCACCGAGTAGCGTGTTTTGTCGTAAAAAACCGATCGATACCACCTTGATTCGTTTGTTTGGAGTGGTTTGAAAGTTTGGGCCTATTGTTTAACGAGAAAAATATGTCTGTCACTCTACACAAGCTTAGGGACATCGGTAGACGGCGTAGAAAGTTCACATTCTGGTATTTTGTGATTGAAATAGGTGAGATTTATATGGCTAAAGGCCAAGCGCATGAAGTTTCTATATTGTAGACATCCTATTTTTAATATTGAAGTCTTTCACCTCCGTAGAGACTAAACGAACAAAAGTTTGTCTCTCTTTCTGGGACAAAACTTTAATAAATATAGAAAATATGATTCGGAAGTTTCGGTATATCACATTGTTTATAATACCTTAGGGAATTTTAAACAGGAATTAAATTTTACATAAAGAAAGTAGCAAAAGTAGTATGCATAGTGTCGCATAAATGATAAAATAGTTTTTCTTACTTCTATTAATGTTCTACGTAAGATTTTGGAATATGACCGTGATGTACATAAAATAGTTGTAGATTTTAAATAAACTTAAGATTCTAAAGTAAAATTCCACTTTTTGGAATAGTGATTTCATCGTTTAAACGCCTTCTTCTTATGGTGCCCTATTCAATTAGTGGATGCTGGCGACAATTCTGGCATACTCCTCTCGATCTTGTGTGGCTCTAAAGAGTGCGTGGGCATCGAGGTTTGTCCAATCCGTTATGTTTTTAAGCCATAATTAGTTATTTCTTCCTATTTTTCCCCGTTTTCCTTCTATCTTTCCTTTTATAATAAGCTTTAAGAACTGGTACTTGGAATTTCATAATATATGAGCCAGATAAGCCATTTTTCTTCTTTTTATTATTGGCAGTAATTCTCGTTCTCTGCCCATTCGATTTAATACTTCAACCCGTTTAATTTTTGATTTTTGATAAGAAATCACAGAATGTATACTTAATTAGTAGGTACTAGGTAGGGGAAGGTAAGGTAAAATGGGATACTTGGATAAAACGGGATAATGCCTCTAGCAGCCTACCAATGACGTCAGCTGCGGTAAAGAATACTTAAAACATTGGTCTCATGCCCCTTGGCTTGTAGTTCTAACGCGCCGTAGTTCAAATACCCGACCGTGTGCTCAGCTCAGACCAAAATATTTGTTTTGATAGGTGCCTGATGTAATTTTCGGGTCCTACGTTTTCAGCTGTAACTTTTGTTTTAAACAAGTTTTTGATATAGTTTTTGAACTCAGAAGATGTGTAGTGCCCTGCGCATAATCTGAATACGTTTTTTGAGTGAACCAACTCATATTGAGCATACAAGGTAAGTTTTTTTAAACAGCATGTGGGGTAAAATGAAAAATAACCGGGTGGAGTAAAATGGGATATCCCGTTTTACTCCTTATGTAAAAATTCTATAGTTACGTCAAAATCATAATTAAAAAAAAAAAATAAAAGACTTTTAAAAGCAAAAAATATTCAAGATTGTGTAGCGTAATATAAGAATAAACTTGGTATAAAATGGTCTGAAAAATCTATGGCCAGCGTTCTGGAAGCATTAGAAAAAGGAGCTTATGGATTTCTAAAAGCATCCAAAAAATATGGAGTTCCAAAATCAACATTGGAAAAAATGTTCAAAGGAAGAAATAAATCCGCAACAGGTCATTCTTACGTTAGTCTTAAATTACTTGGGAGCCGACTGCCTACATTTCCTCTAGCAATTGGTAACATATACAAAGAATATGGAAACTATGACGTTTGGTCTTACATCTTGTTCCATCCGTAGCTTGGCATATAAGATGGCAGAGAAAAACAACATAGAACATCATTTCAACAAAAACACCAAGTTAGCTGGTGTGAATGGCTTTGCGCTTTTTTTAAATGGAATAAACTTTCGCTCCGTTTACCTGTAAGCAACATCAGCTTCACGTGCTCGATGTTTTAACAAGAAAGCAGTTTTATCAATTTTCAACATATTGGAGCCTCTTCAAGAAAAAATGAGCTTTCCACCCTCCCGTATGTTTAACGTTGACGAAACCGGGATTACAACAGTTCAAGGTCGTCCATCAAAAGTGATTGCTCTTAAGGGTAGGAAACAGGTTGGCACCCTAATATCTGCAGAACGAGGGGAACTATTTACTGCTGTAATCTGCATGAGTGCCAGTGGACTATTTGTTCCTGCTATGATCATAATTTCCAGAGTTTTTATGAAGCTGCAGTTCTCAGAGGGTGCGCCGCCAGGAACCTTAGTCGTTGCTGATAAATCTGGTTGGATGCAGCTTAACTTGTTTGAACAATGGTTTGACCATTTTCTTCATCACACTCAATCCTCAAAAGAAAACCCACCTCTTTTAATCTTGGATGGCCATAAAACTCATACATAAAATATTGCTATTATTGATAAAGCACGTGAGAATTGAGTAATAATAATTTGCTTGCCTCCTCATACGAGCCATAGGATGCAGCGTTTGGATATTTTCTTATTGTATCCGTTAAATACATTTTATACGCAAGAAATAGAAGTGTGGCTGAGACATCATAAAGGACGATGTGTAACTATCTCAGAGGTGCCTCACCCATTTGGAAAAGCTTACCAACGAGCATCTACTCCATTAAATGCCATTATTGGTTTCCAAAAAATAGGAATTTTCCCACTGAATCGTACTATTTTTACCGAAGAGATGTTCGCTGCAGCTTTGCCCACTGCCACTTGTTGCTAAAAATGACCAGCCTGTCGAACAACAAGTCACTCCAAAAAGACAAAATAATGAATCTTCTAATAATTTGCTTATGGACATACCTTTAAAATGCACTGGTTTAGGTCTATTTTCTCCGGAACAAGTTGTTCCCTATCCAAAATCACCGCAAAAACAAATTAAGCAACAGAGTAAAATAAAGGTAAAACTGTCATATTAACAAGCACTCCTTATAAAGAAGAATTGGAGACATCTCTAGCTACCATAAAACCAAAAGTTAATGTTAAAAATGTTAACTCAAAGACCAAGATTAAGTCACTAAAGCAAAAAACCGCAAAAAAAGAAAATACTTCCAAGAAGGGTTAAAAATATATAACCTGAAGATGAAAGTGTCAGTAGTGCAGATGAGAAATGCATTCATTGCAACAATAGATGTTCTTCAGACAAAAAAAGGAGAAAGCTGGATACGTTAAGAAAAATGTTCGGTCTTATTATTCCTTTTAATATTTAAGCAAAATGTTCGGTATTATTATTCCTATTAATATTGGGTTTTTTGGGCTTATCCCATCGATATTTCTTATTTAGTTAATTACTCTTTTTCATTCCTTTTGAATTTTTAAGTTTAAGTTGTTGTATTTTGCATAAAAATAAAAAAATTAAACTTGACAAAAGTGAAAAATTATTAAAATAACATATATCTATCTATCTAAAAATATACCTGTGTGGGTAAAAACGAGATACACGATGGGGGTAAAATGGGAAATTGTATTGGTCTCACATTTTTGCATATAACTTTTTAATACATTTATAAAACAAAATCATTTTTTGTGATTTTGATACAAAAATAATGAGTTTTTACTGTGTCAAAATATGAGTAGCCTCCAATACGTAGTTTCGCTGTTATACATGTCAAACGTTAAGTATCCCATTTTATCTCACTTTCCCCTACATTTGTTTGCGCTTTTCTATAGCAGACTTGACCACAAGCTGCCGTACAATGTAGCCGAGTCTTATTCACAAGTAGCCGTAATAGTCATACAAACCTAAATTCTTCGACGCAGCAATTATAAATAACCATTCTAAAAATACCAAAAAAAGAGTTATTTTAATAGTAAAAATTGAGCACAAAATTGTAATGAAATAAATTTTATTTACATGTTCAGTTTCATTACATATTTAAGTTTATAAAATAAAAACGATATGTTACATTTCAGTCCCATTTCCGCTTCAAAACACCATCGCACCTGCCGAAGCAAGAAACGTTCATTTACATACAGGTAAAAAAACATTGTTTTGGATGATAAGACAAATAGTGTTATTTAACCAATTTTGGATTTCTTTTGAATGGTATGTCTTTAATGTAGACATAAAACACAAATCTAACGGTTGGATTTTATGTGACGTATGGGGAGAGGAAAGCATACAATAGAAATATAATTTTTTCTTGCTAAGTCTATAACGTCCAGATTTCGTGTATGACTATAATGGCCGTCAAGAATAACCAAAGGGATCGTCTGTTGAAAGTTTTACATGATTGATAAAATGTTGCAGCCATCGCGTAAAGATGTGGCTCTGTATCCATCCTAAAGGTGACAATCAGCAATTGACCCAGCTGGAGCTGCGTCTAATACATCGTCCTTTATATTTTTGCGTGGGAATACAAACAACGGAGGAACTAGTAACTACAGTTACTAGTTCCGCTCTTTATGCAGCAGTTACGGCTCCTACTTGTTTTTTTTTTCCTTTTAGAATAATGTCCCTAGCAATCTTGGATTGTACGATAGTGATACCTTTTTCATCGACATTATACACTCTTACGGGGTTGAAATTTATCTTCTCCATAACTGGTTCCAGAATATCAAAAAAACGTTTGATATTTTCAGGGGTAAAACCTTTTATTCTATTTTTTGAAATCCCCTGCAGTTTTCTTACAGATAGATTGGGAGGGCGTCTGAGAAAATTTTGGAGCCACTTTTTACTGGCATTACCACCGCTTTTTGAAAAGGGATGGAAAAGGTTATTTCTGATAGCAAGTTGGTATGCTAATCACCGAAAGTCTGCAAATACTTCACCATAATATCTTCTGTCCATTTCCAAACGGTACTGTACCAAGTCTTATTGTGTTTCATTACAGCTGATAAAACTGGTTTTCGGCCCATTAGTAGGGCTCATTGTGTTTTTGAATTAAATGTTAAAACACTTTGATGGCTTTAAGTATTCCATTTGTTAACTTTTAACAACATCAATAGCATTTTTCGTATCTTTTTTAATATATTTTAAATTACATATAATTAGGTTCCTAATTGTAGATATCCAATTTTAAAATACCTTTCCTATCCAAAATTAGGCAACCTTCATGTTCAAGGTTATGTGATTAAAATAAAAAAAAACTTGGTAGATGTGTTCAATTTAAATATGGAAGCTTATTCTACAACTATTTAAGAATATACCTGTCAAATTTCTCTTTAAAAATGTCAGTACTTACCTTTTTATCGATATATTTTTTACCAACAGTTTTTAGTTAGATAAACTCAAACTCGTATCACGAAAAAAAAACATAATTATATGGTTCCATTTAGTAGTATACAATGGAACTATATGGTTTAAACAGAACCATTTTATGTTAGAAACCTTTAGTTTTGTGCATTTAATTACAGAGAACTGTTAATAGGTTTGAGATAACGCTGTATACAATATTAGGCAGCTATCCAATATTAGGCGAGTTTCCTCTAATCGTTATAATTTTTATTACATTTACAAGATTACTTCGAGAAGTACTTCCCTGCTGATACAGATGTGAGGAAAAAGAATCTGTGGGTAATTGAACCCTTTTTAACTACCCACGATAATATCTAATCTGTCTATTCAGGAAAATGAACAGCTTCTTGAAATTTCATCCGATGATCATTTGAAAGTGAAAAAATCTCACTGTGAAAATGATGCAGATTTTTGGATAGTATTACGGCATGGTAGGCAATGATAGGCATCATTCTCAACATTATATGTCATCAAGAATAAACACAGAAATAGGTTGCTAAATTTGAATGCTCCTATGAGACTGGTGTAAACTTCTTTTGAGCCAAATATTGAGAAACTATCAAGTGAGAAGCAACACCAAGAAAGTTATGAACGTCTTAATTTCGCGCTATCTATGACTTTTTATTTTGTTTTTTATATTTCTTTTGTCTTTCACTATATATTTTCTTTTTTATTTTGTAAATAATAAATTCATTAGTAAAACTTCAGTGTTCATCTCATTTTACCTATTAAGTATTGGAAAATATTAATAATAATATCTAAGTTGTCCGAAATTCTGAAAGGAACAAGTGGTGATCCTCAGTGGTGAAAGGGTTGAAAACCACTGATTTAGAAAACATACCACCCATGTAACCAAAGTTTAGTTATCCCAAACTCCTAATCCCGTTTTGATATATACTCTAAATTGTAACCTTATTCTGTAAAACTGTCTATTAAAATTAAAAAAATTAATCATTTTATTCCATATTTTATCAAAACATTTCTACACAAACAAATATATCTACAAATAACTGGTCTCTTTTGCATAAAACATTAAAACTGAGTCATGTGTATAGGATTTTATTATCCTCCAATACAGAACAGACATAACCATCAACAAATCAAAACAAGTTCCTTGGGTACTTCTAATTGTGTTGACCCGCCTACGTACTTTAGTCGTTATTATCGGTTTGTGAATGTTAAATATCACACCCAGTTATAGGCGCGCCTTATTAGAATATATATAATATGTTAAAAATATGGGTCTAATCAAACTTTACAATAAAAATAACTAAGTACATTAACAAAAAATGTCACGTCCTTCTTCAGCATAGTGACTAGGTACGGTATGACGCAGAGTTCGAAATAAGTGACCTCGGTAGGAGTTTCTCATAGGTGATGTGAATATTTCTTAGCTTATTTTTGTCTTTTAAATTTTGTCTACGCGTTTTCAATATTTTCAACATTCTCATGTTCTTTCTACGCTATTTCTACGTCTCCTATAGATCTAAAGGATTTAAAATTTTTATATCTTAAAATCCGTGAACTAATTTTCGAAACCAAATTCAGATGTTTACTTTAGTCTGTGCCTTCTAAGAATTGCAAGCCGCGTGACTATTGGGTTATTTGTTTTTATACCTCTCAGTATCTTCTTAGAAATTGACTTGGAAGTGTTATAGTGTATTTTTATGTATGAGAGAGTAATAAAACAATATGTATGCAAATCCCTAAACTGTTGATACGGGTGACTCAATGAAAAACAGATATTTGTCAACAAGTTTACAGAAGTATATAGGAAAACAATTTTAAATTGAGTATGACCACCAGGTATAAAGGTTGGAGCAGAATAGAATACAATAGTTGTGAGGGTTACTAATCCCTAAATAAGGTTGCCAGTGTCGGAGTGATGGAGGTTAACAGGTACTAATGAATTTGCAAGAAATGTAAGATGTTTATTTTATTGGTTATATATAACCAATAAAAGTTTAATAAGTACCTACCTATTTGCAAAATAAAGTTTAATTCTTTAGATAAAATAAAACGTTTTATTTTATCTGAAATGAGTGCATTCCACGAAGTAAGGGTTTCAACAATCAAACATTTAATTCTTTAATTCCAGGAATCTACGACAGTAATTGACTAGATAATTACCTTCTAAACTTATTCCACAGAAAATGTGATAGTGGGTTTTTCCATTTTGTAGGAAGGTCCAAGTGGCGTATTCAAAATTCTTAACAGTTCACTAAAAGTAGGTACTTCAGTTGCAAGGTGCAGTTTATTGTGTATACTAGTGTTATGGAAAATTTGGAAGTGCCGTGTAAACGCCGAAAAATTGGTCCTTTAACAGTTAATGAAAAAACATTAATATTTAATTGTTTTAAATCATTTACAGACAAACGTTTATGTGAAAGTGTTGATGAGACCGTTGAGTTAGTTAGCAGTACACTTGGTGTTGGGAAATCTACGATTTACAGAGTTATTAAAGAAGAGAAATGTGGTAGTTTTCAAATGCCACGTAATGCTCCAGGGAAACCAAAATTTCAAATAGAATATCATTTTAAAGAAGGACTTCGACGGAAAGTGCATGAATTCTTCTTTAGACAAGAATTTCCAACATTGGATAAAGTTCTTGTCTCAGTTCGAGATGATAAGGATTACCCAGAAATGAGTCGAAGTACGTTATGGAAACTTTTAAAAGAAATAGGCTTCCGCTGGAAAAAGAATCCCAGAAAGTCTATTTTATTAGAAAGAAGCGATATTGTCATATGGAGAAGACATTTTCTAAGAACCATAAAGGAAATGAGAAACCAAAAAAGAAAAATATTTTATCTTGATGAAACATGGATCAACGAGGGTCATACACCAAATAAATTTTGGCAGGATGAAACTGTTACAAGTCAAAGGCACGCTTTTGTAAATAACTTATCTACTGGTTTAAACCCACCATCAGGAAAGGGACGCAGGCTGATAATAGTACACATTGGCAGTTCAGACGGTTTTGTTGAAGGTGGTTTATTAACTTTTGAATCAACTCGTACCGGTGACTACCATGAAGACATGAACGCTGATGTCTTTCAAGAATGGTTCGAACAAATGATAGATCTTCTTCCTAAGAACTGTGTAATAGTAATGGATAATGCAAGTTATCACTCCAGACTTATAGAAGGACTGCCCACAACCAAGTGGTTAAAAAAAGACTTGCAGAATTGGCTGAGTTCAAAAAATATTACGTACCATCCCGGATCTATAAGAAAGGAACTTTATTCGTTGTGTGCCCTTCATAAAGAAAAATTTAAAAAATACGAAATTGATGAAATTGCCAAAAATCGTGGAATGACAGTACTTAGATCCCCACCATATCATTGTGAATTAAACCCGATTGAACTGGTATGGGCACAGATAAAGAGTGAAGTTTCAAGAAAAAATACCACTTTTAAAATTCATGATGTTAAACAGTTGTTTTTGGAGGCCGTAAATAATGTAAAACCTGAAAACTGGGAAAAGGCAGTAAATCACACTATTAAAGAAGAGGAAAAAATGTGGAAGCTGGACAATATTACTGATAAAATGATCGAGCCAGTTATTATAAATCTTGGTTCTGAAAGTTCATCTTCTGAATCTGATTTGGATTTGTAACAAGTAGCTGTAAGTTTTATATTAATATTTTTATTCATCTATTTAACATACCTTAGACGGTTTTAAAAACTCTTTTTCTCTTTTGTAATTTTTAAAAATTAAAAAAAATGTGAATTTTTTAAAACCCTTTTTAATGTAGGCCAGTCAGTTCTAATATAGTGTGTGATAAAAGAGGTCACTTTTGTTTACATGCACATAACACTTTATAACACTGAAATAATTAATTTATTTTTTACAATTATTCAAAGTAATTTTTCAATTAATCTTGAGCACGCCCATGGAGTGGTCGGAAGTACCAGTTCAAATTATGCTAATTACTCTCTCGTTCATAAAAATAAACTATAGTTGAATTTGTGCGATTTAATTTTGTTAACGTGTTTGTCTACGGCAACTTAAATTTAATTGGATCATTTTTGCTAGCACGCGTCAAGTCAAGAATTAATTTTTATGTTTTTCTTTATAATAATATTTTTTCTGTTACTACTAATTTTAGATTGCTAAAAAAATGTCGTTTATCAGTTTCTTTGTATTACAGCGTTGCCAAAACTTACATTTTACTCTATTTTAGGGCAAAAGGACTTACTAAGGAAGAGCTTCTAAAAATTTTAGAAGATATGTCTGATATAGAAGAAATTAATGACTTAGATGACGGAGAATGGAGCAAAGAAGACGGAAAGATTGTAACCAAAGAAGAACATAATTCAGGTTCAGAGATAGAATTGGAAGACATTGAGGAAAATGAGGCTGCTTATGCTAGTGACTCCGGTTCTGATATGGAAGTAGATTCTAACAGTCTGCCTGGCGAAATCGGTAATAACTTTTATACCGGTAGAAACAAGAAAACCAAATGGAGAAAGAGTAGTTACCATTCACAAACTTTTAAGACCAGTTCAAAAAATCTTTTAAAAACGAATCCTGGTCCGAAAGGGATTGAGGCTTTTTTGAAATTAATTGATAATAGCATTATAAATGATATCGTGTATTTCACAAATCTGTATATTGAAAAAAAGAGAAAGGGGTTTAAGTAGCAGAGAAAAAGCAGTTAAAGTTACAAGTTAATCTGAAGTGATGGCTTTGTTTGGATTATTATTTTAAATTGGTACTAAAAAAGGAAGTCGAACTAATGTCCAGGAACTGTGGACAAATAACAGAACAGGTTTGACAATTTTGAGGGCCTGCATGAGCTATAGGCGGTTTGAATTATTGGATTGGTAAAAAATTGGATAAACTGGCGACAATTAGAGTATTTTTAGACAAGTTTTAAGACAACTGTAAGAAATACTATAATCACAGTTACTATGTAACCTTAGATGAAAAACTGGAACCTTTTAGAGGACGATGCAGCTTTATCCAATATATCCCGAATAAACCGGCCAAATACGGTTTTAAAACTTTTACGCTTTACGATGCCGAAACTTATTATACCAGTGCTTATGAAATTTACTGTGGGAAACAGCCTAAGGGGCCCTACTGTAAATCTAACTCTCCATCTGATATAGTAAACAGACTAGTTGCGCCTATAAAAGGTACTAATAAAAATCTGACCACCGATAATTGGTACACCAGCTATCCTTTGGTATGTTCACTTTTGAAACAAAAAATAACAACCATTGGTACTCTGCGAAAAAATAAATCAGAAATCATCATCATCATCATTAAGCCTCTATTTATCACGTCCACTGCTGAACATAGGCCTCCCTAAACTCCTCCATCCTCACGATTTTGTGCTCTTTGTTGCCAATTTTTAGTGATACGCCTGATGTCGTCGGCCCAACGTGTAGGTGGTCTTCCTCTACTGCGTTTGTCTGCTCTTGGCCTCCAAATTTGCAATTTTGCTCGTTCATCGTAAATCGTGCATTCTCGCTACATGGCCTGCCCAGTTCCATTTTAGTTCCACTATGCGTTCAGAATACCTCCTGAGTTTTTGCCCCACAAAGAACGTGTAATTGGATCTTCGTGCCATGGTTTTCAAAAAGAGGTGTGTATGGTGTCTTACGTTCCGAAAAAGTCAAAATCTGTAGTATTACTTTTTACTATGCATGATAGTGGAAAAATTGACGAAAAAACTGGAAAGCCCGAGATAATTCTAAGTTTGACTAAAATAAGACCAAGGGTGGCGTCGTTACAGTCAACCAATTATGTGGAGGATATTCTGTTTCGCGAAACACCAGGAGGTGGCCCTTAGCATTATTTTATGCTCTTTTCAATGTTGCTGGAATAAATGCCCAGAGGTTATATAACAGTAAGCAAAACAACGCAAAGAGGCCAAGAAGAATTTTTCTTAAAAATCTATCATTTCAACTTATGAAATCTCACTTAGAGAAAAAGTCTAAAATGTCGTCGTTACCTTCAGATATTCAGTTTTTTTAACGAATGAAAAACCTAAAGAAGAGGCACAAAAACATGATGTACCAGGAAAAAGCGGGGACGTTGCGCCATATGTGAAAGACAGAAAAATAAATTTACGTCACAATTGTGTGACAAATGTGATAATTTTGTCTGTCAAGAGCATAGTGAAACTACGATTACCTGTCACCGATATAAAACCAATTTAGTAGAAACTGATGAAAGTGACTAACTTTTATGTTTACAGTGTTTGTTTATTTGTTTGCTATGTAAAATATACGTTTAATAAATATTTAAAACAATTTCTTAAAACTTTATTTACTTATAAGCCATTTAAACAGTTCTAGAACTTTAATTTTCTGCTGGTTGCATATTTGCACCACGCGTCCACTCACGCGATAATAAATTATAGGCGCGTCCGCTCGGGAGTTAATATTAAACCAGTCGCTGCCATTGCTCTATTGAAGAAAAAATGGACAAGAAGTATTTGCAACTTTATTAAATCTGATATCGATTTTTATTCAATATGCAACCAACAAATCTAAAATATTTATCCAACAAATTGCGTATTCAGACAACGCTCAACACTAACTCGAACAAGCTGGATGACTAGCTATAAAGAATGAAACCGTCTCAATCAATACCACTTAAATTCCTTGTAAACTTAATTCAAAAATGTAACATGCAACTGCTTATTTATAGATCTTATCTAAAAACCACGAGGAGCATGACAGGCAATTTAACCCCTGGCGAAGAAATATTAAGGGTGGAAACTCCAATAATTGGAAGGGTAAATAAATCTAAATATACTCGCTGTTCAGGTGCGGGATACATCGACGATTATGCTAAAAAACAAGTTAGAATGATTGGGGTTGTTACTTTTATTTATAGAAAATATGGAAAGTCTGCAACAGAGAAGGAAGATTTAGTAAGCAACAACTATAAAGAATATACCTATATCCAGGCGAACTTAAAAAAATATTAAAAAAAAATTAAAAAGAGGAGAAGGCAGAAAGGAGAAAAATTAAAATAATAAAAAATGGGATGGATGGAAGAATGATGGCCAAAACACAACAAACAACAGCTTGGAAGAAATTATATTGGGTTCTAAGGACATGCCGACAGATGCCATGCCAATCAAATTTAACTTGGAAACACCCTTTGAAGTTGATAGAGGCGTAACATAAACCTAAAAACTTTAACTAACATAAAACCTGTAAGTTTAAATTTAAGAATCCAAATTTTTAAATAGGCATTTCGGCAACTATTATTTCATATCTGCTACTTCCATAAACATAATCTAAATCCTTTTCAGTGTCTCGACCTTATGATGACGACTACAAAACAATGATGTTTTGTACGCGAAATATTTGAAAGGTTTGAGAATTGCAATTTTGCGAATTTTAGAACAATATTTTTTATATCTAGAAATGCGTTTTCTGTTTAGGTTTAGTATTTTGATACGGTATTCGGCAGTAGTATCTCTGCTAGATACAAGGAAAGACAGTCTCTTTTCTTGTTTAAGAAATCAAATCAAAATCAAATTTAGTTTGGTTATGTTATTGTTTGTCCCAACTGTCACATGAAATTTTATTTATATTGAAGTTTTTTACCAATTGTGTCACTTTTTACACTATTATCGATATTTAATTAAAACTTTCTCGTCTAAAAAATATTTTATAGCTATTGTTAATAAGTGTCAGATGCCACTTTTTTGGTCTTCTTTTCATAACGATTAGGTTCCCTCTTTGGTATTTTTGCTCGATGCCCATAACCCTCTTATCTATGGTCTACCCAGTACCCAGTCTAGGAACCGTGGTCGTAGTGTCATTGTTATTACGTTATTATACTCAGTTCGCTATTCTCAGTCCGAACTGTCTAGTAAATTTAGTAATTATTTTTTGCTTAGTTAGTTACTTTTTGACAGACTAAAAGTGGCTGAAACTTACTATACAACAAAGCACACGTACTCATAGCCAATATCAATAGTAAACAAACCAAATAGTAAATAGAATAGAAATTTGCGAATTACCGACAATCAATATTTATTTATCTGAACCATATAATATATGGCTATGTTAAATTATAACAACTAAAATATATTTTTTAAATATAGGTATACTACCCAAAATTTGATGGGTTTAGTCTACACTTCCACGATTTAGAATAATTCTTCTTTTTTCAAAGAAAGAAGTCTGCAATAGTAGTATACTTAAGCTATTAATACTAAGAAGTAGGAATTGTTGTGTTGTAGGTTTCCGATAATGAATCTGTCAAAATATGCCCGAGCTAATCGAATGGAGTATATTAGGCCCATATTTATAGTTGATGCTCAAGTATCGGTCGATGCTTGAGGTCGACCTTGAATCAAATTTGTGTTCTATAAACCGTTCTCAAGCACGAAGTAGAGCTTGAGTACGCAGAAATGACAGCTTGTAGTCAAGCATAAGCATCAAGCAAAAACACAAAAGAGAGAATGTAAAGGTAGTGGGGACAAAAATATTGTTAGACAGGAAGTGCCATCTTGAGAGGCCAATTTAAATAAGGAAAGAAGTCTCTTTCCTTGTTTTTTACTAATTGTGTCACATTTTAGACTATTATCGTTAATATTTAATTAAAATTTTCTCGTCTGAAAAATATTTTATAGCTATTGCTAATAATTGTCGGAGTCGGAATTGATACGGAGTAGTGGCTATACCGTACTGAGGAGACCTAAAGAGGTCGAAATACGTATATGCGGCTTGTCGCTGCTCTATATCGAATCAAAATCTAATACCGTCATTTTGTTTATTTCTTTACTTCGTTTAGATTACCAGAAATTGAATTCACTACGAATTTTGGCCATGATGAACGGCATTTGGAATGCAATCTTAGATTCCCTTGCCGATTTATTCATCAAGCTGTTTGCTTTGTAAGTTTTAGAAAGCACGGTGGCTGAGATTTGAAATCGATTTCGCCAGGTAGAAATCGTATGATTTCTCTTTTTAAACATGTAATTTATTTATTGTAAAAATCAATTTTCTCAGTTATGATTGCACAAACTCAAAAAAAAATTATACTGCTGAACAGAGGACTAAAATTTCTTTCTAAGAAGGTGCCACAGGATCCCCTAAAATTTTCGAGGGGATGCTGGAGGAGAATAATATTTTCATACTGTAAATTGTCACTTTACTTTTTCAGGTTTTTTCACATAGTACATAATAACGGTAATACATTTATTCCATAGATATGGACCGCATGGTATATACACTCCAAAAATTAATTAAGAAAGAAAAAGCAAAAAATACATGTCAGAAATTAAGCAAAGGTATCTAACCCAGATCTTTCTATGATCTGTTGTGTTAATAGTTTATTTAAATTCATTCATGTTTATATTCAAAGTTTTTCAGAGCGTTTAATAATATAGTTAATAGATAAAAAATAGTGATAGACCTGCTTCTTTAAAATGTAATACATTTACCTTTGTTATGTCAGCTGTCAAGAGAGCCACAATAATGTGTCCGTGCCTATCAATTACGGAAAGGGTAATAAAAAACGTCGCTTCCTTTATTACTATTGGATAGCCATTCGCTTAAGTGGTATAGAGTACGATTTTATTGCTACTATTTATTAAACATTAAGAAAATGATGATTTGAATATTAGGCGAAAGTATTAGTATTTTGAATAAAATATAGAGTACTCAAAATGTTAGGCTCAAATGGTTCTCGTAATAAGTTTATAAACGCAATATATAGGGTGTTTTAGGAATGTCATAAATTAAATAACGCATTCCCAGCGGCGGCTCGTGTCCTAAAAAAGTGATAAAGATGAGGAAAGCTTGTCGGAGCCAAAAGGAGTTTTGGTACCTACGTCGCATCCAAATCTCATTAAAAATTCGTTAAAAAATGTTTAGTTATATAAAAAACTAAACTAATAAATACTATACTATACACTATACTTTATAAAAAATGTCTATATAACTAAATTTAAAAATATTGTCGCTGCGAATACTATAGTGTATTTTTATGTATGAGAGAGTAATAAAACAATAAATTATGTATGCAAATCCCTAAACTGTTGATACGGGTGACTCAATGAAAAACAGATATTTGTCAACAAGTTTACAGAAGTATATAGGAAAACAATTTTAAATTGAGTATGACCACCAGGTATAAAGGTTGGAGCAGAATAGAATACAATAGTTGTGAGGGTTACTAATCCCTAAATAAGGTTGCCAGTGTCGGAGTGATGGAGGTTAACAGGTACTAATGAATTTGCAAGAAATGTAAGATGTTTATTTTATTGGTTATATATAACCAATAAAAGTTTAATAAGTACCTACCTATTTGCAAAATAAAGTTTAATTCTTTAGATAAAATAAAACGTTTTATTTTATCTGAAATGAGTGCATTCCACGAAGTAAGGGTTTCAACAATCAAACATTTAATTCTTTAATTCCAGGAATCTACGACAGTAATTGACTAGATAATTACCTTCTAAACTTATTCCACAGAAAATGTGATAGTGGGTTTTTCCATTTTGTAGGAAGGTCCAAGTGGCGTATTCAAAATTCTTAACAGTTCACTAAAAGTAGGTACTTCAGTTGCAAGGTGCAGTTTATTGTGTATACTAGTGTTATGGAAAATTTGGAAGTGCCGTGTAAACGCCGAAAAATTGGTCCTTTAACAGTTAATGAAAAAACATTAATATTTAATTGTTTTAAATCATTTACAGACAAACGTTTATGTGAAAGTGTTGATGAGACCGTTGAGTTAGTTAGCAGTACACTTGGTGTTGGGAAATCTACGATTTACAGAGTTATTAAAGAAGAGAAATGTGGTAGTTTTCAAATGCCACGTAATGCTCCAGGGAAACCAAAATTTCAAATAGAATATCATTTTAAAGAAGGACTTCGACGGAAAGTGCATGAATTCTTCTTTAGACAAGAATTTCCAACATTGGATAAAGTTCTTGTCTCAGTTCGAGATGATAAGGATTACCCAGAAATGAGTCGAAGTACGTTATGGAAACTTTTAAAAGAAATAGGCTTCCGCTGGAAAAAGAATCCCAGAAAGTCTATTTTATTAGAAAGAAGCGATATTGTCATATGGAGAAGACATTTTCTAAGAACCATAAAGGAAATGA
The DNA here is from genome assembly GCA_918026665.1 of Diabrotica balteata. Classification (NCBI taxonomy): domain Eukaryota; kingdom Metazoa; phylum Arthropoda; class Insecta; order Coleoptera; family Chrysomelidae; genus Diabrotica; species Diabrotica balteata. The sequence goes on along the minus strand of OU898283.1, from coordinate 98,680,605 downwards.
GAAACCAAAAAAGAAAAATATTTTATCTTGATGAAACATGGATCAACGAGGGTCATACACCAAATAAATTTTGGCAGGATGAAACTGTTACAAGTCAAAGGCACGCTTTTGTAAATAACTTATCTACTGGTTTAAACCCACCATCAGGAAAGGGACGCAGGCTGATAATAGTACACATTGGCAGTTCAGACGGTTTTGTTGAAGGTGGTTTATTAACTTTTGAATCAACTCGTACCGGTGACTACCATGAAGACATGAACGCTGATGTCTTTCAAGAATGGTTCGAACAAATGATAGATCTTCTTCCTAAGAACTGTGTAATAGTAATGGATAATGCAAGTTATCACTCCAGACTTATAGAAGGACTGCCCACAACCAAGTGGTTAAAAAAAGACTTGCAGAATTGGCTGAGTTCAAAAAATATTACGTACCATCCCGGATCTATAAGAAAGGAACTTTATTCGTTGTGTGCCCTTCATAAAGAAAAATTTAAAAAATACGAAATTGATGAAATTGCCAAAAATCGTGGAATGACAGTACTTAGATCCCCACCATATCATTGTGAATTAAACCCGATTGAACTGGTATGGGCACAGATAAAGAGTGAAGTTTCAAGAAAAAATACCACTTTTAAAATTCATGATGTTAAACAGTTGTTTTTGGAGGCCGTAAATAATGTAAAACCTGAAAACTGGGAAAAGGCAGTAAATCACACTATTAAAGAAGAGGAAAAAATGTGGAAGCTGGACAATATTACTGATAAAATGATCGAGCCAGTTATTATAAATCTTGGTTCTGAAAGTTCATCTTCTGAATCTGATTTGGATTTGTAACAAGTAGCTGTAAGTTTTATATTAATATTTTTATTCATCTATTTAACATACCTTAGACGGTTTTAAAAACTCTTTTTCTCTTTTGTAATTTTTAAAAATTAAAAAAAATGTGAATTTTTTAAAACCCTTTTTAATGTAGGCCAGTCAGTTCTAATATAGTGTGTGATAAAAGAGGTCACTTTTGTTTACATACACATAACACTTTATAACACTGAAATAATTCATTTATTTTTTACAATTATTCAAAGTAATTTTTCAATTAATCTTGAGCACGCCCATGGAGTGGTCGGAGGTACCAGTTAAAATTATGCTAATTACTCTCTCGTTCATAAAAATAAACTATAAATAGGTACCCATGCAACTAGCGGCCAGTGGGTGAAGACGAAACAAGGATCTAGGGATCCCACCGTAAATTTTTACCTTTACCATGCGAGATGCGCTATGCATCATTACGCAGATGATTTTAAGATTTTGACATTTTCTCCTAAGCTAACCTGTATCTTTTACCGATTAAAAAAGAAGATCAATGCTCATCATTCATCATAGAACGATTTCAAAACGTCAAACTTTGGTTAAAATGTGATTTTCATTACAACCAATAAATTGTGGCTAATTCGATATAAACATTATATTTAAATTAATAGTTTACGCGTAAAATTTCGGTCCAATGCTTTTTAAATGCATTCATTTTTTTCGAATCTGAGAAAACTAATAAATATTTTTGAAAATATATACACGGAATGAAAGCTTACATTATTACTGAGGGCCGAAAGTCCCTTAGATTATTAAAAAGTTTCTTTTGAATGAGATATTTGAAATTAAAAATCACACTAAATTTTCTCATATTTTTCACTCCTGTAACTTACTAAAATAAACAGTATAGAAGTTTTCAGGGACTTTTGGCCCTCAATAATAATGTAATCTTTCATTCTGCGTTTAAATTTTTCAAAAATTCTTATTAGTTTTCTCAGCATTCGAAAAAAATGAATGCATTTAAAAAGCATTGGACAGAAATTTTGCGCCTACGCTCATAAAAAATAAGTTTAATAAAGTTTCATTGTAAAAGATTTTGCTATTTAGTAGTGTGAATAAAATATAAGGAAACACACAAAAAAACAGTAGAAGTACTCAATGTTTGTCGAAGAAAAAAAGAAATCGACTTTTTGCCAGAGGAAAGAAAGAATTTTGGAAATTAAGATAATATATTATGAATGATATGAAGGATACAATTTTCTTTTAAATTAAGAATTAGTTGTTTAATAAGTTTTTGAATAAATTTTTTATTTATGAGATTTACTAGTTACCATTTTAATCATAATTTCGATAAGACTGCATAAATGAAAGATTATAATTAGGTAATTATATATCTAGCTTATATCTAGTAGTTGTCAAATAAATTGTCAATTTATTATTTCTTGAAGTCACGAAACAATTATCCATTTAATTTAATAGTTTTAATATATTTGTTTGATAAAATTTATTATTAACAAATTGTAATTTATATTTACCTAAATTTAGGAGGGTAATTTAGGAGGTAAAATCATAATATGCGTAATGGAGCATCGCGCAGCTCGCATGGTAAAGGTAAAAATTTAAGGTGGGATCCCTAGATATAAGTGAAGAAGAATACTATATTTTTTAACGGAGCTGCACTAGCTATTTTTCTCAGCTATCACTACCGACAGGCTGACGTCACGTTGCCATGGCAACCGTGACCGCTTGTGCAGATAGATTTCGAATTTCAAAATGATATTCACCTATTCCTGAATCATACACAGCAAGTGACACAGGTCAGGACTTGACCTCAACTACCTACCGCACCGCTAATAAAGCTAGCTGTCTTTTTTAATTTTTAGATTAATTAAAAGAGAATAAAAAATTGATTTCAGAATTTAGATATAATATTGTTGCTTTTATTTTTTATTTATTTGTCTCAATTTAATTATATTTTTTTGGTGAACCTCACCTTCATCTACTTCACCAGGCTAGCCGCCACTGCGCATTCCAGGGACAAAAATAAATTGATTGAATCCAACTTACCTTAGTACAAAAGTATAAAAAAATACAGCCCTTTGAAGTTACAAAATAAAAATGTTTTTTTGCATTATTTCCTAAACTACCTGTCCTGTTATCTTGTTCTGAAAGCATTTTTCAAATCCCCCCAACCTTTGAGTACGTTCAAATCAAATGAATTTTGTGGCTTCATTAGTTTAACACATTAATTTTAAAACTTTTTTGCCCCCGACCACTTTTTCGAAAAACTGGTTTTTTCCTAGTTTGACCATAAAATTACAATTGGTTTCTACGGATACAATAATTCAAACAGTTCCATCAATAATAGTCAATAAAATTGAAGCTATCATTTATTGTGTGAATAAGATAAAAAATTTGATATTACAATGGCCTACACATTTAAGGAAATGGCAGATATGCATTTAACTTTGGGTAAGTCGGATCAGATTAAATTATGATTTCAATAAATCAACGGGAATATCGTAGGTGCAGCAGCTGCAAGGCGTTATGCAGTAAAATACCCCAATCGAAATACACTCGATAGATGATTATTTCTGACCATTGATCGTCATTTACAGGAAATGGGTACATTCCAACGGCAAGTTGCTGGCCATAGTGGTTGTCCAATAATGGATGCAACTCATGAAGACATTTTAGAAATCACTCAACAATGTTCCTCACGTAAGGGTTTGGAGATTTTTAAAGGATCAGCTGCTTAAATCTTATCACTTAACAACGGCACAAGACTTATTGGTTGCGAATTATCCTAAAAGGATTGGATTTTGCGATTTGTTGCTTATGGAAAACACCCGAAATGTTAATTTTATTAGAAATATTTTGTTTACCGACTAGGCTACCTTCAGTAGAAATGGAATAACAAACCATTATAACAATCACATTTGGGCCGACGAAAATCCTCTCGCCAAAATAAAACCACTCATCACCAAAGGATTTTCAAAGTTAATGTTTGGGAAGGAATTGTGGATAACAATCTAATAGGCCCAGTATTCCTTCCCAACAATTTAAATGGTGATAATTATTTGCAGTTCTTGTCAAACTATTTACAAAAGTATTTGGAAGAAGTGAATATTGCAATAAGGCAAAATATGTAGTTTCTACAAGATGGCGCTCCACCGCATTACAGTAATGAAGTCCGGGAATATCTTTGCAGGCAGTATCCTAGTCGGTGGATTGAAAGGGGTCGTGACGCATCTATTTCTTGGTCAACCAGAAGTCCAGGTCTTAACCTCATGAACTTTTGCTTTTAGGGGTTTATGAAAAACACAGTGTATTCTGTAACAATAGAGGACTAACAACAATTGGGGGTTAGAATAATTAAAGCTGCAAATCAATTTTAAAATTCAAAATCGAATAAAAGAGACGCACTTACTCGAAACACAAAGGCTTAATTGGTCTGAGGATTAACTTCCCAAAGGATAAGTTACATGGTGTTATATTAAACATAACAATTTTCTGGAATAAATCACAAAAATGATAATAGTAAACAAGTTATTTTTCAAAGAAAATTATTTGAAGTTAGAGATAAATACTTACCATGTCGGTATTTTTGCTGTCATCATGGCATGTGGTTATCTTTTTAAAGACACATTACATGCTATGATTTTTTTCTGACGGATATTCTCGAGTTAAAGTTGACTTCATGTCATCGAATGAACAATCTTACAATAAAGTCGTCCCAGGAACGCAACGCAAATGTAAGATATATGACTGAATTTTCAATGTGAACGAGTCAGATAAAATCAAATTAGAAGAATTTTTCACCAAGTAAAGAAAAACAAATTTTGTTTAATTTATTAATATTTATATTTTGAAAACGATTTCAGAAGTGGAAATTAAAAAGCCGATAAACTTATTTTAATCTTCAATTGTGGCTTATTCCTTATTAACCATAGTGTTATAAAAGGTTTAGTTAAAATGTGATTTTTAATATTTTCGTGTCATTAAAATTCTTATTTTATTTAAATAAAATAATAATATAGCATCATTCTGTTATAATAGAATGGTGATTTTTAGAACCACAATTTGCTTTTAAATGTTGAATGCATCTATATATTTCAAGAAATTTCAACAAATAAGATTATGTTTATTTGTTAATAGCGATTAAAATTTTATTTGCTTTATAAATGCAATCCTATGACCTATGACGCAAAAACACTGACATAATTAATACATTAATTAAAATAACTGTGTAGCTTTATTTGTAACTAATGACACGGGATGTCTACCGCATTTAAGATCCGCATGAATCCTTAGTAAAAATCATCATGGACACACTAGTCGATAATTTACTTAATGATCATGGAGCTCAGAATCAAAGATCTGGCAGGGGAGGACAATAAGATTTAGACAACATGGCCTCTCAGGTTGTCATCAAGGTAAATCCCTGTCAAACAAATAAGAATATCTGTATAGCCTTGAAAATTGGAACATGAAACGTGAGAAGTTTATACCAATCTGGCAAACTAGATAACACTGTCTCAAAAATATATAGAATGAAGATTAACAGACTGGGACTTAGCGATATACAATGGCCTAAATCAGGAAAATGTAACACCACCAATGGAAAAATGTACTGTTTCCAATTAACTCCAACCGGAGGCAGTGAGTTAGCATTATAGTTAATAAGAATTCTCAAATAGCTGTTTGTAACTTTGTTTTCTACTCCGATCGAGTATTGATGCTGTCTATCAAGTCTCCTTTAAAACGTAAAATAAATATAATCCAAGTATATGTGCTCACTGCAGACAAGGATAAAGACACCATAGAGAACATGATATAAACATTATATTGGGAGATTTAAATGGTAAAGTGGGCCAAGGAGAACTGGAGAATTGTGTAGGGCAATATGGACTCGGGGAGAGAAATTAACGTGGAAATCGGCTGGTTGATTTCAGTATAAATAAGAAACTTATATTTGCAAATACCTTGTTCAAACTTTCGAAATATAGATTATGCACATCGAGGTCACTAGCTGACAATAACAACAAAATAGTCAGAAATCAAATACATTATAATATCGTCAACAGATGATATAAAAATTCTATAATATCATCCAAAACTTATCCAGGAGCTGACATATTCTCCGATCACAATCCGGTTGTTTTGTTGATAGGAGTGAAACTAAAGAATCTAAAGCACTCTAGCTCCAAGAAAATCATAAATACTAGGCGGCTCAAACAAGATAACACATATGCCGAAACGAAATTTAAAATAAACGAAAACCTAAGAAAAGTCCAAGAAGATAATGTAGATACTCTAACTATTGACTAAAAATTGGGAAAGATTCAACATGCTCTTGGGTCAGTTGGAAAAGAAACCACTCTGAAGCCACTTGGTAAAAAACAAAACCTTGGATGACAGTAGAAATTCTTGAACTTATGGAAGAACGAATAGAATATCAAAAAGACATGAATAAATACAAAGAAATGTAGAAAAACATCAGAAAAAAAATTCGAGAGGCAAAAGAGAGATGGCTCTCCGACAGATGCAAGGAAATAGAAGATCTAAATAAAAAGTATGATAGCTTTAATTTATACAAAAAAAAATCAAAAAATGACAGGTTCTAGAAAAAGCACAAAAACAGATATTTTTAAAAATGATAAAAGGATATATTATTATTGATATGAAGAAACGATTGTGTCACTGGACCAATTACATCCAAAAGCTATTTATTGATAAAAAAGAAAAACTATTATTACAAACCACCGAGTATATCGGACCACCAATATTACAGTCATTTATGTCATCATAAACACAAAAGAGGGCAAAGCTACCGAAACAGATGATGTGCCCATCGAATTATTAAAACTCATTAATGAAGATGTTATTGATGTATTGGTTGAACGTTTTAAACCTAATATATAAGATTTCCACAATGCCTAGACTTCTTCTTCTTTTTCCTTCTTGTATTTGGGTTTTAAAGCATGTTTCTTCTTTAATATTAGCCTCTTAAATTGTTTATCGCACCATCTTTTTCTTGGACTGCCAATAGTTCTTCGTCCATTTAGTGACTTATCTCGTGCTATTGGTACTATCCTTTCCTCTGCCATTCTATTAATGTGTTGGTTGGTTTTCGTTTTGTCCATTTATGTCTTCTGTATTGCATGATCTTCTAATGTTTTTACTTCTCTCTATATCCAATAGACTTTTTCTGATATTCGTCGTGTTTTGTACTTTGTGTAGGCCTCTCGTTTCTTTTTACATTTCTCTTTAATTTCTTTTCTAAACCATGATTTATTGTTGTTGTGTCTTTTTTTAATATGACTTTGTATTTTCCTAGAGCTTCTATTGCTACTTCTTCAATGTTGTTTTTAATTTTCTCTTGGCACGCGTTTGTATGTTTGATGTCGTCGATTAGTTTCAGCTGTATCTTCTGTGCTAGCCTCCTTCTTCTTCTTCAGGTTCCTTTTCCTATCGGAGGTTGGAAAATCATCATCGCTATTTTAATTTTATTAGCCGCGCTTCTAATGAGCTGCAAACGAACCACTCTATCAAATTTCTTAGACAGAATATTTTGCAACGTCCTGGGTTTCTATTCCCTTGTATCTTTCCTTGCATAATTAACCTAAGTAATACGTACTTCTCGCCTCTCATTATATGATCCAGATAATGAATCTTTCTAATTTGAACAGTTTTTGACTTTCAATCTTTCTTCATTTTTTGTAACACCTCTATATTAGTTAGTTTTTCAGTCCACGATATTCTGTGGATTCTCCTGTAGTACCACATCTCAAAAGAGTTTAATTTTTTGATTTCAGACTGTTTTATTTATTGTTCACGCTTTCATGCCGTATAGTAAAGTAGAAAAAACGTAGCAACATAGCATTCTTGTGTGGATCTCTAGATTAAGGTTATGGTTGCAAAGTAAGTTCTTCAATTTTATGAACGTGTTTCTTGCTATCTCTATTCGAGATCTGATTTCTTTTGTTTGATCTCCATCTTCGGTTAACATTCCTAAATATTTATATTATGTTACTCTTTCGATCGTTGTATTATTGATGATCAGGTTATCTAGCTAGTTAGCCTCCTTTGGTACTATTTTTTGTAGAGTAGTTCCACAGTGATTCTACTTTGAATTTTTCTTCGGTAATTTCCTGCCGAAAATATTTTGGTGTTATTTTCATTCCTGTTTTTGCTAGTACTAGTATGTGTCCACTCCCTGCGTCTGCTAAGTTTAAAGTTTGGGTATCTAGAATCTGCTTTGGGTATATTTTTCTATTAGAGACTATAAAATCAATCACAGATTTGTGCCCCGGAAGTTTTCAAATGTATATTTATACTGGAGCTTATGGTCCAAAAATGAATTATTGATTCTCAGTTCGTTAAAAGCACAGATATTAGCCATTAGTTGTCCATTTGTATTACCATCCCTAGACTAGACAATGGCTGTCCATTGTGCTGCTGTATTGTGGCAATACCCAAAAAGTCAAGGGCAATATCCTGCACAGATCATACAACAATAGCTTTAATTAGTCAGACAATAAATAAATGAAAATTATACATAGCAGAATTGTTAAGACTCCTGAATATGAAATTAGTGACACACAATTTGGCTTTGTTCAACTTAAATGTGCTGGCTCAAAGATGCATGAGTATGAATTAGAACATGTACTTAAACATGTTCATGTACATGTACAAGCTAGTAAAAATATTAAAAAGCAAAAAGATTAACGGTCGTGATATTAAAATTACATCTAATCTATATTGGAATTAAACTGCCAAGGTAAGAGTTGACAACCAAAACACCCGAGATATCAAAATACAGGGAGGAGTCCACCAGGGTTGCGTGCTCTCACCACTACTCTTCAACGTCTACAGGAAAGCGGTATTTAAAGAAGCGCTCTCGTCTTATACTTATCTATCAATTGAGAAGTTTTGAATAACTTGCGTTTTGCAGACCATACGGTAATATTGATCGATAACAACAATGATTTACAGAGTTTAATGAATTGTCTTAATGAATGCTGTCATGAATACGAACTAAGAATGAATTAAAAATAATCATGATCATGACTAAACCAGAAGATCCAAACATTCAATTGATTGTTAAGGATACTATAATTGAGAGTGTGGATATCTACAAATACTTAGGAACATGGATAACATCAAATGTAGAGTAAACTAAAGAAATTAAGATAGGTATTGAAAATTGAAATAGCAGTTGCATCATTCGTTATCACTCCGACGAATATCAGGAAGAAGTCTGTTGGATAGGGAGAGAAGCTAAAACATAAAGAGAACATGCAATATTGTGAGACCTAAATTGATGAGTGACAAAACAAAAACAGGAGTGGAACGAACATATCAGTCGAATGACAGAGGATAGATTAGTACGAATACAACGAGATAAGTCACCAAATGGATTAAGAAGTATTGGCAGACCAAGGAAAAGATGGTGCGACAATTTATGAGGTAATGGTTTAAATGCAGTAGTGCAGAACTTTTAAGAGCGGCAGTCAACAGAGTCCACCATGGTAATTTCCAAACATCGATAGAAGATGGAACTTAAAGACGAAGAACAGTAGCTACACTTTCTGCCATGTATGATAAGGATTTGTCAAATAGTTTTAGAGTACTGGATACAGACATTTTTTAAATTTTTAAATAAAGCAATCTGCAACTTGGTAAAGATTCACATTTTATTCAAGTGATTTGGGTTAAACCATGATATTTTAGCCCAGGAATCCACAGTTAAAATATTTACAATTAGTAGCAAAACACCCTGTATATATAAATGAAATAGGCAATTCTAATTTAATTATAAACTAAATGCAAGAAAACATTACATTTTTAGTGTTGATGTTTGATAATAAACCTTTCCAATTTTTTTACAAGTCCAGACCATAAGCTATAAAAACTGGTCTATTTTTCGTCGTCTATAAAAAAATCCTTCCATGTAACACGATATTTTAGCCTCAAAATCCATTCCAAATAGAGTACACAATGGCTTTAGCTCATAAAAACTACAATTTTAGTTTCAATTTCGCCGTCTTTTTGTGTTGTCGAAAAAAGTTTGGAATCTCATTTTAATTTCTCCGGTGAATTAAATTGAAACGGGAATTTATATCTCTGCACATAATAATTGTATTTTAATCAGCTGTTTTATTGGCTTTGTGAGTTCATTTGTAGAGGAAAACTGGGAAATTTAATAGTAGTCATTTAGTTGGTCTTATAAATTGGAAAGTTAGAAAAGGTGGTGTTGCAACAAATTACCGACACGATAAATAAGAGTTTTATATGTTTCGCTTTCTGCAAATCGTTCATTTAAGAAGTTTAAAGGAAAATAATTTAATCTGATATCTAGGTCAATTAAGCTAGATTTTTACTCGAAACAACTGTATAGAGGGGTTTGACAGTTAAAATGTGTCCTATGCGATATTACAAAAAGATTCTCATCAGGGATTCAATTTTTTAATGGAAATATGCTTAAATAGGCAATCAAAACATCAAACTCATTAACCCTCTAATGCATTAAGTCCAATCCAGTGGACAGATTTTTTATCTTCTATAAAATGCATGAAATCCCTTTCGGTGGACTCTAATCAAGTAGCTACTACTTCCCAAATCTCCTATAACATCTGATTTACTTAGTTGTCTGACATCAATTTCTCAGATTTATCTCTCTCATTCAACATTAGAAGCGATTAAGGTAATTTTGTACCGTATATACCAAAACAATTTGACAGTAGAGTTCCTCTGGGTACCATCACACATTAAAATAGATAGTAACGAAAAGGCAGATAGTCTAGCTAGGTCCGCAGTAAACAATACAGCCGTATCAGTGGAAAATCTAGTGGTGGATTTAGATTGAAAACCTTAATAACGAGCAAAATTGCAAGATTTTTGGCAAAACCAATGGACAAGAAGCACCACTAAATTGATAGAAATAAAATCTTCCGTCCTTTCGGATTTCAAAGCGACAACATCAATTCCTAATAACACGTCTCAGATTAGGACACACTTCTACAACACATAAAGAGAGAAGCGGAACCAGCGTGTTTTGTTTGTGAATGTAAAGTGACAGTGAAGCACATTTTGATTGACTGTCCAATATACTCAGTTGAAAGACTATATTACCACAGTCCAAAAACATTAAAAGAACTTCTAGGAGAATCTAAATACGTAGCTGACTTGACAGAATTCTTGAAATCTATAAACCTTTTAATAAAATTTAATACAATACATCAATAACTAAAATATATATTGTATACATTATTATGTAATTGATATTTTGTATATGCCTATGTATGTCTTTATCACCTTTTGTATTTTACTTATGCTAATAACCCTAAGTGGTTGAAGAAAAATAAATAAAAAAAAATTCTTATAGAATTATGTATTTTGCACATATTGTATTATATTATTATATGTATTAGCCAGCATATCTATGTTTTATACACCTGACAAAGGCTTTCAATCGCATTCAAGTCGAAGACGTCTTACACCTACTGTATAAAAGAAACATACCAATTAATATTATACAAACCATCGAAAACATCTACCTCCAAAATCGAATACAGGCAAAGATAAATGGAAAACCAACACAGTGTATACCAGCACAAAGTGGAGTCAGACAGGGTGACTCGTTGAGCTCACTTCTGTTTGATATAATATTGGACGAAATAATACAAGCAGTACGTAAAGGTCATGGCTACAGAATGGGGAACAAAGAAATCCAAATATTATGTTATGCAGACGACGCCGCATTAATCGCCGAGACAGAAGACGAGCTCCAAAGAATAACTCATATCTTTAATACAACAGTTAAGAAATACAATATGATAATATCATCATACAAAACCAAATATATGACAACATCTAAATACCCACTACAATGTAAAATCGTAATTGATGGGAAAATATTAAAGCAATAAGCAAGGTTTAGATATTTGGGAATAGATATAACTAGTAACGGAGATATTGAAGAAGAAGTACGACAACAAAGCTTAAAAGCAAGTAAAGCGGCGGGTTCTCTTAATGACACAATCTAGAAGAACAATCACCTAAGACAAGACACAAAAACAAAAATTTATAAAGCAGCAATTATACCTATATTAACATACACGGCGGAGACAAGACCTGAGACATCTAAAACGAGACGACTGCTAAAAACAACAGAGATCAAAATTCTCCGAGAATATCAGGGAGAAGTCTATAGGATAGGGAGAGAAGCGAAAAAATAAGAAGAGCATGCAATATAGAAGACATAAATGGATGGGTGACAAAACAAAAACAGGAGTGAAACGAACATATCAGTAGAATGGCAGAGGATAAAATAGTACGAATAGCACGAGATAAGTCACCAAATGGACGAAGAAGTATTGGCAGACCAAGAAAAAGATGGTGCGACAATTTAGGAGGCTAATATTGAAGAAGAAACAGGCTTTAAAGCCTACATACTAGAAGGAAGAAGAACCACAATTAGCCTTTGTTATAATTTAAAAATAATTAAAAACTCCTGAAAATATCACCTTGAAGTTATGTCCACTAAAGTGGACATCATGCAATATGTAACTTAAAATTCCATTCTTGTGGTATGTTTTATGAGTATAAATTTCAGAGGGGTAGTAGGTTTCTTGTTCACACATTTTTTGTTATTTTCTTGTGAAAGATTGATTATTTATTTAGGGATTTTTTTATGTACATACCTATATTATTTTAGTGGAAATAAATAAATTTTATTTATTGACATCATATTACTTCTTCAATGGAAAATTTTGTTCTATTTCAGAAAGTACTTTTTGCCGATTAAGACGACGACAGGGATGAAACTCCTTTATGTTTACTAGAAAATGAAGAATTTATAGGTACTGACAATGATGACATTATTTATGATTTACCAGAAGGTTCAGATTTCGAATCTGATTACAATGACGAAGAGACGTATTCGCTCGAACATTTAACAATCGAAAACCAAATTTTTTGGTAGCGACTTAGAAGAACTACAGCCCGAAAACAGTGACGATGATATGAGTGAAAATAATATTCTATTAGCTCAGCGTATTTTGTCATTTTTATTAAAACATAAAAATTTACAGAAAACTCCAAAAAGGCTGAGAAAAATACTTTAAATTGTGTAATAATGACAGTATACATGCGCCAGCAACTTTGCCATAGTTTAGAGGAACAGAAAATAATCATGTCAAGAAAAAAAAATTCTAGAGATTTGAAGTCAACAGACAAGTTTTTTAGAGCCAAAAAACACAAAATAAAGATATGTTAGATTTAAATCGGATAATAAACAAAAAATCGCTTTTTTTGAATATTGTTAATAACTTTCTTATTATTTATTAATTTTTTTTAAATGTACATGAACTTAAAAATCTTATCGTGTTTTAATTGTGTGCAAAGGTGGGCTAGATAGGTTCAACAGTTTTTGCGAAATTTAATTTGTTTATAAGATTTTTAAAAAGTGAGCCAATTTCTAACGCCGGTCTAGATAATTTAAGAAGTAGAGTAAACACATACCATTTATTGGACGTACCAATTATTTTAACTGAAAACAAGAATTCTGTATTAGTGAGCTAAGTTTTGTTCAGATGTCGCCTTGTATTATTAGTATCCATATTGACGTAAATAACATTTGATTGACGTTTCTGTTTTGCCGCCAAATGAAAAGTTCTTTTTTTATGCACCAAAAAGACGGTTTTCTTAACCCTATTTTAAGAAACCTTAGGTAAAGGTAAGACCTTCAAGTTCAGGTACATTTAAACAAATTTTAATAAATACTAAAATAGTTATTTTTTTTCTTCTGTCATTATAATATGGTAACCAAATTTAGTCTTAATTTGAGGATCTGTATATACAGGACTGTTAACAGATGAAATAGGCAGCTGCAACTTCTGGAAACTTTTGACCTGCTTTAAGTTTTTCCAAAGCTTCTAAACATTTACTTTGTTTTTCACATAATAAATTTTTCACTTTAACTGAGGTGCCCCCTTTCTTCTCCTTTCATTTATTGTCGGATTTATCACTTTTTCCCGCTTTAGCAGGTTTCGCTGCCCCTTTCTTAGGGGGCATGCTAACTTTATCTCCCTACTTTATTTATTACTAAAATAGTTATTAACACTATTTGAAAACAGCGATTTTGTTGTTTTATATCTCAGTTTGTGAATATTTTATTTTTTTGTTATCTCTGTTAGAGTGTACCGTTTTTGAAAGGTCTGCGATTACGGATTAATGTTAGGGTTTTGGTAAATATATTAAAGTAGTAGTAGTAAACATAATTAAATTACAATCGACATTGCTAATGATCATTAGGCTAGGCTAGTTTGCTTAATATTTTTGGGATCTTTGTAAGTGGTTATATTTTATAATATATTTTACCTCTCAAGCACAACAGTTGGAAAGTTTATGTCATATTGATCTAAACTCAGTATATTGTAATTCAAACGTGTAGTTTCAAGTGACCATCATGCCTAGACGTAAGTTGGATATTGATGAATTAATTGCAATGTGCATAAATACTTTTCCATGGAAAGAGACAATACATTCGGGATAAGTGAAAGTATGCTAAAAACTGTAATGAAGACTGTCGGAGATTCTCAAGAAGATCTTACTGTGACTGACTATAACGAAGATAAGAAAACAATCCGTTAACATTCTAGGAGCATTAACTTAATTAATGTATTGAGAGATTTAAGATTTAAATTCAGCAAAGAAAATCATAGTTAGTTTTATGCGGAAGGAGTAGTGTGGTTCACAAAAGAATTAAATTTTTGAAAGAATATACTAGACTTTAATCTAAAGATGCAACATTCGTATACTTAGATGAGACGTGGGTATTTGCAAAGGGGGAATTAAAGGAATTTGGCAAGACGACAGCATAAAATCAATAAGACACACAGATGCCGAAGACAAAAGACATCATCCTTCATGCAAAAGGGAAAGAAGGCTTTATAGAAAACGCAGATTTGATTTTTTCTTCAAAATCAAAATCTGCTGATTACCATGAAAACATGATTAAACAGAAACTGTTAGCTAGTCTGATTGAACCATCAGATATAGTTTTAGATAATGCACCTTACCGTTCGGAGATTTTGGAGAAAGAACCAAAACAGTCGTGGAACTTACCGAGCATAATAAATTGGTTAAATAAAAATAATATCAATTTTCCGGAATACGCCTTCAAATCAGAGTGAAAATTTATAAACGTAATAAAAAACCCAGAGTTTATATATTGACCAAATTTTATCAAAAAAAATTTATTTCAAATCCTTTATAAAAGGTATATACTATAAAGGATGTAATCCTTTTATAAAGAATTTGTAATAAAAAATTTTGTGATATATGGTATACAGCCAGCTACAGGAACTTAGTTTCCTAGTGGAAATTCTATCAAGTTATGGGCATCAAGTACTACGGTTACCACCGTATCACCATCCCAGTTTAATCCCATCAAACACAGCTGGGGTATATGTAAAACGTATTATGATAATCACGTTGGATGTAGTGGGTACAGTGAAAATGCAGTTAGAGAAATGTGGTAAGAAGCTCTTGAAACTGCAACTCCAAAAATGTGGGCCAAAACTGTAAATAAATGTGAAATAATAATGGAAGAGTGTTGGATCCGGGAAAATAAAATTATTGAAATCAATCCAGTGATTATAGATAGCAGTAGTGAACTTAGTGACGATGATAATGATTTATAAATTTAAATATTCACTCAAGTACACTATTGTATTGTTATTTACACAATAATTGTACAGCAGGTAATCCAATATATTTATGCATTCATAATTAGCCAAATTGACAATAATATTTAAAATTCCATTTAAATCTTTGCTCCCCATTTTATACAAATTAAATCTAACTAATAATATAGGCAAAAATATTCTAAAGAAAGTAACTAATATTAAAAAGGTTATGGAGAACTTCAATATAGTTTACCATGCCTTTACTACAATGAAAGGTTTTCTGAGAATTCCGTTATTCGTTTAGAGGTATAAGTTGGTTGAATGTACTGTAGATGAGAGCCCTTTTTGTAATATCTCATACTACACATTTTGTGTAGGGTTTGCTTAAACAATTTGAGAACTTTGTTTAACTGCACTTCTGCTGACCTCTTTAGAGCAGCGGTATCGAAAGTGCGAATTGCCATGATGGTTGCCAACCTTCTTAAAGGAAATGGCACATTAAGAATAAGATGCTACAAAATTCAACTGTCAAACCAATCTATAAGTTGTGTTGATTAAAAATCTAACTTAACTGGCCTAATAAAGTAGAATGCTCAATAAATCTCGATTTACTTTAAAAGTATGTAAGTCAACTGGTTATAGTGTATTTTTATGTATGAGAGAGTAATAAAACAATAAATTATGTATGCAAATCCCCCAACTTGCCAGTGTCGGAGTGATGGAGGTTAACAGGTACTAATGAATTTGCAAGAAATGTAAGATGTTTATTTTATTGGTTATATATAACCAATAAAAGTTTAATAAGTACCTACCTATTTGCAAAATAAAGTTTAATTCTTTAGATAAAATAAAACGTTTTATTTTATCTGAAATGAGTGCATTCCACGAAGTAAGGGTTTCAACAATCAAACATTTAATTCTTTAATTCCAGGAATCTACGACAGTAATTGACTAGATAATTACCTTCTAAACTTATTCCACAGAAAATGTGATAGTGGGTTTTTCCATTTTGTAGGAAGGTCCAAGTGGCGTATTCAAAATTCTTAACAGTTCACTAAAAGTAGGTACTTCAGTTGCAAGGTGCAGTTTATTGTGTATACTAGTGTTATGGAAAATTTGGAAGTGCCGTGTAAACGCCGAAAAATTGGTCCTTTAACAGTTAATGAAAAAACATTAATATTTAATTGTTTTAAATCATTTACAGACAAACGTTTATGTGAAAGTGTTGATGAGACCGTTGAGTTAGTTAGCAGTACACTTGGTGTTGGGAAATCTACGATTTACAGAGTTATTAAAGAAGAGAAATGTGGTAGTTTTCAAATGCCACGTAATGCTCCAGGGAAACCAAAATTTCAAATAGAATATCATTTTAAAGAAGGACTTCGACGGAAAGTGCATGAATTCTTCTTTAGACAAGAATTTCCAACATTGGATAAAGTTCTTGTCTCAGTTCGAGATGATAAGGATTACCCAGAAATGAGTCGAAGTACGTTATGGAAACTTTTAAAAGAAATAGGCTTCCGCTGGAAAAAGAATCCCAGAAAGTCTATTTTATTAGAAAGAAGCGATATTGTCATATGGAGAAGACATTTTCTAAGAACCATAAAGGAAATGAGAAACCAAAAAAGAAAAATATTTTATCTTGATGAAACATGGATCAACGAGGGTCATACACCAAATAAATTTTGGCAGGATGAAACTGTTACAAGTCAAAGGCACGCTTTTGTAAATAACTTATCTACTGGTTTAAACCCACCATCAGGAAAGGGACGCAGGCTGATAATAGTACACATTGGCAGTTCAGACGGTTTTGTTGAAGGTGGTTTATTAACTTTTGAATCAACTCGTACCGGTGACTACCATGAAGACATGAACGCTGATGTCTTTCAAGAATGGTTCGAACAAATGATAGATCTTCTTCCTAAGAACTGTGTAATAGTAATGGATAATGCAAGTTATCACTCCAGACTTATAGAAGGACTGCCCACAACCAAGTGGTTAAAAAAAGACTTGCAGAATTGGCTGAGTTCAAAAAATATTACGTACCATCCCGGATCTATAAGAAAGGAACTTTATTCGTTGTGTGCCCTTCATAAAGAAAAATTTAAAAAATACGAAATTGATGAAATTGCCAAAAATCGTGGAATGACAGTACTTAGATCCCCACCATATCATTGTGAATTAAACCCGATTGAACTGGTATGGGCACAGATAAAGAGTGAAGTTTCAAGAAAAAATACCACTTTTAAAATTCATGATGTTAAACAGTTGTTTTTGGAGGCCGTAAATAATGTAAAACCTGAAAACTGGGAAAAGGCAGTAAATCACACTATTAAAGAAGAGGAAAAAATGTGGAAGCTGGACAATATTACTGATAAAATGATCGAGCCAGTTATTATAAATCTTGGTTCTGAAAGTTCATCTTCTGAATCTGATTTGGATTTGTAACAAGTAGCTGTAAGTTTTATATTAATATTTTTATTCATCTATTTAACATACCTTAGACGGTTTTAAAAACTCTTTTTCTCTTTTGTAATTTTTAAAAATTAAAAAAAATGTGAATTTTTTAAAACCCTTTTTAATGTAGGCCAGTCAGTTCTAATATAGTGTGTGATAAAAGAGGTCACTTTTGTTTACATACACATAACACTTTATAACACTGAAATAATTCATTTATTTTTTACAATTATTCAAAGTAATTTTTCAATTAATCTTGAGCACGCCCATGGAGTGGTCGGAGGTACCAGTTAAAATTATGCTAATTACTCTCTCGTTCATAAAAATAAACTATAACCAATATATATATATATATATATATATATATATATATATATATATATATATATATATATATATGATAATACTGATAATACAGGCAAACGTATTCTAAAGAAAGTAAGTAATTAAATAGATTATGGAGAACTCCACTAGTTTACCCTGCCTTTTACTACAATGAAAGGTTTTCTGAGAATTCCATTAATCGTTTAGAGGTATAAGTTGGTTGAATGTACTGTAGATGAGAGCCCTTTTTGTAATATCTCATACTACACATTTTGTGTAGGATTTGCTTAAACAATTTGAGAACTTCATTTAACTGCACTTCTGCTGACCTCTTTAGAGCAGCGGTATCGAAAGTGCGAATTGCCATGATGGTTGCCAACCTTCTTAAAGGAAATGGCACATGAAGAAGAAGATACTACAAAACTCAACTGTCAAACCAATCTATAAAGTTGTGTCGATTAAAAATCTAACTTAACTGGCCTAATAATGTAGAATGCTCAATAAATCTCGATTTACTTTAAAAGTATGTAAGTCAACTGGTTAATTGACTGGAGATCAGAAAATACAAATATAAACTAATCACATTCAAGATGAAACAAGAATGTAATTAAGATCAAAAATACTCTAGAGAATGAAGTTTCTTCTGACTTTGTGAAGGTCGCAAAATAAAAATATAAAATAAATAAAAGAAGAACATAAAGGGATCAGAAAACGGGAATAAACTAATTACTCCAGTCGTCATAGATAAAAATGCCACTGAATTCCTAAAAGAAGAATATTCATTTTAGGATCCAAAAAAAAGCAAACAAGTTTACAACTTTCTCTCCCGAGCTTACTTACAAGTGGGGTAAAAATGCAAATAAATCGATTTACCAAGAATCTGTACGCCGTAGAAGAAAATTTAGCTGACATAATTTTAAATAAAACTATTTATTAGCACTTTTTGTGTAGAATGAACTGTTCTCTAGAAACAACGCTTGAAGTGACCATCGATTTTGATTGTCGCGCGCGAGAAAATTAATGTTCAATAAAATTTGTATCAGGTCGACGGCAAAAATTCGATATCTTTTGATTCAAGTGTCCTATCTACAAAAATCAAGATGAAATTGTAAGGTTAAGAGTTCTGCTTTCGTATGCATTTTTTGTATTTTGCCGCAAATAAAGTCAGATTTTATAAAGGTGTTAAATAAATAAACGTTGCGCGATTTTTGCCATTTTTTATGATTCTCATGAGATTAATACAATATATGCCTTTCTTTGACTGATCACTATGAAGTTTCGATTACTAGAGCCTGACTTTTAAAACCTATAACATGAAATTTTAGTTTTGAGTTTTGCTAACAAATGTGAGGCATTTGAAATAAGCTTAAAAAGCGCTGGATTTAAACTTTTACATAACAAACGATCTAAAACATTTAAAACTTTTTTTTTAATTACACTAGTACATTTTTCAAAAAAAAACAAATTTCAGCTATAAACTACACCTAAAACCAATTTCCTGGATGCATTTTCCGGGACGTGCGATCTTTTCTAATATAAAACATTAAATTTTGCGTTTTATTCATATTTCAAATGCCTTATATTTGTTGCTACAACTCAAAATTGAAATTTAGTGTCATAGGATTTACAGACTGATCTCTAGAAATGAAAATTTGGCTACGACTGGTCAATGAAAGTGATGAATTCTATTGATCTCACGAGAGTCGTAGAAAATGACAAAAATCGCGCCACATTTATTTATTTAACATCTATAAAAGCTGAGTTTATTCTCGACAAAATACAAAGACTTCATACGAAAGCTGCAATCTTTACCTTTAAAACGCAACTTCATTTTTGTCGATAGGACACTTTGATCAAAACATATCAAATTTTTACCGTCGAGTTAATACAAATTTTATTGAACATTGATTTCGCGTGCGTAACTGACAATCAAATTCGACAGTCGCTTCAAGCGGTGTTTCTAAGAGAAACTCCGTCGAGGGGATTTTAAGGGGAAAGCACGGGGGTAAATGTGGTAAACTTTTTTGCATATTTTTGAGGTCCCAAAATTAATATTCTTGACAAAATTTAACTTGTTCTTATGATTTTTATGGGTCAACTGTCGACTGGACTACACAGTGAGATAAATAAAACAAAAAAAGTAATAAAAAAGAAAAATCATAAAATTTAAAAGCATACTTAATAAAATCATAAAATGAAAATATACTCGCAATGATAGACGAGACAACAATTATTTTGTTAACAAGATCAAAAATAAAAAAGCCCCAATAACGGTCTGTTTGTTTAAAATTCAAGCCAAGCTCATAATTTTGACTTTGCAGCCATCAAAATATTAAAAGCGTCAAAAAAAAAAGTTTAAAAAAATATAAAAGAAGAATTGTGACAAGTAGTAAGACTGTAAGTTTTCTGGTATCAGAAAATGAGAATAGAATACTACACAGAGATAAATGAAACAAAAATATACTATAGCAGAAGAAATCATCTAAAGTGTAAAGGTATAGAAAAATGTTCAGCTATCCCAGAATATCTAGATGTTAGATACCAAAATCGAGTTGTTACAGAAGCTTGGAGTATGATCTCAAATATAAATTTCAAAGAATATTCAAAAAGTACACTATCCTGATAGATCTGAATGTGGAAAATCTAAACCAAGTGTTCAAAGTAGCTAAAAACTATTGAAAGATGAAATACAAGAAAGATTAAAGAAAATGACTACTAGATACATATTATTAAAACATAAAATTAACGTGGATACAAAAGCTTACGATGAACCTAACTTTTTTGGGATCAGAAAATGGAAAAAAATATTACAGAGAACTAAAAAAAAATATTTAAAAGAATATAATAATATTAATCTAATTAAAAAAATTTAGATGTATTATACCCTAATAAACTGACTACACTAGCTTAGTCATGAACATGAGTAAGCTAGGATCACAAAATGAAAATTAAACGACATAGGGATATAAAAAAAATAAAAGACAAACAATTTCAAATGAAACTTCATGGCCGAAGCAACACAACACTCTCTAGTGAGAACTAGAAATGCTTATGCTCAAACGTATTAACGCAGTACTGTTTGAACGTGAATAAAGATGTGTATGCCTGATTTATAGAATATGAAAAGTCTTTTGGCAGATTAAGGAATATTTTAAAACAAGAGCAAATAGACCAATAAGGTATAAAAATGATTAAAAGGTTGCATTCTTTATCCAGTACTATTATATTATCTTTGATACTATTATACTCGAAAGCTATTATACAAGAGGCACTGCTCAAGGGAACAACTGACGTTGTAGTAAACGAAATCCCTATTCACGGCAGAGAATATTGAAGATTTGCAAAGAATAGTCCAAAAAGCTTTTACGACAATTTTACATTATAGCTTGAATATCAAATTGGATAATACCAACTTTCTTATCTTTATCAAGAAACCAAATATTAATTACTAAATTATTATTAGCTTCCAAAATATCAGAACAACTTAAAAACCAGAATTGAAATTGTTAAAACAAGTACGTGACTGGACCATTCCAACGGACGTAGATAAGGAAGATACAAATCAAGTGATTTAAGTAAATAAAGCTTCATTATTGATATTGACTTATCAACAATCTAGCAATTTGAAATGGAACAATTAAAGATGAAATTAAATAAATAGGAAGAACATGAGCAGAAATATTTAAAAAAATTAAGGTTTAGCAGATATAAGACTAAACAAACATATGGTTTGAAAGATTATTATCGATTGACAAATAAAAAATGGATGATGGAAAAGATGGTTTCATAAACAGGTACAAGTTCAAAATCGAAGATTAACAAAGAGCGAAGATAAATCATAACTTTTTTTAATATCAGAAAATAGTAACAAATTTCTGAACAGAGGTATCTGAAACACAAACTTAAGAAAATTGATATACATATATAAAACTATAATATAATACAACAAATCTAAAGATAAAGACTAAGCTTTTACAAAGAGCTCGATGAGGAATGTTTAAACAAACTGCACGCAGAAGCTGAAATATAAAATGGATTGAACTGGTATCAAAAACTTAAAATTAAATAAATGACAAAGAGATTAGGTAAAATGGAAGACAAAAAATATCAAATAAAAGACTTGCTAGAATAAAGAAGAAAGTATTGCTAGAACAAAGATATGAATTTCAAAAATGGAGCACTTGAGACAGTATTGAAATCGCAAGGAGCAAAAACATTATACCGGTGATTTAAAGTAATCTAACAATTGCTACACTAACAAATTTAACATCAATCAAGAAAAATCAGCTATAATATTAAGCAAAAGAAGGATAAGAGAGCATAGATCAGGAAGATCCAATTGAAATTTCTGAACGAGCTAAAGCATCATGTACATTAATTTAGCGTCAATCTAAAAACATAAAATTAAAACAGGAAAAATAAATCAAATAAAAAGCAACAAAGATGAGCTGAAATATTAAACAAATAAAGGAGCTGAAGGAGAAGAGAAATACCCTAGGAGCTGCAGCATCAATTAGGTATATTGATTTAACGTCTAAGTATCTAATAATTTTAAATAGAAAAACGAATAACAAAAAAAATAAAAAGCAAGAACAAATTAGCTAGAATGTTAGAACGAAAAAAAATTGAGAAACATAGATAAGGAAGATCCAATTGAAATGCTTGAAAGAACTAAAGCAATATTTTATTGATTGAATATCACAACTTAGCGAGAGAAAACTAAACTAACAAAATTGAGATGAAAAGCAAAAAAGTGAACTAAAATATTAAACAAAAGAAGATAAAAAGAGAAGCATAGATTAGGAAGATTCAATTGAAATGCATAAAGAAGCTGAAGCATCATTTATAGTGATTTAAAGTTAATGTTACAATTTATAATGAAAAAATTCAACAAGAAAGTTAAACAAAAAGCAAGAAATATGAGCTACATTATAAAAAAAATAAGATTAATAAAAAAAAGAAGAGATGAGGAAGATTACATTGAATTGCCTGAAGGAGCTGTAGCACTATTTCGGAAAAACTAAAAATTTCAGATGGGAAATCTAACAACAAACATGAAGTAACAAGCAAAAAATGAGCTAGAATATTAAACAAAAGAAGAATAAAAGAGAAGCATAGATGAAGAAGATTACAATGAAATGTTTGAACGAAAACCAACATTAAACTTAAATAAAAAGTAAGAAAAATTAGCTAGAATATTAAAAAGAGAAAAATAAAGGGAAAACAGATATAGAAGATTTAAATGAAGTGTCTGAAGGAGCCAAGGTATCATTCATATTGATTTAACGTCAATGTAACAATTTAAAATGAAATAACTAACAATAAAAATGAATAAAAAGCAAGAAAGACGAGTCAGAATATTACACAAAAGAGAAATAACAGAAAAGCATAGATGAGGAAGATTAATTGAAGTGTATGAAGAAGCTGAAGCATCATTTATATTGATTGAAAGTCAACGTAACAATTTAAAATAAAAAATCAACAAGAAGGTTAAATAAAAAGCAAGAAAGATGAGCTAAAGTATCAAACAACATGAGAGTAAAAAAAGTATAGATGAGGAAGATTACATTTAAATGCCTGAAGGAGCTGTAGCATTATTCCCGAAAAACTAACAATTTCAGATCGAAAATTTAATAACACACATGAATAACAAGCAGAAAGCTGGAATGTTAAACAAAAGAAACCCGATAAGCATGAATAAGGAAGATCCAATTAAAACGCATGAAGAATCTGAAGCATCATTTATATTGATTTAAACTCAATGTAGAATTTCAAAATGAAAAAATTAACAGGAAAGTTAAATAAAAAGCAAGAAAGATGCGCCAGAATTTCACAGAAAATAACAATAAAAAAACGTAGATGAGGAAGATTACAATGAAATGCCTGAAGGAGCAGTAGCATCATTAACATTGAAGAAGAGAAGAATAAAGCAAAAAATAGTTGAAGAAGATTTAATTGAAATGCCTGGAGGAGCTAAGGCATCATTTATATTGATTTATCGTCGATCAAATAAACAATTTAAAATAAAAAAATCAAGAAGAAGTTAAATAAAAAGCAAGAAGGCTGAGTTAGAATATTACACAAAAGAGAAATAAAAGAGAAGCTTAGGTGAGAAATATACAGTTATAATGCCTGAAGGGGACAAAGGATTATTTATAAGGACTTAACGTAAATGGAATAATTTAGGGGGAAAAACTAACAAAAAAAAATAATTAAAAAGATAGTTAGAATAAGTACTAAAGGAAAGAAAAAACATATACAGACCAAAAAGAAAAATGAACTAGAATATTAAATAAAGAAGGGTAAAAGGGAAGCATCATTTAAATTGATTTAACGTCAATGTAAGAATATAAAATGAAAAAACTAACAAAAAAAAATTGAATAAAAAGCAAGAGAGATAAGTTAGTTAGAATATGACACAAACCAAAAATTAAAAGAGAAGCATAGATGAGGAAGATTCCATTGAAATGCATGAAAGAGCGCTAGTATCATTTCAGAAAAACTAACAATTTCATATGGAAAAACAATTTCATTCCAGAAGAATGAGCTAGAATATTAATAAAGGAAGGATAATAGAGTAGTATCATTTATATTGACTGTACAAAAAAATTGAACAAGAAAAATGAATAAATGAGTTAGAATATTCACATAAGACGGATAAAAGAGAAGCATATATAAATAACTATATAAGCATATAAGCAATGTAATATCTTTATTGAGGAAAAACTATCAACAAAATTGAATTAAAAGCAAGAGGATGAGAAGTACTAAACAAAAGAAGAATGAAAAGTGGAACAACATATATACATATAGAGCAGAAAGACATAGGAGAGTTAAAGAGATTACATCAATTTATATTTCAACAGTACAATTTGATTTTGTTACAACAGAAAAATATAAAAAAACCATTAATGAAATAATAAACAATAAAATCAATAACGAAGAACAGCATGTAGAATAAAAGTTAAGTTTGAACAAAAAAACGAAGAAAATTTAGATGTAAAGTCAGTCAAAGACGAATTTGAAAAAAACAATATTAAAGACAGATATAAAAAAATAAACTAGTTTAAATAATGCTAATAAGAAACATATTTATTATCCAAAAATATGTACTTCCTGTTAATTATTAATAAATTGATTAATTATATTTAAGAAACAATTTCCTAAAATTATCTTTTAAAATATTATGTTTGAAAATGAAAACCAAAAAATGTTTTTATTATAGTCTATATTTAGTCATTTTCTCCAAATTATTTCAATATTTATAAAGACATCAAATATTTTAAAAATATCGATAACATATCAAATAGTTTTGTTGAAGAAATTTAAAAAAATATTTTTGTACTTTAAATTTTTGCTAAGGGAAAATAAAAGAAAAAAAAAGTAACAATAAAAACCTATATTATCTATGACCAGATATAACATTCATACAATCTCTTTGACATAGGTATTGATTATATAAGTCCGTAATACTCAGAAGTACAGTTTCCTAATATTAGAATACGTACCCCAAAAACCAAGAATATCGAGAAACATATTCAGTTATAAAAAAATCTATCTAAATCAGTCTTTTGACCATGTATACTCCAATATTCGTCAACATTAACTTTAAAACTACAAATATTCACAATATTCACAAATATCTTGACTATGAGCCAAGTATCACACAGGGAAATAAATATTTACAAGATTTTCCGTTCACAGCACTTGTTCAGTTGCCACGTTGAGCAACTTCGATAATACAATCCACACATAGGAACGACTGCGAGAAGTTTAAACATCGGTACCGCAACCTTCTTGGTAGCCTTCGTCGGGTGAGTTCCTATTGCTGGTGAGCACTCTTTTCAAAGCTGTAACTGGAGGTAATACTGGTACAGCACCTTTTTGCCACACTCTTAAAGTCTTTGCGTTTACTGGTAGGTTCACTTGAGACGCAGGTATCGATATGTTTTCAGTTTTGGTTTCTGCTATTGGAAGACCGTAATCCGATGGGTAGGCCGCTAGACGGTTAGTACCTTGAGCTAAACGAAACGTCAGTTCTTCGATAGAACCACCGGTGCTGGTTCCATCGTGCATTATGGGCGTCTTGTCGTTATACTGGAAGCTGGTGTTGGAAGGACCGTGTTCACTGTCCCACAATCCAGAAGGATATAATGAGTCTGGATTTCGACTGTATTCTCCACTGAGAGGTCGATCAAAATTCTCTACAGCCGTTGGTACTATTTCTCCACCTTTAGTATCATTTATTAAGTCAGGATTGTTACCGGATGTTGAAGATGGAGACACGAAACAAGAACCAGTAACAACACTACCATTTCCACTATAATGCACAGTAGAATACGGAATATCATTCAATCGAGGTGGTTTCTGGACAGGATTACAAAAATTTAACTCCCCTGGTGGTTTACGTTCGGAAAAAGAAGAAGTTTCTTCCGGGTATTGACTGGAGAAACAGCTTTTCCATTTGGAATATGACCATTGTTAACTACTGTAACTACCTCTATCTGGCCTGGGGTTTTGCTCTCAGTGAAAGGCAGTCTTCTGAGTCTGAGCAGTAAAATAGATATGACGATCAATATGAAAAGAATTAGGAACACTAAAGCAGCACTAAGGCCTGCAATTTGGCCGTTACCAAGAGAAGTTATTCCCAAAGGACGAAGAGACACTCTTAAAGTGAAGTTAGCCTCGGAACTACCAGCGCGATTTTCAGCAACACAATAAAACTCACTAGGATCGCCTTCTTGAATGTTGGTTATGACTAAATTGCTTCTTTTTTCTTGCTTGCCTTCTTCGTAGATATGTATCATTTGATGTGGTGTGAAAATGGAATTATTGATTAGCTGTTTACCGTTCCAGTACCATTTGACGTGAGCTGAAGGTACTGCGTTGGCACGGCAAGTAATAGTGGCGTTTTCACCGGACACTGCTTCGATGTATCTACTCACAGGAAGTATTTCTGGTTTGCAAGCAAAATCATCGATATGAAGTTCACCGAATGTCTTATGTATAACTCTTTCAGGTCCACCACTGCACACTGGATTTTCAGGATAAGGAATGTTATTTCTGACTAACCACTCTTTGACGGATCGTAAGCGACAGTCGCAATGCCAGGGGTTGTCATGGAGCTCAACCCCATGAAGTCTGGTAAGGGTTTCGACCGTACG
The DNA here is from genome assembly GCA_918026665.1 of Diabrotica balteata. Lineage (NCBI taxonomy): Eukaryota > Metazoa > Arthropoda > Insecta > Coleoptera > Chrysomelidae > Diabrotica > Diabrotica balteata. The sequence continues at coordinate 98,653,158 of OU898283.1, read as the reverse complement.
TAGGCGAAGTTCGGAAAGTCGATTGCCGTTCAATTTAAGGGATTCCAGCATTTCAATTCCCTCGAAAGCTTTGGGGGCTACATTTTGGATTTCACAGTTGGACAAATCTAATTTAACTAATCCATGAACTGCTTGAAAAGCTTGCGATTCGATTTTTTGGATAGGATTATTAGATATAATTAAATCTCTCAGAAACGGAATATCTTTGAAAGTTCCTGTCGGTATGCCAGTAAGAAGATTATGTGACAAATCAAGTTCAATTAGATTCGTTAATCCCCTGAAGGCTAAATTGTCAATTTGGCCGATACGACAGCTTCTCAAAAACACTCTTTGAAGATTAATTAATCCAGTCCTGTTGAACGTTTCGCGATGGAGGATTTGCAGATTATTTCCGGACAAATCGAGCACTTGCGTTTCGGGGTCTATACTGTCAGGAATCGTAATAAGTCCTCTTTCCATGCACTCTACAGTTTGTTTACCACCTTTCCACTTGCACGTGCACGCAACGGGGCACAGACCCCCCATAGCACTCACCTCCGGCACTAACACAGTCATCAAAAGAAAGCAGAGCCACGGCACTATGATCTGCTGCGGCGGCATACTGGCATCGAACGGAGACGCGCGCTTCTATCAGAGCCAACTACGATACGTACTCGCGATATGTTGGACGTAGACTGAGGGTTTCTTCTCTTCGCTTCGGCCTCGTTGGTCTCTCTTCTTACGGGTGTTGCGCAGTGGGGATCGCTAAGAGCCGCATGAACGTACTGATTTTTACTTCGACCCTCTTTTATTATTGCATTCTTAGTGTAAATGAATTATTTTCGGTGCAGGGCGTTTGTTTGGGCGGTTGCAGTTTTTTCTATCGGGGTTTAAGAAGGGGATGTCTGGGGATTTGCTTCTTTTATTACGCCGCTTTTGTTTTCAACAGAAGGAAATAATTAAGTTGAATATAATCCTTCTTTTTCACGGCGTTTTTAAGAAATGAATTATGATTAATTCTACCTCTGTTTTTCTGCGAGGAAACAAATTAATTCGTCGTCTCTTGAGAATATTTTTTATTGCTAATATTACGGTAAAATACTATAGCGTTATAAAACAAAGCGCTGTTTTAATGGTATTTTAAAACACTTTCAGCAATATATTTTTAATTAATTTTAATAGTGATATGATCTTATGATAGTAATAGGTGTTTTATTGTCAGATATAAATAGGTATATAAATTAAAAAGCAGGAATTAAAAAAAAATAATTGCGTGACACTCATGTCGCACGATGATGATTGTTTGTCGGAAGATGGTGATAAAAACAATAAAAATAGTGAAAATATGAAATGTAATATAAAAAAGTGTTAATTCTACGTGGGCATAAATAATTGTTGATCAATGTATCATCAAAATTGTACAAAAAGATCTCCAAAAATTAAGTTTTTGGATGAAATAAAAAGAATCCATTTAACCAGATACATATATTTTTTTTATATACAATAATATTAGTTTGAATTACAAAATTTTTTAAAACTTAATATTACTATTAACAATCATCAAGTTTATCTGATATGGGTAGCAAATGGATATCATTCTTATCCATTGCTGGCAGAGACTGATACCATTGTAAGTGTTAAGTGGTTAAATCTGTCTACAGCTTTGACAGATCTTCTGTTTTACAAAACTGTGGTTTCACACGTCGTCCTATCAGTTATGGACTAACATTGTGTCGAAAATAATTGTTTAAATAATCGTCTTTATATTGAATTACGTTTGGAAGTGACTTCTCATACTTTAAACATATTATTTTCATCAAAGTAACTTTGTTTCCATCTTCATTGATGCATTTATTTTTGTTAACGATTTTAATAGACAACTTTTTAAGGTTGATAAAGTCATAATAATTGAATTCAGTTGTGTCATATCGATACCTTAATTGGTCGCAAACCGGCCAACTCCATTTGAACAAATTTTTCAGGAGGGGCATAAAACGTAATATTTTTTATAAAGTTATTAACGACAAAAATTACTATCCAGTTGCTAGATAATATCATTAACTAATATTTCACATAATCGTTTATACAATGATCCTTAGAACACTGGGATATTTTAAGCAGTTATCCAATTTTCTTTTACAGGAAAAAAACGTACTGTTGAAATTAGCTGGTATGAACCAGAGATTAGGTAATTCAAATAAAAATCTATTGGTGATTATAAAATAGGTTTAATTAACAACAAAACAAACGGAGTTATACTTATAATTATGATTTAAAACGTATTTCTAGTCTTCATAAGAATGGCGGTCATAATACTTATGGTAATATTTCGGCATCAAGTTCTTTAGTTGCTGTAAATCCAAGTATTTCTTTATTGTAAGTTTTTGTCGTTCAGGGTACAAATTTGACAAATATTGAAACAAAAATTTATTTCAAATTCATTATAAAAGGTATATAATAAAATGCCCAAACGGGCTATCACAATTACATTACAAAACGTTTTCGGATTGTTAAATCCATCATCAGTGTAAACGAGGTATACATGCTATGAGCCACCAAAATATATGGGTCAAAACCCTTTAAATGTTATAAATTTACAGTTGTTTTACATTATATATGGTTACAGATTAGGATGTTTAAGTTACCGTTGGAATTGGTAACATGGCGACGTATGACCCTACATAGGTAAAATGGTCCTGAGACGAAGTGTCTTCGAGGACCTGTTGATAATAACTGTTGTTATCAACAGGTCCTCGAAGACACTTCGTCTCATTACCGTTTTACCTATGTAGGGTCATACGTCGCCATGTTACCAATTCCAACGGTAACTTAAACATCCTAATCTGTAACCATATATAATGTAAAACAACTGTAAATTTATAACATTTAAAGGGTTTTGACCCATATATTTTGGTGGCTCATAGCATGTATACCTCGTTTACACTAATGATGGATTTAACAATCCGAAAACGTTTTGTAATGTAATTGTGATAGCCCGTTTGATAGCCGTTGTGATAGAAGCTAAAAAGAACAATGCCGCAACAAAAGCAAAACAGGCTAGAGATTTCAAATCCGAAAACATGTAGAGATGCATTAAAGGAAACTAGTATGTTGAAGACACAGTACAACCCAGAAGAAAAGTGAAAAAATCCCATAATGAGATGTTTGGAGGAAAAAAGCAAAACATATGGACTAAAGCTAAATACGAGTAAGACAAAGATCATGATAGTAGACAGCGCTCGGAATAATCTTCAACACTTTAAAGAAATTGGGGGCTTTGAAGTAGTAAAGACTTTCATATACCTGTGGTCCCTAATAACAAATGACGGAGGGTGTGACAGAGAAATACGTAGAAGGTTGACTATTGCTAGAACAGTTATGATGAAACTGATAGCAATTTGGAATAATCCTAGCATAACAATACAGACAAAACTAAGGCTGGTAAGGGCGCTTATTTTTCCCATAGCCACATATGCATCCGAAACGTGGACCTTAAAGAAAGCGGATAAAAATAAACTGGACGCTTTTGAAATGTGGGTATACCGCCGCATGTTGAGAATATCCTGGATTGATCATCGCACTAACGTATCGATACTAGAACAACTTAAAGTAAAGGATAGATTGCTTAAACAAATACAACAGAGATATTTGCAGTATTTTGGACACATTGCTAGAAGAACAGGCACGATGGAAAAACTGATAGTCGAGGGTAGAGTTGAAGGAAAAAGACCTAGGGGAAGATCTCCAAGCCGTTGGGTAGATCAAACAAAAACATTGATTAACCAAGGGTTACATGAAGCCGAACAACTAGCCCAGGACAGAGAAGGATGGAGGGAAATCCTAAAAAAACTGTGAAGGCCTGATGGTGTCACCACATCCCAAAAGGGATTAGGACTTAGAAGGAGGAGGAAACAGTATTGTATTTGAACTTTGAAAATAAGGCTATTATCGAGCACAAGTTAATTAAATCTAGCCCAAGTACTTTCGCTTAAAATAGCATCTTCAGGGGCATTTCGTCAACGAAATTTTTGACGAAATGCCCCTGAAGATGCTATTTTAAGCGAAAGTACTTGGGCTAGATTTAATTAACTTGTGCTCGATAATAGCCTTATTTTCAAAGTTCATTTATTCGAGCATTCAACCTCATTTCATTTAGTATTGTATTTCTTCTAGAATTTTTTCGTTGGTTGAGTAATTTATAGTCCTCAGAAAATCTAAGCTTATAAAATATTTCTCCAGAGGGCGTATACATAAGAGCTCGAATTTCGGTAACCTGAAAAATAAAGATAAAAAACACCGATCCAATATAGTCGAAAATAATGATTACTATTTACTAAATACCAATACCTTATGATCGCCCTTCAATTTTCCTGGTCTTATGGAGTTTTAAGAATTTAGCTTTTTAAAATTCCTTAATTAAGAGTAGTTTAAGTATTCAACTGTGCAAGGTTTTTGATTTCTTCCCTTTTCTGCAAAGGGTAATGTACTTAGCTGGAACATTAATTATTTGATTTTTAAGTTTTTTCTCTATCATTGCGTACATACTGTCGACTGTTGTGAACGCAGAGTTTGGTCTTATAATAATTAGATGATAAGCTGGAGCGTGGTGCCAAAAGTACAATTTGAAGATCGGAATTAAAGACATTCTTTCTTTTCTTTATCAGATTCCTTCTCTTGCTAGAATTTTTTAACTTCTGTGCTCTTCATTAATTTCTTTTCCAATATGAACCAACATATATCCATTACAAATTTAGCATAAGTCCTTCTGTGGTTTAAAGAGAGATATTTTTCTTATTGTAAAAGTATTTGTAACAGTAGGAATAGATAACATCTTTTTGATTTTTGACTCACAATAATCTGTGTAACATTAAAAAAACATCAAAAAATGCCAAATTTTTGAAAATTAGCAAAAACAACAATACAAATGAAATATTAACGGTAGGCGGCCAGCAGATTGAGAGAGTAAAAGAATATACTTACTTGGGAAAGATAATCACAGAAAATAACGATTATACTGCAGAGATAAGTCAGAATTGAAAAAGCACGTGCCAACTTCGTGAAAATGAAAAAGATTTTATGCAGCAAAGATCTGACATTGGCCCTCAGAATAAGGCTAATTAAATGCTATGTACACAGTGTACTCTACTATGGAGCTGAATCATGGACAATAAATCGGAATACAATAAATCGACCTAATGCGTTTGAAATGTGGACATTTAGAAGATTGTTAAGGATTCCATGGGTAGATAGAGTCACGAATGCAGAAGTGTTAAGGAGAATAGGCAGAGAGAGGGAAATGGAAAATACAATGAAAGAAAGAAAATTGCAATATCTCGGACATGTATTGAAAGGCGAAAGATTTACCGTCTTGAGACTCATAATTCAAGGAAAAATAGAGGATAGGAGATCTAGAGATCTAGAGATAGAGGTACCGTCTAAACGGTAGATTAGATCGAGACCGTAAAGTCTTTCTGTTGATGACTGAGAAAATTAGTTTTAGTGTTCCTTTTTACTTGTATTAATTCTAAGTATATCACATTTTACTTTTACGAAATTATCTTTAATGAAATGACACTGAATTGTCTAACCAATATTTAACTAGTTGAACTATTTTACGATTTTTCCGGTCTTCCGGTCTTTTACGATTTTAGTATTACCCAGTAACCATACCATAGCACTGAAAAATGTTGTTATCCGTGATTTATTTATTTAACTTCAGCCGCAGATATGACGAATGCGATGCTTGTCGAAAATTGGCAATCAACAATCGCACGACTGCCAAAGTTCAGTTTAAAATTTGGATGTTTTCAATAAAAATGAACAAAACTGGAAAACGTCAATGTGTGTGTCGAAAACAGTCCCTTTGGGCGGTAAGTGGTATTGGCACGAGTTTGAGGTTGACATACGGAAATTGTTTATTTGGAAAGTTACTTAATAGACACTTGTAATCAATCCACAATATTTGTAGCAAAATAATAACACATTATAAGTAACATAAAGGGATCGAGTTTATTAGTTGTTTGAACATCTAAACACGAAAATTAACAAAATGAAAAGTTTAAATATTATTTGCTAAATGACTTGTTCTACTCTTTGCATTTAGCAATATGCGGAGACAGTCCCATTAATTCGAATTCTGCACCAGTTTCTATCTTAGGTCGCTTCTCTAGATTGACATTACATTTTATAGACATAAATTGGAGAATAAAGATGATAAAACATGGCACTGCCTTACTCAGTCAATAATTATAAATTTGTCCGATATTTTATTGTTTATCTTGACTCTGTTTTATGTATTCTCAGTACCAAGTTACATGTATCGTGATGTGTAACTTAGTGTTAATTCCCAATTCCTGAAACGCCTCGTTTAATTTCTTTCTCTGTGGAATATTACGAATATTTAAATTCGCATTAATATTACCCTACTGTAATTTCAGTTTGTTTTTTACGTTTATATTTAATGGATTTTTTCTTCAAACGTCAAATAATGATGACATTACTTATCTAACTTGATCCTGTCAAAGTTTGATGTCTCCGCCGGCAGCAGTTTTTTTCCCATTTCTTTACGGCGGAGGGAAAAATGTTGTCATGGCAACAATATGAAACATGTCACAAAGCAACAATACAAATGTCATTAACAACAATTAAACATCATTTTTATTTATAGTAATATTAAAAGTACAATTAGTTAATGAGGCATTTTCAAAATTGAAACCGTGCAAAAATGTTCCCGACTCTTGATACGCATTGGTAATTGTTGATGATACTGATGGTCGAGAACAACTTTCAGCAATCATTCCCGATGTTGGCGAATCATGAGGGTTTAAAATTTTTTGAGCATTATCGTTCTTATTTCTTATTGAATCCTCTATATATCCTTCGGCAACCGTGCTTGATTTCCAGCCCCATGTCGTTTGAGGCATTCTAGATTTCCGCCTCCATCAATTAAAAGTGTTGCTGAAGTTCGTCGTAAAGAGTGACCCGTGTATGCGCTTGCATCGTTTAAATTTAAATAACTAGCTACTTTTTGGGCTACTGCGCTGATCGAATGTATTCCCATGACGCTTCGGTAACACTTTCCATTTTGGTACTTGATAAAAAATCGGTTTTCTGTGAAATTTTCAGGCCGCAGTGATGCATACTTTTTATACAGTTTAATGTAGTTTTGACCAATTATCGTAAAAGATCTAATTTGTCGTGTTTTACTGTCTGGGATTTTGATAATTATTACATTTTCTTTATCCTCAATGTCCACAGTCTTCATTTTTACCATTTCGTCGCATCGACAGGCGCCGGTAACCCCAATTAACAAAACAATCTGAAATATTTTTATAATTTAGTAGAGTATACTACATGCTTTGCAATATAATTTTTTTTACCTTTAATCCTAAATACAACTTATCTGGCGCTTCAAACAAAAATTTATCAAACTCGTCTTTAGTGAAAACTTTAGACTTCTTTGCAGTATATCCTTCGCTTGTTTTTTTCAGAAAGGCACGTAACTTTAAAAATTTGCTTATATCCACATTTTTTCTAATAACTAACTCGGATTTTATCATAGAGTATCGTGACCACATTGTAGAAGATTTCCATTTATTTTCATTTTCCATTATATTAAAATATGCCAGTAAAACGTCTTCGGTAACTTGCCGTACTCCTCTTGTATCGCACCACTCTTGGAAGTGCTTGTACGCTAACCGATACTTTATTCCGGACTTGGAGGGCCCCAAACGTGCTACTGCATCATTAGCCGCGGACTCAATTTCGTTTAGGTTTTCCATTTTCGCACTAAATTTGCGCTTGCGGTTGCAACAACAATAAGCTGTCTTTAATAATTGCAAACAACTGTCAAACAACTGTAACCAGGGAGACGCAAATCCCACCGACGACTTAATTATTTTAATTTCTAACATCTAGACGACTTTGATAGTTGTCACAGTTAATTTCGAGTAAAAATAGCGTATGAATTGTACTATTTATGGTTGAAAATTGCTACGTTTGAAGAAAAAATAGTATACTTTATTCGGCAAAGAAGCGACTTTTCTTGACTTGCCCTCTATTACGCGCCTCACTTCGTTCGGCGCGTAATATCGGGCGCGTCAAGAAAAGTCATGCTTCTCCGCCTCATAAAGTAATATACTAATAGCATTTTATAAACTGTATTTAGTAGTGCTACTTTTCTATAGTAGCTGCATTCTGTTAATTTTTTGTGTAATGTAGAAATAAATGCTCCCTTCCAGTCTTCTAGAATTTGTACTTTTATCCATGTGTTCTTTATAATTTTATATATCAATTAATTTAGCAATTTGCCACAAATTAGGCATCTCTGATATAATTTTTATTATTTTCTTGATCTGGTTTTTGCTAGTTGAATTGTCTTTTATAAAGTGTTCATTTCCTGATTCTGCTTCTCTTTATTATTTTTGATTAAAAATGAAACTGGAACAAAACCATCAAGTGTAGATATCCAGGAGTGGCTAGTATACCTGTTGAATACAAAGCACGTGGTGTTCGTGTGTATCAAGGTATAAAAAAACTCCTTACGAGTCTACCGAACAAAATCTATGAAACTGCATAATTTCCTACAGATTGGCTAGTTTCCACGTTCATCAAGGTAAATGCTACCAGATGTTCTGATTACAGAATTATAAGCTTAATGACCCTTCTTCTTCTTCTAGTTCCTATCCGTTTCGGATGTTGGAAATCATATTGGCAATCATAACCTTGCTCGCTGCGGCTCGAAACAGCTCCGTTGAGGTTTTCTTAAACCATGTTCTTAAATTCCGCAGCCATGATATTCTCCTTCTACCGGGTCCTCGCTTACCTTTGACTTTACCTTGCAATATAGACTGTAGCAGGGAGTAACGGTGCTGATTTCTCATAACGTGTCCCAGATATTGCAATTTTATGCGTTTGATCGTAAACACAATCTCTGGTTCCTTCTTCATTTTTCCTAGAACTTCCTTGTTCGTGATCCTTGCTGTCCATGATATTCTCAGCATTCTTCTATAAAGCCACATCTCAAATGCTTCAAGTTTTTTAATAGTGGGGTCTGTAAGCGTCCATGCCTCCGCCCCGTACAACAACACAGAGAAAACATAGCATCTCAAATGTCTCATTTTTGTATCAAGGGATATGTTGTGACTTTTGAAGATGGCGCTCATTTTGTTAAAGACCGTTCTTGCCTTTCCTATGCGGCACTTTATTTCCTGTAAATTGCTCCACTGTTCGTTAATAATAGTTCCCAGGTAACAATACTGTTTTACTCGCTCTATCTGCGTCCCATTAATGTATATATGAGCCCCATTTATATTCTCCTTGCTGATAATCATTTGTTTTGTGTTGTGGGTATTAATGTTTAGTCCGTACTCGTTTATTCTGTCCATTAGCCTCTGAAGTCTCTCTAAACTATCTGCTATCACCATGGTGTCGTCGGCATATCTAACATTGTTTACTCTTTCACCATTTAGAAGGATGCCTTCGTCTATTCCGTAAAGAGCCTCGTTAAAAATTTTCTCTGAGTACATATTAAATATCAACGGCGATAGGATACATCCCTGTCTAACTCCACGTAGTATTTTATGTGATCTGTTTCTTCTCCGTTAATTTTCATGTATGCGGTCTGATTCCAGTAGAGTTCTAAAATTATTCTGAGGTCTTTGTCATCCAGGTCTGCCTCTTTTAAAATTTTTATCATCTTTTGATGTTGAACTCTGTCAAATGCCTTTTCGTAGTCGATCAAGCACGCGTATACGTCGCAGTTAACGTCCCTGCATCTTTGAATCAGTACCTGTACTCCAAAAAGTGCCTCTCTGGTACCCACTGCGTTAATGAAGCCGAACTGTCTGTCCGATATTTGTTCCTCGCACTTCTTATAAATTCTTCCATGGATGACTCTAAGAAACAGTTTCAACATGTGGCTCATTAGGCTGATTGTTCGATATTCTTCGCACTTTTTAGCCCCCTGTTTTTTAGGTATCGCTATGAATTCTGATTCTAGCCATTTATCAGGGATGATTCCTGTATTGTAAATTTTATTGAAGACAGCCGTGATCCAAATTATTCCTTCTTCCTCCAAGAGTTTTAAAAATTCAGCTTCGATATTATCAGGCCCTACAGCTTTCCTGCTTTTCATCCGTTTTATTGCTTCTTCTACCTCGGATTTAAGTATGTCCGGGCCCGTCATCCTCTCTGAAAATGGATGCCTATAATCCGTTCTTTGATCTTGAAAAAGTGTCTCCAAATATATTCTCCATCTGTCTTTCATCTCTTGGGTGTCAATGATTAATTTTCCATTGGTGTTTATCTTAATGACCCATGCACTCAAAATCCTTATTTCTGTAATTCACTCTCGCATATATAGAAAACTTGAAGAAAACATTAGCAGTGTTCAGTTTGGGTTCAGAATCGGACTGGGAACGCGAGTGGCCTTCTTTTCTATACAAGTATTGATACAAAGAGCTCGAGGCGTAAATTGTGAGGTCTACGCATGCTTTATAGACTTTGAAAAAGCATTTGACAATGTGCAATTCAAAAATTATTTTAGATACTGAAAGAATCTAGTATTGATGACAAAGATTTACGCCTAATTAAAAATTTATACTTACAGCAAAGGGCAACAGTATGAGTAGACAACGAAACCTCACAAGAATTTCCGATAAAACGGGGAGTACGTCAGGGCTGCATTTTGTCACCGACGTTGTTCAATACTTACTCGGAAATGCTGTTCAGGGAAGCTATTGATGATTTAAGAGAAGATATAAAAAACAAAGTTGAAATCATAAACAATTTAAGATATGCGGCGATACGGTTTTGATGGCTGATAATACGGAGAATCTGCAAACATAATAGACCGTGTAGTGGAAGCATGTGACAGATACGGCATGAAATTAAACTATAGAAGGTAACTATAACCAAAATTCTTGTAGTAAGTAAAAACGGCGTAACACAGCACCAATTCACAGCTATAATGAACCCTTGAAAATAGTCGACAAAATTACATATCTTTGGATGCAGCCTAAATAAGGAATGGGACCACTCACAGGAAATAAGATGTCGTATAGAAAAGGCGAGAGCTGTCTTCAATCGCCTCAGGAAGATTTTATGTAATATGCACCTGAACATTGATATAAGAACACGAGTCTTAAGATGCTATGTATTTTCTACCCTTTTATATGGAGTCGAAGTCTGGACCTTGACGGAGGCAACATCCAAACGATTAAAAGCCTTCGAAATGTGGTGCTACCCGAAAGCAGTGGGCATGAATGACTACCATACATATATTTAGAGCCTGTCGACAAAGTTGTATGGACTAACGTGATTACCAACATCCACAGACGATAGGTACCAAAAGAAGAAGAACGAAAAAATCAAGATTTTTTTTAAATGTTAAAGAACTTAAATATGTGTTTAAGTGTATCAAGTGTATCATAAAAAATATTAACAATTCAGTAGATAATAGGTAGATGTAGAATTTCATTTACTCTCATATTATAGTTTATTTTTATGAACGAGAGAGTAATTAGCATAATTTTAACTGGTACCTTCGACCACTCCATGGGCGTGCTCAAGATTAATTGAAAAATTACTTTGAATAATTGTAAAAAATAAATGAATTATTTCAGTGTTATAAAGTGTTATGTGTATGTAAACAAAAGTGACCTCTTTTATCACACACTATATTAGAACTGACTGGACTACATTAAAAAGGGTTTTAAAAAATTCACATTTTTTTTAATTTTTAAAAATTACAAAAGAGAAAAAGAGTTTTTAAAACCGTCTAAGGTATGTTAAATAGATGAATAAAAATATTAATATAAAACTTACAGCTACTTGTTACAAATCCAAATCAGATTCAGAAGATGAACTTTCAGAACCAAGATTTATAATAACTGGCTCGATCATTTTATCAGTAATATTGTCCAGCTTCCACATTTTTTCCTCTTCTTTAATAGTGTGATTTACTGCCTTTTCCCAGTTTTCAGGTTTTACATTATTTACGGCCTCCAAAAACAACTGTTTAACATCATGAATTTTAAAAGTGGTATTTTTTCTTGAAACTTCACTCTTTATCTGTGCCCATACCAGTTCAATCGGGTTTAATTCACAATGATATGGTGGGGATCTAAGTACTGTCATTCCACGATTTTTGGCAATTTCATCAATTTCGTATTTTTTAAATTTTTCTTTATGAAGGGCACACAACGAATAAAGTTCCTTTCTTATAGATCCGGGATGGTACGTAATATTTTTTGAACTCAGCCAATTCTGCAAGTCTTTTTTTAACCACTTGGTTGTGGGCAGTCCTTCTATAAGTCTGGAGTGATAACTTGCATTATCCATTACTATTACACAGTTCTTAGGAAGAAGATCTATCATTTGTTCGAACCATTCTTGAAAGACATCAGCGTTCATGTCTTCATGGTAGTCACCGGTACGAGTTGATTCAAAAGTTAATAAACCACCTTCAACAAAACCGTCTGAACTGCCAATGTGTACTATTATCAGCCTGCGTCCCTTTCCTGATGGTGGGTTTAAACCAGTAGATAAGTTATTTACAAAAGCGTGCCTTTGACTTGTAACAGTTTCATCCTGCCAAAATTTATTTGGTGTATGACCCTCGTTGATCCATGTTTCATCAAGATAAAATATTTTTCTTTTTTGGTTTCTCATTTCCTTTATGGTTCTTAGAAAATGTCTTCTCCATATGACAATATCGCTTCTTTCTAATAAAATAGACTTTCTGGGATTCTTTTTCCAGCGGAAGCCTATTTCTTTTAAAAGTTTCCATAACGTACTTCGACTCATTTCTGGGTAATCCTTATCATCTCGAACTGAGACAAGAACTTTATCCAATGTTGGAAATTCTTGTCTAAAGAAGAATTCATGCACTTTCCGTCGAAGTCCTTCTTTAAAATGATATTCTATTTGAAATTTTGGTTTCCCTGGAGCATTACGTGGCATTTGAAAACTACCACATTTCTCTTCTTTAATAACTCTGTAAATCGTAGATTTCCCAACACCAAGTGTACTGCTAACTAACTCAACGGTCTCATCAACACTTTCACATAAACGTTTGTCTGTAAATGATTTAAAACAATTAAATATTAATGTTTTTTCATTAACTGTTAAAGGACCAATTTTTCGGCGTTTACACGGCACTTCCAAATTTTCCATAACACTAGTATACACAATAAACTGCACCTTGCAACTGAAGTACCTACTTTTAGTGAACTGTTAAGAATTTTGAATACGCCACTTGGACCTTCCTACAAAATGGAAAAACCCACTATCACATTTTCTGTGGAATAAGTTTAGAAGGTAATTATCTAGTCAATTACTGTCGTAGATTCCTGGAATTAAAGAATTAAATGTTTGATTGTTGAAACCCTTACTTCGTGGAATGCACTCATTTCAGATAAAATAAAACGTTTTATTTTATCTAAAGAATTAAACTTTATTTTGCAAATAGGTAGGTACTTATTAAACTTTTATTGGTTATATATAACCAATAAAATAAACATCTTACATTTCTTGCAAATTCATTAGTACCTGTTAACCTCCATCACTCCGACACTGGCAACCTTATTTAGGGATTAGTAACCCTCACAACTATTGTATTCTATTCTGCTCCAACCTTTATACCTGGTGGTCATACTCAATTTAAAATTGTTTTCCTATATACTTCTGTAAACTTGTTGACAAATATCTGTTTTTCATTGAGTCACCCGTATCAACAGTTTAGGGATTTGCATACATAATTTATTGTTTTATTACTTTCTCATACATAAAAATACACTATAATAAGTTGCTAAAAGTATTAACTTCTGTCTGCACTCTCCAAGTGACACGCGCCGTTTTTTTTTAATTTAATAAGTGACTGTACATGATAATTGATTAAATCTCTCTTCACTACTATGTATATAATAATATTAATATCTAAATTCTAAATGATTGTAAAATTGATCCACAAATGTCAGAATATATTAAAAATAGAACCGTGCTGAAACAATGAAATGAAAATACATTGAAGCTCTCACACTTGTGCAAATACCCGACACTATTACTCTTCCCACCCCTCTCACCGGACTATAAAAATAATTGGACTATGTAAACAATTTTCATTTTTCAACCTGTTATTTACTTATCATTCGATGATCGCAATGGTAAACAACGTTAATGTTGATATACTTTATTGGATTTTTATTTGTTAATCCGAACCGAGCACAAAACAACACGGAGGTGTTTTAAACAATGTTAACTTTGTTTTACAGGGAGCGCTAATTGACAGATCGAACGGTTGTGTTTCCATAAGCGCCGTGAAATATTCAAAGATCGTTTGGAAATTAGCTGAATTATTTTGTATTTTGTATAGAACAGTGGTTCTTAACCGGTGTTCCGCGGAACACTAGTGTTCCGCGAATTCCTTCCAAGTGTTCCGCGAAATACTCGCAATCCTACATACCATTTTGCTAAATGACTCTTTTCAAATAAATATTTTCAAATTTTAAAATAGCCACTTACGTACATTTTAATTTAATAAAATTCTGCAGTGTAAATGTTCATTTACCCAAGCGCTGAGCGCTGAGCTCCGCAGTGGCCACAGCCAATCTGAGTCACCCACGCCACAGTCTGCAACTGAATGTTGAATTTGTTACATTGCACAAACGTAATACGTGAAAATCGCTGTGTCAGTTTTTTTATGATAACGTTTACGTACGGCTTATCTGTCAAAGGTAAGTAATTGCATATTTTATACAAAATGTGAATCATTCATCCGCATTATTTTGTTTAGAGACGAATAAATTAAAATGGATAAGTTCCTCAAACTTAAAAGAAAAACTACTGTGGAACAACTCATAATTAATGATGATGAAGCGAGCACCAGCGGAGATACTGAAACTTTACGAAGTGGGGTTGATGACAAATCGAAGCGCAGCAAAAAAATGTTGAACCGGCAATAGTTGAATGAATATTTGGATTATGGCTTCATTTGGACTGGGGAAGAAGACTGTCCAATTCCCAAGTGTATTGTTTGTGGGCAGACACTCGCTAATAGCGCAATGGCTCCGGCTAAATTAAAACGCCATTTTACTACCAAACACGCTAGTGTAGCTTCAAAAAATAAAGATTATTTCAAGCGACTTTTGGAGACACAAGCTAAACAAGCGAAACAATTTGAAAGGTCGCTAACAATTTCCGACAAAGCACAAATAGCTTCATATAAGGTCGCCGAATTAATTGCTTTGAAACAGAAACCACACACTGTTGCAGAATCTCTTATATTACCAGCATGTTGTGAGATGGTCAAAATTATGTTTGGCAACGATGCACAAAACGAAATACGGAAAATTCCTATGTCGGATGATACAATAAGAAGGAGGATTGTTGATTTATCTGCAGATATTGAGGAAAAAGTTACAAATAAACTTTACAAAAAAAACTTCGCATTGCAGGTGGACGAATCCACTGATATTAGTGGCAAAGCTCATTTATTAGGATTTATTCGATTTGTCGACGAAGGTGAAATAGTCAATCAGTTTTTATGCTGCAGAGAACTTACAGCACGTACAACAGGTCAGGATGTATTTGATTCCATAACGTCATATTTAGAGAAAAAAAATATATCATGGGACTTTTGCGTAGGAATTTGTACGGATGGTGCCCCTTCCATGGTAGGCTCCATAAAAGGTTTTTGTACCCTTGCAAAAAAGCGAAATGAAAATATCATATCTACGCACTGTTTCTTGCATAGAGAATCTCTAATTTCAAAAACGCTACCAGCTACTTTGAAATCTGTATTAGACCAAGTGGTTAATGTCGTGAATTACATCAAATCAAGACCACTAAAAACCCGTCTTTTTAAACAACTCTGCATCTCAATGGAATCAAAGTATGAATGTTTGTTGCTGCACACCGAAGTTAGATGGTTGTCAAGGGGCAAAGTATTATGTCGAATTTATGAACTTAGAACGGAGCTGTTAACTTTTTTCCAAGAAGAAGGTAATGACACATTTACCACATATTTTGAAAATGATGCATGGTGCACTAAAGTGGCATATTTGGCCGATATTTTTAATTATTTAAATGGCGTTAACTCAAGTATGCAAGGCAAAAATGAAAATATTTTAACATCCACGGACAAGCTGTCAGCTTTCCAGAAAAAATTGTCATTTTGGAAGAAGCGCATTTTAGAGACAAATAAAATGGATATGTTTCCACTGCTTCAGAATGAAGGTGATGAAGATAAAGAACAAGAAATCACGCATATAGTTACAGAACACTTATCACTATTAGAGGAGACAATTGCCAGGTATTTTCCATCTCTGAACGTAGAAAAATATGACTGGATAAGAAGTCCTTTTAGCACAAGTAATACAGCCAATTTCCAGTTTTCTCTGAACCAAGAAGAAGAATTTATTTCGTTGTCATCTGATCGTACTCTGAAAATTAAGTTTTCAGAAGTGAATGTTCAGGAATTTTGGATCTTGGTCCAAGAGGAATATCCACTTCTTGCCAAAAAAGCGATTAGTATTTTAATACAGTTTTCAACGTCCTATTTATGTGAATTTGGGTTCTCATCTTTAACAAACATTAAAAATAAGAAACGGGAAAGGCTGCTAAACTTAGAACAAGAAATGAGAGTAGCTCTTTCCCACATCAGGCCTGATATTGAGCAAATTTGCAAACGACACCAGGCACAAGTGTCTCACTAATTTGAAGTATTTACTCATATGATGTATTTTGAGAATTACGCTTTTGTTAATTTTAAAAATGTTTTTTGTTTTCATATTTTAAGTAAAATTTTACAAATTTGAGTACGTATAATAAAGTTTATTACAGAATTTATGTGCTAATCCTAATTTGTTTATCAATATATGCATGTTATTGCTTTGGTGTTCCGCAATTTTTTTCGGTAATTAAAAGTGTTCCGTCGCCACAAAAAGGTTGAGAACCACTGGTATAGAACCATCGCTCCGTTACAGGCATTACAGTGTTAGTTGTTGCCCTGGAAACCATCAGGGTCTTCTAACTCTAATGCCTCAAATTGGTCGCATTGCTCCCACAGTGATCCCTTCCCAAGTTAACATGCTCCTTTTTTAACTTGGCTGCACCGTACTAAAGAAGACCAATAATCAGAAATAGGTATATACGGTTGCCTTCCATCAATATACCTTTTTGGACTCCTTGACAAAATTAACGAACCACTTTAATTAATCTAAATATTTACAATATGAACACAAAATAAAACAAAGTTACATTGAAATAATAATAAACACTACAAATAAGTCCAACATGAGTTTATCTAACGTTAATTTGCCTTACTGTTTCTTTAAAAATTTGTTTTTGCCAGAAATGCGTAAATAAGCTGGCACTTCAAATTGCAAAAAGAAAAAAATCAGTAAAGTAACAAAAAAATGCATCCGGGTCAATACTAATACTGTGTAGGCCCTGCTCTACTTCTTATGACTGCATTTATGCGTCGAGGCATGCTTGATATTAAATGTTCAACAAAAACTTGCGGAATATTCTCCCATTCTTTAATAACGGCTTCAATGAGTTGGTTGTGATTGGCAATAGGGAGTTTACGACTTCTTTTTTTAGATAGTCCCATAGATGCTCTATAGGATTCGTGTCTGGACTGTTAGGTGACCACTTTAATAATGGAATATCAATATCATTTACGTAGTCCAAGAAACGGAGCAAAAGACATTACATGTTCTACAATAATGTTGTACGTATGGGGACCAACTCCGGACGAGCTTCAAAACAAATTTCCCCCAAAAAATTTTAGAACCACCACCAAAAGGTACTTTAGGAGAGATATTGCAGCTGGCAAACCTTTCTTCTCGCCTTCGCCAGACACGCTCACGACCATCTGGAGCTTTTAGGCTTACTCTAGTCTCATCGGAGAAAAGAACTCGTTTTCAATCATCGATGGTCCAATTTTGATGCAATCTTGCAAAATTCAATCTCTGAACCCAGTGTTCTCTGGTAAGCAAGGGTTTTTTGGCCGGTTTCCTGTTGCTCAATTCTGCTTCATGTAAACGTCTTCTAACTGTTCGAGACGATATCGCGACATTTCGAACATCTGCTAGTTCATTTTTTAGCAAATTGCTGGTGACTCTTCTATCTCTGAGAGCACGTTGTCTCAAAAAACGATCATCAATTTGATTAGTGCAACGTTTTCGCCCTTGCCCTGGTCTTTGATGGTACGACCCTGTTTCATTATATCGCCTGACCTTGCGACTGATGCTGGAATGATGTCTTCCTAACAAACCTGCAACGTATCGCATTGAATATCCTTCATCTAGGAGAGTCGATGCTCGCACTGCCTCCTCCATTGACAAATTTCTTTGGCGGTTTATTTTTTTATTTGATTTTTATGCAAATGAACTTCCAAACTTGCAAAACAAAAAGCTTGTTTCTCACAAGCACTTTGCTTTAATCGACACTTTTTATGAAAAGTTTAACTCACTTTTAGTCTAAAACGAAGTTTAATACAAATTATTGTTAAAACAAGACTATTATTAGCTTACATAACAACTGTCACTGTCAAACAAGGTCCATAGGCAACTTGTCGTACAGTAAATTATCAATAAATAAAGATTATTGAGAAAAATATGAGTGGGGCGTTAATTTTGTCCAGTTGTTAATATATATATATATATATATATATATATATATATATATATATATATATATATATATATATATATGTTCGTATATATCTATTGTTATGATGTTTTGTTTGTGTATGAGCTATGAGTAATTTTGAATAATATATATATATATATATATATATATATATATATATATATATATATATATATAATATATATATATATATATATATATATGTATTGTTGTATTTTTGAATGTTCATTAGCAATAAAAACCGATATACAAATTTTATTACTTAAATAAAAATTAAGATTATTGATATTTCATAAAGATACGGGCATATAAAGTTTCAAACATCCTGTATAAGACAAAATATGTATTTTAAGTTGTTCAAAGAATTGTTCATTAGGCCTCAGAGACAAGACTTTCAAATATTATCGATAAGAAATTTAAATAAGTCGGTTATTGTGAAATGGATTTACCCGTAATAAAAGTGTATATAGAAAGTGTTTAAACAATAGACCGGGATGTGCGGTGGTTTTTCCCCCGAAAGATTATATCGGTAAAAGTTTATTAACAAAAGACATTGAATTGAGAAACAGGTATCGTTTGTAGCTATTAGTAAGAAATATTTGTAAAGCAGATAGATTTAGTTAGAATAATTAAAGAATGTTGTTTTCTGGAATTACCCGAATGACGTTTTAATAGAGAGAGTTGGTTGATAACGATATACGTCACAGAGGTAGAAGATTTTTATTGGTCAATTTTTGAATGCAAGGAGGGGTGGTTTTGGCTATGAGATAGGAGAGAGGAAAGGAGTTAGTCAGTTTTCGTCGCCCAAGAAGGAAGGAGCTTTGTGGTTTGTGTTTGTTTGAAGTCCCGAAGACGTAATTTACCAGGTGTGTTTATTTGCGGTGTAAAAGCTGATGAGTGTGAGGAACGGGGTACATAGAGATAGAAAAACCAAAGGGTATAAGAATATTAATATCAGACGAAGCCGGAAACATTTAAAGTTATAAACAGGCGCGGAGATTGGTTCAAAAGGAGGCGCATAGAATTACACGAGTTGTTGGGTTGCAGATACAAGGACAGATAGGAGAAAGGTGTACGTCTTCTGGACCACAATAGGAGCAGAAGCAGAGAAAGGTTTTTTTTTTATGGCGTGGCCATAGAATTGCAACGGCAGATAACGAAAGGTCAGTCAATTTTCATTAGAGCAGGAGTGTGGTTTTCATTTATTAATTAAATAAATTGAATAAATAATAGAGACAGTTAATTTTGCGATCAATTAAAGAAAAAAATTATAAAGAGAGCTTAGTTATAACACATATTAAAAATCAATGTAAAATAACATTTGGGTCCATGATAGAAAACAACTTCTCATATATTTAAAGTATTATATTGCAAATATTACAGGATTGATTGTTATATAAAATTTCATTAAAATAAAGGACATCTCACATATAGTTCAGTTGAAATTCTGTGTATTTTATTCAGGTCATATTACCTATCCCAATTAGGAAGCCAATTGGAAAATATTTTGAATCCACGATCAAAGGTAAATAGTACAAGTTAAATAGCCTGAGATTGTAATTAATTAATGCTGATTTATTGTGATTAATTGGAGATTAGATCATTTATTAAATATAGACAGGATCTTTTCTAAATAAGCAATAGAATACAATTTAAATAGCATAACAAAATGGCCCCCAACGTGTAAAGCTTTGAAAAATATTTCTAGTTGGCAAATTTGAAAGGATAGGAGTAGACGAGCAGATATTTGAAAGTTTATATGCCGTGGATAAAGTGAAATATTATGTAAAATTTGAGGACATAAAGATTTATATATTTTTTTTAAGATACAATTTACCATAATTGATTTATTCGTGATATTGACAATTTATAGGTTACCATAATTGATTTATTTGTGTGATATTTACATTTGATAATTTTACCATACGTGATTTATTTGATTGAATTTGACATTTGATATTTTACCATTTGATTTATTTGTGGGATATTGAAATTTGGTACTCGTACTCAAGAGTTATTACATTTGAACAAGAAAAGTCCCGTTTGTTGCAACAGACCAGTAGAATTTTATATTTGGCGGGGATAAAAACAGAATAAATGCCAAACACAAGAAACAAGAGCAAAGAGAACAAAAAACAAGAAGATAAATCAGAACAGGAAGAATATTCAGACCAGGAAGACGTATTAGACACAACAGTAATGGAGACAGAAAAACAAGAATCGGGAATAGAAAAATTAATACAAATGATGCAACTCCAATCACAGAAGATGGATGAATCACAACAAAGAACGGAACAAAAATTGGATGAATCACAACAAAGAACGGAACAAAAATTGGACAAATTGGAAGAAAACCAAAGAAAAATGGAACAAAAAATGGAAACGCGTATGGACAAATATGAAAACGAAATAAAAGTCTGTTTAGAAAGAAGTAGGGAAGAAACAGAGAGGAAACTAGAGATGCAGAGAGAAGAAATGGAAACTAAAATGAAGGATATTAAGGCTGTCCATAAAAAGGAACTGGAACAGTTAGAAGAAAAATTTGAAATGGCGTTACTAGAAGACAGGAAAGAAATGGAAAGGAAACTTAAGCAAAATGAAAAACAAATTGCAGAGATGGAGATAAGAGGAGTAGAAAGAAAGGAAGTTATCGTACATAGCACAGAGGACGTAAAAGTACGATTTGGCGGGGATATAAGGAAACTACACCCAGTGCCTTTTATAAATAACCTAAAGAAAAAAGTCACATACATAGGACCGTTTGCAACAGCAAAGGAAACCATCCGAAACCATCTCAAAGAAGAGGCAAATCTTTGGTTTGTCAGCAAGGAAGAAGAATTTGACAATTGGCAAGATTTTGAGAGAAGATTCTTAAATTATTTCTGGGGAAAAATCCAGCAACTACAAGTAAATAAAGAGTTACAAAATGGAAAATACCATGAGAGGATGGGCGTATCAGAAACGATGTACGCATTACAACTCTATAATAATGCAAAACATTTGCAATATAATTATTCATCAGAACAATTGGTAGAGTTGATATCGCGACACTTTGAAGATACCTTGGAAGACCACATAAATCTCCAAAATTACAAGGACATTGACAGCTTATGTCAATTTTTGCAAATGAGAGAATCACGTAGGCATGAAAGAAGAGAAAGAAGACCGCAAGAAAATTATAGACAAAGAGAAAACCAAGAATATAGAGATAGAGGTCAAAATTTTAGAAGAGATTATCCAAGACGAGAATTCATACCTAGACGGGGATACGAAAATAGACCGAAAGGAAGCGAGAATTATGAACCCAGAACCCAGAGATGGAATGAAAACAGGGATCGGGAAAATCAGAGTAGAAATAACCGCCCATACCAAGGAAACAGATACAATAACCCACGGAATGAACAGGAATCTCGCGGTAACCGATACGGGAATGATAGACCAAAAGAGAACAGAAGAGAAATAAATAATATGCAAAGAGAAGAAAATGAATATGAGAGAGAAGATGACGGGCGAGAAAACACAGAAGAACAACAGGCGTGTTTTCAAGAAGGCGCTCACTAAAAACGAAGAAACAAACAGGAATTTTTTGTCACCCCAAGGAATTTATTAAACTGGCAGGAAACAATGAAAAGAGAAATGGAGTTAATTTAAAATTTGTGGATGGATTTATAAATGAGAAACCAATTAAAATTATGATAGACACAGGCTCTGAAATAACACTGGTCAACAGAAAATTAATCGAAGAAGTAAATTTAACAAGTCTAATTTATAAAATACCTAGGGTGAATTTAGTGGGCGCAAATAAACGGACATTGGCAACAATAAATGAAGGTATACGAGTAATGGTACGATTGAAAAAAGATATGTATGCACTTCAATGTGTAATAATGCCGAATATGTCACATGACATGATTGTAGGCGTTGACGAATTAACGGAAAAACATGTAGTGATCGACTTCAAAACCAATACGATGAAAATAACAAAGGAAAAAGAAGAAGAACAGGATAAGGAACAAGAGAAACAAATTACGGACGAATCAGAGAAAGAACAAACGGTGGAAATGAACCTGGTGACAAGAAAGGAAAAGGAAGAAAGAGGGGAAAAGGTCAGAAAAAGATCAAAGAAAAAAAAACCTGGGATTCCTCAAAAGATGAGACGAGCTCAGGAGAAGAAGATGGAAAGAATTTGACAAGAAATGAAAGCAAAACTTGGGATTCCTAAAAAGAAGAGACGAGCCCAACAGAAGAAAAAAACAAAGGAAAATGAAGAGGACACAATGGAGACAGTGGTGTTTGAAAAAGACACGGAGTACACGGTGAATATGTGCGAAGAATTTGATGGGAGAGACACAAAATGGATATGTGGAGAAGGCAAAGAAAATGATTTGCGTAAAATTTTAAGAGACTATGAAACGCTGATAAATAAGGAAAACCGAGTGGCCACAAATACGTAGCATAAGTACAGTTAGCATACAGGAAGTGCGTTTTAGTTTGTCTCGAGAAAATTTAGTTGCATAGATTGATAAATTTTATCGATTACAAAGGCGGGGATTTGTTGTATTTTTGAATGTTCATTAGCAATAAAAACCGATATACAAATTTTATTACTTAAATAAAAATTAAGATTATTGATATTTCATAAAGATACGGGCATATAAAGTTTCAAACATCCTGTATAAGACAAAATATGTATTTTAAGTTGTTCAAAGAATTGTTCATTAGGCCTCAGAGACAAGACTTTCAAATATTATCGATAAGAAATTTAAATAAGTCGGTTATTGTGAAATGGATTTACCCGTAATAAAAGTGTATATAGAAAGTGTTTAAACAATAGACCGGGATGTGCGGTGGTTTTTCCCCCGAAAGATTATATCGGTAAAAGTTTATTAACAAAAGACATTGAATTGAGAAACAGGTATCGTTTGTAGCTATTAGTAAGAAATATTTGTAAAGCAGATAGATTTAGTTAGAATAATTAAAGAATGTTGTTTTCTGGAATTACCCGAATGACGTTTTAATAGAGAGAGTTGGTTGGTAACGATATACGTCACAGAGGTAGAAGATTTTTATTGGTCAATTTTTGAATGCAAGGAGGGGTGGTTTTGGCTATGAGATAGGAGAGAGGAAAGGAGTTAGTCAGTTTTCGTCGCCCAAGAAGGAAGGAGCTTTGTGGTTTGTGTTTGTTTGAAGTCCCGAAGACGTAATTTACCGGGTGTGTTTATTTGCTGTGTAAAAGCTGATGAGTGTGAGGAACGGGGTACAGAGAGATAGAAAAACCAAAGGGTATAAGAATATTAATATCAGACGAAGCCGGAAACATTTGAAGTTATAAACAGGCGCGGAGATTGGTTCAAAAGGAGGCTGCATAGAATTACACGAGTTGTTGGGTTGCAGATACAAGGACAGATAGGAGAAAGGTGTACGTCTTCTGGACCACAATAGGAGCAGAAGCAGAGAAAGGTTTTTTTTTCATGGCGTGGCCATAGAATTGCAACGGCAGATAACGAAAGGTCAGTCAATTTTCATTAGAGCAGGAGTGTGGTTTTCATTTATTAATTAAATAAATTGAATAAATAATAGAGACAGTTAATTTTGCGATCATTTAAAGAAAAAAATTATAAAGAGAGCTTAGTTATAACACATATTAAAAATCAATGTAAAATAACATTTGGGTCCATGATAGAAAACAACTTCTCATATATTTAAAGTATTATATTGCAAATATTACAGGATTGATTGTTATATAAAATTTCATTAAAATAAAGGACATCTCACATATAGTTCAGTTGAAATTCTGTGTATTTTATTCAGGTCATATTACCTATCCCAATTAGGAAGCCAATTGGAAAATATTTTGAATCCACGATCAAAGGTAAATAGTACAAGTTAAATAGCCTGAGATTGTAATTAATTAATGCTGATTTATTGTGATTAATTGGAGATTAGATCATTTAATAAATATAGACAGGATCTTTTCTAAATAAGCAATAGAATACAATTTAAATAGCATAACAGTATATATATATATATATATATATATATATATATATATATATATATACATATATATATATATATATATATATATATATATATATATGTATATATATATATATATATATACATATATATATATATATATATATATATATATATATATATATATATATATATATATATATATATATATATAAGTATAGGGTTTTTATCGCGGTTCTCAAAGAATTCGTTTGTAAGTACTTTTTTAAATTATCTTTATTATAACTATTATGAAACAGACATATATATCTAATATAAACAATATAAATTTAAAACAACCTATCTAAAATTTGAAATTCTTACAATTATTAAATTATATTAACAAAATTTGGTACCTTTCTATCACTGAATGCCTAAAGTTTTCCAAAATTAAAGTTATAATCACCACTCAATATCTTCTTAATCAGCCTCGGTTATCCTTGTATTTGTGAAATTGCTTTTTCCAAATATACCAAAATATTTTAATTATCGGCTCCCAACAATTTTAAATATGTTTCTTCTTAATAATCTCCACTCACCATATAGATATTATAATTTAAAATTCTTGTAATCTCCATATAATATACTTTCAAATATACTGTATACTATGTGCTTGTACTATTGACTGCTTAACTTCTTAATGAATTAACTCCATACTGTCACTGTATTACTGTACTAATAATTAACTATCACTGTATTGAACTAACTGTCTTAATTTACTCTCATACTCTCCAACTGTATCTGACTTAATTAATTATAACTGTCTTGAACTAACTTTCTTGATGAATCTAATTTATTGTCACTAACTTAATGAATTGTAACTGACTTAATGACTTAATCGTAACTGACTGACTGACTTAATCTAACTTAATGCTGACTTAATATTCATGAATCTCTAACTTAATGCCTCCTGCTCCAAATTACCTCGTATTTATATCCTTTTATCGTTCCAGACTGTTCTAGCAATAAATCATGTTCGAATTGTTTCTATTTCATCCATATCTGAATATTCTCGAACAGTCCACCACATAAATAGGCTAACTTCATTATATTGACATGTTTTTCGAGAAAATTCTTTGCTTTTCATAGATAATTTAATGGACATTTAGGCTTTTTCAGATCAGAATACACTATTATATATATAAACTAAATATCTTAAACTAATATATATCACTATTTTACATCCGTAATTATATTTAAATTAAACATCCCAAACTAATAAATAACCCCATTTTACATCTGTCAATACAGTGTATATTTGGTTGCCTATGCACATGGCTCACTTAAATATATTTATAATTATAAAAAAAAACTTTTTACATTTATTCTTATGCTAAATTCTTAAAAATATCCTCATATAATTATTTTTTAATAATATTCGCTAGTATATAACTTACAAATTATTTTTTTAATCATTATTTAAGTTTATTAATTATTAAAAATCATAATATATTATGCTAATCTACTCCACATCTATTATCATCTCAATACCCCAAAATTAATTTTAAAATAAATAATTCTTTATTATTTTTTTAAATATTAATTTACTCATCCACACACATTCGTAAATATATTAATAATTAATATAATTAAATAATTTAATTTTCTATCTAAAATTGCCTTATACTGCGCTTGTTTCATGTCAACACCCTGGTAAACAAAATTTATGTATTAGACTAAGAAAAGATTAGATTAACAGAAAGTTTTGCCTGTGTACAACTGATTTTTAAACACTCGCAGGTAAAATCTTTTTATATAGAATTAGAAAGCTCATATTCTTTATAATCTTTTCATTGTTTGTATATGACCTAGGATTAAGACATTGTAATTAACCTTTTGTTATAGGCATGAATTATGTATTTGTAACTAAAGGGAAAGCCAGTTTTAAAGCAAAACTTTTAATTTTTCTGGAAACAGTAATGGGGTTTTTTCTTAATGATTGTAAACAAAATAAAGGTTTTGGACAGTTTTTTTTTAATGGGAGAATTGATTGTCGATGTATGAGAGAGAGTGGGCAGTTGTCATTTGATCATCGAAAGGAAAGGTCGCGTCACGATAGAGGGTGTGTTCGTGAGTTTGGATACCGGCATTGTGAAAGGAAGTTAGCAGAATTGTGGAAGGAGATTACAAGTCGATGAAAAGATATCCTTGGATCTAAAGTGGGCAGTTTCTGGAATACGTAGGAAATAGTTTGGCGGCACCAAGTTGACAGAAAGAGGTCCTTGTATCATTGAGAAGTAGCTGAGTGTTTGGAGAATTAAATTTCAAGTATTAATTGTTGTAGAAATGAGTCAGGTGTTTCGTACAGTCGCTGCAGGAGGATTGCAGATACGAAAAGAAGAAAGACCGAGGCGAATAGTGGCAGATCACATTGCTGTGGAGCGTGGAGGATTCTGGGTATGGTCCAAATACAATCTACGAAGGACAGGTCAGTGATTTTCAGTTCAGAATTGAAAATTTTGTAACTGTGGATTAATTTTGTTGACATCATCGTCGTTACAATAGTAACTCAAGAGTAAACTTCATTTGTATAATGTTTTAAAGTTTCTGATCTTTGCAATAAAGTAAATGTTGAAAAATCAGAAAGATAAAAGTTTTAAAGATATTCATGAAATTGTCTTTAAATGTTGTGTCTTCAGAAGACTTAAATATTCTTTTTGGGTAAATTTTATTGTATTCATTATGCTGATGATAAGATACGCAAATTTGATAATTGTTTTATTCTTCTTTAAATAAAATAAAGAAAATCAATTGTTTTGTAACATACTATTTTTATTATTATCCTTTTTTCTCTATCCCGATAAAGGACAACTAGGAAATCTTTGGACCCACACAACATAGGTTAATGTAAGGAGATTTTTCACCATGAGAACAATTAAGTTATGTTTTTGATTTGCTCAATTAATCAAGTAAAAAAAAAGTAATAACATAACAATATATATTACTGGTCCAAACTTCTAAATGAAAATCACCGCTTATATTCTCATCATAAAGTTTATAAAAAATAATATCACTCCAACTAGATACCCGGCAAACATCCAAGGGGAGAGTGGGTAGCACCTTTTGCACTTAATCCGAGTTCTAATTTCCTCGTCACGTACGAATACGTGCGCCCCAGAAAAGAATGGATATTCTGTAGTTCCCCAGGTAGTTTCTGCAAAAAAAAGTAAAAAGAACCAAAGCAAAGAAAAACACAACTAAAGTATACAAGTTTGTATCAAAGCGTATTCCGTAATCCTCTTATTCTAAATTCGTATGATCGATGACCGACGTTGCCGAGTTTCGTGTAATTTCTGAGTATTTGGAAATTTTAAGACATTTTATTGTCAAGGTAAGAGATACAAAAAAAAATATTTTATCCTTGAAATTGATGTTAGCATTCGTCTTAAATCTTTTTTAATTTTAATAGTGCTACAGCGTACCAAGTAGAACCTGCTCTATAGTATTTTCTACTTCTTCTTTTTCCTACGGTAAGTCCACGACCTGTGTTTACTCGGTAATATTTGTGATCCCAAGATTAGCTGTTCTGTCACCTCTTTGTTGGGCTGTTTGGGAACCATTTTCCGTTAGGTTTTCTCTTAAAATTTTTGCAATTATTTTTTTATCTTTTGCGTTCTCGTTATGTTGATTTCAAGGTCTTTTTTGTTTTTCATCATCTTCCTACGTCTTGAACATTACACTTTTGCCTATCTTCGTTTGTTACTTGACCCGTTTTAGTTTTTCCTACTGTAGATCTCAATATTTTCATCTCGACTGTTTTTAAGGCCAGATATGTTTTTTCGGTATCAGTTCTTGATTCTAACGCGTATATCATCATCATTATTCTCAGCATATTCTACCGATTATGGTGCAGCCTCTCTTATATAGTCATTTTTCATTTCTGCCCAGAATTGTCTAAAATTCGCTTGCGCTATAGTGGACCATCTATTGTCAGTTGTTCTTGCTAAATGTCCCGGTCACTGCCATATTAAAGATTATTTTCTATAGATTATATCAGCAACCTTGGTTTTCTGTCTGATCCGCTCTATTCTTTTTCGATCTCTTTGTTATACCTAGCATGCATCGCTCCATTGATCTTTAAGTGACTTTGATTTTCGATATTATCTCTTTCTTTAGTGTCCAAGTTTCGCAGCCATATGTAATGATTGGTAATATACACTAATCGAATGCTTTTTTTTCAGGTGGATTGGCATCTTCTATTTGAACATAACGGAATTTCTAGCAAAACATGCCCAAGCCAGTTTCATTCTTCTGTTGATTTCTGAGAGTAAAGGGTCAGATTTATGTATTAAATGTCCCAGGTATACATACTCGTTTACTGTCTCAAGTGCAGTGTTGTTTATTATTACATCTTGGACATTCACTAGCTCTTGTACATGGTTTTTATTTTTGTCAAGTTCATTTTTAGGCTAACTTTATTCTAGCTGCATTTAGATCGCTTAAAAGTTCGTGTAGTTCTGCAGGATTCTGCAATTCTACATACTTTTTTCTTCACACCATGTCTCTTAACACAGCTACAGTGGTTGCTGCTTTTCGAACTTAGTTGGCTCTTTTTAGATGTCTCGGTGGCTTGTTATATCCACTACCAAATAATTAAAAGACTATTCTCATCGATCTTTAGTTTGCATTTATTTGGCTCGTTGAATACAGTTATATATTCCGTTTTGTCAAATAATATTGTCATCTGATAATATTTTTCTATTTTCTTAAATGTTTATAATATTCTCTGCAAATAATCTTCGCTACTAGCCAGAAAAAAAGCAGAGTATTTAGTGTTTTCCATAATTAAAATGTGATTAATGTGATTAATAAGCAATTTTTTTTACTTGCGGATATCCAAGAGGCCAGGCGACTGACAGGGTCTTAACTGAAGGCCAAAATCGTCACATACACGCAGTTATCGTAAAGGCATCGGCGCGCTCGCTTATCGAAACTGCACGTGTGTGGCATCTCATCTGCAGTCCATTAACTGACATCGTTAGACAAATCAAATTTTTTGAAGAACAGATGGCAAACAAAAGTGCAAATAATCCCGAATTTTTAAGTTAATTCATTGATATTTATCAATCACACTCTTGCCTATGGAAGGTTAAAGATAAGTCTTATTACGCGAATCGGGATTTAAGAGAGAAAGTGTATCAACAATTAATAAACCTTTATAAAACGGTTAATGTTGAAGCATCTCAGGATACAGTGCGCAGCAAAATAAATAATGTATTTTCCGGAATTATAACCCCTAACGCTCGAGGTGAAATTAAAGTTGTATATTTCATGTCTTCAAAACTGTGACCGGTTGCCAAAAACCTTAATGTTGCAGTTAGTCTTTCTTCCACACTA
The DNA here is from genome assembly GCA_918026665.1 of Diabrotica balteata. Lineage (NCBI taxonomy): Eukaryota > Metazoa > Arthropoda > Insecta > Coleoptera > Chrysomelidae > Diabrotica > Diabrotica balteata. The sequence continues at coordinate 98,623,167 of OU898283.1, read as the reverse complement.
ATTGCACTTCTCATTAAGTGTTTTGTTTTTTAATTAAAGGTGTCACTAATTTAAGTAATGTTTAAAAACATGTTTCATCCATTCTTAAATAGTTTTTATAATCGTCCGTACAGGAAAGCTTTAATTCTGCCATAAATGACATGTGGGATAACCTATTCCTTTTCATCAGCCAGTCTTTAAGCCAGTACACTCTTTTCCGCGAGAGAGACATGTTTTCTCTTCGATAACTGCACTGTGTATGGTGAAGAGTTGCGATTTCATAGAGATTTTTAACTGAAGGAAATGATCGTCGGATAACGACCTCATCTCGTATGTGTCGGTTTTCGATAACGGCCTTCAGTCGCGGCCTGCATGCCATCGCCTCTTCGATATCCGCAAGTGAGTGGCCAGCATAAGAGTATGAGATCCAACGGTGCTCCTCGTGATGTCATTAAGTTCAGTGTATGAGATACACACTTGCTTTTCGTGGCGTTTAATGTGTTAAAAAAACATAAAAATGTAATTATTTTAAATAGATTAAAAAAATGTTTTTCTGTCTAAACATTTATCTGAGTAAACTCAATATCATTTAAAAGATTTTGGACTTGATGATGGTTATAACCGTTTCTGGAAGAAAAAGTATTAATTAAACAAATATAAATGTCATATTATTCTCATCTGTTTTTACTTATTTTTTTAAAATGATTCGAATTAAATTAAATGATTAGAATTGAATGGTTTTCTAAAAAACTAATACTTTTTAAAATTCATTCATCTCCCTAAAAGGGAAACCAGTTCTCTCTTTGTATCGGCAACCCTGTCGATCAATGTTAAAGCGACAAAAGAACCCAGTGGGTCGTAACCGGGGACCGGACAATGGTCCAAGGTTACTCTCCCAACACCTTCTTCGATCTTATGTTGTATTTTTCGAAGAGGACGACAGGTTATACCAATTTATTTATTATATCCCTCAATGGAATGACTGCGGAGGAGTTTTTGTGGCCGTCCAGGTAATTTCGTCCTCTAGACCTGAGCGAGGGATAAAGAGCTAGAAGTGTCGACGGAAATGAGATAAATACTGGGTGTTAAGATTTTATAATCTCGTTGATGACGGTAAAATGTGTAAAATATTTTTTACTCTACAACGATACCTGTTAAATCAATAAAAACGTCAACCTATAGTGGACAATACTTCTCTATAGATAAAATTGTCAGATTTCGTATAGATATATTGCTTAACAATTTCTCTTATTTAACCATGATCCGGTTATCACTTTTTTACTAATGTAAATGTGTAAAAAACGGAGCTCATGGATCCACTAAAGTTGGTTTTAATACAAATTGATTATAATAAATAAATAAATAAATAAACAATTTTTCTTTAATTCATTTAAATTACCATTAATTTTCAATTAAATTTTAATTATTATTAATATTTTTTACTTTAATTAAGTAAAGGGGTACAAGTGACATTTTTGTAAATATTGGGAAAACTGGATCGCTGAACTGGAAATCTTTTGTTCTAGTTTTTGGAGTTATCCTCAATGTCTACAACTATTTAAGCAACTCAATTCTTTCAATACTGTTGATCATCATCATCATCAGCCCATAGTCGTCCACTGCTGAACATAGGCCTCCTCGAAAAACCTCCATTCAGATCTATTATGCGCTGCTGCAATCCAGTTGATACAAATCCTCTTTATGTCGTCAGTCCATCTTGTGGGTGGTCTTCCCGGGTTTCGTCTATCCGCTCTCGGTCTCCACTCCAAGATTTTTTTGGGCCACCTATTATCCTTCATTCTAGCGACGTGTCCTGCCCGCCTTTATTTAATTTTGGCTATGTAATTTATAATGTCTTCTACACCACTTTTTCTACGGATTTCTTCGTTTCTTACCATATCTCGCAACCGTATGCCCAACAATGATCTCTCCATTCTACGTTGCGCCACTTGTAGTTTTCGTACGTTTTTTAGGGCAAGTGTCTCTGCGCCATACGTAAGATTAGGCAGGACACACTGATTAAAGGCTCTTTAAAAATATCACGCAGTCTTCCATATGCTGCCCATCCCAGTGTTATTCTTCTTAGCAGCTCAGCAGTTTAATTATCTCGGCTCATTTTTACCGTATATCCAAGGTATATGTAGCTGTCAACAATTTTATTCTCGACGTCTTCTACCCTTAAAGGATGGCTCGGAAGTAAATTATTTATTATTTTTGTCTTTTGGTAGTTAATATTTCGACCTACTTTACGTGCTGCATCGCTGAGTTCGTTCAACATATCACTGGCAGCCTTTAGGTCATCTGAAATCAGAATAATATCATCTGCGAATCGTAGATGACTAAGCATCTCAAGATCAATATTTATTCCTTTACTTTCCAATTCCAGTGACTTCAAAGCATTTTCAAGTACAGTAATGAACAACTTGGGCGATACAGTATCTCTCTGTCGATTACCTCTCCTGATATGTGTCTTATTGGTAGGACAGTGACAGAATTTATAGTTATTGTAGCATTTCTGTATATATTTTCTATAATATTGGTATACCTATGATCAATTCTGACACTCTTCCAATGCCTTTAGAAGTGCGGGTAGTTCGATAGTATCAAACGCTTTATGGAAGTCTATAAATGTTAGAACTAGAGGTCTATTGTATTCAATTGATTTTTCAATCAAGACTTTTATGCACTGTAGGTGGTCATTTGTACCGTAGTTGGGGCGAAAACCAGCCTGTTCTCTTGGCTGATATAGCTCAAATTTTGCTTCCAATCGATTGGTTATTATTCTGGTGTACAGTCTGTATAAATGGTTAAGAAAAGAAAATGGCCTGTAGAATTCTTATAGGTTCAATGTTTCAAGTAGATATTGAAGAGGTCTCATATTTTTTTAAAAGAGAAGTTCCGCCAAGTTTTATAGCTTCTGTAACAATTCCATCATCTCCTGGCGCCCTGTTGTTTTTCATTTTTTTGAGTGCATATTTTATCTCATCTTGAGTAATTTCTGGAATGTCCTCAGATCCCTGGTTTTGAACCTTTTGTCTACCGTCTTCATTTACGTTATTGTTAATTTGGTTTGTGTATAATATAGTGTAGAATTCTTCGACTATTTCAAGTATTTTCTGTCTGTCTGTTGTTACTTCACCCTCTTTATTCCTAAGCTGGAAAATTTCTTTTCTACTTGTCGCCATTTTTCGTCTCATTACCTTCATGCTCCTGTTTTGCTCTATAGTCTGTACGATTTTTTTATGTTTAAATTTCCTAATATCTCTTCTCACAGCTTTCGATATGTCTTTATTGAGTGCCCGAATGGTTTGTGGGTCAATGTCCCTTTCACTTTGTAACTGTCTTCTTTCTGTTATTTTGAGTTGTGTTTCTAAAGTGATCTTTTAATCTCGTTTAGTCTTTGGGCAAAAACGTGCTTGTGCCAGTTTAAGTGTATCAACTATTTGTTTGTTACACTCACCAACACTAATTAAAGGTAAAGAGAACTAAGTGATACAAATATAAGTATAACAAGTATAAGTATAAGTAGAGCTTGGAAGACAAGAGATACAAATGCGCTTGTACCCCTGTTTTATTGTGTCAGCATGTTAGTTGAGTTAATCATTTTGGATGGGTAGTGGTACAGCTCTTTTAAAGCAATATTATTTTGTTGTTAAAGTAATACTTTAATGTAAACTGCAGCATCTTACGTTATTATAAACTACAATGTTTTTAAGAATAGTTCGTTTTGGATTCTGAGGCCAGATAACTGAAAAAATAGGGCTAAAATAGGGCTAACATAGCAAGAAATTCAGGTAAGCTTACATGGACAAAAAACAAAAAAACACAATACTCATGAAGCAAAAAAGTTAAGAGAACTTTTCAGAATTGAGAAAAGCCTCTCAATTTTTAAAGGGTATTGAGCATAGGGCACTGGAATTTTCAAACATCATTTCTAAATCGATACATACAGACTGAACCTATCTTATTCTTATGGTGCCTATTCGTTATGGATGTTAAACACTAACATGGCTATTCTGATTTTGTTGACTGCTGCCCTGAAATGTCCATTAGTGATTAAGTTAAACCATTTTCGCAGGTTATGCAGCCAGGATATTCTTCTTCGTACTGGACCTCTTTTCTCATGCACTTTACCTTGAAGTATGATCCAAAGTAGGTCATATCGTTGTTTATTGCGCATTATATTTTCTAGGTAATCCAGTTTGCGACATTTAATGGTTACGACTAGTTCGCGCTCTTTACACATTCTTTGTACTACTTCTTTGTTAGTTTAACTCTGTCTATTCAGGAAATCCTCAACATGCGTCTATAGCACCACATCTCAAATGCTTCTAGTTTCTTCAGTAATGCTTCAGTTAAGGTCCATGACTACGTTAACGCCATATAAAAGAAAGGAGAATTTTAGTAAAGAAACTTTTATTTCTAATTTTATATCGTGGCTGGTAAGGCTTTTTTTCATTTTGACGAAAGCTGATCTTGCCTTTTCGATCCTTATCTTAATTCCCGCCGATTGGTCCCACTGTTCATTGAAGTTAGCACCCAAATAACAAAAGTTTGTGGTATGTGTTATAGGTTGTTGGTTAACTAGTAATTGACCAGGTGGTATCCTATTTCAGCTTATAACCATGTATTTGGTTTTTAAGATGTTAAAATCAAGCCCAAACAAAAATGGGGACCATATACATCTCTATCGCACACCTCTTTTTATCTTTATGTCGTCTGTTAACTGATCCCCAACAGCTGCAGTTTGTTCAAGAAAAGCTGACCCTATAAAAAGAAAAAAACTAAATGCAGTTAGAAGAAAAAGGTGTCATGTGTTAATAATATGGATAGTTTTAGAGTATGTAAACAGTTTATAATGAAAACTCTTGATGTCTCCAACAAATGTTAACAAAGTGTAGTTGAAAGCAAAAAAAGTCTCCTCAGGCTTGTCATATATAGACAAAAGAGGATAGAAATCATTTCCAAATAAAATATATGAAATGAGAATCAAGTCATAAAAGAGCATATTAATAAGTTCCTAAGGGCTTGCCACCAGGACTTATCAAAAACTATGCCAAGTCCTAATGCGTCAACTTCCAACTTATCATCTAAGGCATAAATTATTTAAGGCAACTATGAACGTATAACTTAGGGGTCCATAACCTACAGACTGGAACGACGCTTTTCTTCATGTGACACGAAGGTCGGGAATGGATGTCAGGAAATATCAACTTGTCTCCTAAAATATATCAGAAGCCTTCAAACAGTAGATCATCGCTTTTTTGTAAGTGGTCATTCCTATAATTAGAGTGGCCAATGTAGTCATATCGAGAAAAATTAACTTGTATTTTTCATGTAGCCATGCATCCATTTTCATTGACTAATAAATTCATTTTAAATTATGAAAGAGGCTATGGAAAATAAACAAAGTAGACTTTAAATGAGAGCTTCATTTTATTATTTTTATATTATTTCTATTTATTTATAGACAGATTTAAAAAGAAAAGAACCCAATACGACTTTTATGTGCCTCAATATTGGATGGAGTTGGTAACTTCTACAAGTAGAAAGTTCTTTACAGTACAGATGGAAAATGACAATTCTTTAGACTTTCAAACACTTGCGCCATACTTCAAAAAGAGCTATTTCTCTTCTAGACATCTTCTTCAATAATATTCACATCTTCAGTAATTACGGCTTCAGCACGTGTCTCACTGTAAAACTTTAAAATTGAATCACAAAAGATTATGCCTTCATCGACAAGTTTTATATTGTTCATTTTTTTTATAGTGTATTTTTATGTATGAGAGAGTAATAAAACAATAAATTATGTATGCAAATCCCTAAACTGTTGATACGGGTGACTCAATGAAAAACAGATATTTGTCAACAAGTTTACAGAAGTATATAGGAAAACAATTTTAAATTGAGTATGACCACCAGGTATAAAGGTTGGAGCAGAAAAGAATACAATAGTTGTGAGGGTTACTAATCCCTAAATAAGGTTGCCAGTGTCGGAGTGATGGAGGTTAACAGGTACTAATGAATTTGCAAGAAATGTAAGATGTTTATTTTATTGGTTATATATAACCAATAAAAGTTTAATAAGTACCTACCTATTTGCAAAATAAAGTTTAATTCTTTAGATAAAATAAAACGTTTTATTTTATCTGAAATGAGTGCATTCCACGAAGTAAGGGTTTCAACAATCAAACATTTAATTCTTTAATTCCAGGAATCTACGACAGTAATTGACTAGATAATTACCTTCTAAACTTATTCCACAGAAAATGTGATAGTGGGTTTTTCCATTTTGTAGGAAGGTCCAAGTGGCGTATTCAAAATTCTTAACAGTTCACTAAAAGTAGGTACTTCAGTTGCAAGGTGCAGTTTATTGTGTATACTAGTGTTATGGAAAATTTGGAAGTGCCGTGTAAACGCCGAAAAATTGGTCCTTTAACAGTTAATGAAAAAACATTAATATTTAATTGTTTTAAATCATTTACAGACAAACGTTTATGTGAAAGTGTTGATGAGACCGTTGAGTTAGTTAGCAGTACACTTGGTGTTGGGAAATCTACGATTTACAGAGTTATTAAAGAAGAGAAATGTGGTAGTTTTCAAATGCCACGTAATGCTCCAGGGAAACCAAAATTTCAAATAGAATATCATTTTAAAGAAGGACTTCGACGGAAAGTGCATGAATTCTTCTTTAGACAAGAATTTCCAACATTGGATAAAGTTCTTGTCTCAGTTCGAGATGATAAGGATTACCCAGAAATGAGTCGAAGTACGTTATGGAAACTTTTAAAAGAAATAGGCTTCCGCTGGAAAAAGAATCCCAGAAAGTCTATTTTATTAGAAAGAAGCGATATTGTCATATGGAGAAGACATTTTCTAAGAACCATAAAGGAAATGAGAAACCAAAAAAGAAAAATATTTTATCTTGATGAAACATGGATCAACGAGGGTCATACACCAAATAAATTTTGGCAGGATGAAACTGTTACAAGTCAAAGGCACGCTTTTGTAAATAACTTATCTACTGGTTTAAACCCACCATCAGGAAAGGGACGCAGGCTGATAATAGTACACATTGGCAGTTCAGACGGTTTTGTTGAAGGTGGTTTATTAACTTTTGAATCAACTCGTACCGGTGACTACCATGAAGACATGAACGCTGATGTCTTTCAAGAATGGTTCGAACAAATGATAGATCTTCTTCCTAAGAACTGTGTAATAGTAATGGATAATGCAAGTTATCACTCCAGACTTATAGAAGGACTGCCCACAACCAAGTGGTTAAAAAAAGACTTGCAGAATTGGCTGAGTTCAAAAAATATTACGTACCATCCCGGATCTATAAGAAAGGAACTTTATTCGTTGTGTGCCCTTCATAAAGAAAAATTTAAAAAATACGAAATTGATGAAATTGCCAAAAATCGTGGAATGACAGTACTTAGATCCCCACCATATCATTGTGAATTAAACCCGATTGAACTGGTATGGGCACAGATAAAGAGTGAAGTTTCAAGAAAAAATACCACTTTTAAAATTCATGATGTTAAACAGTTGTTTTTGGAGGCCGTAAATAATGTAAAACCTGAAAACTGGGAAAAGGCAGTAAATCACACTATTAAAGAAGAGGAAAAAATGTGGAAGCTGGACAATATTACTGATAAAATGATCGAGCCAGTTATTATAAATCTTGGTTCTGAAAGTTCATCTTCTGAATCTGATTTGGATTTGTAACAAGTAGCTGTAAGTTTTATATTAATATTTTTATTCATCTATTTAACATACCTTAGACGGTTTTAAAAACTCTTTTTCTCTTTTGTAATTTTTAAAAATTAAAAAAAATGTGAATTTTTTAAAACCCTTTTTAATGTAGGCCAGTCAGTTCTAATATAGTGTGTGATAAAAGAGGTCACTTTTGTTTACATACACATAACACTTTATAACACTGAAATAATTCATTTATTTTTTACAATTATTCAAAGTAATTTTTCAATTAATCTTGAGCACGGTCATGGAGTGGTCGAAGGTACCAGTTAAAATTATGCTAATTACTCTCTCGTTCATAAACATAAACTATAGCATAGCTGACGTAAACTAATAAGACACAATTCACATATTTAAGCCTATTACTAATTTTTTTAGCACAGTAAATGCACAAGCAACTTAATAGGTCTTTCTCAGTCGACGCCATCTTGTATGATCGTGTGTATAGTCATATCGAGAAAAATCAATTTGTATTTTTCATGTATCCCATGCATACATTTCCATTGATTAACCCGGCGCCAGTGTGGAGGGGTATGACATGTTCCAGTGAGTTTAAAATTATCGCTAATATTTTTATCGGTAAATTAGCGCGACAGGCATTTCAGTACCTTTCGTTAGAACCTTGAATGAAGTCTGGCAGTTGTTGATTTACTTTAGAAATGAACGCACGCATCGCTGTTTTGATCCAAACTTCGTTGGGGTATCACATACTCCATCACACAGGTAAGTTAATATATTTATGGTAGTGTTGGGTTTATTTATATTGTTCTAATTTATTTGTCTTTATTCTAATTTATTGTCTATAATCTAATTTATTAAAACTCACGATAGCTAATTACTAATTTATTAAATAACTTTACAAAATGTATTTATTTCACGTTTCGTTACATTTAAATACCGCGTGTACCGATCTTCTTATGACTGCCTCCTCAATGAAAGTATTCCCTTATTTATATAATTCCAAGCCGGTAAACAGAAAGGTGTAGAAAATACCATGCTGTTCTCGATGTAGACACAGCGGCGACTGGTCTCAAAACATGTTTTTTTTATCGGCTTGTCGCCCCCAGAACATTCGATTCAGGTAGATTTTTGACCTAGAAATTACGAGAATCAATAAAAGAATTAGTCATAAAATATTTACAGTTCTATATGCCATAACATTTAAAATCGTAACATTGCCCCCCTCTTAAAAGATGGTTCCTCCTGGAACCTTGTCGGGACTGGAACTGGAACGACATGCTGATATCGGCAACTGGACCCTCTTTTACAACTTCCAGTTGTATAGAAATGACAAGGGACGGTTTTCTCTCCGCACCAGTAACTATGCGGATTGCAACAGACTAACACCTGGACTTCGGTGTCTTTAAAGATTTCCTCCACCATGTTTCGTATAACCCTCCAATCTAATTGGCGGCACTCCAACTTTGGCATGGCTAACTTTTGCACGTCGGACTCTAGTACGTGCTCTCTCAACTGAAGTAAGGCTTCCCATACATCTCGGTAGGTAGGTTGATCACGGGCAGTGTCTTTTGTTACCAGGTAGAAAAGGTAACGTGATGCATCTTGAAGTTTTAAGGCTTTTCCAGGAGCTGGCACTTGGCATTGAAGTTCTGCAACTCGACCGAACTTCCTTCGAAAGACGGATGCCAACCCTGGTGCGTCTTTGATACTGGCCGGGATGGTAAGGGCCAGTGAGTAGTCATCGGGAAGCGCGAGTAGATCTTGCTTTTCTTCAGTGGTAACACCATGTCTTGCTTTACCGGTACCTCCATAGGCACCCATGAATTCCTTAAACGTGAGGTCAGACACATCTTGGACTTGGTTTACTTCCACTTCTTCATCTACGTCGTGGTCACCTTCGAAAGACGCCAGCCGGTTATGGTGTACTATCATCGGCTTTCCCCTCGGAATCTTGCTTATTCGGTAAATAACATCATTGATCTTCTCCATAATGAGGTATGGACCTTCCCAAAACTGCTGCAATTTGGGAGAACAACCTTTTCGCTTTTTGGGGTTATAAAGCCAGACTTTATCGTTCTTCTTAAAACACCCCTTTTCGGCTTGCGTATCGTACCGTTTCTTCATTCGGTCACTAGCGATCTGGAGATGGGAACGGACCAACTCGTGAACATTGTCCATTCTTCTTCGTAATTCGATCACATAATCTTCACCTGCTACATCTTCTCCAGGTCGACACCCAAACTCTAGATCACAAGGTAGTCGCATCTCGCGTCCGAATAGGACTTTGGCTGGTGTCTGGCCTGTTGATTCATTAACAGCAGATCTGTAGGCCATTGTGAAAAACGGGAGATATTGGTCCCAGTCTCGCTGATGATCGGACACCATCTTTGTCAAATACTTGCCAACTGTTCTATTCATTCGTTCTACCATACCATCCGATTGCGGATGATAAGCCGTAGTCCTTGTTTTCTTCATACCTAGTCTATCACATATTCCTTGGAATAAATCGCTTTCGAAGTTCCTGCCTTGGTCACTATGGATCTCCAAAGGCACTCCAAATCGGCTGATATATTCTTGGATCAACTTATCTGCAACGGTGGCCGCCTTCTGGTCTGGAAGTGCGTAAATCTCGACCCACTTAGTGAAGTAATCCATTACTACCAACATGTACTTGCCTCCATTATCACTTTCTGGAAACGGCCCAGCAATGTCCAAAGCTATTCTTTCAAACGGGCTTCCAACATTATATTGTCTCATAGGAGCTCTCCTTTTTCGATAAGGCCCGTTACTCGTAGCACAAATAGTACATTTCTTACACCAGTCTTTTACATCGTCGGAACTGTTCATCCAATAAAACCGTTCCCGAATTCGCTGAAGGGTCTTCTTCACACCAAAATGCCCTCCTGATGGACTGTCGTGTAACTGACGAAGTACTTCGGCTATTCTGCTCTTTGGAATCACCAACTGTCTTCTCTTCTCTGAACCGTCATCATTTTCCAGGACTCGTTTGAGCAAGCTATCTTCCATGATAAATGAGTCCCACTGGGCCCAATACGTCTTAACTACTGAGCCTAGGTTCGATATTTCTTGCCAAGGTGGTCGACGGTTTTCCTCTTTCCATTTTCGGATTTTCTGTATAACTGGATCTCTCTCTTGTTCTTCCCTGATCTTGGTAGGCGTCCAGTCGTCGTGGACCACCGTCGTTCTTAGCACTGCTGCTTCCTTGGATTCCGTTTTGTTGCAGTGAGAACACTCTGCTGGGCATGGCCTTCTGGAAAGAGAATCGGCGTTTCGGTGGCTAACTCCGGCCCGGTGCTCAATCTTAAAATCATATTCTTGGAGTCGTTCGATCCACCTGGCTATCTGACCCTCTGGATTCTTAAACTGCATCAACCACTTAAGGGCGGCATGGTCGGTTCGGATTAAAAATTTCCTTCCATAGAGGTATTGATAGAAGTGCTCTACTGATTTTACTACTGCCAGAAGTTCTCTTCTCGTGACGCAATAATTTCGCTCAGGTTTTGAGAGAACTTTACTAAAATATCCAAGGACTCTTTCTTGTCCTCCTTGAATCTGAGACAGCACTCCTCCAATTCCCACATTACTTGCATCTGTATCTAAGATGAACTCTCCTTCTGGCAGTGGATACCCTAAAATTGGTGCTGTGATTAAATGCTTTTTTAAGGTCTCAAAGGCATTCTGGCAGTCTACATCCCAGCGGTATTCTCTTGCTTCCTCTGTAAGTCGCGTTAATGGTTTAGCGATATCTGCAAACTTCTTAATAAACCTCCGGTAGTAAGTACATAGTCCCAGAAAACTTCTCACTTGGTGTTTGTCAGTTGGTTTTGGCCATTCCTTAATGGAATCAATTTTTCCCTTATCCACAGCCACTCCTTCTTTACTGACTATATGACCCAGATAATTGACTTTACCTTGAAATAGCTGGCACTTCTTAGGGTTTAACATCAATTGGGCAGCTTTAAGTCGATTAAAAACGTTTTCTAAATTCTTCAGATGATCTTCAAATGTCTTCCCCAAGACGATTATGTCATCTAGATAAACTAGGCATGTTTTCCAAGATAGCCCTCTCAACACATTTTCCATAAGCCTCTCAAATGTCGCAGGAGCGTTACAAACTCCAAATGGCATAACGTTGAATTGCCATAATCCAGATCCTGTGGTGAAGGCTGTCTTTTCTTTATCTACCGGGTCCATTTCTACCTGCCAGTATCCAGACTTCAAATCCAAAGTAGAAAATAATTTACTTCCAGCCAATGTGTCTAATGTGTCATTGATCCGAGGCAGAGGATAACTATTAGGGTGGGCCGACAAAATTTTTTCTGGAAAATAACAACGCCTGTGGTCAAAAAAGTTGAGTTATACTAAAACACAAATTTTAAGTCCAAAATGAGTAGCTAAAAATATTTTTTTCCACTGCCACAAAGACTCTATATTTTTTTAATATAAAAGGTCATTGTGGCAGTGGAAAAAATAAAAAATAATAATTATTTCAAACGCAGATCTTTATATTTTTTTATTATATAATTTTTGAAACATCAGGGTTATTTATTTTGTAACTTAAAAAAATTTAAATAAAATCTGTATTGTTCTGGCGGTTTGATGCATACTTTATAACGTATAGTAAACTTTATTTGCGTATTTTTCCACTAACTAATAAGTAGAGAAAAATTTATTTTAGGGACCTACTTCAAAGAGTGTGCCGAAATTCCCCAATAACAATAAAGTAGACGTTAGTATAAACAAAGTTAATATTACCGATTATAATATATTATCATTCTTAAAATAACGTGACATTGGAGGTCAACGCTTCGCTTATGCTGCAGATTTTGCAGTGGTGTAAGTGTAAACCAATATTTCAATCAATTAAACCGCCTAGCGACACTTAAATTATTTTTAGTGTTTTACCGACAGTTGAGTAAAATACCTGTACGATATTTGTCAAGCAGTGAAAAGTGGTGCTTGTTCAGAAAAACTTTCTAAGAGACAGCCTGGAAAAATGGTTCATTCTCGGTGGCTTACCACTGCTTCCCGTATCCTTCGGTTATACGTAGCAACCAGAAACCCATCGGAAAATTTACAAATACTAAGCCATTTTGTAATGAAAGTGTATGCGCCCATGTGATTTTGTATTAAGACTCACCCGTCATGCATTTATGGTGCAAGGCATCTATTCAAGACAATAAGACTCTGCGACTATTTACTACCAGAATTGAAAGACATAGTCTATAAATGTATTCAAAGAAATGGATACTTTGGGAGCCCAGAAAATATTATTTTGGCTATGTTGTTTGATAAACGTAAACACATAAGACAATTGGGGTTCCAAAGAATTTTGAAGAGCAGACAGTTAAATTACAATGATCAGCGACATTTCGTAGTACCAAAATTATTTTTTGGCAGTAAGGATTACTTTGAGATTATCGAATGCCAGAAAGTTTTATGGACAGAGCCTCCTGTAACTATGAAGCTATCAAAAGACCAACTAAAGGAAGTTGTTGAAAATCCTGAAACCAGTCTTTTGGCATACGTAAAATCATACCCTTGTCACACACAAGCGGCTGAGAGGGCCGTCAAAATAGTAACAGAAGGTTCAGCTTCTGTCTGTGGAAGTGAAAAAGGAGACGGTTATATATAAGGAACAGGCTGAAATCAAGGGAAAATATGCCGAAATATGAATTAAAGAAAGACTTTTTTTTTAAATAATGTGATTGTTACTTTTGAAAGACATTCTGTTTTGTATCGTTATATATTTATAGATAAACTATTTTTGTATTTGTATTGTTGTATTATGTGTTCAAAACAAATTTAGCTTTAATATAAATTATTTTTTTGTATGCAAAAAATAAATCTACCATACAATACATTTTTTTTTTGAAAAATTAGTAATTTTATACAGCGCTGTGGCAGTAGAAAAAAAATAGTGTCAAAAAAATAATATGATCAAATTTATCGTATAAAACACTTTTTTTGACTCAGGCAACCATAATAAATTAAAAAAAAAAGAATTTGACATAATATTAAATGATTGAATTTTTTCGTAAAAATCTCGTTCTTATATAGCTCTGTGGCAGTGGAAAAAAATTAAATTAATTATAAAAAAAAACACTGTGAAATAAGTTATCTTATCATACATCTTTTCTGGGGTCAGGCAACTCAATTAAAAAAATAAAATAAAAACACATTACTCAACGGCCCACCCTAATAACTATCTTTCTTGGTAACGTTGTTCAGCAAACGGTAATCCACACAGAACCTCGTTGTTCCGTCTTTCTTTTTAACCAGGACCACCGGAGAGACCCATGGGCTCGTAGAAGGTTCTATCACCCCGTCTTTCTTCATTTCCTGAACAATCGTTTCAGCTTCCTCTCTTTTCGCCTGTGGTAATCGTCGAGCTGTTTGACGAATTGGCTTAGCATTACCAGTATCAATTTTATGCTTAACAACGGTAGTTCTTCCCGTCTTTCCTCCTTTTGGTACGAAAATATCACGATACTGCCGAAGAAATTCCCTTAATTTCCTTTTCTCATTCTGATTCAGAGACTGTCCAGCAACTGCAATCATTTGCTCAAATTTGTCGTTGGAATTATCAGACGTTGTCGTCTGACGAATTATGGATGTCACAGGTACGCAAGTTCCTACTTTTGTCTCTTTCTTGATGGTGACTGGATAGTCATTGACATTGATAAGTCTCACAGGAATTTCTTTAGCCGAAGTCACTAATTCTTTTCCAATTATGATTCCACGGCCAACTTCGTCGTCATGATTCCAAGGCTCCATCATAACAGGTGTTCCTTCGTCCACAATTCCCTGTAGCCGCGCTACTATTATCGTTTCACTTCTCGCAGGCACGACTGTATCTTCTTTAACGGCTGCTTGCATAGTGTTGTCATCATGTGGATGGAGAAATACCTCCTCGTTACCAACTTTGATTACCTTATTCTTAAAATCCAATTGGAATCCATGCGCATTCATTACGTCCATTCCTAATATAACATCCTCTTCGATGTCAGCAACTATAACAGTATGGACGAACTTTTCTGCTCCAATTCCTAATTGTACCTGGATTTCTCCATGAATGTTGGCATTTTCACCTGTGGCGGTCCGAAGTCGCAATCTCGTTGGTAACAGTTTCTTTCGGCTGTTTATAACTGTCGGGCGTATAATGCTTCTGGTCGCTCCGGTATCCACCAACAACGTATACTTTTTACCATTTATTTCTCCATCTACATATACACTATCTTCACGACATTTCAAAGAAGCTATTAGTATCAGAGGGTCTTTGGTAAAGTTCTGGGTCGAAGCTGCTCCCCTAAGGCCGACGCGTTCTGGTTTTGTCTTCTGTCTTATGGTCTTCGTTTTCTTGTGTGTCATGCTTTTTATCATATTAAAGAGCTGGTCCAGTTTATCTTCATCTTCTTCCTCTTTTACAGTCCTAACTTTACTGTAACCGCCAGAGGCCTGCGTAGCTGACTCGTATTCGAGGGCGGCGGATAAGACATCAACCAGCGTCTTGTGACGAGCTAATCGTAGTGTTCTTTGCATCTCATGATCACGAAGACCATCAATAAACGTTTGAACGGCCAACTTTTCCATCATGTCTTCGGGAGCTGTTGGATAAGCATATCGCACTAATCTGGCGATATCTACTTCATATTCTTGAAGAGCCTCATCTTTCTTTTGTCTTCGATTTTTGAGCTGCGACTGATATACATGCTCCAAGTGTTCGTGGCCATATCGCATATTTAACCTCTTCTTCAGTTGTTCGAAATCATCCGTCTCCTCTACGGCTATGGTCTGGAGCACATCTAAGGCATCTCCTCGAAGAGCGATAGTCAGGTTTACAGCCTTTTCTTTTTCAGACCATCCATTCGCTCTTGCAGCTGATTCGAACTGTTTCATGTAGTTGTTCCATGATGATTTTCCGTCGAAAGTTGGGACTTTGACATGAACGGAACTTCCACTTCCTTCAAATTTCGGCCGTGTTTTCAACTTACATTTTGGTCAGGCACACACGTACTTTTTAAATGTTCTTTCGTACAACGATCACTACTGAACTACGCGGATGTTCCCGACGAACAATACCTTTCAAAAGTTCAAAAGTCTTTTTCAAAAATCAAATTAAATTTATCTACCATCCCACTTCTGCACCACTGTTGGGTTTATTTATATTGTTCTAATTTATTTGTCTTTATTCTAATTTATTGTCTATAATCTAATTTATTAAAACTCACGATAGCTAATTACTAATTTATTAAATAACTTTACAAAATGTATTTATTTCACGTTTCGTTACATTTAAATACCGCGTGTACCGATCTTCTTATGACTGACTCCTCAATGAAAGTATTCCCTTATTTATATAATTCCAAGCCGGTAAACAGAAAGGTGTAGAAAATACCATGCTGTTCTCGATGTAGACACAGCGGCGACTGGTCTCAAAACATGTTTTTTTTATCGGCTTGTCGCCCCCAGAACATTCGATTCAGGTAGATTTTTGACCTAGAAATTACGAGAATCAATAAAAGAATTAGTCATAAAATATTTACAGTTCTATATGCCATAACATTTAAAATCGTAACAGTAGTATTCTTTGAGTTGGGCATTCACATTTTTATATCATTTCCGTTGAAATGTTCTATTTTAATGAAAATGTGAAATTTTATAGATAAATTAATTATGTTCTTAATAAATAATTATGAGGCTTCAAGCTTTATGCGACGATTCTGAAGATGATGATGTAGTAATTGGACTTGCGAGCGAGAACGAATCCGACAATGAAGACAACAGTAGCCACAACTCTGACAGCGAGGAAGATGCTATTGATTTAGAACAGTCGGTGGCTGATATAGAAATTAAAAATGAACTTTTGTGCAAAAAACAAAAACAAACAAAAACTGCCGTGGAATGGTTCAATTTACTTTTTACACCTAGTATAATGAATGATGTTGTAACTTGGACTAATATAAAAATAAGAAGAAAGTCTACTTGCTACGATGACAACCGTTAGTATGCAGTTCGCGAAATCAATGCAACTGAAATAAGAGCATGGTTTGCAACTTAATTTAGCAGATCCTTGGCCTCCCCAGGAAACCGGAATAAGCTTATTTAGAGAGATGTCTTTACTACCATTTATATTTTTACAGTCTTGTCTACGTTTTGACAATATAGAAAATCGAGAAGAAAGAAAAAACCTCGATAAAATGACTGCAATTAGAGGAATTTTCGAAAAATTTGTGCAAAATAGCCAAGACGTCTATACGCCAAGCGAACACCTTACTATTGATGAAAGGCTGGAGCCATTTAGAGGCCCTGTGATTTTCGCCAGTATATGCCAAAAAAACCTGCACGATACGGATTAAAGATATTCTCTCTCGTTGATGCAAAATTATATTATGTTTTGAATTTAGAACTATACGTAGGATTGCAGCCAGAGGGACCCTTCCAATTGAGCAATAAACCTAGCGACATAGTTCTCTGTAGTATATAACATTTAATAATTGGTTCACAAGTTATAAGCTCATACTGAAGCTTTTAAAAGCTCATTAACTTACGTCTACTGGAACTGTAAGGAAAACAAAAGGCAAATACCTGAAAATTTTAAAACATCTATGAACAAGTCAGTATATTCCTTAATATTTGGATTTCAAGAGAGTATAACGTTAGTTTCACATGTACCAAAAAAAGGAAAAGTGGTTCTTCTAATGTCAACTTTACACCACACTCCTGATATTGACGATAATACTGACAAAAGTAAGAAACCAGAAATAATTTCTGTTTCTAAGGCTACAAAATGTGGGGTAGATAAATTGTCGGCTTCATACGATGTTTCACGTAATAGCAAAAGGTGGCCCATTACAATTTTTTATACCATACTCAACTGTGCAGGTATAAATGCTAGAGCAGAATTTGTCAACAAAATACTGGCGATTTTCGGTCAAAACGAGGGGAATTTTTGAAATTATTAGTAATACAGTTACTAACAAAATACAAACAAATTCGGTCTACCAACTTAGGCTTCCTCGAAATTTACAAGTGCATCCTGAACGAACTGTAACAAATGATAAAGTGCAATTAGGTAAATGACTGAAAGTAGCCAAAGATGTAATGTTTGCCAGAGAAAAAATGACAGAAAGACCCTTTATAATTGTGTGATTTGTATTTAGAGCATTCAGTGGTGCATTGTGATTCTTGCTATTTATTAAAAAAAATGGCTTAATTAATTACTAAAACTAACATTAATTTATTTTTACTAGTTCTCTGATCTTTTTTTTATAATCGAGAAAAAATGATTCTGAATGTTTTTTATGCTGTAAAATGAGAATTTGTTTGTAATATTCAAGTATTTAGTTTGCAATTTGTTTCTAAACACTAGTTCCTTTTAATTTAAGTTTGTTATATGTTGAAATATAAATCACAATATAAATTTTCTAAAAATGTGTTATTTTTATTTCAATTTGTTTTTTAATTTGGCCACCACACTGGCGCCGGGTGGCGCCATTCATTCATAAATTCATTTTTAATTATGAAAGAGGCTATGGAAAATAACAAAGTGAACTTCAGATGAGAGCATCATTTTATTATTTTTATATTATTTCTATTTATTTATTTATAAAAAATCATTTATCAAAATGGCGACTCAATTTAATACAATTAAAAATTTTATTCACGACAAACAATTGGGTACATTCCACTAAATGATTAAACATAATCACTTAAAAAATAATAAAATGTGTTCGAGAATTTGAATTTTTCTTTTGTGAAGAGCATTCGTGAATTCGCTCTATATTTAAAACTATTCATCCTGTAGATTGTTTGTAATACAAAAAACTCTTATCAAATCGCGACCATTTAAAAAGACTGTTATTATGCTGTAAAACTAATTATATAGATAATTTAAATTCGTATTAATTAACATATAGAGTATATACAATTAAAAACCATTAGTATCCTGGGATAGTGTGCATGTCTGCCGATGTTCAAATGATTATTTTTAATAAACATATGCAACATATAAACAAAAGATCGTTATCTTTTGTTTTACTAGCTATGGGAATATTGTTGTTACAGAGGTAAAAGTTCATCGTTCATGTAATCGTTGTGAAAGGAAGTTTTTTGATACTCTATATATCCCGTAAATACATTTAATAATATAGCAGATATATGAACTTAATAAATACATATTATTCTCTGTTCACAAATTGTTGATAGCACGAAATATGCCTCAAAATCATCAAACGGTCGTAAAATTTGTATCATCATAGGCGTTCCTGAGGTGTTTATTCATTAAAATTAATATTAATAATGTTTTAATACTAATATATTTAGTAAAAAACAATTAAAACTTTCACGGCTAATGTTGGTTATTATATTATATTAATAAAAATATTAATTTAACCATTAACAATTTTGTAAATAAGAATACCTTATCTCTTTGGATATTTCAATACTAATCTTCGCGTTTAATCACTTTACTATAGATAAATTCACATTCAGATGGCAGCGTTACAGAGATAGGCCTGTACTTTCTATATGCCAGAAATAACTACATTGTTGTCAGTTTTTAATCGTACCTACAATCGTACGTTATGGGCCGGCTCCTATAAAAGAATTATAATTTCGGAAATATTTATGAATGTGAAACGGAAAAATACTACATTTTTTTAATTATATAATTTTTCTGTTGGTATTTTAAAAATAGAAAGTTATATTTCGGAAATCTGGTCTTTTCGGAATTATATCTTCTGTTCAAAATTGTTTACAATTCGTGGAAATGAAATAATTATTTGTATAATCCGTTTTTGATCTTAATGTCCTTTTAATGACACACTTTCTCTACCTGCATTTACAGTTACAGACATTAAAAAATAATTTAGAATTAAAAAAATATACCTATTTATAAATTCAAAATTATTGTCTAATGCCAGCAATTATAAATTCAGGTAAATACTTGAGAGTCATTAAAAGAATTTTCAGTTGATATCAGACGTTTGTGTCGTGTCAGTGTCAAAATGGCCGCGAGTGTAATAAAATTCAAAAACGGTAATTTGTTAAATAGTGAATGCAAAAAAATAGTGTTAAATGTTTTTAACTATTTATCAAACAGTAATAATGATAAAAGTGTATCAACAATAGTGCGGGAAGTTTCTGCTATGACTGGAGTCTCTGAGCGAACGATATTCCGATATAGAAGTGAAAGTAAAAATGGTCCACTCGTAACTCCTATAAGAAAAAAAAGAACCGGTTATTTGAATAGTCGTGAGAATAGATATGATGAAGCAACTCGGTCTAGAATAAGACAAGTAGTGCACGGTTTTTTTATGGACAATATTCCTCCAACCCTTGACGTAGTACTAGAAAAAATTAAGCAAATGGAGCATCTTCCGAATTTTTCCAAGAGTACGTTGAGAAGACTATTGCACGACATGGGTTTTATATATGGCAAACAAGGTAGAAATTCAATATTAATAGAAAAACAAGAAATAGTCGCTTGGAGGCGTCACTATCTCCGGGAAATAAAGAAACTGAGGAACGAAGGAGCCAATATCATTTATATGGACGAATCATGGGTTAATACTGGAATAACCAATGGGCAAGTATGGCAAGATACAACAATAAAAAATAGCCGACAGGCTTTCGTAAATGGACTTACCACAGGTTTAAAAACTCCGACCGGAAAAGGACCAAGATTTGTTTTAGTCCATGCAGGAAACAAAGACGGATTTGTTGAAGGTGCTGACATCACTTTTCTTGCCAAAAAAGGTGCTGAAGATTACCATGAAGAGATGGACGGAGATCTATTTGAAAAATGGTTTGAAGAGATGTTAATACCGAATCTCCCAAAAAATAAAAAGAATGTCATTATCTTGGACAATGCATCTTATCACTCTAGGAAATTAAATTTTCCCAAACAATATTGGGTGAAACGTCAAATTAAGGAGTGGCTCTATGAAAAGGACATTTATTTTGAAGAAGATTACTTAAAAAATGAACTTCTGGAAACTGCTAATGTATTTAAAAATATTTATGACAAATACAAAATTGATTGTATTGGTGAAAAATACAGGAATCACAGTGACGAACAATGCCGCGTAGATGTACATATCTTAAGACTTCCGCCTTATCACTGTGAACTGAACCCAATAGAAATGGTGTGGAGTGAAGTGAAACGGTACGTGTCCTCTAAGAATTCAAGTTTCAAACAAAACGACGTTAAAACATTGATTTATGAAGGTTATGATAAAGTACAGAACAATGGACATTGGAAAAATTACGTCAACCATGTTATAAAATTGGAGAATAATTTTTGGACAGTAGACAACATTCAAGATGACATTGAACCTATTAGAATTTCATTAAACGATGACTCTGAAGATGAACTAGATTATGAAAATGAAGATGATTGAAAATTGTTTTTCGGGGGTATTCTTTTCTCAGTAAAGGTAATAAAATATTTAGTTGATCTGGTTGAAATGTAGCACACTTAAATAACTCATTAATCGACATAATTTCAAGTAGTTATATTAGACGTCATTATGCAAAAAATAAAGTTATGAACATTTAATAAATTAGTGCACAATTGAGGCCCCTAGAACACAAGGGGTGTAAGTGCCAAAAACAAAGTTTTGAAAAATCTTTGTTCAAAGTTCGATATAAATTTAAAAACCTAGGTAGCACTTTTTCAGTTTTCAGCATGTTTTCAATGACATGTAATTTTTGATGGTGTTATTGTTGTTAATGTAGAAAGTTTGAAGCCAAAAGTACGTGCCTGTTGTTAGATATCAGTTGCTAAGTGATAAGCAACTGCACTTACACCCTTGTGTTCTAGGGGCCTCAATTAGGGGTTTTTTGCAATTATCTCAGTCATTTGTTTATGTATTTTAATTTACAAACTAAAAAATTAAAAAACTTTTTAAGATCTGCAACATTTATTTGAAACATTTTTCCCTAAAATGCACGAGGAACAAAATAGGCAAAAAAATGATTTTTTCCAAACTTCATCTTTCTTTAAAAAATAAACAAAGCAAAATTGGCTGTAATTCTTCAAGGAATTATCATCAGTTATCCCTTATCTACCGTTTAGAACATTAAAAAACCTGTAGAATATTTTTCATATTTGTTTCCCTATTAACTGCGGTATTATGTATAAAAGCATTTTAGGAATTATTACCATTTATTTCATTCACAAATTTTCTATTAACAACTTTAGTTTACCTAAACATATCTTAGTTTACCGTGAGTTTGGCCCTGCTTATTTTACAAAAGTAGCAAAACTTACAATGGCAGTAGAATTGGCAACGCTGTTATCCTATATCCGTACACTGCCATCTGAACGTGACTTATAGTTTAGAAAACCTGGTATTTATATCCGAAGGTACTATCGGTTGCAAGATAATTAGGATGGAATTCCCCACATTTTTAATAATATAATGGGTATAGATGCCGGATTTGGCCACGTACCTCGTCTGTTTAGTTTATATTCGAAACTTAACTTAAAAGGGTGAAGTTATTACGAACGAAAACAATTTGTTTGTTTAGTACGTTTTTGATCGCATGTAATTTACGGCTAGTCGGTGTTTTCGCTTCTACGGCAGTAATTAGCGTCTCGAATATTTCTTTTGCGAATTATATGCAGTGCGTGAGTGATTTTTTATTCCATATACCTACGAACATATACGTACCTTTCGCTCGTGCTCGTTTTGTTGGATTGTTTGTGATGGCTTCATCATCAACATCATCAAGTTTTACACCGGTACTGTTGCGTACAGTCAGTAAGTCTGTCTATTCACCAAGAGAGAAGACTATTGTCCTGAATGTTCACGATGCTCTGGTTTCTCAGAATCCCACAAACACTGTTCGCAACATAGTCGAAAGTTGTGCCAACATGACTGGTGTAGGGGAGTCAACTATATATAGGTTCCTATCAGAAAGAAAAAAACACGGTATAGCTAACCCAAACACAAACGAATACTTAAAGAGAGGGAAAAAGCCTATTGAACTTGATGAATTTGCCAAAAATGGTATTCGAAGGAAAATTCATAGATTTTTTTTTCAAAAAAGAAATACCAAACCTAAATAAAATTTTACAAGAAGTTAGAGATGATCCGGATTTGCCTCATATCGGACGAACTAAATTGTGGCAAGTTTTAAAAGAATTAAATTTCCGGTGGGAGAAATCAGACCGAAAATCACTTTTGATTGACCGGGAGGAGATAATATGTTGGAGAAGAAATTATCTAAGATCCATACGTAAATTCCGGGCTGAAGAAAGGCCAATCTTTTACCAGGATGAATCGAGGGTAAAGTCTGGTCATACTCTAAAAAAAGTTTGGTCAGATAAAAATATATTAAGCTCCAGGCAAGCCTTTATGGAAGGTTGGTCTACTGGTATCTCCTCACCTTCTGGTAAAGGCAGTAGATTAATAATTTCTCACATTGGCAGTGAAAAAAGATTTGTTAAGCATGATTTGTTGGAATTTCAGTCCAAAAGCACAAAAGACTATCACGAGGAGATGACAGCTGATGTTTTCGAAGAGTATTTTGTACAGATGATTGAACACATACCACCAAATTCAATTATAGTATTAGATAATGCACCTTATCATTCACGACTAGTAGAAAGACTTCCAACGACTGCGTGGAAAAAACAGGATATTCTTGACTGGCTGCGGAATAAGTACCTGCCTTACGAAGATGGAATGGTAAAAGCAGAACTTTTAAAAATTGCCCGGCAACACAAATCTAAGTTCAAGAAATACGTAGTTGACAAAATGGCGGAAAGGAGAAACAGCACAGTCCTTAGACTTCCACCCTACCACTGCGAAATAAATCCAATTGAACTCATTTCGGCACAAATGAAAAGTTATGTGGCTAGAAAAAATACGTCATACAAAATACAAGCTGTACGTGAATTGTTATACGAGTTTTTACAACACATTACAGAACAAAACTGGAAAGATGCAGTAAGACATGTAATAGAAGAAGAACAAAAAATGTGGGATCTTGATAAAATAATTGATGCGACCGTAGAGACACAACCGCTAATTATTAACCCTCAAGACGACTCGGATTCCGAAGTTGATCCTATTTATTTTGAATTTGAATAGTTTTCTAATCGTAATTATATAAGGTAAGTAATAGTAGTTGTAATCGTAAGGTATTAAAGGGGAAAGGCGCAAAACGTCGCCTGTCAAAATG
Source organism: Diabrotica balteata (assembly GCA_918026665.1). NCBI lineage: Eukaryota > Metazoa > Arthropoda > Insecta > Coleoptera > Chrysomelidae > Diabrotica > Diabrotica balteata. Next base: position 98,599,248 of record OU898283.1, on the reverse strand, counting down.
TTCAATGTGTTTTAAATGTATCGATTTTTTTTCAAATCCTGAGAAAACTAAAAAGCCTTTTTGGAAAAATTTAAAGGCAGAATAAAATATTTATTAGAGTAAATAAAAAGTTTCTTTTGCATGCAATATTTTCAATTAAAAATTATACTATATTCTCTCTTTTATTTTCACCCCTGTTGCATAACATAATAAAATAAACATTGTAGAAGTTTTCAGGGACTTTCTGTAATATACATCAGTATACACATAAATAATACCCTCAGTAATAATGTAATCTTTCATTCTGCTTTTAAATTTTTGAAAAATATTTATTAGTTTTCTCCGAATTCGAAAATAATGGATACATTTAAAACACATTTGGTGCCTTTCCCCTTAATTAAATAAATGTATCTTTTACAAATGACAAAAAACTTTATTTTTGAATAAAATATTTTATTTTATTATATGTTTTATTAAAACAAAAATACAATTTAAAAAATATATTTATTTCAAATAAATGTTTCAATCATATACTCTACGACACTGGTCGGCCAAAATACGTTCCTAATCGGATTATAAGCTTGACCGCTGTATTGTATTCCGGCAGATACAAGGTGGGTTAGTCGAAAACATCTCAAATCGTCAGTTTCAGGTTGGTTTTTACTATTATATCGTATTACCTATCCTCTCTGTATTTCAGTTCTCTAATTAGGATTAAACTTGTAGTGAGCTATCAACAAATTGTGAAGCGAGTATAGACCATTGGATTCCCGAGACAATCGTTAATACAAAAGTATATGGAAGTATGACAATTTTGTTGAGAAAACATAGAAAATCCTTTAAAATGAGTGTTTGTAAAGTTATTTTTGTTAATTAGCTTTAAAAATAGATGTTTTAAAATTATTATTAATTTATCTAAAAATGCATAAAAAACTTCAAAAAAATAGGTTCATTGCGTGGGGCGCTGATCCGCGTACTGGCCGTTCATTCCTCGGTGCTAACGGCGCGAATCCGCGTTTTAAACATGACTTCTGATCTATTTATAGTATGATATTTTATTAGCGCGAGAGTTGTGGGTTTATTTGCTACATCAACATCTAAGTGAGAGTGCCCACCAAAGTGGCGTGGCAGTGGCAAGTAGCAAGTAGCACGCGTCTAGCATAATGTAACCAATGAAAACGAATGATTCAGTTTACACCAAAATGACAGTAACGTCATTCATTCTAATCATTCGTTAGGATTGGTTACATTATGCTAGACGCGTGCTACTTGCCACTGCCACGCCACTTTGGTGGGCGCTCTCACTAAGAGTAGCATCAGGTAACGGAAGTTACGTCACAGTTCCAATAATGGAAAACGCAGAGCCAGGTTGATCTCAGCCAAAACGTAAAAAACCATAAAAAGGTAACAGAAGAAGAACTTGAATACCTTTTAACACAATCAGATAGTGAAGAGAATATATTTCATCGAAGCATATACCATCTACAGACGATGAGTATAGGGATGAGTTGGGTAAGTTGGAAACAAGTGAGTTTAAACAAGTGTTAAATTTGTATTTTTGTAGGTGACGACAATATTTCGGGTATTGTGCAAGCCATGCAAAAACGAGGAGGAACCGAATGAAAATTTAAATCCAAATGCAGGTTCTGGGGAAGAACCCAATGAAAATTTAAATAAAAATGCAAGAAATTCGAATACACATGAATGGCAAAATGATCATGATGGAATGAAACAATTTGAGTTTATTAGATGTTGCTACTTGTTAGTAGAGCCACCACAAAGTATGACACCTTTTGATAACTTTCGTCTTCTGGCGGATGAAACTTGTTTTGAGTTGATAGTGACAGAAACGTATCTGTATGCTAAATAGTTATTTCTCTCAGGTATCACAGAAAGATCTAGAGTAACAAATTGGAAACCACTCATTACCGAAGAATTACATAAATTTTTTGAGCTACTCTTACACATGGGAGATGGAAAACCAACAGAACGTAAGATTATTGGAAAACTGATAGTCTTTTTAATATAAAGTGTTTCTCAAAAACTATGAGTAGAGACTATTTTTTGTTAATTCTTCGGTGTCTGCACTTTGCCAAAAATCCAGAGGTAGAAGAAGTTATAGAGAACAAGCTGTACAAATTTTTTCTATCGTTAAATTATTTTAATATTCTCTGGAGCCTCCAAATATTTTGCATATTTGAGCCTTGCTCCTCTTTGTCTCTTATGTTGTTTTCCCAGCTTTCACTACGGTGTTGTTGTAATGCTGTTTTTACCTCTGTGTTCAGTCTATTTGCTTTGTTTTGTCTGCTTGGTTCCTTGTCCTTCTTGCTGACTGCTTTGCTTAGTTATTTTCTCTTATCAAATATTTTATTTCTTGCGGTATGTCTTTAAATAATTGATGGATTCGACCGTTACTTGATGGAAATTCATTTTATGTAATAATAAAATACTGAAAACTTTATTTTCAAACTTCCACAACATTTATTTTAAATCTTATCACTACAGCTGTTTCGGCGAATTGCCTTTCTCAAGTGATCTATTTGTTACGAACATGCGTTCAGCAGCTAACAGCATCTAAGTGGCCCGCCTAACGGTCGCATCTCGAAGCATCGAGCAGTGTCGGCTTTATATCAAGCGCTGTAAAATTCCACCCGTCGAATAACGAATTAGAGGTGGGACTAGTCCCGAATATTCTCGAACATAATACTTTGGTATATATATGTAACGGAATTAGGAGTTAAGTTTAGTTGATAAGAGAATACCGAACTGTAAAGTTATAAATAAATATATTTATATAAATTCGAACCTCTCGTTCTATTTAAAAAACGCTACATATTTTTGGCTTGGGTTTACAAATTTATAGTCTCTAATGAAATAGGTTGATGTCTTTAAGTCTACCCGTGTGTAGTTCTATTTTCTCTTCTGTAGTGGTGTTTTTCACTCTTTTGATTGTGCTTTCTTCTTCCAATGTTCCTAGTTCTATTAGTATAGGGTTGTGGTCTGTTCCGTGCCTTAATTTAGTGTTTGTAGTTCTTAAACTTCTGCAAACCATTTATTGTCAATGTTATCCAGATATATGCTCCTACTGCAGAAAAGAAATATGATAATGATGTCGAATCATTCTATAGCCAATTAAAACAGACACTTAAATATCTAAAAAGTAACGAAGTCACATATATTATTGGAGATTTTAATGCAAAAATTGGCCAAGGCCGAAGATCTGACCTGTTAGGTGAATATGGACTAGGGGAGAGAGCAATGAGAGCAATGAAAGAGGCGATAGATTATACCAGTTCTGTCAAGAACATGACATGATAATCGCAAATACATGGTTCAAATTACACAAAAGAAGGTTATACACATGGAGATGATTAGAGATAATTCACTACATATGATTAGAAATCAGATAGACTATATTCTGGTAAACAAGAGATTTAAGAATGGCGTCACCAGAGTAACGACATATCCTGGTGCAGATATCGGTTCAGACCATAACCCTGTAATAACTGACATCAAAGTGAAGCTCAAAAAAGTCCAAGAAATCCCCAAAACACCAAAATTAAATATCTCAATATCCAACAAAACGTTAATAGAAAATGACTTAAACAAAGAGCTAAAGAAATCAATAAATGAAAACAACACAGAAATATGGAACACATTTAAAGATCTTACCTTGAAGGTAATAGAAAAATATTCAACAATGTTACACATTCACAAAAAAACAACAATGGATGACTGACGAAATCCTGGAATTAATGGAGCAGAGAAGGAAACTGAAAGGTAACAAGACAGAATATAAGGAAAAACAGAAACTAATTAAACAAAAAATAAAGGTGGCTAAAGAAAAATGGATGGAGGATAAATGCAAGGAATTTGAAAAGTTGAATGAAAAACATGATACGTTTAATATGTTTAAAAAAGTTAGAGAAGTAGCTGGTCTTTATCATAAGAAAACTCCACATACTATAACCGATTCGTCGGGAAAAATGATAATAGACGAACATGAAATTCGAACAACCTGGTGTAATTATATAAGTGAACTGTATAATGATGATAGACCCGAAGAACCGGAGACTTTAGTTGAAGCTGAAGGACCAGAAATACTAAAATCAGAAATACTGCATGCTATAAAGTTAGCAAAGAACAAGAAAGCCGTTGGCCCTGATAACATACCGACAGAGACGTTAAAGCTTATAAATGAGGAGAACATTGGAATACTTGTCAAACTTTTCAATGATGTTTATTCGACTGGTGATATCCCCAGAGACTGGTTAAAGTCCGAATTCATAACACTACCAAAAAAACAACGTCCGAAAAACTGTAGCAATTATAGAATGATAAGCCTTATGAGCCACACTTTGAAAATATTTCTACGCATCATCCACAGTAGAATCAGAGATAAATGTGAAGAAGATCAGGATGAAACACAATTTGGCTTCAGAAATGGACTGGAAACTCGGGACGCCCTCTTTGCACTAAATGTATTACTGCAGAAATGTCGAGATCAAAGGAAAGACGTCTTTGCTGTATTTATTGACTACGAAAAGGCCTTTGATCGAGTACAGCATCACAAATTAATTACAATATTAAAAGATAAAGGAGTTGATAGTCAAGACATACGATTCATAGAAAAGTTATACTGACGTAAAACAGCGACAGCTTGCATAAACGGAAAATTAACAGAAATATGTAAAATACAAAGAGGTGGCAGACAGGGTTGTATACTATCCCCACTGTTATTTAATTTATATTCAGATAGAATATTTAAAGAAGCGCTGCATAATTTGGAATGGGGCGTGAAAGTTAATGGAATTCTGATAAATACAATCAGATATGCAGACGATACAGTTATTTTAAGCGATGACATGAATGGATTACAATGCCTTTTAAACGCCATTTATACAGTGGGAAGAGAGTTTGGCCTAAACATAAACTGTTCAAAAACAAAACACATGGTGTTTAACCGTTTAGCACATCAAGATGCACGATTATATGTTGATGGTCATATAATTCAAAGAGTGTCCAGTTTTAAATATCTTGGCTGCCATATTACTGAACAACTAGATCCAGATCAAGAGATAAAATGTAGAATCGAGATAGCCCGCACGACATTTTTAAAAATGAGGTCATTCGACTTCGAAGGCGTATGGTTAAATGCTACATCTGGTCAGTCCTCTTATATGGTGTCGAAGCATGGACATTAAAAATATCCACCATTAATCGTCTAGAGGCCTTTGAAATGTGGCTGCACAGACGTATACTAAAAATTCCATGGACGGCTATGCTGACAAATGTGGCAGTCCTTGAGAGAGCAAATGCTGCTCGCGAGCTGCTTGATAACATCAAATGTAGAAAGATGTCCTGTTTTGGACACGTAGTAAGGGGAGACCGATATAATATTCTTCAACTTATTATAATGGGTAAAATCGAAGGACGCAGAGGAATTGGTAGAAAGCAGGCCTCTTGGTTGAAGAATATCAGAGAGTGGACAGGAATAAAGAAAGCTGAGCAACTCTTTAGAATAGCTCGAGACAGAGACAGTTTCGCCATGTTAATCGCCAACGTCAAGGGTACTTGATAGGGCACGTTAAGAAGAAGAAGTTCTTATTATTATGTAGTAAACATACATATAATTGTGTTTATAATAATTGTGTATGGTTATATGTTTGGCTCTTTTATTAAACATAATTTTTTATCAAGTAACTGCCAATGTCATAAAAAAAATTAAGAATTCTTACTTTTAAGCTATTGCGTACATCTATTGTCTTAACTTTCTCCTGTTTCATTAAATCGTTCTTATCATCGTGATATATTCTTGAGTCAGGGTAGAAAGTTGATTATAAAATTTACATCTCCCGTAATCAACCGTCAACTCCAACACCACCTTATTGCTGAAACCGTTTAAATGCTTGCTGAAAATAAAGGACTCTTTAATGCTAATCACTCACCATTGTTTTAAAACAAACTGTCAAGATTCCTCGGAACGCGCGCCCATGCTTCACGGACTGTTGCATACCCAACCCACACCGAACACAAAGAAGATCCCCGATCGCCACCCTCCGCCCGTCCCTCACACAAACACACACAAACAGGAAAGTGTCTCGATCGTTAAGGAAATGATCCAAACTATTTTTTTTTATCTGATTCATCTCCGATGGAGGCCGCGGTCGTTAGGGCCCGTGCCCCTGAGAAAATATTTTCTTGCGGCCCGTTTTTATTGACACCTACCGCCTCGCGAGTGTTTTTCTTATTTTATTGAGGCATTAGGAATGTGAGCCGAGACGATGATCACTTATTTACCTTGACGGAAATATTTTTTTTATAAAATATCTTTAAAGCTGAAAAAGGGAATGATATTATGGGATCGAATAATATATACAGGAATACCGTTGAGTAAAAAATAAAGTATATAATTTAATAGAAATTTGAGCAAGAAATCATTTTTTTTCTTCCTCCTTTTCTGTTTATCCTTTCAGGTATTAAGAGCGAGAATTTCAGTTAAATAGCACTTGCTGCATAGCACATACTGATGATAACAATTTATTCATTATTTATTTTTATTTATTATTAAATTTGCAAATTTACAATCTGCGATTAGAAGCTATTAGTAAATGTGAGTATTGCTAATACATGATAGGAGAAATTATCCACTGTCCCACTCCCAATTCTAACACTTACAAATTAAATTAATGTAGAATTAATATTTTCGCAATGAAACAAAATATTTTTAATTAGCAAAGTCTTCTTTGGACAAGTCTAAGGACAAATATCGTTTTCGAATTTCGATCTCGAAAGCGACGGTACCACAACAAGAACGGTATACCACAACAAGACGAAAACGACAAGAAAAGAAAAGGAGATCAAGAGGAAGAGTTACAACGTGCTTTCACCAAAAGTCGCAAAATAGGGAGATCTCCCATTAACAAAAAGGAGAAAATGGAAGAAAATGTACAAAACATTATGGAAATGATGAGAGAAGTGAGTATAAAGATGAAAGACCAATCAAGAGAACTCAGCGAAATTCGTAGAGAACAAAAAGAATATAGAGAAGATATACGACAGATAAAACAAGAGAATGTAACATTAAGAGAAGAAAACACAAAACTAAAAAAGATCGTTTTTCAAATAGAACTCGACTCTAAAACATGAAATAAAAAATTTTATGCAGGTAAAATTAACAGTCGATGTTCAAATAGAGAAGGTTGTGAAACTGTGAGAAAAAGTCTGTCTGGTTGAGATTGAAAAGGAAGAGGACAAAAGAAAAAGCATGCGAAACAAACGCAAATTAAGAAACCGAAGAAAAAGTCTAGTTTATATCAATAATGACCTGTCAAAGAAGGACAGAATTGTACAGAAATATGTCAGAAAGAAAGCGCAAGAATTAAGAAAGGAAAGGAGAAAAGTGAAAGTAGGATATAAGAAAACATATTCCGATCAGAAAATATGGCGCTGGGATGGCATGAACCAAACGTTGGTGGTAGACACCAAAGCAAAAAACGAAGCACCAGCATGAAAAGGAAAGTAATGAAGACAAACAATGCGAAGAAAAGGATTACGAACTATGAAAACGAAACATAACAAGACAGTAATACAAAGGTAAAGCCGAAGAATGACAAGATACATTTAGCTACATGGAATGTCAGAGGAACCTTTTATGAAGAAGGAGCACTAAAAGAACTAATGAATGAGGCAAGGAAGTAGGTATAAAATCGATTTAATGGCACCTCAAGAGATAAAACAATTAGGATCGGAAATAACTGATATAGAAGATATGGTGCTCTTCAAAAGTGGAGGTAAAGATAGAATGCTTGGAACTGGTTTTGTAGTAGCTGAATGTATCAAGGACAAAGTGATAGCTTTTAATCTTATCTCTGATAGGATGTGTTCAATACGAATTAAAAGTAAGAAAAGGAATTGGAGTATAATCAATATTCATGAACCGTCAGAAGACAAAGACGACGAAATAAAAGATCTTTACTATGAACAGCTAAATGATGGATACGAGCGCCGACCTAAGCGTGATGTCAAAATATTAATGGTTGATTGTAATGCTAAAGTGGGAAAAGAACCTCTGTACACTGCAGTAACTGGTAACTATAGTAAACACGAAGTAACAAACGATAATGGTCAAAGACTCATTGGATTTGCCATGGAGAAAAACATGGTGGTGAAAAGCACGCAACTAAAAAGAAAAGAGATATACAAAGGTACGTGGGTCTCCCTAGATGAAAGGACGGTAAATCAAATATATTATATTATGATTGAAAGTAAATATATGAATATCATTCAGAAGGTAAGAAGTATTAGAGGAGCTGAAATCGACTCGGATCATTATCTCGTTAAAGTCACATGTGGAACGAGGCTGAAAGAAAAAGACAAAGCGAACAATAAAACGAAGAGAAAGTACAATATTAAAAACTTAAGGAAGTAGAAATAAAAAATAAATATGAAGAAGAAATAAATAAAATTCTACAACAATGTCACCAAAATTTACAGACCGATCAAGCCTAGAAACAAATTAAATCTGCCGTAGGAGAAGCTACCGAGAAAATAGTTAATTGCGACTCCAAGAGAAGTACAAACAAAGGTTGGTTTGACGAAGAGTGTCAGGCGATAGCAAAAGAAAAGAAGAAGATCAGACAACAAAATAAATATTAACAGATAAAAGACAGTGCAAAAAACAAGAATATAGAATAATTCGAGGCAGATTGAAAGCTCTATGTAGAAGGAAAAAGAGATACCACAATGTGTTGAAACCAAAAGAGACAAAAGAGAAGTTAAAAACAAAGAGGTGAGGTCGTTCTATCAAGAAGTTAAAAAGATGGGGAAATGTTAAAAAAGCCACTGTAGCTATATGAAAGGTAAATATAATAGAAAAATGTAAATATAAATGTAATAGAAATAAATGGTGAGGTGGACCACGAAGCAGTAGACAACTGGACGGTTGGAGAAGATGCGATAGTTGAAAGGCAGCCTACAGAGGAGGAGGTGGTGACAGCAATACAAGAAATGGAAAATAACAAAAGTCCTGGTAAAAATGACATATGCATAGAAATGATCAAGTTTGGTAAAGAACAACTACAAAGAAAAATATATCAGCTACTAGTGCAAGTATGGAGTGGTATGAGACCCGCATATGCCCTCTGCATAAAAAAGGAGACAAACTGAAGTGTGACAACTATAGAGGTATAGCCTTACTAGACACGGTATGCAAAATTTTGGCAAGAATATTAAGAACTAAACTAAATTGCTTCACGGAAAGAATCCTGCATAAATATCAGGCCGGTTTTAGAAAAGACAGATCTACTGTAGACCAAATCTTATCATTATAGGAGATACAAATGACTTGCTATGAAGATAAAGTTACCCTGCAAGTTTTGTTTGTGGATTTAAGACAAGCGTATGATAGACTCGATAGAGTCAAAATGTATCGAGGAATGGAAGATTTGGGTATACCAAAGAAATTGATCCGGCTAGTTAAAATGACACTAAATAACTCTACGTGTGAAATTGCTTGGCCGCGTCACATATCAGATCAATTTACGGTTGCAAAAGGCTTGAGAGAAGGAAAACCTTTATTCACTACATTATTCAACTTAGTGTTAGAAACTGTAATAAAAAAATGCAGCATGAAGGTGGAAAAAATGATCATGAAAAATGAGCACCAGTGCTTGGCATTTTCTGACGATCTAACGATCCTAGCAAAAACCGAGAAAGAATTAAGAAGAGTTGTGAAGAAAATCATCGAAGAAGCACAGAAATTCGGATTGGAACTAAATGAACACAGAACCAAATATATGATCATGGGAGGGACAGAAGGGAAAAAAGGAGACTTTAGTGTGAGGTCTGTAAGTGGTAAAAGCTATAGTTTTAAAAGGGTGGACAAATTTGAATACCTGGGTGTAGTTTTCGATGAAAATGGAAAAGAGAAATGGGAGTTCGAAGCCAGATTAGCAAAAGGGATAAAAAATTAGGTAGTTTAAGACCGCTACTGAACTCAAAATACGTTTTTAGACAAGGTAAACTCAGAATATATAAAACAGTAATTAGACCCACAGTAACATATACCGGTGAGACATGGACATTAAATTAGAAGGAAGAGGATACTCTGGAAAGATGGGAAAGGAAAATATTGAGACGCATATTCGAACGACGAAAGACAGAAGATGGTTGGAAGAGAAGAACCAACAATAAATTAATGGCTTTATACAAAGAACCTACCATTACCAAGTTCGTCAAGGCACCTAATGCCTAAACTAGTAATAACCAGAAAATTAATCGGCCCCAAAAGAAGAGGTAGACCCAGAACGAGGTGGATTGGTAAAGTGGAGGAAGACCTTAAACACGTGAAGGTAAGTGACTGGAAAAGAAAAGAACAAAATAGAAGCGAATGGAGAAATATTGTACACCAGGTCCTTCAGAGTAGTTAAGAATGTTGTATTATATATTTAAGTTAAAGTTTTGTTTAAAATAATTGTAATTAGTTAATGTTAGGATTATGTTTTAAAAAAATGCCCTAGACCTTAACGGCTTGTTGTACGTAAAAAAATAAGGATTATTATTTAAAACTTAAATTGAAATGAAAATTAAAATTAAAATTAAAATTGAAATTAGTGAATAGAGTCTATTGGCCACTGTCTCTTTAATCTTCGTCTGACTTCTGGTAGGAAGTATAGCTTCCTCGTTGGGATGGGCTGGTAGATATTCTAAATATTTTCTTAGTATCCTGATTTCGTCTTCAACGAACGTTATACCACTGTCATCATGCAGTGTTTGTTACTAACATACCACGTCACGTTGAAAATCATTCTGAGTATTTTGGATTGGATTCTCTGACTGATTTGGGTATTAGAAGGCTTTGTACATAGTTGCACTCCATATGTCCGTTTAGGCTTTTTTATGCACTTATACAAGAGAAGTTTATTATCTGTAGATAACTGTGAGGTTCGGCCTCTTAGCCAATTCATTTGACGTATTTTCATGTTGATTTTGATTTTTTTTGCGAAGATATGTGCTGTCCAAATAAGCTTTTGATCAAGTGTCATTACCAGGTAATTGACTTACTGTCAGTTTTTACTGGTAGTAATACGTTGTTCAGTCTGATTCTCAGACATATGATGTTCCTGTTGGTGAATCTAATTTGATTTGACGTAGTATGATTAACTTTGATTTTCCATCTATTCATCCAGTCTTGTAGTAGGTTCAGGTGTATTTGAAGGTTTCCTGATGCTACTTGGGGGGTCATCATCGATGAATATTATGGCGGTGTTATCTGCAAACGTGGCTACTGTAGTTGTATTTGTTGTTGGGATATCAGAAGTGTATATAAGGTACAGGGGGACTCAGGACACTTCCTTGAGGGACACATGATTTTATGGGATAGTAATGAGAGGTTTCTGTAAGAAATCTGACTGGAAAGTGACGTTCTGTCAGGTATGATTTTAAGTAGTAGATAGTGAGGAGTGGGAAAGAATGACTTAAAATTATATAAGTTGGTATAAGTTTATACGGGAGGCCGTCATGCCAAACACAGTCAAAGGCTTGTTCTCTATCCAGGAGGCAGCAGTGCATTTTTTTTCTCTTCTAGACGTACGTTAATGTTTTTAACAATTCTTGACTTTGTTGTATAGTTGAATAAGCTTCGCGGAAACCAAACTAGTGTGTTAGGATCACTGAATTAATTTCGAAGTCTTCTTAAGTTCTTTTGAGCAGAAGTCTTTCTAAGATTTTTGACATTATTGGAAGTAAGCTGATTGGTCTATATGAAGTAGTAATATTTGGTGGTTTATTTGGTTTACTAATCATAACTATTTGTGCGAACTTTCAATTAATCGGGTAGTCGGCTAATCTTATGATGCTATGTACATATTATATATCATTGTTAGTAGGACAATTGCTCTTCTCGGTAATTTTTTTAATATTAGCTCGATAGTCATGTCGAAGCCTGGTGCTTTGTAGTTATTGCGTCTAGAAGTTCATTCTTTCACATTATTAGGAGTAAATCATTTGATTGGTAGCGATATTTTTGCATGGAGTGTCTAAGACGTTTTTAACTTGTTTCTTCATTATTGTTATTAAGTTCAGGTGCACCAAAAACGTGTGAGAGATGTGCAGCAAAGGTTGATGCCTTTTCTTGTTCTGTTTTTCCCTAGCTTCCATCGGCTTTCCTTAGAGATGGTATGTGCTGTGTAGGCCTCTTAAATGATTTCGTTGCTTTCCAGATGCTCTGGTGTTCTTTTGACAGGCTGTTGATATAATCAGTTTCAAATGTATCATTCCTCGCGTCTTGTAGAGCAGTTTTAAGTTGCCATGTTATTCTATTGTATTTATTTTTATCTATAGGATTTCGACTTTTTTGTCATATGCGCCTGGCTCTTCTTTTTTGTGCAACAAGACGTTTTATATATACGGTATGTTGGTGTCACTTGTTCTTTGTCATTCTGAGGGGGTGTAACTATTTGAGCGGCTACATATATAGTTTGGGTGAGAAGAAGCACAGCATTATCGATATCGTCTGGTTGCTTTAATCTTATATTTAAATATAAATTTTCATTTATGTAAGACTTAAATACATTCCAGTTGGCCTTTGATGTTGTCAACTTGGGGATATTCGGATATTTATAATTTGCGTAGATAGTGTGACAATTATGGTAGTATGGTCGGTGGACAGATCCCAGGATGCTTGTATGTCAAAATAATTTAAGGCCATGCTATGGAGGATAAAGAAGTCGAGTAGATCTGGGATTTTGTTTGGATCTGATGGCCAGTAGGTGGGTTGTCCTGTAAATAAGTAAGAGCTGTTTGTGTTAGCTATGGCTTGTCTGAGATTTTTTCCCTTTGTCGTACATAGTTTCGACCTTCAGTCTGTATGCTTGGCATTCCAGTCACCTCCAATTAAGAATTTGTTTGATAGACTTTTGAAGAAGTCTTTATATTTTACTGTAGTGATAGTATGCCTTGGAAGGCTGTACATTGTCGCAATGTCAAAAGACCATGGTTAACAACTGATAAAGATTACTGCAGCTTGTATTTTTTTTGTCTGATACGTTGTTTCCTCATAGTGTGGTATGGTTGGAAATACAATAATGATGGATCTTGAACATCGTTCTTTCAGTGAAATGGGTTTCCGATATAAATAGAACATCAATTTATTTATTACTGTAGAAAGCATGTTTAAGATCAGGCTATTCTGATTTATTAATTGTGAAAACATAGTTTTGAATTCGTTAAGGAAACTTTTTATCATTTCGCCAATGTCACTGTTTGCATTACTTACATGTGTTCCACTTGTTATTTGAGCGTAAGTTGCATGATTTTGGTTATATGAGTTCGTATTATTATGGCTATTACCTATTTACATTTGTTCTACCTGTTGCTTATGTTTCAGTCGCGTGATTTTGATTGCTTAAGTTCGGATTATTCTGTACTGTACTGATTTCTGATATATTGCAGTTGATTGTTCGTTGTAGTGTGCAATGATTACCCTCCCGCTCTGTTTCTACTGCTAATTAACTCTTTTTATACCATGCATACTTTGTAATTTGTTGTGTGTGCTCCATTCCAGAGAGCGCATATGACAGGTGTATCTCTAGCTTTTTTACAATCGGCTGAGATATGGTTGCCTCCACATTTGACACAGTGATAAGTTCTATTACAGTATGTCTAAGAGTGCCCATATAATAGGCATCTGGTGCACTGGACAATATTATTCTTTTAATACGGTGGATCAATAACTATTTTCGCGTTGTTTATAAATTGAATTTCATATATTTTTTTATTATTTTGATTAAGTTCTATATCGACGTAGAACATCATTAGAGAGTCCTTACTTACTCTGGGTTTTATGTTTACAATATTGCGTACTAAATGCCCATGTTTTTCTATTTCACTGTTTATTAAGGTACGTATACATATGCGCGCCGCTCGGCGCGCGCGCTGTTCGTTTGTAGCATGTTCGTTAGGTTAGTACGTGTTTGCAAGAGGCGCACAAACGGCGCACATACGGCGCACTACGATCCACCTTCTGTCGGTTTTTCAACGAACACTTTGGTGGTTCGCATTACATATTTGGACGGGTTAGTGAAAGGTGTGTTGATTTTTGGCGCGTCTGAGTATTATAATAGTATATTATCTTAAAATATTTGGTAGTAATGGAGTGGTCAGAAGAAAATATTATCAAACTTATTGATGCTTACCGTGGGAAATCCCTATTGTGGGATCCTCAACATAAGGACCATTTTAAAAAACCACTTAAAGCCGATGCCTGGAGGGAAATAGAAGCTGAAATAAATATACATGCGGACCAATGTAAAAAAAAGGTGATTTCCTTGTTGTCTTCTTACCGGCGTGAAACAAACTGGCCATTACCAAGAAAGCACCACTCATCACAGAAATAGCGTAAGTTTTATCGCTTGACAGAGACATGATTATCTACAATTACTAAATGTTCGTCAGTTTTCTTTGGATCGCGGAAGGTTCGTCAAAATGAAAAATTTCAACGAACATTGAACGCGCCACGAACGCGCGGCGCACACAAGGCGCGAGGTTCGCGGCGCGCATATGTATACGCACCTTTAGATTAATGGGCACTGTATGATGTAGATTACGAATTACAATTATGCATGCTCTATCCTTTTTCATTTGATACGTATGATGCACATTTTCTTTGCTGTTTAAATGTCTTACCAGTTTTCGGTATGTTTCAGAGTAACGGGAATTTATTTTTATTGTGTTGTTTTTAATGCTGTATAATAGTATGTCTTTGTTTTTGTTACTTCTGATAGGCTATTAACCATTTTGTTGTATTCAGTAACACCATATCGTCCCCTTAATACTACAATTAGTTAACTCAAAATTTGGTATTTTTCAGGAGAACAGTTTTAAATTTGAAAAGAAACAAACCGTGCTGTATTACAATAAATTAATTTTTTTCTTACTATTTATAGCAAGAAGTTGAAATAAATCTAACTTCTGATTAATTGTAAGCGTTCTAAACCTTGTTTTAGTTTTTTTGTTATTGAAAATCAAGATATCTAGTTGTAGCAATTAAAATTTTTAAAAAACTTAAATATACCTAGTTGTCGACGTAGCAATAAGTACAACTTTTTAATACCGAAAAAGAAATTTATTAACATATTTTGATCAAAATATAACTACAAAGTAGAAGAACTTAACTAATAATTATAGCCAATATTTTTCTTTCACGCGGTCTCACAATAACAACAAGGTGGAAGGAGCAACAAGTGAAGTAGCGCTGAAGAATTATAAAGAGAATACGAAATATATGTGTATAAATAGAACGACACGAAGAGACAGAATAGGACAAAATGTGACGATCAACACCTTTAATTTCGAAAGAGTATAACGTTTTAAGTATCTGGGGGCCGTAATCACAGCTGACAACAATGTCACTGAAGAAATAAAAGACAGAATCCAATCTGCAAACCGCTGTCTATTTGCACTGGATAAGCTCGGACCTCACCACAAACAAGTATAAGATCAGAAGCAATATCGAATTAAAAGCACTTTACAACGACGCCGATATTGTCCAAGAAATTAAATCACAGCGACTAAGATGGGCAGGCCACGTGCACAGACTGCATAACGAAAGACTTCGGAAAGAATTTCCGAAGATCTCCGGAAAATGACCATTCCATTTGACCCTAGGTTGATGGAAGACCGAACAAAGTGGAAAAAAGTTGTACAGTCAGCCAAAACCCACCCAGGGTTGTAGCGCTACGTGATGATGATGATGGAGTTTCATTGGTATTTTTTGTACTGTTATTTTTGTCGTTTTCGTTTACATTTTGTAGAATCTGGCATTTATTGCTGGTTACTACCGTGTTTTCGTTTTTTGTTGGTGTCGGAGGATTAATTTTCCAGTTTTTGTTACTATGTTATATGAATTGGACGGCGTTATGCAGAAAGCTACCAACCCTCAATAGTGACAAACTGAGATAATCAAGTTTAAAGTTTTTATTGATTTAAAAAATCTGTAGGATATGTTGCTACTACTTTGTAACTTTTTTTTGACTGTGGATAAATATTTTGGTATTTTCTACATGTTTAAATATTTTAATTGTAAATTAAAAAGAGAAATGGCAAATTTTTGTGGATTGGTAGGTTTCTGCATTTTGCAAAGTGGGAAATTAATACCAACAATATTAAATAAAAACAACAGTAAAGTTAGAAAACTTATTTTTATTTACAGGAAAGTTAAGGATATGAATATTTAACGTATTAATTTAATAAAGTTTAATATTAATCTACTTCATCCACTTCAAAATCTAGATCTTCAACATTGACATTGTAACCCTCAACATCTTCAGTTACATTGGCACCCTGCAAATTTTGATAAAAAGTCAATGCATCAGCAGGAATAAGGTGCATCATTTCCTTTAAATTTTGTAATTTCGCCTCAGCGATAGGCTTTCCGTTAGGCCACAGTGGTATTAAATCGCTAAAGATTTCTTCGTTAGCAGTTCTACCTCGAGAAGATTTTTTGATAGAAATTTTTTGATACGGTTGTGAAAAATCGTGTTGTTGTATCATTAGCCGAAATGGGTCAGACTTTTCTATTTTGATTGACCTAATCTTCAACCAATTAATTTTTTCTTTATCTTCGGTCACTTTGCGATTAGTAATTTTTTTCTCAATGTTTATTACGCCTAAAAAATCTTCGACGTGCATTTGGGTTACTACCAATGGTTTCTGCTTTCTACAAGAACGCATTACCTCGATATAGTCATTTGGGGTATATAATCTTTGCTGTCGTTTAAGAGCCGACTCAATATCACTGAAATCAGTGTCGTTGGGCAAAAAACTATGACCAGAACAGAGATATTTTACGGTAATGCTTTCTAGGTTTGTGCGTGTCCCATGCAAAATTGCTTTAAACATAAGTATTAACTTAATATTTCGATTTTGCCCACCGCAAGAATCACACCAAAGCGTAAGATGTTTGACTTCTGGAGTTAATTTAGTTGTAACATGTTTTATAAGGCAAGAGCCTATTTCTTGGGCGCCCCTTCCAGCTGAACCTTCTACCCAAACGTAGCAGTATCCTCTATTTTCTTTAGCACTGTGTATTCCTGCATTATACACCCACAACTGACGCTTATAAAATACGATGCCTGTAGGTATTCTGGGAAGCGGTAGGGTTTTTTCCAAGTCAAAACTTAAACACTCATGATCTGTTTGTTCATTCGCTATCTTGAAATCATCTCTTCTCATTTTCTGTGCCTCCTCTGCAACTTTCAAATGCTTCGTATGTTCCTGCTTGAATTCTTCTTTTTTTCTTCATCCTTTTCATTATCTATTTTCATTTTAAAAGTATCGCAAACATTGCAGGTGTCTTTTTTTAATGGCTTTATTTTCAAATTAAATTTCGTGTAGAAGATGTTCTTGTATGACATTAAGCTTACGGGATTGGTTTCTTCCTGCTTGTACATGTCATACATTTGTTGTAAAGTGATACCAGGTGGTAAATATTTCGCCTCTGTTTGTTCCCGACGGTAGTGTGAAATGTATTTAGGTATTTTATTAATATGACTAACAACTGCTTGAATTCGTTCATCTGCTAATTTGTTTTTGCCTCCCTGCTTTAAACCTCTTTGATCACCAATAGGAGCCCGACCATGAAATTTCTTTAAAGCAGTGTTTACTCGAAATGTAGTTACCTTTAGAGTATTTATAAACATTTCTCTACACACTTTTGTGTCCTTTATTTTATAAATTCGAGAGAATTTCCTTTTTTCAATATTTCTACCGTAAGACCTTTTTTTTTCAATCTCGGATACACTAGCAGCAATAAAATTAGTTTGAGCATCATATGAATTTAGCGACCAATACCTCTCAAATTCATATTTTCGACTTTCAACAGAAACATTTTCTGCACATTTAGATGTACAATTACAATGGAAATCGGCAAACTCCTTAGGTTGGACTTGAACACTTTTATAGTTAAAATATGGTTTATTGGTGTACATCCGTATCTTTTTTTCTTTTCGAGTTTGATTAGGAATTTTTAGCTTTCTCCCTTTTTTTGGTCTTTCATTCAAAGCTGAATTAATTTCTTGGACAGCATCGACTTGGGAATCGTTATCTGCAACAACATGGACGGGAATATTTTTGTCACTGATACCTTCAGGTTGGTTTATTTCTATTTCTGATAAAGAATCTTCCTGTTCAACTTCATAATGGGGATCTGCCACTGAGTCATCACTATTTTCTATAAAATTTTCCTCAGAAATATTATCGCATATATCAAATGTAGAAACACCAACAGATGTAAGAGTTGTTAGAATATTATTTTCAGAGACTGTGCCTTCAGTTGTGGCAATTTGAACAGCAACCATTGGCGAATCTGTTGTTTTCTGCTCCGGTCCATAAATATCGTCTGAAAAGATAAATGGTGTTACTAAGGTATATGCTAATAATAGTAGGTACATTGTGTACCTAGTAGGAAAAGCTTAACATTCCCGGACGATGTAAAGATTGCCGTCTGGCATAAATAACATTTCCGTACAGTTATTTTTCGTTTCCAGGCAACGGCTAAGTGTAAGGAAATATCGAACGTTTCTTTCAAAAGTGTTGTCAAAAATGTCTAAATTCCTGACCGATTTTCGGAAAATAATTTTATTTAGAATAAACGGGTAATTTATTACATTTATCTACTGAAGTTAAACTAAAAAACAATAAGTAATTATTTATTTATTTAATAATAAAAGATACTTGCCTGGATTTGTCTTTTTTGCCAGAGTAGCCTTACCCTCTTCTACAATCATTTCCTCAGAAAATTTGTCGCATTTAGTAAGTGTAGCAACTGAAACAGGTGTGAGAGTTGTTGAAACATCATAATAACTTGGAGGTAGTGAGTTCTCAGATGTGCTGATTTGGACGGCAACATTTGGCGGATTTGGTCGTACTACGGTTTTCTCATCACATTCATAAAATATTTTATCTAAAATAAACATATTTTATTAATGCGAACGTGCTGACGCATGTTATGATACATAATACCGATCGTAATGGACCCAGGCCCCATAAACAAAACCAAAAATATTTACATATTTTAAGTAGGTACCTAAGTAACCAATTTGATTACCTAATTTATTTAGTCTAGTTTGTTTAGTTACAATCCGTCAGTAAGCTTTTGTACCAAAATTTGAAGGATAAAAATTAAATATTATAAAAATACAAGATACTTGCCTGAATTTTCCTGTATTGTAAGAGCAGCCTTTAAAATCCTAACACTTCGATTACTGTACATTATGCTAAATAAAAAGTGTACTTTCAACCACTTTTTCACTGTATTCAAAGTTCTTTTTAACTATCTAGACAATCTAGACCACTACTAAAACACATTAAACACGCCGGTAATCCGGTAAACCACACGCAAAACAATACATAAAATTATTAGGTTAGATTATAACTGTAGAGTTGTAGAGCTTAATATTTGCAGAAAGCTACCAACCCACTTGGATGCAAGTGGCGCTTTATTAAAATTCTACCAAGTGGGTTGGAAGGTTTCTGTAAATTAAAAGTATACTACCAAGTGGGTTGGTAGGTTTCTGCAAATTAGAATATCAGATAAATTTAATATGTGGCTTAGCATTTTTATAGTTTTATAGGTTATATATTAATCTAGAGGTGGTAGGTTTTTACAGAATACAGAACTCGTATTTTGTTGTCCAAATATGCATCCAACCCAATATCTGATATATTGAGGGTTGGTAGCTTTCTGCATAACGCCGTCCAATTGTCATTCATGGATGTTCGATGACTCAATATCGCTGATTTCCCCTGAAGATTCTTCACATTGTAATGTATGTGTCATCTCAATATAATCAGAAGCTTCCTTTTGAGGTGTTGATAATATGGGATTTATTTTAGGATTGTATTGACAGTTTGTGGAAGATTGTGATAGTGCTTGGTTAGAAACATAATAAATGGTTGTTTAAAATTTGTGCTGAATTTAGTAATAAATTTTGTGGAAAAAGAACATTTCGGCATTCTGGTTAAATTCGCTGTTGCTGATATTAAATATTTATAGGTTGACCATTTGCAGTAGCAGTATAAAAAGGAACACTTACCGATAAATCTATTGGAGCACACATTTTAATTGTTAAAACTGTAAAGTTTAATTTTTAAATAGTTTATAAATAGTATATCCACTTGGTACATGATAATGAAGGTAAAAACGGGGCCGGAGCCCGTTTTTAATCAGCACTATAAACTTTCGCTCAATTTGTATCGATCTTTACAGGTCGAGAGTCATTCTTATAACTATTCATTATTTAAAATAATTTTTGTACGGATTACGATTGAAATATCAACTTTGTCCTTTTATGGTACAGACTATGGAAAAAATCCTTTAAATATATTACAAGAATGCATCGATATTTGCATTTTTCGCTAGACATATTTAACTTCGCTATGCGCTCACTAAAATATTTATATAAAAATTCCGTCAGAGGACAAAGAGAGAAAAAAGTAAGGGGAGGGCGTGTTGTAATCCGCCAGCGTAACGTCTTCCCCAACATTTTCATCCAAATCTGAGAAAAATAACAATGTAGTTTAGGAATAAAAGACGACGTTTCGTCCTATCAGTCTTTCTCTTCTTCTAACACCGGCGAAAAGGGGTTATTTATGGCCATCATATGACGGCGGCGATAAAAACATCCACAAACTGGAGGTCGTTTCAAAGATATTCTCGAATTTTACACAGATTTTCCAAAGTTTCACTCACGTCTTTGTCGTACAAATTGCCCGGGAAGCTGTGGACAATGAAATTTTCATAGCGGATCCGAATGGAATATTGTACTATTAAAAAACAGAATATTTTTTAATTCCTCTAAAAAAATTAATAACAACGATTTATAATTTTTAAATTTTTCATTTTTACGAACACAAAGTGATTGCCATTAGATGTTTGTGTAATGTTAAGGAATATGTTCTAAAGCAGTATGCAGTCATTTTTTAAATAACAAATGTCAAAAAATAACTTCTTTCAAAATAATGATTTTATTGAAAAATAAAAAAATTAAAACTGTACATTTTTTCTGTTTTCTTTTCTCTATAAAATTACAATTAAGTCGTGATTGTTAATACTGTATATTTCCAATTCTATTGTGAATTACACTCCTTATTCGATTTGTCATTAAATTGATCAAATTCTGGATGCCGTTTTAAGGAAAAGCTTTCCACTCTTCAATGAGCGCCAACCGAAGCTGCTCATGATTTATTGAAGCAGGTTTTCTATTTCGTAACCTTCGTTTAAGTTGGTTCCAAACATGTTAAATGGGTTCAAATCTGGACTTTGAGCCGGCCAGTTCATTTTTGACTCACCGATAGTTTCCAGATATTGCGTTACCATCCTGGCTTCATGGAGCCGCGTGTTGCTTGCATAAAAATTAAGTTTTCGCCGACAAACCCAGCAAAAGGCATTGCATGCTCATCTAGAATTTCGATAATGTATCGGTAATACGAGATCAGTAGGCTCCTCGAATGAAATGCCTGTCCAAAACATTACCGAACCTCCTCCAAAAGCAACACGTACTCATCGAACATAAGCAGCATGTCGTTCCCCACGTCTTCTGTACGAGGGTGGATTGATATAAAACTAGCCTTTGATAGAAAAAACAAGTTTTTTGGAATTAGATCGATTTATTTCCCAACATAGTCCCCTTTTAGCTCGATACACTTAGTAAGACGATGTTTTAATTTTTTTATCCCATCCGAATAGTACTTTTGCTCGAGCTCTTCAAAATAGACGAAGTTTCAGCGACGACTTCATCATTTATTGCGAAATGGCGTCCTCCGAGCCATTTTTTTTAGGTTTGCAAACAGGAAAAATCGCTGGCGGCAAGATCTTGGGAATACGGTGGGTGTTCAACCAATTCATAGCCTAATTCGTGGAATTTCGTCATGGCGACGGCCAGTCGATGAGCCGCTGCATAGTCTTGGTGAAAGAGAACTTTTTTGCGTTCCAAATCGGGACGTCTTCGACGCAATTCGGCATCGAATCGATCCAATAATGCTGCGTAGTACTCACCATTGATTGTTTTTCATTTTTCCTAGTAGTCAATGTGGATGATGCCCGTCGCATCTCAAAAAACACTCACCATAACTTTGCCGGCCAAATGTGCCCTCTTTGCCTTGTCACGTTTGCTCCACTGTTTCGACTGTTCTTTGGTTTGTGTGTAATAATGCACCCAAGTTTCATCAACGGTTATAAATCGGCGAAAAATTCATTCAGGTGCGTGATTATCGACACTTCCACGGTTCGAACTATTGAACGTTCAACACATCTTTACAAAGTACTAAAAGATCATTGGTTTAAATGGAGAGAACACAAGAAGTTGTATGTTATGAGGAAATGTCAATATGTTTCTGATCGCGACAAGAATGACATCTGGTGAAAAAAAAAGATATTAAATGCTGGTTAATGTAAACGGTAAAATAAAATTGAATTGCGTGAATTAAAAAGTAATTTTTGTTTTCGAAACTCTTTGAAAAGTTTTAGTAGTTGTTGCGTAACAACGACATTTAATATTTTTATTCCATTTTGTATCATATTATCATATCACACTTTATATAAGTTTTAAAGTTTAGATTTGTACCATTCTTTTGTACCATTTAATAATTTGTACTGGCACTATGGGTTGTATTCAAACTAACTTTCTAAAAATAAGTTTCTAAAGTTGTCAGAGAATCATGACAATAAAACGATCAACAGCAATGCAAGCGACCTACTCAGGTAATTTTACCAATGAATGGAGAGTTGAAGGTTGCGAAGTGTAAACAGATCCTTTATGTACGTCAAAGATCAAGGGGGCGATTGCTTAATTTTAAGAAACCGTAATGAGCTCAGCTTTATTCGGACAGGCAAGTTGAGATCAGTTCGAATCCAGCATTAAGTGAGCTTGAAGCCCCTGTTAGAGGTAGTCGCACTTCAGAAAGTTTAACACAGTCGGAATATTAATAATTTTACTTAACTCGTGTCTACCGCATCACCAACAAATTCCTTAGTTTTTTTCTGTACATAAATTCAAGACGACTAAATGTCGCAAATCCGCTGTCGTAGGCAAGTTCTTGGCGTCCAAAATACGTTGTGGTAATTGTTTAAACAGACTTTCTTTGCGAAACTTTCATTTTTCCCAGTTTTCTGGGTAGTTACAAAAAGCATACAAAAGTTAATCCATTTCTTCAAGGACAAAACTTGCTTTCCACCCAAAGGAAAAACTAGCGACCTATGACTGGTGCGCAAACCAAAGGCATCAGGACGATGAGTAAGGACAAACACACCTGCATCCTGCATCGTTGCAGAGCTGTGGCGATTCCATGTATGCTGAATGGTAGCCGTATGAAAGCTAATGTTGACAATATTTGTAAGCATCAATAAATTATCATTGCAATAAAGGATGGGAAAATTTAGTAACAAAGAGAAGATAGAAATTTTGTTTATGACGTGAGATTGAGATACGTGTTTGAGCACAGATTCAAGGAGGAGTTTAGCTGGCACATTTACAACAGTATCCAGATAAATTTTAGATTTGAAAGAAATTGGGAGTTACTCGGTTTAATAAAATTTGAAAACAACATTACAGAAATATAAAGTTGTATGTGTAATAAAATATTACAAGGTATTTTATCAATATGTTTTAATTATATCGAACATTTTGACATTTCTTTTATTTCCTTTTATTTCTGTTGTATGTATTGAACATTATTAAAAGGCAAATATATTTCAGAACTCGAAAAAAAAACCTTAAAAATAAATTTGAACATCTGATTTTCAATTTGGCGTCTGTAAGCCTGAGATATATTTCTGAGATATTTATTGAATAAAAAACCGATTAATTTATTTTTATTGTTTGTCTTGTCAATTTTATTAAATTTTATAAAATCAGTAACTGTATTTAAATCTAAAGTAAATTTAAATATAACAATAAGAGATTATTTTACTGTTTTTCCAGAAGCTCTACACTTATAATTAAATTAATTTTTACAAATTTGACTCTTTTTTTTGTTTTGAGAACAATATACATTTAACTTTATATTTTAAATGTGGTTGGATCATTCGCGCTTTTTGCATGATCGAGTTTCAGAAACTAACACTAAAACTCGTTTACTAAGAGCAGGAAATAATGCTGTAAATAAATACGTTCATGTTTAGCCTCGTTTCGTGTGCCGATAACATCTTCTGGTGCATTCATAACAGAAAAATGTCGCATATTATAAACAAGCCGACGCCATTAGGGCAGCGAACACGTCCTGGAATTGCTGTAGGCGGACATAGATAGAATTGAAAACCCGATATTTATTCCGAAATCGTACTGGGCAACTTTAGTTGTAAAAGTATTTGTTTTAAATATACTAAAACGTTAAATATTGTTTGTTAGGAATTGTAGTTCTGTGTTGGACAATTTTTCTAGTTGCTACTACGGTGGTTCAATGGAAATAGGTCTCAAAATTAAAGTTATTTTTAAACGTAATTTCTATAAACCGAATTTATTTATTTATTTATTTATCTAATACACGTTATAACCCAATTAGCAGTTAAAATTTCAATATACAATATCACAGTTAGGATTCAAAACTTGAAATTACTTATAACAGAAAGTCAATGTAAAAAAGTTTAAATAATGTGACTAAAAATCTTACATACCTACTTAAAATATAACAAGAACAAAATTCAATAATACCAATATACATATAACAAAAAAGAGGTCTTTTTAACTTAGTTAAAATTATAATAAAAATATCAAAATCAAGAACGTTTAATAGCCTCATGTATCCATCTACACAAGAGGTCACAAAATATTACAATCACGAAAAATGCAACAACAGAGGAAGAAATTACACAAAGATTAGGACAAACAAGAACAGCAATCTGACAACTTAACTCAGTACGGCAGGATGGACACCTAAATATAAAGACAAATCACAGATTTATAAAACATTAGTGCGAATTATTATGATATATGTGGCTGAAAATTGGATTATAATCAAGAATAAACAGCAGTAAGATAGTATCTAGTAATAGAAATGGAATGCTTGCGAAGATCCTGCAGAGTAACAAGAATGGATAAAAGAAGTAATGACAAAATAAAGCAAAGAACATCAATAGAAACAGACATACTGTAACATTTTTTTTATTATTAATAAATATATTAAATTATTTTTAATTCCTTTTACCCCCGTGCGATACGCCGATGATTAGGAATCCCCGTGTTTACGATAGGAAAATATTATTGTAGACACCAAGCTGAAATGGAATTCCCTAATTAAGAAAGGTTTTTAATCCTTCCGTCTTAATACTCTGTATGAAAAGAACAAATGCTTTCCGGTATGCAGTTTCTTTTTCATAAATTGGTAATTTTCGCCGAAGGCCCGTATCTTTTGACAATAATATAATCCTAAGGATTTTAATATTCTCAGGTCCAATTGTTAATACCGATTATTTTACCTCAAACTTTCCAATAGTCGTTAAGGCCTTACCTTCTGAGAAATACATACGACTGTCCGATGATTTTAAGTGGGGGATATACCTTCTTCTTCTTTTTTCTTGGATAGTTGGTGAAATTTTTAGGGAACCAACTTACTTCTCGGTGGGCTCTTGTTGAGTGAAGTGATATCTCGTGATGCGCTTTGCTCACGATATTTCTTATCTTATCGTCGCTGTGAATTATTTTCTAAGTGTGTGTACACTTCATATTTGAGTTTTCTTTCCTTAGACTATATTAAATTATATATAGTTCTACACTACCTTTAATGGTTATTAAATTCAGTGTTTAGTACCAGAAAAGTATTAAATTCAGTGAATTAAGCTGCCTTCGTCAAGATCTACTGTAAGTAATCTTTATCTACAATTATCTGGGCGAGTAATATGGTATGGTACCATATCACCTGCCATTATCTGGACGTATCATCTATATCTTCACCTGTAGATTGCCGATTTTTGAATGTAATTGAACCATTCAAGAAATTTCTATAAATATTACCTATGAACATACAAGTCTCAGTTTTTTATTAAATAATAGTGCGAGATAGTTAATTGACTTAACCAAGTGCGGTTTGGTTTATGTTTTCATTCCTGTAACCTTTTTGTTTTTTTTTTGTAAATTTAGAGTTAAGTAATTTTTGCTATCTTTTGTATTTCCTATAATTTTTGTTCATTATCTTTCCTATGATATCTCGAGATACGCCAAACTATATTTGTATATGATTGCCTTATATATCTTGGTAAAGGTATTTTTTTATTACATTATAGCTTAATTTTATACATATATAACACCATTTCATAGTTGTGTATTTTTATTACCTGGGTTGCATTTAGCAGCATCATAATTTTGTGTTTAATATATTGTTATTGTTTTATGCATGTATTTTATTTGTCGGCTCCTAACAAGTTCCCTGATAAAATAATAGCTCTGAACAATTACTATCTTTAAATATTACTATGCTTTTGAACTGTAGAAAGATCAGGCTGATTAAGTTTCGTAGGTAAGTAAGTGTAATACTTAATATATTTATTATTTGTTTATATATTGCGTTGACCAGATTTATTTGATAATTTACTGTTGGTATCTTTCCTTGGGTTTGATCTCTGAACCTAAATATCTTTTCTTATCTCTTTTCTTTTCTAAGGTTTTCTTAATTTTCTCCTTAACCCCAAAAAATTGAGTGGCGCCCTGTTTCTATCTTCTCTTATCTTTGGTAATTTTACCCATCTATCTTTTTGTTTATTTCTGTATCTTTTCTAATATCTCTTATCCTATCTTTACCTATTTCTTCCGTTGGATCCATTCCCGGTTCCAAAAGCTAGTTTCGAACCCACGACTCGCTCTCCACCAACCATCTGGCTGCCGTCCGCAGTGTCTCCATTGGTTATCTTTCTAGCACCACCCAAAAAAGATTTCCGAGGTTACAATATTATAATGGACTTTATATATTCTTAATATATCCATAAGCCATTTCATGAGTCAAAGGCTTTCTTGTAGTCAATAAAGGCAGACAAGAGGTTTTTTGTTTGGTGCATGCCTGGTTAGAAATGCCTGAGTTAATAAAAGTTGTTTTTTGCATTCCATGGAACTCTTACCGCATCCTTTCTGTTGAGATTATATGATATTGTTTAGAGTACAGTGTTGGTAGATTTACTGGGCTACCCAGGATGTGACCAAATTATACAAAGTTGGAAGGCTAGTATTAGGACGGTACTTGTCTGTATATTGGGTATTATTGTGATCCTTCAATATTAAATAATTTGTTCCCTGAGTTAGCAATGCAGGTATTTCCTGCAGATTATTAGAAGTAAGATGATTAATTAGTAATAATAAGCACTCGTGAGCACTCCAGAACTTCATAAGCCTAAAGTTTTAAAATCCGTTTGGTCCAGGAGATTTCCACTTATGCAGCTCTATGATGATATTAGAAGGAGAAGGTATAGTAGATATGACGTTTTCTGTATTTTGCTTTCACGGGAGGTAAGTAGACGTTACACCTAGTAGTAATGCCTATATCAGCATTTATGTATAATAATATTTGAATAATATATAAAGCATTTATGTACCTATAATAATTATAAGATTGAAAAACAAAAATATTATTGTTGAATTTTAGTTCCTAGATAAAGTATCTAGAGCTCAAAACAATTAGTTGACGATTTGTAAATGCCTTTCTTTTGTCAGTTTATTTTTACAGCCATAAAATACCAGTTTTAAATAAAATAGAAAGACCAGTGTTTCAAAAGTGACCTTATTGCACAATATCGACCAGCCCATAACTTGCAGACCAACAATAAAAAACCTTTTACTACCACATCGTGCACTAGAGTATGTTACAGTTGTTAAACTGAAAGAATTCCCATTATCCCACTACACGGTCGAGTCTCTTTTTACTGTTACTGACCTGACATGATGAATGAATGAATTCGCAGGTAGCTAAGAAATCCCGTGTTTGACTGATGCATCTTCTTGGCTTGCTCGTTCATGTTCATTCACTAGTTTTGTTGTAAATCTAAATACAGTTTCTACGATTCTCCGACAAGTTTGTACTGTGAGGTAGTTTGTTAAAAGTTATTGTAGCGTTCAAGGGAGACAAATTTATTTCTTTGTTAGGGAAATATTGTGGTAGATTTATTACTTACCAAATATGAATTTGAATATTACGGTTTTATTGCCGCCTTTGATAACAGGAATGGAACGTTTTTAATTATTTATATGCTTCAACAGTGACATAATAATAAATTATTGTCTGCGGTTCATTTTTAATATTTACATATTAATTAGTTTTAAATTAATTAAACAAATTAATTTTAATTACTATTAAACTGGGAATAAGCCACAATTAAAGATAAAAATACGTTTATTGACGTTTCAATTTCCACTTCGGAAATCGTTCTCAAAATACAAACAGTAAATTAAACAAATTTTGTTTTTTGTTACATAGTGAAAAATTCTTCTAACAATTTAATTTTATCTGACTCATTTATATTGACAATTCAAACATACATTATGCAAATTCCTCGGAGGAACGTAGTAGGATCTGGTTACCAATATTGAAAGATGAAGTTATTAATAAGAAAATACCAGTATTAGTAAGTCAGTAACATATAGAGGATAAATCATTTATGTTTTTTAAATAACGTAACATATAAAATCAGAATTTTGATGTTTGTTGAAGGTAAACTAAATTCACGAACAAATACTTACCATGTCGGGATAGTATTATGAGGTTTTTTTCCTGGTTTTTCCTCATAATTTACTATGGAATCACTAACAGGAGAATTTTACTGTCATCATGTCATGTGTTTGTCTTTTTAAAGACGAATTACATGCTATGATTTTTTCTGACGGATATTCTCAAGTTAAAGTTGATTTCATGTAATCGAATGAACTATCTTATAAGTAAAGTCGTCCCAGGAGCGCAACTCAACAATATTGGCAATATCATTTTAAAGTCGTCTACTTTAAAATGCATAATGTATGTCTGAATTGTCAATATAAATGAGTCAGATAAAATTAAATTATTAGAAGAATTTTTCACTATGTAACAAAAAACAAAATTTGTTTAATTTACTGTTTGTATTTTGAGAACGATTTCCGAAGTGGAAATTGAAACGTCAATAAACGTATTTTTATCTTTAATTGTGGCTTATTCCCAGTTTAATAGTAATTAATTTACAATGCCACAAGAAAATAGCTTCAGAACAAAATTAATTTTAATTAAAATTTGATCTCAGGGCTCTTTTTATCGTTAATTATAATAAGTGGCGTCAAAGTATTCTTTAAGTAGTTGCCTTTGAGGAAAGCATGGACAATAGGAAAATAAATTAAACCAAATAGCTTGTTACGTTGATTTTGAAAAATCATTTGACAAAGTAAGACATGAAAAATGAGTCCAAATTCTAAAGACAAAAAACATAAACCAGAGGCACTCACGAATAATATCAAACCTCTACTGGAATCAAAGAGCACAAATCGTAATAGATAACGAACCCAGTCCAGAAATTAAAATCAGGAGAGGAGTTAGGCAGTGATGTATTATGTCCCCATTACTATTTAATGTATATAGTAAAGCCATTTTTGAAGAAGCATTACTATCTCAAAGTAAAGGAATAATAATAACGGAAGATCTATTAACAACATAAGATATGCAGATGACACGGTGATTATGTAAGCTCTGCTGAACAACTCCAATTATTGCTAAACAAAACAAACAGTTTTTGTGAAAAATATGGACTAAAAATAAATATAAAAAAGACAAATACATGATAACAAAGAAAACAAATATACCAAAAAATTTGGGAAATGTACCGATAGAAAGGGTTGATCAATACAAATAGCTAGGAACCTGGATTTCAGACAATAATGATCAATCAACCGAAATAAAAGCCAGGATAGAAATAGCAGAAATGCGTTTGTAAAAATAAACACAATTCTCTGCAACAAAGACCTTAGCTTAGAAGTGAGAGTAAGAGCACTGAGATGCTAAGTGTTTTCGATACTGCAATATGGACTTGAAAGCTGGACATTGAAGCAAGAACACATAAATAAGTTACAGTCCTTTGAAATGTGAGGGGGATGTTTAGAATAGCATGGACACAGAAGAAATTAAGGACACACTAACACGGAAAGTATTGCGAGAAATGGGCAAAGAATGCGAAATAATAAACACAATAAAAATAAGAAAGTTACAATATCTGGGACACGTAATGAGGGGACAGCGATATGAAATGCTACGGCTGATAATACAGGGAAAGATAAGAGGAGGAAGGAGTGTAGGAAGAAGGAGAGTGTCATGGTTGAAGAAGTTAAGGGACTGGTTTAAATGCAGTTCTATAGAACTCTTCAGAGCAGCAATCGATAGAGTAAATATAGTGATGATGAT
This sequence comes from Diabrotica balteata, assembly GCA_918026665.1. NCBI lineage: Eukaryota > Metazoa > Arthropoda > Insecta > Coleoptera > Chrysomelidae > Diabrotica > Diabrotica balteata. Next base: position 98,568,876 of record OU898283.1, on the reverse strand, counting down.
ATCCAACCTCCGATTGGGAGGCGACACTTAAAGAACAAGTAGAAGTTGAATGCTCGAATAAATAAATTTTAATCAAATGAATCGCTCCTAGATCATTTAGGGACATTTCGTCAAATTAATCTATCCAGCCATAGAGATAGAATGTCATAAACATTAAATGATACATTATCACAACACGACACAAGGACAAACAGTTTAAAAAATTATAGAAAATCGACGATGCTACAATATATTGTGTGGTATCAGGAGAGACAAATGATGTGTCGTGTTGTGTTAATGTATCATTTAATGTTTATGACATTCTATATATATATATATATATATATATATATATATATATACGTATTATATTGTAATAAATGTACAATAGTGCTCTTTTACAGTTTGTCTTGTATTTTTTGTTTTTCTCTGTTTAATTTGATCAAAGTACGAAAAATTAGATGCTTCGGCTATAATATGAGCGAAAAAAAAAAATACGCAATCCCTTAACTAATCATCCAGGGAAATATTAAAGGCAAGAGAGGAGTAGGTCGCAAACAAATGTCGTGGCTATGAAACATAAAGAACTGGACACGCATAAATAACACTGGCGATCTTTTGCATGCCGCAAAAGACAGACGTCTGGCGTTAAGATAATTGGCCAACGCACTATAGGTGTACGGCACGCTAAGAAGAAGAATGTATTTCTTAAATCCACACAATCATTGAAAAATTATTCATGCTGTTTAAAAATATCTTTCTATGGAACGACACTGTTATTGACAAAGCAGATCAAATTCAAATTTGTCATCATAATACGTTTCTGTTCATTGTTAAAAATTATTTGATGGTTGTGGGTTGTATTGGTGTTATTTCATAATTTTAGCAAAATACACAATCAGCAAAAATCTTATTTAAAACATGCGAACGGATTTGAAATCACAATCAATGCAGTGTTAATGCTTGTTTAGAATTGGCTGTTAAATAATTTGTGTTCGATTGTTTCGTTTGTTGTACAACCCTCGTCCTTTTGGGTTGTAGTAGTTTATTTAAGTACCTATTTTTTATAGTAGTGTAGTGAAGCGGTACTTTAAAGCAAAATGAGAAATTTGGAAGAAAATAAAACAGCATGTTATCTCTAGAAAAATGGCGTTTTCTTCTGAAAGTCGAAAGTTATTTTAATTCGAGAAAAAAAATAATATGGGTCCATTGACATCTGTTCAGAAATGCATATGCAATACTTGCGGTATCTCAGAGAGGATATTCCGAAGAATTAATAACATAAGTGAGGGTGAAATAAATAAAGTAAGCAAGAGAAATCGCAGACATCCAAAAACTTTAGATTGGCACTAGTCAATTAAACTTGCAATTAAAAATATCATATATAATAAGCATAAGGCCAAAGAACATGTAACAATTACTGCTGTGTTACAGAAAATACAAGACAAGAAACTCTGTGATATTAGCTTAACAAGTTTTAGGAGTGCGTCGAAACATGTAGGTTTTCGATATAAAAAAACAAATAATAGACAAGTATTGTGTAAACTCTCTAATGTTCTTTCAAAACGGTAACATTTTTTAAGAAAATACATGAACAAAAGAATGTTACCATGTTTCGTGAACGGTGGAAGAGTGAAACACCCTGCATATAGGGAAGTTTATATCTAAACACAAACGTATATCAATATTGTTCTTTAAAGTTTGTTAAGAAATACTTTACATTTCTCTTGCTAGATATTTTTGATAAAAATTCAAAGTTCCAGGATTTCAAAATCATTTAGTATAAATAACTTATTTCTGTGTACAATTGCATTTGTACTCTTATAATCTATCTAATTAGCCTTCTTCGGTCCATCTTTGGACATAGGCCTCCCCAATCCTTTTCCATTCTTCTCTGTCTGTCGCAACAGTCATCCATCTAGAGCCCACGTGCTTCTTGATATCATCTGCCCATCTCATTTGGGGCCTTCCTCTGCTTCGTTTATATTCCCACGGTCTCCAACTTATAAGAATTTTGTTCCATCGGTCTTCTTTTTGTCTTATATTGTGTCCGGCAAATCTCCATTTCAATTTTGCAACTTCTTGTCTAACATCCCTCACTTTTGTTTTCTCTCTTATCCACTCGTTTCTCTTCTTATCCATTAGTCTTATGTGCAACATTTGTCTTTCCATTGCTCTTTGGGTTTTTATGATTTTGTCCATGTTTGCTTTTGTAAATGTCCACGTTTGGGAGCCATACGTAAGAACAGGGAGTACGCATTGATTATATACTTTGGTCTTAAGATGCTGTGGATATCTTTTGTTTTTAAGAATGTAGCTTAGTTTGCCAAATGCCGCCCATGCCAGTCTAACTCGTCTCTTGATCTCTGCTGTTTGGTTCTCTTTGTTAAGTTTTATAGTTTGACCAAGATATATATAATCCTTAACTTGTTCTATTTCATCTTGTCCGATTCTCATTGTGATGTCTTCATCTGTATTTGTTATAGTTTTGGTCTTGCTGTAATTCATATTAAGGCCTATCTTTCCAGCTTCTACGTCCAGTTCTTTCATCATTTCAAATAATTCATCTTTTTTATCGGTTATCAATACGATGTCATCAGCGTACCTTAGATGGTTCAAGCGTTGTCCACAAATTTTTATACCTTTTTTTTCCATTCTAATCTTTTAAAAGTATCTTCAAGAGCCTGATTGAAAAGTTTCGGTGATATTGTATCACCCTGTCTCACGCCTCTACTTATTTGTAATGATTTTGTTCCTTCATATACTTTAATTTTTGTTTTGGCTTCCTTATATATATATTGGTTATTAGTTCCGTATATCTGTGGTCAATTCGGCTGTTAATCAAAGAACTTTTCACTGCCCAATGTTCGACACTGTCGAAAGCCTTTTCGAAATCTATGAACGCCATATATAGAGGAATGTGGTATTCATTTGCTCGTTCTATAAGTATTTTCATACTTAGTAAATGGTCACTTGTGCTGAATCCCTTTCTAAAACCAGCTTGTTCTTTCGACTGGTATCCATCGAATTTTGTCGTCAATCTATTGGTTAAAATTTTTGTTAGGAGTTTATACATTACATTGGGGAGTGTTATTTTTTTTTTCTCTTATAATAAGTTTTGCAATACCAGCTGAAGATCCAAATATTATTTTGACTTAACCATAAATGGATAATTTTTTATAATTCAATCAAGAAGTTTTTCACATGAAACGTAAAAATATGCAAAGAACTTATTAAAATTTTAAAACTAAGGAAGACTTTATTTTATGTATAAATGTGTATAATAAAGTCCAGTTTTCTGAAAATGTGTTTATATTTCTATAATTAATTTTAGTTGCGGAAAATATTCTGCACTGCGTCTTGGGACCCAAGCTCATAAACGACATTTGAAAACCAAGCAGTCACAAAGCTCAAGAGAGGCCATCAAAAATCATTCGCCAAAAGATTGCAAATTCTTCTTTCAAAGAACACATGTCAACAACGGATATCTCTTGTATTCGGAGGAATATGAGCAATGATCGTTTTCTTTTTATGTCACCTGTACATGAGACAATGGAAAATCGCATCAATCAATCCAACAGTGAATCTAAAGACGGACTGCTAAATGTTTTGTTTTAGACAACGATTCGCAACAAAATATTATTATTTTTGGCATTCTTGAGAATTTACGATACTTGCGAAAGCAGAGGCATATTACATACTTGGATGGTACATTTCCATACGTTCCAAAATTTTTCTTGCAATTATTTACCATCCATAACTTATTAAATGGGCATTACTCAATTAAATCGTTGCTTTGAAGAAGTTGGTGTCATTTAAGTCCATTAAGACTTGTGGCTGATTTCGTAATTGCCGTTCGACCGTCTGTGAACTGAATTGGGTGTTTGTATCACTTTTTTTTTTTTTTTTTTATTTAATAAAACTCCAACAGGAATCTTATGACTATTGCTATCTGATCATTCACTATGATCAATAAGCAAGTTAGTTCTATATATAAATATTACAAGAAACTTATCTAAGGTTATATTCAGCAATATTCCTTAGGCTCTAATACATTATAGTACTACTAGCTAACGTGTACACTTTAGCCGCACTTTACTCTGCTTTTTCACTTTCACTCACTTATAGCACTAAATCAAACGGCTTCGTTCTCTTTAGTCTTCTTATCTGGTTGGCGTTGTCTAGGAGTTTGATGGCCTCGACGTTCACGTGGTTGGAGAGCCTCTGTTCATGACTCTCGGCAAACTTACTTATTGTCTGGATAACTGTATCCATCTGGAGGTCTCGATGAAGATCACAGTTTCTAAAGTACCATGGAGCGTTAACGATGTTCCTTAATACTTTATTCTGATATCGTTGTATATGTTGGATGTTGCTTTCTTTTGTACAGCCCCATAGCTGTATTCCGTATGTCCATATCGGTTTAAGGACTTGCTTATATAATAGCAATTTGTTGTAAATAGACAGAGTGGATTTTTTTCCCATCAACCAGTACATCTTTCTGAACTTAATTTCTAATTCCTTCTTTTTTTTCTTAACATGTGCTTTCCAACGTAGCTTGGAATCTAACGTCATACCCAAATATTTTGCCGTATTTGCATAAGGTATTTGGTTTCTATTTATATGTACTGGGATATGTTGTTCTCTTTTGTTAGTAAAATTGACATGAACAGATTTTGTTTCATTCAATTTGATACGCCATCGGCTGGTCCAGATGTTAATTTGTTCAACAGAGTTCTGTAACATGGTAGCTGCATCCTCGTGGTTTTGTCCGACTGCTAGTATGCATGTGTCGTCTGCAAATGTCGCAATTGTGTTAGGTTCTAATGATGGAATATCGCTGGTATAGAGCAGGTATAGCACTGGCCCCAGGACACTTCCTTGTGGAACTCCAGCTTTAACTTCTCTTAATTCTGAATATGCTTCCTCATATTTAACTCGAAAGTATCTGTCGGATATATATGATTCTAGTAGTTCAGAATATTGTTTTGGTAAGTAGCATCTCATTTTATGATATAGTCCATCATGCCACACCTTGTCAAAAGCCTGCGCTACATCGAGGAAAATTGCGGAACAAACTTTTCCTTCTTCTAGAGCTTTTTCTATGATATCTGTTATTCTATGCACCTGATCTATCGTTGAGTGGCTTGCTCTAAACCCAAACTGATAATTAGGAATTAAATTTTTTTCTTCTATAATCGGTTTTAGTCTCTTCAAGAGTAATTTTTCGTATAATTTAGACATGACAGGTAACAGTGAAATAGGCCTATATGAAGAAGCTTCTTGTGGAGGTTTTCCTGGTTTTAGTGTCATTATAATTTCTGCCACCTTCCATATCTTTGGTACGTACCTCAACCTAAAGGAAGCGTTTATAAGATGTGTTAATTTTATAATAGCTTTCCTTGGAAGTTGCTTTAACACTTCCCCAGTAATTAGATCAAATCCAGGAGCTTTCTTTGGATTTATATTTTCTTTTATTTCCAAATATACTTCTTTTGGAGTTACAAGGCTAATCTCCATTTCGTCTTGATCAGGGAGCTCCCAGTTTATTCTTTCTTGTTCTTCATTTGGTTGAAAAGTATTTTCTAGGTGGTCAGCAAACCTGTTGGCCTTTTGTATATTGCTTCTTGCCCAGCTACCATTAGTATTTCTAATTGGTGGATACTGTAAGATTGGCCTTTTTAATCGTTTAGTAGCCTTCCACAAAGAGTAATCAGTAGCGCTATCATTTGATAGTTCACTTAGGTAAATGTTAACCGATTCGTTTTTAATTTTTTGTATTTCTCTTTTTAATTTTTGTGTGGCATTATTTAATCTAGTTTTATCAACTGGTGCTCTAGACTGATGCCACTTGCGTCTTAGTTTTCTTTTTTCGGTTATCATTTCTCTGATTTCTTTCGGGTAGTTATTTCCTTTTATTCTTTCGACACTGTTCGTGCTGTTGTTCCAAGCAGCTTGTTGTATATTTTTATTGAGTAATTCTACTTCTGCTTCTAGTTGATCAATGGTTCTTAATGGCACTGAGAGGTTAATCTTCTCTTCAAGGTCTATCTGGAAACTTTTCCAATCAGTATTTTTGTTAACAAGTCTAGGGGGGCTTTCTTTTTTGATAACAGTGTCACTGAGTGTGAGAATAATTGGAGAATGGTCCGAGGTCATATCCAATGACTCTTCTATCTCTATGTAATTTGTAGAAATATTTCTAACTACAAAGAAGTCGATAAGATCTGGAATTTTATTTGTGTCAGTAGGCCAGTATGTTGGTTTTCCCGTTGATACTGCGTCGCATTTTATGTATTTCATTGCTTCTAAAAGTTCTTTCCCTTTGGTTGTAGTCAGTCGTGACCCCCAATGCGTATGTTTTGCATTGAAGTCTCCTCCAAGGATAAATCTATGTCCTTGACTGGTCAGGAAATCTACGTATTGATTTTTCTTGATGGCATGTCTTGGCGGACTGTAAACTGCTGTGACGATTACCTCATAATTTTTACATTTAATTTTTACTGATGTGGCCTGAAATTCTTTTGTTCTGTACCCAATTTCCTGATAGTGCATAATATTTTCCTTGATTATTACTGCACTACCTCCTTTGGCTGCATTATCAGGGTGAGTAGTATGATAAGTTTTGTAACCCCTAAATCTAATATATGACTCATTCGTAAAATGGGTTTCAGAAATGAGGCATATGTCTATTTTTTCTATATCTAGTATCGCTTGTAGTTCTTGCTGATGTTTCAAGATCCCATTTGCATTCCATTCTAGTATTCGTAAATTACCCGCCATTACCAAGTCTTTTAGGTATAGCTCCTTTGGTGCTATATTCTATTCTGGTTATACGCTCGTCTAGGTTAGTTAATCTCTCTAATATTTTTTGTAGTGTTTGTTCTATTTTCAGATCTTTTTGACTACTATAGTTTTCTTCGTTACTTTTACCAGCTGCTACCATACTATAAGTTCTTGTTTTGTTTTCTTCTTGTTTTGGATTTTCTACAGGTTTTGGATGCATTTTTTGAGGTTGTCTGGGTAAGGTCTGTTTCTTGTTATATTTATCTTTTATTTTTTGTATTTCCTTTGCCACGATACATCCTCTATAGTTAGCCGGATGCCCTTCTCCACAGTGGACACATTTAGGTTTTGCGTCCTTGGGTTTCTCACATTTGGCTGTTAGGTGTTTTCCTGTGCAGCGGACACATCTCGGTTCTTTCGAACAGTAACCTTGTGTGTGTCCATATGCCTGACATCTCTTACATTGAGGTACCAATTTTGATTTTCTGAGTGGAAGTATTTGTACTTTTACGTTCATGATATCTGAGATCTCATAGATTCTATTGATATTTTCGTCATTTCTGAATACCAGCATAAACATATTTAGTGGTTGCTTTGTTTTGTATTTTAATTTTGGTATGACATCTATTATCTTGAATCCTTTATTACTTAAATCGTTCATGATCGAATCCTTACTGGCTGAATGATGTAACTTATTGACCATAACTTTAATGGGTCGGCTTTGCTTATTTTCATACGTATGCCATGGATAATTTACTTCAGTCAACTTTTTCGTTAATTTTCTGAAGTCTTCTTCACTATCGACATTAATTTTAGCGCTCTTGTCTCCAAGTACTTTTATCTGGAATTTAGCAGTATGTAGTCTGACTAATTCATGAAATTGGCTAAATTCGGCAATACTCTCCACAATTATTGGAGGTGGGATTTGTGTTTTTCTGGTTTTTTCTTCTCTTTGTTGGATATATGACTCTTTTTGTGGTGGGGTCAATGATGTATCCATTTTACGTTTTTTGAAGTTTTTGACACGTATCCACTCTGTCTCCTTAGCTAATTCCTCATCGTCAGTATGAAACTCCTCATTCTTAGGTTCTTTCTCTTTGGACAAGTTTTTCTCTAGATCTGCAAATTTTAATTGCAAGCTTTCATTTAATTTTTGTAAGGTATCTAACTGGAGTTGGAGCTGATTTATCCTATCCGTAGCGTAAATCTTTTCCATTTCCGTCTGTTTCCATGCCGTGTACAGCATCTGTTCATTCTGGGACCTTGCATAATTTTCCTGAAAGAGTGCACTATTTTGTTGTATTAACAGTACCTCGTTAGGTGTTTGCGGACCCGCATTTTGTTGGATCATTTTAACGAGAACCAACAATCCTGGCAGTCACTAGGTGCCCTTCATTATTTCTAACCAAGCGCCCGGACTATAAACAATTCAAAAGTAATTTGGATTATCTTACCAGTTTTTGTCACTTAACTATTTTCGACTTAATTATCAAATGATAATTAGCAAACACAGAAACACACAACCTTTATGATACGTGGTTAAATGAATACTGTTTGTATCACTTGACTCAAAGTTTGTTTCGCAAAATCCAAAAACTTGGTTTTGTAACCCCTTACAAGAGAGGAGATTCTAACGGCAAGTGGCTGCAGCACTTATTTTGCTGGCTATTTTGGACCAAGAACGAGGCAGCGATTGTTTTGTCGACGATTTCATGCGGATATCTCTAACTTGTCTTTATTTATGAAAATAGCCGACTATATGTTCGAGAACTACGTAAGTAATCAGTTTCTTTTCCCACTTAACTGTTTGGGCATCCCAGTCTAGCCATATACATTTCTCCACAAATCCATGTGAATCCTTTCATTTCCATTCTTCCAAACATTTTTACCATTCTCATTCCAATATCCCCACTTTTGTATCTACGATTCTACAGTACTAAACAATGGTGTACATAAAATTGCAAAGTTTACATGTAGCTGTCGTGTTTACATTCTGTCATAATAAATAGATTTTTATTTAGTTAGTAAGTTGAGGACTGTTTCCGATATAAACGGAATCTGCACATGTTTATGAATATTTTCATTATAAAGTTCACTAACGAAACACACATAAGAAGAAACAGATCACATAAAAATACTACGTGGAGTTAGACAGGGATGTATCCTATCGCCGTTGATATTTAATATGTACTCAGAGAAAATTTTTAACGAGGCTCTTTACGGAATAGACGAAGGCATCCTTCTAAACGGTGAAAGAGTAAACAATGTTAGATATGCCGATGACACCATAGTGATAGCAGAGAGTTTAGAGGGACTTCAGAGTTACAATTACCTTAAAACATTAATACCCACACAACAAAACAAATGATTATCAGCAAGGAGAATATAAACAGGGCTCATCTATACATTAATGGGACACAGATAGAGCTAGTAAAACAGTATTGCTACCTGGGAACTATTATAAACGAACAGTGGAGCAATGTACAGTGTGTACAGGAAATAAATTGCCGCATAGAAAAGGCAAGAACGGTCTTTAACAAAATGAGCGCCATCTTCAAAAGTCACAACATATCCCTAGATACAAAAATGAGACATTTGAGATGCTATGTTTTCTCGGTGTTGTTGTACGTGGCGGAGGCATAGACGCTTACATACACCACTATTAAAAAACTTGAAGCATTTGAGATGTGGTTTTACAGAAGAATGCTGAGAATATCGTGGACAGCAAGGATCACGAACAAGGACGTTCTAGAAAAAATGAAGAAGGAACCAGAGATTGTGTTTACGATCAAACGCATAAAATTGCAATATATGGGACGCGTTATGAGAAATCAGCACCGTTACTCCTTGCTGCAGTCTATATTGCAAGGTAAAGTCAAAGGTAAGCGAGGACCCGTTAGAAGGAGAATATCATGGCTGCGAAATTTAAAAACATGGTTTAAAAAAACCTCAACGGAGCTGTTTCAAGCCAACCAGTTAGCCCTAGACTCCAACACCTCACCAACCTCACTCACTCACAAGCTCACCAACTACAGGGGATCATTTAAGATGCCCCCAGTTTCATTTTTTAATATTACATAATTCAAGAGCCTATTGCATTTACCTGAATAAATAACATGAAGATTATTTTTTAAATCCAGATGTCCACCGAATGTTTTTTATGTGGCCACACAATGTTTTTTATCAACTTTTTATTAAACTTATGATGGAATGATACAATTCCGAAAAGATCTTCTCTATAATAAAAAATTTTAAGCTTTTAATAAGCGCTTTTTTTATACCTTAATACACACGAACACCACGTGCTTTGAAAAAAAGATACATCTGAGGATAACATTCGCAGTCTAAACTTTTCTCATCACTCTCGTATTCGCTTAGATTATTGAATTAGTAATCCTATACATTTAAAATTTCAGCTCAAAGAACCGTTTTGTGGGTACTGGTCTATTATTGAACTACATATTGCACCGAAATGTTGCTCGAGTAAGGATAAGTACGTATTGTTCGATAATTCAATGGAAATCGAGTGGTGGTTAAATCAACCGAACAAAAAACTGAAAAGCTCATTTCCTGAATTTCACAGTAGTTTTTGTTTAACAAAAATGTGGAGTGCGGCTGGGGGAATAAATCAATTAAGAAATTTTGATTCGCCATAAAGGAAATGGCTTGCACGTAAAACGTTAAGCCCGAAAGAATACCAATGCGTTTTTGGGAACGTCGGTTGGTATATGGTGGTAGGAAGGTAAAGCAATCATTTTTTTAATAAAAATCATGAATGTGTTGCTTGTGTGAGTCCATTTCAAATAGGTAAAGAAATAATAAATAAGACTTACTCACAATCAATTTAATTTAACTATCAGACGACCGGTTTCGCTTTCTACAATATGCAAAGCATCTTCAGGTCTCGATACAAAGTTAAACAAATGATGCGGTACTCTATTAATAGATGGATGGTAGAACATGTTGAAACTACTTATATGTGAATGGAAAAGAAAAGGTGAAGACTTTAAGTAGTGCTTTAAAGTCCTTCCCCTTTTAAATTCAATGTTTGTTTCGTCCCTTCTAAGTGTTTTCTGTTTTAGTGTGTTTAAATTATCCTTAAGTGTTTGTATTTTACCATTTTATTCACTTGACTATTCCAATAATTAACTCATTGCCAATAGAACTTTATCAAAGTAATTTGATAACTACAAGTTTGAAAATAATTGCACACCCACACAGTTTTTACATCTACACTTATTCATTGTCATCAAATGTCACCTTCATAAAACAATTACTCAATAAATAACACACATTTCAAAAATATATCTCTGGAATTAGTATAAATAACTTTTAATAATACAATAGTATATTACACCACTTACATTTTACAAACAATCTCTGAAGAGACCTGAAGATGCTTTGCATATTGTAGAAAGCGAAACCGGTCGTCTGATAGTTAAATTAAATTGATTGTGAGTAAGTCTTATTTATTATTTCTTTACCTATTTTTTTAATAGATCACTTGGTGGTTCTGAAAGTATTGTATAGTGGCATATTTAACAAAAATATTGGTTAACATTAACAAAACTACAAGCTGATTATAGCCGCAAATGTCAACCATGGAATAAAATATTTCGGTTTGGTAGTATTGGCATGTTTCTAGAATGTATATATTGTAATTTTGCAAATTTTGATTCATATAAAACAATAACGAGTAAATATTTGTTTCTTTGGAGATTATTTCCAGTTATTCATTAAACAGATTTAGCAATACTAAACCACCAGTTACCAGATTGCAACAGATTGAAAAAAAAAATACATACTTGTTATAGTTTTATATATATTAAAAATTGCAGAATTCATAAAATAGTATAATCAAAATGTTCTTTTTAAAAGCTTTCTCACTTAATATTTGAAGCATACAACATATAAAATTATAAAAACATGCCAACACTGCCAACCGAAATATTTTGTCCTATGGTTAACATTTTCGGCTATAAACCACTTGTACTTTCGTTAATGTTAACTCAGATATTTTTAAGTTGGGATAACTTGGCGTACCTACATTAAAAGTTTTTCATACATAGCCAAGGAAAAGTATATTTTTGAGGTCAGCATTCCTGTTTTTCAAAGTATTCGCTTTTAAGACGATTTATGCCACATATATGCTACTATAAAAGAAAATACAAAAATCAGAAATGGGATTTTTGTATTCTTCGTCCGCCTCATCTACCTACTTAAAACGAATGCTTAGAATTTGTTTTTGATTTTTGGGAACGCAAAGAAATTACATTGTGTCAAGTCAGGATTTTATGTAGAATATCCTACCATATCTATGCTTTATGCCTTCAAATATTTGAATGTTATACGAGTCATGTCCTAATGCAGAGAAACAAGGATGCAACGATTCCGATTAGATTTGCGAAACAAATAGTTGTATACCATCTAGAATCCATGGTTCTACTTTTATCTAAAGAAATAGTGAAAACATTTCCTAAAAAAGAGCAGTAATACAATGGTAATAACAAGAAATATACTATTTTTAATATAAACGAAAAGAAATTGGCAAAACGATGGTTCAAAACCAGAAAAAGAATCTCATATTTCACTTTGTTAGTTATAAATAGTTGTTTGCTTTGAGTGGATCTACTCTTAAAAGTTCCCAAAGTAACGAGTATAACATACCGGCTATTGATAGTTAAAATACTGAGTCGTTACAAATATTAAAAAGTAACGAAAATTTACATACAGTTTCATATTTCGCCGACTGATTTTAGTTTTAAATCCGTCTGTATAGAGGTGTTCGGTGAACAGACGTGTCCGTTAAGAGAAAGTTTAGTGTTTTGATTGAATTTGATATGACAATCTTATCTCAGAAATCTAAACCAATGGTAGTCAGCAAAGAACCAACGAGATGTAAAATAGAAATTGATGGCATCAGTATTGAACAAGCAATAGAAATGAAATATCTGGGAATTGCACTCTCCAGCTAGGGAGACTTAGACAAAAAAGTGAGAGATCAAGTACAAAAAACAAATAGACTGACAGGATACCTTAATGTTGCTATATAGCGAAACAGACATATTAACACTGAGATAAAATCAAGAATTGATAATGCCAGTGTAAGAGCAATAATGATATATGCCTCAGAAACAAAACCCGATATAGCCAGAACGCAAAGGCTACTGGAAACCGCAGAAAAGAGAGTACTGAGAAGAATTACAGGAAATACGCTGAAAAAAATGTTTCCTACAGTATAATAATCATATAAGCAAAATGGAGAAAACCCGTGTCATCAAAATAGCAAGAGATAAGTCACCAATCGGCAAAAGAAGTATCGGACGACCGCGCAAAAGTTGGAATGACAACCTTCCATTGAGGTAGGACAAGCGCTATTGAACAGACAGAATTGCTTACAAAGAGGAAGGACTAATACCTATGCCAAATAATTCCAGAATCTCATGATAGGTAAACGTCTCGATTTGCTTTAGTATTGCTGTGCACCAAACAAAAATCAAACTAATACCACCAAAGGAAATTGCAGAAAAAATAAATTGTACTACCAAAGTTCCCGGATTGGATATAATCACGCAAAATACCAAAAAACTAGCAAAAAGCTAAAATCAAGTAGAAAATATTATAAATACACATTTCGGTTAAAAAGGTACTAGATATTTGAAATATGGCTAAAAGGAGATAAAGCTTTAAACTTCAGACAGACAAAAGTTTTTTTATAGAGATTATTATTACAAATTGCGAGTACAGTTGCCTTCGAGCAATGCGCCAAGCCCAACACAGACAGGGTGGCGTCTAAGGTACTTATGTTGTGCAACACAGATGAGCCGTTGTTCGTCAGCTTGCCGCGTCGGCCGCCGCGCGGCCCATGCTGAGTAAATTTTGTATATATTATGGAAGCTGTAGACAACGATAAATTAATTACCGAAATTCACACACTACCATCAATTTGGGATATGCGCTCAAACGAATATTCGAATAAAATAAAGAAAAAACATGCTTGGGAAGAGGTTACCTACAGTTTTATTTCGGAAGATGCTTTTCTGGGCCATCTTTAATTTCGTTAACTAACGTATAAAACATTCATTTACTGTAGGATGTATCCAATACCTGCGTTTCTTCTTCTTATTTGATCTAATATGAATTAAACTTGCACTTATTAGGAAAAACAAATCGTCGTCACTTTCACTAGATAATTCTAGAGACATCATCATACCATTTTACGTTCAAAACTCGACTAAATTTGGCAACAACGAATACAATGGCAAAATTACTGCCACTGTTAAACACGTGTTTTAAGCCGCGCGGCAGCCGACAAGGCACAGACGCAGCGTCTGTGTTTAACCTAAGTCAATGTCAAATAACAGTATTTTAGCAAAAACTGCAACAAAATAAGTTTAATAAAGCTTACAATGTTTGTTTTGTATTGTACTATATTGTACTCATTACCGTATTACTAAATTTTTTGACCTCATACCTCCAAACATCATTATAAACAAATTATGTTGTCTTTTTACACCTAAATCGTAAACTTTAAACTTATATAACTTTGTCCAAAAACTGATAAAATTAAATTTTTTAAAATTGTTAAGCTTTAAAATGAGAGTTTTTAGATATTTTTACGTTTTTTCTTCATCTTAGGTATATTTGTAAGTTTGTTCAGTTTGTTTTTTGTAAAGAAACATAACATCAGTTGACAGAAGAGATTATTATAGATTATAGAAGAGATTATTAGTTCATTGGCTTAAGCATTTAAACAATTGTCCTAAAGATAATTTCTTGTCGATAAGTTCAAAATATGAAATACAATTTCCACTTCGGAAATTGTATTTTGAGAAATATTTCCAAAGTGAAAATTAAAACGTCAATAAACTTTAATTGTGACTTATTCTCTATAAAAATAATAATCAACAACAATTCGTTATAATAAATTCCTGTTGAAAAATTCAGATACTTATTTGAAGATTCGGGTTCAGCTGGTCAAAATACATAAAAATCAGTTGAAAAATCTCATGGACCTCAATCGAATACGAAACCCAATTTGGCCCTGGATCAGTGTTTTTTAATCTGTAGGTCGCGACCACAAAGTTGAGGTTCGTACATAAAAAAAACACAATTGAAGTTGAAGGATGTGCTTGTTTATTTTTCAAAAGTTTATCAAATTGTGGTGCACTTATAAAACAATAATAATCATTTTCTAGTTCTCTCGCCGTATATTTCTCTTCGTTTTAAGTTTTAAGAATGTCAGTTCTCACAAGTATGAAGTGGGGAATTGCACTAATAATGTAGCATTCTTTGCTAGCTCTGGATATTCGTGTTTTCGTAATACAATTCCATTTTTAGCATGTCATCCGTAGCTAAATCTAAACATTCTAAGCAAGACATTCTTTTATCTTTATGGTGACATCAGCCAGATCTATTGATTTGTTCATAAAAGGGGTTGAAATTCATTTATGCCTATTGTCAGCTTCAGAGTGCAAGTTTGAGAAGGATGTCAAAAGTTGCTCTTGTAAATTATGCAAACTCTTTATGATGTAAGGAATGGATAATGCAAAACTTTAGATAATTTAGATATATTCAACAATATTCTAAACTCATGAAAAAGATGCAATCATTTTGTTTTGCAGAGAGGTTAACCACAAACGAAGTTTTTCGTGAACAGCTTTTACTTTATCTTTAGCTGTTAAAATATTTTTTTATATCTAGTCAAGCTAGTCAACAAAGAATGAAAACTATTTTTTATAAATTCTACTACTAGATAAATTGATTTGAAAACTTTACGGAAATGGACCAAACCACGCCGCATACCTTTTAAGATATTTTACCTGATATTGTGTAGAGCATCCGGTGGATAACAACATACGGTGGATCTGTAAGGACCTTCCCTCCGTGTCGGTCGTTCTCGCATTCTTTCATATCAACTGACAGCAGCCAACACAAAGCCGCTTTGGAGGTTGGTGGCCCACGGTTTTGTGCTCAAGCTAGGACAACAATGTGGCAGTACCTAACCAGACGTGACTTTTCATATTACCTAAACATTTTACTCGGGGATTTGCGATATTAACTTAGGATCTGTATGTAGGACAAAAGATTGGTTTGTGAATGGTATTTTAACTTATTTGGGGTTTGTTTATTCTACAGAAGTGAAAAACGTAGAGCTATGAGTGATGTTTCTACGAATTTTAATCTCTTGTATTTCTAGAGTAAAATTAAAATTAAGAATATTAGCCTTTCCGGCTTTTTTAAAACGTCTGATACTGACTGGAGTGAATTCTGGTAACAACAGTTTACATTGTACACTCAAAATTAATTTTCTTGAGAAGGAACAAATTGTTATTGGTTGATCATATATTGGTGCAGTAGCTATTATTTGTACAATTTAATGAAAGAAATACTAAGTATTGAATAAACAGTACATTGAACCAACTTACAGCTCTAAACGATTAACGGAATTCACAGAAATCTTTCGTTGTAGTAAAAGGCACGGTAAACTGCACTGGTGTTCTCCATAATGTTTAACACTTTGCTAAATTTTAGGTATAAAATAAATATATGTGTCATTAACCCGTTGTTCATAGTTTTGCATATTTTGTTACATTTTTTTTAATAAATACTATTCTTGCATAATGTTATTTAACGTAAATTTCCTTGACCTACCTGTTTAATAATTTTTTTGTGAAACAAATACTAGCTTTCTAAGGATAATTTATATTCAAAGAAGATACACAAAGTAAAAAATATCACTTTTAATTTTTGTTAAAAAATACTTCAGAGTAATTACTATTTAACTGGGAATAAGCCACAATTAAAGATAAAAATACGTTTATTGACGTTTCAATTTCCACTTCGGAAATCGTTCTCAAAATACAAACAGTAAATTAAACAAATTTTGTTTTTTGTTACATAGTGAAAAATTCTTCTAATAATTTAATTTTATCTGATCATTTATATTGACAATTCAGACATACATTATGCATTTTAAAGTAGACGACTTTAAAATGATGTTGCCAATATTGTTGAGTTGCGCTCCTGGGACGACTTTACTTATAAGATAGTTCATTCGATTACATGAAATCAACTTTAACTTGAGAATATCCGTCAGAAAAAATCATAGCATGTAATTCGTCTTTAAAAAGACAAACACATGACATGATGACAGTAAAATTCTCCTTTAGTGATTCCATAGTAAATTATGCGATCAGTTTTATTTAGGTGAATCATCAAGGCCATTAAATGTTAGAATAAGTGACATCAATCTTATATTAAAATAGAGAATTTGATAGATCACAAATATGTAAACACGCATGGGATAATAACATAGGGTTCAATGGAATAATTCAAATGTAGTCCTAAAAAAACCGATGGTAAAAAAAGAAAAATCAAAGAATCGGCTCTTATTATGCTAAATGAGGCCAATTGTGTCGCAAATTCCTCGGCAGAATGTAGTAGGATCTGGTTACCAATATTGAAAGAGGAAGTTATTAATAAGAAAATACCAGTATTAGTAAGTCAGTAACATATAGAGGATACATCATTTATGTTTTTTAAATAACGTAACATATAAAATCAGAATTTTGATGTTTGTTGAAGGTAAACTAAATTCACGAACAAATACTTACAATGTCGTGATAGTATTATGAGGTTTTTTTTCCTGGTTTTTCCCTCATTATTTACTGTAGAGTAGCCCAAAGACGAAGGGAGCGATCGCTACTTGGACTGACTCTCAGAGACAGAGTTAGAAACGAAAAAATGAGAAGAAGGACAGATGTGACAGATATTACAATAAGCAGCATGACCAAGTTAAAACTGGGCGGGCCACATGGTCAGAATGAACGACAGGTGGTGGACCCAAAAAATTAGAATATGGAGACAGATGGCGGTAGAACTGGAAGAAATTAGGGAGAACTGGAAATTAGAGAATTATATGTTGAACTTTGGACGCAAAATGCTAAATAATATTGATAATGGTTAACATCAAATAATCCCGATTCAGTTTACAGTATTGATCGTCGTAATGATCTTTGAAGACGAGCTTGTATTTACCTTTACTCAGAAATATCTCTGTCACTTTCCTTAACATTGATGTCACTAACATAGACGTCCTTGACTTAATGTCAAATCTATTTTTACTTCATCTAGTATGTGTTTATCGACCTGGATATTCTCGATTATAGCTGATGCTACCCTTATCCGAACACTTGACGGGGCATCATCAAGTTCCATAAGAAATAAGGGCAATGGTTTTTTGCGAATTCTATTTTTAAAATTGACGATCTTTTTTACATTGTGTTCTTTTTGTTAATTCTTAAGCGCAAATTAGAATATTTGGATCACTTAACAGCCTTATATAAATTAAGTAAAAATAGTCATGTTGGTCGCCAATCCTAACGCTTAACCAGAAATAGATTTAAAAGTTTATTGAACATGTTTCATACTAGCATTGAAGCTTCTACGCCCATAGGAAGTAGGCTGTACAAAATATCGAGAGCACTGATCTTCTCTATAATAAATTTGAAGCTTTATATGTTCTAGAAGACATAATCTATATCAATATAAGAAGCGTATTGTTTCGTGGACGGTTGTCTTTTCAATAATACAACCGATTTAACTACGTTATAAAAATGTTTAAAGTGTGTGTTACACTTGATCATTTAAGATGTACATAGGAAAAATACACGTGATATTTTCATTTTTGAAAAATGGTAATATAGCTTGTACATGGTATTTTGAGTAGCGAAGAAACCTAATACATATATAATTGGAGCACTTATGTGTCATTATCACAAAATGAATTAAAAAAAAAAGCATTTAGTAGGAAAGTTGCGAAAAAATATGTAGAAAGGATAGGCGTGGAAAATAAAAATAAATCATGGTTTGACTACAAATCTTCTGAAAGTGGCTTTTCACAGAATATCCTGGTCACAACACATAGCGAAACAATCTAAACAGAGGCATTGAATTAATAGCATGGGTTAAAAAAAGATGTAATAGTAAGATGTAATTAAGAAGGTGTAATAATTCCTATCCATAAAAAGGGAGACAAAACCAAGTGCTCTAACTATAGAGGCATCTCCCTACTTAATACGGCGTACAAAATCTTATCGAACATCCTATTAAGTAGACTAACACCTTTTGTAGAAAATTTCATAGGGGAATACCAAGCCGGATTCAGAAAAAATAGATCGACCATAGATCAGATTTTTACTCTCAGGAAGCTGCTTGAAAAAGGATGGGAATTCAATAGAACCATTCATAATCTATTCATAGATTTTCGACAAGCATACGACAGCATTAAAACAACTCAGATGTGGAATGCAATGGCAGAACTTTCAGTTCCAAAAAAACTTATCCAGATTGTTAAAGTTTGTGTAAATGGCTGTGGATCTAGAGTGCGGATAGGTAACAAGCTCTCAGAGTCGTTTGAAATAAACAGTGGACTGAAACAAGGAGACGCGCTGTCACCTCTTCTTTTTAATATAATCCTGGAAAAAGTAGTAAGAACCGCACAAATAAGAACAGAACTACTGACAGTAAATGGACCAAAATTACTACTAGCATACGCGGATGACATTGACATTGTAGGAAATACCGTCACCAATGTAAAAGAAACCTTCAATAAATTAGAGAGAGAGGCAAAAAAATACCGGTCTAAGGGTCAATGAAGAGAAAACCAAATATATGTGCATTAACAGACAAAAGAGACGAGATAGAATAGGACAAAATGTAACAATAGACCCCTATAACTTTGAAAGAGTGGAGAGTTTTAAATATCTCGGAGCGACTATCACCACAGATGCGATATTACGGAAGAGATAAAAGGGAGAATTGAGGCAGCAAACAGATGTATGTATAGCCTCCACAACACTATTAAATCCAAGACCCTAACACGAACATCAAAAATCAGGATATATAAAACAGTAATTAGACCGGTGCTCATGTATGGGTGTGAGACGTGGACGCTGACAAAAGCAATGGAAAGTAAACTCAGATGCTTTGAGAGAAAAATCCTCAGAAAGATCTTCGGTCCCTATCACGATCCGAATACTAACCAATACCGAATGAGAACAAATGCCGAGGTCAAACAAATGTATAGTGCTGGCGACGTAGTCCAAGAGATTAAATCCCAACGTCTAAGATGGGCTGGCCATGTTCATAGGCTCTCTAATAACCGCCTTACCAAGTTAATCTGGGAAGAAGTCCCGACAGGGAGAAGCCCCTTAGGAGGTACACGAATGCGATGGAGAGATAATATTATATGGTCAGATTTGAGAACAATGGGGCTACCCACTGACTTAAACATCATGGACGACCTTTCGAGATTGAAGCAGGTTGTGCAGTCAGCCAAGACCCACCCCAGATTGTAGTGCTACCAGAAGAAGAAGAAGTTAAAAAAAGAAATACCTCGTACCAAGCTCACAAATTAGTTGTGACAATAACTGGAAAATACTAATAATTTAAGGAAATCTAGAAAGCTGCTGGAGCATAATAAGGAAGATTTTAATGTAGTGTGTAGTGACCATAAAGCCGGGTCCAAACTATATAACAAAACATGTTAAATAACAAAGTTGTACAACAAATTTGTTTTATAACTTTGTTTTGTAACTTGTTATAATATAACATAGCATCCAGACTATATAACTAAAAACGACACAACAAAATGCGCATAACTTTTAGCTGGATGTCTGGTAGGTTAGATAGTATGTAAAATGGCATCATACGTAGATTTTTGTTCAACTTTGCTTGTATCTGCTTTCACTTCTCCGGCTATTTCAGTCCATGCATCGTGATTTTTATTTAGGTTTTTAAAATCCATGAATGTAGGCAATGTAGCAATATGAAAAAGCTCCTCATAAGCAAGGATTTGTCTCTTCCCCTAAAACTACGTCTAGTTAAATGTCACATTTTTCCGATCTTGCTGTATGGCGTGGAGGCCTGGACGCTGACGGAAACGCTAACGAGAAAAGTAGAAGCATTCGAAATGTGGGTGTACCGACGCATTCTTAGTATATCCTGGACCGAACATGTCACCAACATAGAGGTACTCCAAAGAATCGGAAAGGAGAAAGAAATCGTGAATACAATTAAACAAAGAAAGCTTGAATATCTAGGCTACATATTGAGACACGATAAGTACCGTCTGCTACAATTGATTGTCCAGGGAAAAATAGGCAGTAAGCGAGGGCCAGGCAGGAGAAGACACTCGTGGTTCCAAAATCTGCGGAAGTGGTTCGGGCTCACATCGGTCCAACTGTTCAGAAGCGCCGCAAACAAGATCAAAATTGCCATGTTAATAGCCAACGTTCGCAAACGGACAGGGTACTTGAAGAAGAAGAAGAAGATGAATGTAGGATCCCATAATACTCGTTGTTCCCGAAATAGCTCAATTAAATGAGTAGTCAGTTCTTTCGACCATTTCATTGCGTAAATAAGAAATAACCCTACGTGAACAGAGCAAAGAAAAATTTAGCAAAATCACTCAAAAATCAGAATGAACAGGGCGATATGACCCGACGGTTTCTGCTCGCGTACTATGCCAAAGAAATGTTTCAATAACATGTTTTTAAGTGTAGATCAGTTATGATGCGGTTTTACAACAATGTTTTATAACTTTCTTTTATGTTTACCGACAACTGTTGGATAACATAAAACTTGCTATATAACCAGAAAAATGATATACAACACTGTGTTTTATAACTTGTTTATTTAAAATTCTATAACAAGTTACAAAACTTTGGTATTTAACATGTTTTGTTACATAGTCTGGACCCAGCTTAAACCTATAGACACCTAAAGAACAATAGTAACATTCACGAGTATGTATTTTCCAGCGAATACTGGTCTATAACGTTAATCTGTTTCCATTAAAATGTAAAGAATATCCCCATAATGCAGTTATTCTCTTTGATTTATATCCACTATATTTAAATCAGTTTAGCGGAGCACAACTTTAAAAACGGATTTATTAAAAATAATGTGATGAGTCTGTGGTAATCCTGTGCATAAAAGAACACCGATAATAAAGGTATATTATCCGAATAAAAATATTTTTCTCTTTGAATAATATACTGACATGAATATACTTTCATCTCGCGATTTTTATGGAAGTCTCGCGAAGGAAGTCTTATTTATATCTCGCGAAAAATATTTTTATTTGAAATAAATAATAAGTGAAAAATAGCTTTTAAAACGTTCAAATTTACAAAATTTTGTTAGTTAATATGCCGGCTTTGGGATCGACCGCTGCCGGTCCCAAACCCGAATAAAAAGGAGGGGAGGGAATGATTATTGATAGGTCTTGATGACAAAAGCTATACCAAGTGGCTGCTGTAATTAATAAATACCAAGCAACGCTCTAGTTGAAACACTTTAATGATAAATCCGTAAAATAGTTTCGAAACACAATTCAGATTTCTGCTTTAATCTGTGCTTTCTAAAAATTGGAAAGCAAAACAGACGTTGATAAAGGTGTTAAAAGAGACATGGGGAATCTAAAATTTGCATTTCACGACATGTCTTTTTAACTAAGCAGAAATCCTTAGCGAATTGGTTTCTTATACTCATACAGAGTAGATCCGAATAAAATGAAAAAGACAGCAAATATTTGATTTCACGCAAACAGCGCCTATGTATCTGTTGATACGTATTTCGACCTAATAGGTCTCATCAGAACAGTTATTCATAGGTGTTCTCAACGTGAAAGATCAATATTTTCTGTCTTTTAAGAAGCAACACTAAAATGGCTTCGATATGGACGCAATAGCGACATCTGATAATAAATCCGTAAAATAGTTTCGAAACACAATTCAGATTTCTGCTTTAATCTGTGCTTTCTAAAAATTGCAAAGCAAAACAGACGTCGATGAAGGTGGTAAAAGACATGGGGAATCTAAAATTTGCATTCCAGACCTATCAGGTCGAAATACGTATCAACAGATACATAGGCGCTGTTTGCGTGAAATCAAATATTTGCTGTCTTTTTCATTTTATTCGGATCTACTCTGTACGAGTACAAGCAACCAATTCGCTAAAAATTTCTGCTTAGTTGAAAATACATGTCGTGGATCACAAATTTTAGATTCCCCATGTCTCTTTTAACACTTTCATCAACGTCTGTTTTGCTTTGCAATTTTTAGAAAGCACATCTGAATTGTGTTTCGAAACTATTTTACGGATTTATTATCAGATGTCGCTATTGCGTCCATATCGAAGCCATTTTAGTGTTGCTTCTTAAAAGACAGAAAATATTGATCTTTCACGTTGAGAACTCCTATGAATAACTATTTTGATGAGACCTATTAGGTCGAAATAAGTATCAACAGATAATTTCGCGCTGTTTGCGTGAAATCAAATATTTGCTGTCTTTTTCACTTTAATGATACTTACAAATACTAACTGCAACTACAACGATGGGATGGGTGTATGCGAGTTTCCAGTGGCATTATATATGGCAACCCTAAGAGAAGAATTCCTTGCCCTTAAGGTGGGGTTTGGGCGTAGAGCAAACCCACTTAGTTTGTACAAATTCATTGTTACGCAATCTAAAGTTAAATTTGCTTAAAAGATCTGTCGACGACGACCTATGCAATGAAGTAATACTTTAAAATGAAATTAAAACTAAATTTAATAAAGACAAAGTCAGATTTTAAAGGATTTATTTGGAATGTTAGTATATTTTACGAACCTGGAAACACTCGCCTCCACCTATATGATATATAAGCACAACACAACGCTCACATTACGGCCATAAAATAAGTACGAACGTAATAAATCCATCAGGTAATTCAGATATTGGCATATCAAGAAATGGATAGAGAAGAAGAAAGAGAAACAACGAATACGGAACAAGATAAAGAAGAAGTATAATTAACCTACAGAAGTGAAAGAGAAAATATGTAAACTTAAAAACAGGAAAACAGCGGGAGAAGACGGAATAGTCTTGTGCAGAACTTATAAAATACGGTGGGGAGGCACTATACAAACAGATTTATAAACTAATTCAGAATATATGGAGCAACGAAATATTGCCCGAAGAATGGAAAAAGAGAATTGTAGTGACAATCCCAAAACAAAAAGACCATTTCGACAATTCCGTCTGATTGAGGATGGAGAGGCGTAGTGCGAGTTTTCTTAATACCCAAGATTTTCATTAATTCGTGCCATAATTCTGATTTCAAAATTTCGTCCTTGATCAAAATGTAACTCTAAAGGAACTCCATGTCTTGATACGACGTGTGTTATAAATGCTTCTGCTACTTTAGTCGCTTCTTGATTAGGAAGGGTACACTTTTAAGGCTATTTTGAAAAATAATCCATTGCGACCATTAAGTACTTGTTCCCTCTCTCTGTCATCGGAAGTGGACCAAGAATATCCACCGCAAGTCGTTCAAAAGGCTCTCCGGAAAGATATTGTGCCATTTTACCACGACTTCTTGTTCTAGGGCCTTTTTACCATTACATAAATCGCATTTCCTACACCAATCTTCTACATCTCGGCGACATTGATCCAGTAAAATCTGTCTCGAACTCTACCAGTGTTCTTTTGACTCCGAAATGTCCTCCAGAAAGGCTGCTATGAAGTTCTTGCAACACACTTTTAATGTGTGATTTCGGCAGTACCATTTGTTGAACTATACGTACTCCATCGGGACTTTCCCACTTCCGATATAATAGACCATTGGAAAGATACAGAGATTCCCATTGAGCCCAGTATGATATATTTGGTTATTTCCTACCAAATAGGTCTTACTCCATTTTTAAGCCATTCTCGTATGACTTTTAAGTCATTATCTTTCTTTTGACTCTTTTTAAGGTTTTCCAGGGAAGTCTGATCATTATCTTCTTCCTGTATAACTGTGGTTACCTGGAGACTAACAATATCGGCATTGTTAAGGAGACGCCCTTTTCTATGTACTATTGTCCCTCTGGCTTCTTAAAATTCATTAGCCACTGTAAAGTGTTATGGTCAGTTCTAACTATAAAATTGCTGTTATAAAGAAAAGTATGAAAATTTTCTAGTGCTTTTATAATAGCTAGGAGCTCTTTTCTGGTAACACAATAATTCTTTTCAGCCTTTCCCATTGTTTTACTAAAATATGCAATAACTTTTTCTTCGCCTTCCCGTTCTTGTGATAAAACTGCGCCAATACCATGCTGAGATGCGTCACTATCCAACAGAAATTGGGCATCTTCTCGTGGATATGCTGGAATTGGTGCTATTGTAAGTCGTTTTTTTAAATCTATGAAAGCATTTTGACAATCGGTGTCCAGTCAAATTCAATATTGTTTTCGGTTAGTAGATAAAGGGACTTAGCTATGCGGCCAAAATAAAATTTCGGTAATATGAACAGAGTCCAAGAAAACTTCTAATTTCCTTTTTATTTCCTGGTTTGGGCCAATCTTTAATAACTGAAATCTTCTCTGGATCAGTTTTAATTCCCTCTACTGAAACGATATGTCCTAAATAGTATGCCTCTCTTTGAAATAGTGAACATTTCTTATAACTTAACTTTAAATTGGCATTTCTCAATCTGTCAAATACCTCGCTTAAGTTTTTCAGGTTATAAACGTTTGGACATAACATTTATCATCAAGATACTAGATACGTTTTCCAGGTAAGTTCTCTTAAAACCATCTCCATTAGACGTTCAAACGTAGCTGGAGCATTACACAGACCAAATGGTAGAACCTGAAACCTGTAGAGATCACGGCCAGTTGAAAAAGCTGTTTTATCTCGATCATCAGGATGTACTTCTACTTGCCAGTAGCCACTTTTTAAATCAGGGTAGAAAACCATTTAGCACCTGATAAAGTGTTTAGTGTATCATCTATTCGTGGCAACGGATAACTGTCTTTTTGTGTAACCTAGTTTAATCTTCTGTAGTCTACACAAAAGTGAGTAGATCCATCTTTCTTAGTTACTCAGACTACTGGTTAACACCAGGGGCCCGAAGCTTCTTCGATAATATCAGCATTTATCATGTCTTGTATTATGTTTTCAACTTCTTTTTGTCTAGCAAATGGCAATCTCCGTGGCGCTTGACGAATTGGTCTTGCATCTCCAGTATAAATTCTATGTTGAACTAAACTAGTACGCGCTGTAGATTTCTCGGATTCAAAAATGTCGTAGTTTTCATTAATAAATTCGATAATTTTGTTTAATTCTTTAGTTGTTAAGTGGTTAACATAGGCGAGCGTCAACTGGAGCTGTATCTTTGAATATTTTGCATTGTTATTTTTTAACTATTGTGTACAGAATGCTATTTGTTGTTCTTTCTTCAATTTAAAAGGCTTTTTAGACAAATTAGCAACCCTTACTGGAATCATCTCATCTACATTAATGAGGCATCTGGCTATCAAAATTCCATCACTAACTAGTTCATCGCTTTCCACAACGCCGAAATGTAGACCTTCAGGTTTTTGACTCAGTCTCGCCAGGATGATACTTTCAGAATTTGAGGAATTTCGGTATCCTCGCTCACTATAACTCTTACATGAGGTACCGATTCTTCCAAATTTAGGACAATTTCTTCATTTTCAATTAACAAAATTTTATTTTGAAGATCTATGATAAATTTGTTCTGCATAATATCCATCCCAAGAACGCATTCGTCTTTAATATCGGCTACAAGGAAAATGTGTTTTATCAAGGTGTTACCAATCTGTATGGTTGCCGTAATCTCTCCAAGAATCGGAATAGTGTGGCCTGAAGCTGTTTCAAGAACTAAGTTTGTTTTAGTGGGTTGTAGTTTCTCATTCATAAATCCGATTCGAATAAAGGATCTGGTTGCACCGGTATCAATAGTAAAGATGCATTTTTGATTCTCAACGTAGCCCTTAAGTAATAAATTCTGTTCTATTTATGTAAAATGTAAGTGCGAATTTTTGGCTTTTATTAGATAGGCTCTACTTACATGCTTTTAAAATCTTAATTGAGAAAACCAATGAATACAACCTTCCGCTGTACTTAGCATTCGTAGATTATGAAAAGGCTTTCGACAGCATTAAACACTGGGCGGTTGAAGAAGCTCTGGTCAATAGTAGAATAGATTTAAGATACCGACAATTAATACATGACATTTACCAAAACGCAGCCATGACCGTAATTCTGGACGACAAATTAATAACGGATAATATAAAATGAGGAGTCCGACAAGGCGATATAAATTCACCTAAACTGTTTACCTTGACCGTCGAAGACATAATAAAATCAACAGATTGGGAAAACAGAGGAATATGTATTAACGGAAAATACCTAAATCACCTTAGATATGCGGATTATATACTCATGATCTCCTCGGAACGACAAGAACTGGAATTAATGCTGAATGAATTTCATGAAAAATGACTGCAAAAAGGCCTAAAAATTAACGTCAACAAAACAAAAGTAATGACAAACACGGAAGACCAAGAGGCTATAAAAATACAAACAGAAAAAATAGAACAGGTAAATGAGTATATCTATTTAGGACAAACAATCAGAGCAAACAGAGAAAATCAAACAGCCGAAATATCGAGACGAGTAAGAATGGGATGAGCAGCGTTCGGCAAACTTTCTTACGTTCTAAAAAATCAAACAATCCCTCTTTACTTACGAAGCAAGGTATATAACTCCTGTATAATACCGGTGCTAACCTACCGAGCACAGACATGGACATTTACACAGGCCAATTTGGATAAGATAAGGAAGGCACAAAGAGCTATGGAGAGACAAATGTTGGGTATATCACTTAAATATAGAAAACGTAACCAGTGGATCAGAACCAGAACAAAGATAGTAAACGCGATAGAACAAGCAGCAAAACTGAAATAGAAATGGGCTGGACACAATGAACGTCTCCAAGACAGACGATGGAACAATGCCATCGGAAAATGGCGTCCATACAATGCAAAGAGATCAAAAGGCAGACCACAGATGAGGTGGAAAGATGACATCAGGAATCAAGGAGGTCCCACATGGCAGAGAGCAGCTCAAGACAGGGAAAGATGGAGAGAACTGGAGGAGACCTATATCCAACAATGAAAGGATACAGACTAGGTTCAAAAAAAAAATTAGATACAACCGATGCGTGCCCCTTAGTGTCGACTTTTATTCGTTTCCCTAGGTATTGTTTGCGTATCTGATGTCAGTTGTGGGAGATCGATTTCTTAGAGACCTATCTCTACTATTATTTCTAATAGGACTATGTGATGGGCTTCTGGATGTCGATCTAGGTGACCTTCTAGCCTCATTCTTTGAATGTTCTCTCCTTGTTTGGGATCTGCCCTGCAATTGTTTTAAAAATGTCCTATTCTTCCGCAATTAAACTATCTTTTGTTTTCATTTTAAGGTTTTTGTTGAAGATTTTGCAGTATGTTTAAAATTTGGGATAAAATAGGTTGTTGGTTATCTGCGGTTGTGATTTCTTCATTTTCTTGAAATCTTATTTCTCTTAATTTTGAGCGAGATCTGGAAATGCTTTTTGCTGCTTCATACTCCTGCGCTGAGACTAGTGCTCCATTTAGCGATTTGTGATGTTGTAATCGAAGAGCTTATTGCATTTCAACATTCCGTAGTCCATCCATGAATGCCTGTATTCCAATTTGTTCCAGAACATCTTTAGGTGCCTGAGGGTATGCCACGTGCAATAGTCTTTTAATGTCGGCTTCAAATTCTTGCAGGCTTTCGTTATGTTTTTGATATCGAATTTTTAGCTGACTTTAGAAAACCTGCTTTAGATGCTGCTGGCCATATCTTGTCTCTAAAGCTTCAACGAGAGAGGTATAACTGGGTGAATCTTGGGAAGGAATTGCAAAACGGTTGCTGCCTGTTATGAAAGCAACACCACCAAAGAAGCTGCTATTTCTTTTTCATTCCAGCTATTCGCTCTAGCTGCGGCTTCAAATTGAAAACGATAAGTTTCCCATGCTGTCTGACCATCGAATGTGGGTGGTTTTAAAATTTTACTGGTTCTAATTGTATCTGGTTTAATTATGGAAGGTAATGAAGCTCTTTGTTTAGATTCGACTTATTTTTCTGATTGATTTCTACAACTACATTGGTTTTATTTATAACAAATATGTCAAAATGATGGGTTTAAAAATCGAGAATAACAGCTATAAATATTTTGAACTCGAAAAGACAATTACGCAAAATCTATCACTCCTAGTTATAGGACATCCATACACCAGTTGAAAGTGAAATTTTTTTAATATAATAATTTATTAATATACAGGGTGTTCCATTTAAAATAAGCCTTATGTTACAAATTGAATAATCCAATAATAAAACTGCAAATTTTGAAACCCCTGTAAATAAATGTTTAATAATCAATCATGAAATACATTCAACCAATATCCACTATTTACGAGGTATAACAAATTTTATTAGAATTTCTTAAATAAGTTAGAACTAACTTTCGTTTAAAACTTTACATTTTAAGAATATTCCACATAACTCAGAACACTCTATACATAGGTATAGGAAAGTCTTATGAAACTATACCTTATTTTTTGCCGACAATTAGAAAATGCAATAAAATATAGGGTGTCCCATACGAAAAAATATATCGTTGATACGCCGCACTTTATTGGACGCCCTGTATATTTCAAAATAATTTTAAAATATAGCCCTTATCAACCTATATACTATACATTTAAAAAATTTTCAAAATCTTTTACCGTTTCGCTGTAATTTTCCGTCTCGTTAGTGGTGACTCACCCTGTATAAAGCAACAGGCAAACTATACAAATATTATAATCAACATTTGCAATTCTGCAAATTCTATGAATACAACAAAGTTATGCAATAACCTTTTATAATTTTTACAATTTTTATTTTATACTAATATCGATTTAATCAATTTTTCAATTGATAAATAAAATGACGGTTTCAATTTTGAAATAACGAAATAATATGATTGAATTGTTTTTAATTATTTTGCGAGATAAAATATTCAACTCTGTTTAAACGTCGATATTTCTGTTTGTTCCGTTGCCGAGAAAATATAATATTGCAGCCGGGAATATAGTCAAAAGAGAAAGAGATGGAATAAACTTGAATTAAAATGTAAAATATAAACTCATTAGAAATTTAATATAATTCAATGGTAAAACAAGTAGTCCATTGAAAAGTTACATTGAGATTACATTTATGAAAGAACACAATTTTATTTTTTTGATGTGTGATGGTGGTTGATATAAGCATTGTTTAAAAAAATAAGAATAAACGAATTCTTTTTTAAACAATGGTATAAGCTTAAGTTCTAGTTTATGCGGCCACCATCCTAGTCCCCAGGTCGCCATCTTAAAAAAGGGGAAAAAGGTTTTCGCAGTATCTCGTAAATTAGTAACACCACAAACAATTTTATAAAACATTATTTGGAGCAAATTAAATTTTCTACAACTTTATTTTATACTTCGTTTTATCCTAAAATTAATAAAAGGAAAACAAAAATAACTAAAAACTTTTAAACACATTTT
The DNA here is from genome assembly GCA_918026665.1 of Diabrotica balteata. Classification (NCBI taxonomy): domain Eukaryota; kingdom Metazoa; phylum Arthropoda; class Insecta; order Coleoptera; family Chrysomelidae; genus Diabrotica; species Diabrotica balteata. The sequence continues at coordinate 98,538,657 of OU898283.1, read as the reverse complement.
TTAAGGGGCCTTTATAAATTTTTTTCTAGTTATTTTACAATAAGACCTTAAAAGGTAATATGAAGGGTTCTCAGCGAATAATGTTTACTACAAAGTTGTTTTATTTGATTAATTTCTCTGGGTTTTACAGCACTCCGAAGATGATCGGGTTCTTGAATAATCATTAGGCTTAGTTTTTAATTATGTATGTTTTATTTATATAATTTTTAATATTTTTAACATTTTTAGGTGACAGTCACTAACAATTTTCAGGTGAGATAATATTGAGCAAAATTATATGTACAGTACAATTATATATACATTAAATGTACAGGGTATCTCCGAAAACAGTGCGTTCCTTAAAGATATTGGTAGTGTAACGAAATATTTTGCCTACCACATAGGGTATTACTATGGGGGTTGAAAATTGGGGACAGAACATATTGGGGTTAGAGCATTGGGTAAGCAAAATAAACGAAATCGTTGCGAACGGCGCTCAGGGTTTATTTGGAGAAACTGCGTCGTGGATATGTGAATGGCAAGGGGATTGGATTTGGGGAATCTAAGTAAATGAAACAAAAAAGAGGGTACTTACATGAATCTCCTGGACAAATAGAAAAACAAAACACACGAAAAACCTCTAGCTATTTAAAATAAGGATGCCGCTTTAAGGAAACTTTTTGCTGGATGAAAGGAAGCATTCTTTCGTTCTAAAAAGCATAAAAGAGAGATACGGGACTTTTTTTTTAATAAATAGACAAAATGATTTAGGGAAAAATAACATTATTTGCCTTACCAAACATTAAAAAATATAGATACTACAAGAATATTAAAAACAAACCTACAATGTCCTGTTTCTCATTTTAATAGTTACAAAAAATAAGTAAATAATAAAAAAGAGAAACACTACTATGTTCTATCCGTTTACAACATCCGTTTACAAGTGGGAGGTACTATAAAACTTACAACTGTTAATGGGTGACAAATTGTAACAATAATAATTTATACCAAATGAAAAATTGTCTTTTTATATACAACTATTCATAGAGGTTAATCTTTTATTAAAAACAAAAAAAACTAATGTCAAAAAATATGACTAGCTGTCAGATGTCAATATTGAATTTTAAAATTGAGAATAAATTATATGACAGCTATGGCCACACTCTAAAATCTACAATTTTAATTATTACAATTATCTTTGATTGATATGAAAGCAATTATTATTTTAAATTGTCTATTTTTACTATAACCATGAAACACAAAAGTTACCTAGATTTCACGAAAATGCACTAAAATTTATGTGGGTGGAAAACTGGACTTGAAATCTTTGCCACACGAACAAAAAACTGCATCTATAATCTGGAACGACAACCAGGGAAAAACAAAATTGAAGATTGAAGTGGCACTAGACACAAACTTTGGAAATCTTTAGAAATATAAAAACAGTGATTACTCTTTCAAAACTGACACATTACATAGAGTATAATTCACTATTTCCAACAGATTTACCGGCTTCTTGACCGACTAAACTAAAACACGTCTGTTGTTCTCAATCGCCAATATTTCAAACCTAAAAATTGAATTCTTTCGACCTCGATCTCTGTGTACCTGCTTCTTATGCCACATTTTTCCCCTCTAACCCGTTCTCGTAACGAAACAATCCAAAATTCTTGTTAAACAGTTTCAAATTATATCGTAAAATTACCTTGAGTCATTACTAGTTAAAATCTTAGACCTAACGCATACAAATTAATGTAGCCATATTTAAAGTCGCAGTTATAACTACAGTTTTAAATATAAACACAGAGACGCGGCAATATGTTATACTCGGCCCAGGGGCGTACTAGATTTTTTATTAATCGAATATTAGACATTTTTTAATGAATTTTCTGCATGCTACGGGCCCCATTTAGAGCAAAAAAGTATTTTTTCTAAATTCAACCGTTTGACCAAAAAACGAAAATATATTTTGGTATGCAAAAAAAACTATCAACTACGTACAGTACGAAAATCTAAACGTAGACAGTCACAAATTTAGTAAACAGATTTTTGGAACAATTGGAATGTCAAAAAACGTTGTTCATAGAATATTTAGGAAAAACATTTACATTAATACCACTATTAAAGAGTATAAGATTTACAACAAGTAATCTTTCTCTAGAATTAACATTTTGTTGGAGTTTTCAAGATACCCCTGCTGTGACACTACACTTCTAAGCATTTTTGAGGAGGTCTCCAAACCCTCCTTAATACTGCTTTGACATAATTTTATTGTAAACTGACCAGAAAAAAGGTTAGAAGGCCGAAAAGAAAATTTGTTTAAAAATTTTAAGCAATTTTTGTTTATAACTTTTTAATTTCAATTTTGGGGTAAAAAATCAATACAAATATCGCTCTAAAAAAATTAATTTGCTATAAAAAATTTTGGCCGAAAACCCTTTGCCCCCTTTTTCCAAGATGGCGGCCGGAGGATAAGAGTAAAGACCCCACAAACTTGAGCTTAAGCTCATAAAAACCCACACAACACTTGAAAAAAACTAACATTGCTTTTTTAAGAAATGCACTACCACTGCCTGGGTGAATTAAGTAGCTCTGCGAGTTACCAGAACCGATCCCAATACGGATAAAATGTGGAGGGCGATTGGCAAGGTTAGCAACCAACCAATCGTAAAAACAGATTCTGATCAAAGATACAATGTACAGCCTCGGAACCGGATTGATACCATGAAGAAGACTACGGCAAGAAATGAGGACAAGCGAAAAACATCCAAAACCCAGATGAGAATTACTACTTGGAATATCAGATCACTCAACTCAAGGAACCAAGAAATAACCCAAGTGCTGAAAGTACATAGGCCATATAGTGAGAAATATAAAATAAAACGTACAACAAATGATAATGGAAGGGAAGATAAAAGGAGGGAGAAGAACAGTATCACAGCTTTGGAATATCAGAGCCTTCACGACCATAAACTAGAAGAAGAAGACGTCTAAATAGTTTATATGTTGTCTTATGTGACATTTCTTACTACCTTCTCTATATGTGTTCATTTTAGTATCATCGTCAATACGAATTCTAATACGTTATATAGAAAATACGCAGCTCTACCAAGCCCTAAACTGCAGACACAAAAATAGAAAAGAAGTAGTAGAAAAACAGTGTCGTATATGTTGTTACACTTAGTCTCCCCAATGTTTTTGAGTGCACAAACTCCTTTTATTTTTCTGCGTATAGCTCTCAGCGTGTATTAAGTCTAAGGGAGTGGAGAATAAACCTCGACACTCAGCTAAATCATTTTCTCTGGGACATTAGCGACTAAGGGCAGAAATGTTGATATAAATTTTAACGCTAGATTTACTATAAGAGCACACTTGACGATGTCGTAAATATTTTATCTAATTTATGATGTAAACTTGTAGTTTGTTTGGAAGTTTCAACGCTTCTTACTCAGTGGTAGGTGTTTTTGAAAGAGGTGAGCAATTTTGCCGCTATGTGCTTTAGACTTTCTTTTAATAGTTAAAACAAACAGAACTCTTTGCCGTAAAATATACTTATAAACCCACTCTACGTATATCCATATATACTTTATAAAATCTTACCTCAAGAAAAACTTTTATCATAAAAATAGATAAAGATCTAGTTAGATAGAACGAACTCGAGCAATATCTATAAAGACGAGAAACGTTGTTTTGCAACTAAGATATTTATTATTATAATTGATCTTTTTATTGATGATATAAAAGTACGGCATTGAGTTGAAATGACGAATTTTTAAATCTTTTTAGTGTTAATATATGGAGTATGGTTTTTCTCAAAGCCTCCTTTCAGTGTGTCATTTTTTTACGCACAATAGGCCGTTAAGGCCTAGGGCATTTTTTTAAAGACATAATCCTAATATTAACTAATTACAATTATTTTAAACAAAACTTTAACTTAAATATGTATATACAACAGTGTTAACTACTCTGAAGGACCTGGTGGACAATATTTCTCCATTCGCTTCGATTTTGTGCTCACCAGTCCCTCACCTTCACGTGTTTAAGGTCTTCCTCCACTTTACTAATCCACCTCCTTCTGGGTCTACCTCTCCTTTTGGGGCCGATTAGTTCTCTGGTTATTACTAGGTTAGGCATTCTATTTGCTGCCATTCTTGGAACTTGCTAATGGTGGGTTCTTTGTATAAAGCCATTAATTCATTGTTGGTTCTTCTCTTCCAACCATATTCTGTCTTTCGTCCTCCGAATATGCGTCTCAATATTTTCCCTTCCTCTTTTCTCATGATCGTTTCTTCCACCTTCATGCTGCATTTTCTGATTACAGTTTCTAACACATCTGTTTCTAGTGTGTCATTAACTTTCCGTTAATTGTAATAGTTGTAATTGTAATTTTATTAGCAACACGGTCCGGTAGACCGGGTGCGAGTATTGTGCACACATTTTTGTGTTTTGGATCAGATATCGAAAGTTTGACTCTGTAAGGTGATACAAGTTCTTTTTATTATTTTCAATGTTTATATATTTGTATATTTGTAGGTATACATATATGGATTACGAGAAGGAGAAACAAAGATTATTAAAATTATTTGAGGAAGTATTGACCGACGAGAAAATGTATGAAGACGGTGATAAATAAAATGAAATTGACGATTTTATGATTGCAAGATATAAAAGAATTTGTTAAAACTCAATCAACACCTATTGCCATTTAGAATTGCATTTTTGACGAAGGGGTGCCAAATCTAGTTGTTGAAGATTCAAATATAAAAATTTAGAATGTTACAAATGATTACAAAAGACAAAGAGATGCAAAACCTACAACATTGGCGAAATCAAAGACCTAATTGGTCTCCTTTATCTTGCTGGTAAACTGATCCAAACCAAATCAAGCAATGAAAAGCAACCAAATGATCCCTGGAGAACATGTGGCTTCTTCTTCTTTGGGTGCCGTGTCCGTATTCAGACGTTGGCCGTCATCATGTTTACAATTTTCTGAAACCTTTCTCTGTCGGATGCTGCTCGAAATAATTCTTCTACTGTGAAACCACACCATTGTCTAATATTACGCAGCCATGGAAGTTTCTTTCGACCAATCCGTCTCTTTCCTTCCACTTTTTCTTGTATTATAAGGCGAAGTAAATGGTATTTAGGTCCTCTAATTATATGGCCGAAGTATTATGTTTTTCTCCTCTTTATGGTGTTTATGAGCAGACGTTCTGAATTGATCATTTGAAGAACATCTTCATTGGAAGTGTGCGAAATCCACGATATTTTTAGGATTCGTCTATAGCACCACAATTCGAATGCTTCTAACTTGTTTAGCATTGTGGTTTTTAACGTCCATATGTCACAACCATACAATAGAATGGTAAATACATAACATTTCAGGACCTTCTTACGAATATTCATCGACAGGTTTCTGTTGCATAAAACTGGTTTCCAAGTCATAAAAGCCTTACGTGATATTTCGATCCTGGTTATTATCTCTTCATCAAAGTCACAATTTACATTGAACCAGCTGCCAAGGTATTTAAAATGATCTCCTCTCCATTAACAGAAATCAGACCTTAATCTATATTGATCTTTTCAACTGCTCCACTTTGTCTTAGAAATGTTGATTTTAAGGCCTCTCCGATAACTTGCTTCACTGACTAGATTTAGTAATGTAATGAACATGTGGCACTGGCATTTAAAGTTTTCGGCTTGTAATGAGTAAGCCTAGATTTCAATTTCTTTTGCAGTGTCTGCGATTTGATAAAATTCACACAAGAAATGAAAGAATACGTAGATAATCTGATCCAATACGAACATTGCTATTCTCATTCTGCTTATGTTGCCATTGACGAGAAACTAGAAGCTTTTCGAGAAAAATGCAGTTTCAGGCAGTACATTTCTAGCAAGACGAATAAATATGGCACGAAAATGTTTGCTATTTCCGATGTCAAATAGTTCTATACCAGCCACTTAGAAGTGTACGTCGGAAAACAATCAAATAGGCCTTTTCAAAATAGTGCAGTGACGCAAGACGTAGTAGAAAGACTTTGTGAACATATTTATGGGAGTAATAGGAAGTTTACTCTGGATAATTAGTTTTGTAGTGTCCCTCTAGCTGGTAGATTTAAATAAAAAAAATTAAATTTAGTGGGTACAATTCGAAAAAATAAAAAAAATCGGCCACTGGAATTTGTACAAATTAATAGCCGGTGCATTGACTTTTCAATGTTTGGTTTTTACGACCGAATCACCTTAAATTCGCATATTTCAGAAAAAAAAATCCTACTCGTCTTTTACAATGCACCATGAATCTAATGGACCACAGGAGTGATGACGTAGATTTGATTGACATCTGCCAGTTTCACTTTCCAAACAAACGTTGTTTAGTGTGGATAATTTGTATTTTTCGTTATTTTTTCATTTATTTTATAGAATCTTTCCGCTTTTTGCAATATATAAGTATTCTAATAGTTACTACAACAATTTTACAAGGTTGTGTAAATAATAAAGCACATTGTTTTATGCTAATAGGAATAAAATGAAAGTATCAATAAAGTAAGGTTAAAATTTCTTTAATTAAACTTTTAAACCATATTTCATAGAAATAGAACTCTGAATTATGACGGTATTATCGTAAAAAACACTATACTTACAAGAAAAAGCAGCAGAGGAAGCAAAATGTTAACTTTATAGGAATTAAAAAGTCTTGAGATTTGACATTTCAACGTTTGTTTGGAAAGTAATAATGACAATGTGACGTCACACTCCTGCGGTCCATAGCGCCCGTGCTACAAGCTGTTGCTCCCGCCGATAGCCCGCAACAAATAATTAGAACTCAAATAGACTATTTTCTAATAAATAAAAGGTTTCGTAATGCGGTTACTTCAATAAAATCCTATTCTGAAGCAGATATCAACTTTGATCATAACTTATTGCTTGCTGATCTGAGAGTAAGGATTGAAAAAACTCGAAAGTCGGGCGTTATAAGAACGGTCGACATCATCATCATCATGAATCAGCCCTGAGTTGTCCATTGTTGAACATAGGCCTCCTCTAGACTTTTCCATCTGCTTCTGTTCTGTGCCTCTGCTATCCAATTGGTCACGATTCTTTTGAGGTCATCGGTCCATCGCGTTGGGGGTCTTCCTCGGCTTCGCTTGTCAGTCCGTGGTCTCCACTTGAGCAATTTTTTTATCCAACTGTTTTCACTAATAACACTATTTCATCTGCATACCGGAACTGGTAGATTAACTCAAAAATCAACTGCTTTACTATTTAAACTATTTACATTGTTTTTTTTAACAATACTTCATAAAACTCTTTCATTTTCATACCAAACCTGGTCTCCTCCTCAATCCTTTAGCCCTTGTCAGGGCGTAGTGACACCCTAAATATTGTTAGTCTGCTGGGATCTTGTGCCATATGGACGGCTTCATGTAGGGATTTTCCCACCAAACTCTTCATTTGGTCTACCCATCGTATTGGAGATCTTCCTCTTGGTCTTCGGCCTTCTACCTTTTCTTCTACTACCAATAGTTCCATGGTGCCCGTTCTTCTAGCTATGTGGCCGATGTAAGTTAGGTATGCTTGGTTTACTCTTTTTAGTAGCCTATCTTTTATATGAAGCTCTTCCAGAATTGACAGGTTGGTTCTATGTTCTGTCCAGGACACGCGTAGAATTCTTTTATATACCCACATTTTAAAGGCTTCCATCTTACTCCTATCGATTTTTTTGAGAGTCCATGTTTCAGCTGCATATGTAGCAATGGGAAAAATAAAGGCATTGACCAACCTGAGCTTAGTATTCCTTGTTATTGTTCGGTCTTTCCATATTTTAATTAATTTAGCAGTTGCGGTTCAGTCCATTCCTAGTCTACGTTTGATTTCTGAGGAACAATCACCATTGTTATATGCAGTAGATTATTATTTGCTCTGTCTACAATCATTATTTTTGTTTTCCGGTGTTGATTTGAAGTCCGAATTCTTCACTTATTCGGCTTAGCCGTTCGATGATGGTAATCATTTCGACTTCATTCGCTGCTAGTATAAGTGTGTCATCTGCGTATCGCAGGTTACTGATTTTTCTGCCTCCTATAGTGATTCCTCCATCCCATTCATCTAGTACTTTTACTTTAACTTTGGCTGAGTTTTTATTATACAGATTTCTTATTAGGTTAACTAGGTGGTTAGGTACTCCCTAACCACCATTAGTGGTTAGAGAGGATCCCATTTTACTGAATCAAAAGCCTTTGTGTAATCTACAAAACAGAGCAACATTGGTATGTTATGTTCTCTCGCTTTTTCTACTATCTGTCTGGTGTTGAGTATTTGCTCACGCGTTCCCTTTCCTGGTACAAATCCACATTGTTCTTCGGCTATCTCTGGAAGTAGAAAGTTCTTTAGCCGTTCATTGATTATATGTAGCAGGATTTTGCTTGCACGAGGGATAAGGGCAACGGTTCTGTAATTGCTGCATATGGTTAGTGATCCTTTTTTATGGATAGGGATCAAGGTTGATTCACACCACTCATCAGGCCATTCACCTGTGATCCATATCATGTTGCACATATCCAGCATTACATCTACGCCAATTTCGCCTATTGCTTTTAGAGTCTCCGCTGTTATGCCATCGATTCCCGGAGTTTTTTTGTTTCTTAGTTGGTTAAGAGCCTTCTTTACTTCTGCTCGTAAAATGATTGGTTCAGCCTCTCTGATTGCATGTTTTTTGTGTTCTGAGACTGATGCGTCATCTTTTGAAGTGTCTTTGTATAATTCTGAGCAGTAATTTTTCCAGGTCTCTGCGATGCTCTCTATGTCGGTTTTTACTTCTCCATTAGAGTCTTGAATGGCTTGAAGTTGTGGCTTGAACTCTCGGGCTAAATATTTAACTTTTTTAAATAGTTCATGACTTTCATGGCGGTTTGCATGTTGCTCCAGTTCTTGACACACGTTATTTATATGGTTGTTTTTATCTCTGATGCACATACATTTTATAAAACATTCTACTAAACCTGGTAGAATAACTTAAAAAGCAACCGGTTTACTATTTAAACTATTTCCACTATTTAATAATAAATCTTCACAAAATTAAACTATTAGCTGCCACAGAAACTTATCCGAAAATCACTTATCCGAATATGGCTGATTTCAATTGATGCTATTTTATTACAGGAATGTTTGCCTTGATGCCTTGCAATTGTCATTAAAATTGTTTATTTCGCAGTCAACTTTTAAAAGATTTTAGGAGGAAGCGTTATTTTAAATAAACAAACATTTCAATTACATAGTGTTTGTAATAAATCATAATAAATCCATCAAAAAAATCTTAGGTAATTAAGCACTTTCCTTGGAATGTATAGACTAGGAATTATGACAAACTACCGTTCCAATATAATGCGCAATAAAAATTTTTATACAGGTCGGGACGTTTAATATGTAAATTAAAAATAAATTTTGAATTGGTAAAGTTTTAACTCCACATTTAAAAAAAATAACCTTTTCACATTTAGCCGATTATGATCCTGCAACTGTCAGATTTAACTAAAATGTCATGCAATAATTCTCGACATGCTTACAAAATTAGTGACGCACTAAAAGAAGGGTTTGGGACAGACTGTATCAATAAAACTTTGAGAGCAAATAATTCTGGTATATAGCCAATATGATATCCAACGATCAATAACTGTCATGGAACTAGAAGAAGAAGATCAATGAAGAGTAGACATTCTTTTCGATGTTAAAATTGTAACAATTTTAGTCTCAATTGTTACAATTTGAAGTAATTTTATAATTAATATTTTGCAGTAGAACAAAAATATGTACGTATCTTCAAAAATAAATAATAACAAATATCTCTTCCTTTTAAAACAATATTTTACATCAAAAATATTTCTCTTTATTAAAATATCACCGTTACATCCTCTTGTCAGTTACAATTCTAAACGTTTCATTCACTTTTGAATTCGAAACATTTCATTTCTAAAGACTGACATAACTAAAACGAACTTTTTGCTTTGTTTCCCACTCGATATGTGTCGTCAAATTGTATCACCGTGCTAGAAAGTAGAATTCTTTCATTCAGTTCACAGAAATACGCTTTCCAGCAAGAATATTGTTGAAAGAGAATGCAACGACAAGTCAAGACGTTATTTACACGTCTATTAGTTTGACATTTGACGCTTTTATTTAATACACTTGTACAAGATATTACAAACAAAATATTCACAAATGGCATAGTAGCCCAACAAAATGAAAAAAAAGGTGTCTTGACCCACGATTAGTGTACCGTCAAATATGTTTGCTATAAAATATTATTTTATTAAATTAAAATAATAACGACAACAATTTTCATATAACTATTTATTGCTTACTATACATGTTTACAGAACTGAGTTTCGTTCGATACTACTAAAAATATATTACAACATGCCTAACATAAACCCCTAGTAGAGGAGAGGGGACTAAGAACTATATAATTTTACCTTGGGGAAAAACGTAAATAACAAAGTCATTCATATTGTCCTTATCAGAACCATCTACAGACGCAGCGGATGCGACAACAATAGCCGACGGATTTGCCGGATACATACTTTCTAAAGGGAGGGATTATAATGGACAAATTTTTGCCAAAAATATGTAAAACTAATTAATATTTTAATCTTTTTTAGGAAATGGATTTGTGGAAACTAAAATTTACCCAAAACTTTAAAAATTATAACTATAAATCTAAATAAAATAAAATCGAAAAATAATATAAACTAAATTATAATGCGACGGAACAAAATGGTTAAGTAAGTGGTAATGTAGACTAGCGCTAAATTAACAAAATTGCTGATTTTACTATTGCCTTTACAATTTTATATTTTTATTCAAATTTCTTTTGGAGGACGTTTTTAAAAACCTAAATTGGAAATATTAGGGAGTAAACATCAATGGCCGCTACCTCAGTAATCTACGATTTGCAGATGACATAATCCTGATAGCTACGGACCTACAAGAAATGCAAACAATGCTTTTAGAACTACATACCGAATCTTCTAAAATAGGACTGAAAATGAATTTAAACAAAACAAAAGTCATGCACTCCGAAGACACCGTGACAATCATAAACGATAAAGTTATAGAAAAAGTTGAAGAATATACACTTGAGTGCAAAATAATTGACTCAAAAGTAATATTTGAGATTACACCTTGTGTTTCAATGTAAGAAGTATGAAAATAAAAAAATGTAATGTGCAAACAATAACTTTATTATTGAACAGAATTATATTGAACTTACAGAAAATGCTATTGCATTATTTGAAAGACGTCTTATAAAACAATATGCAATACAAACAGAATTTACTAAATATTTATCATTGGAACTGACGCAAGAAAGACGTTATGAACAGAGAAATCATCAATTACAACATGAATTTTTTAATTATTTAGTATTTGATTTTACCACCCCTACTCTTAATTACACTTTCCAATCGATTTTGCATGGATCGGATGACTTTTCTAATAAATTCTTGAGGCATTGCTTCCCATTTACTATTAAGCGCAGCTCTCAATTCTATCATGCTCCTTGTTGCATGATTTCTGTCCCGGACCCTTCGTTTAAGCTCATCCCAAACAAGCTCTATTGGATTTATGTCCGGGCTTAACGCAGGCCAATTTATTGTAGATATACCGATCTAAGATAGATAGGTGGTGGTGACTCGTGCGATATGGCATCGTGCATTAAAATAAAGGTATCACCAATAAATCCCGCGTATGAAACCACCTGTTCCTCCAAAATGTCTCTGATGTTACGATCCGCAGTTAAACCTTCTCCACGTCTTCCGCCAGGCACGAAAATCAACTGGGTTTTCCCATCCATAGAACTGCCTGCCCAAAACATACAAGAACTACCTCCATGAGACAATTTCTCGTATATAAAATTAAGCAAATCGCTCTCCTGGCCTTCTATAGACTTGTAGACAGTTGCTATGTAGGCAGATCCTACTTTTATCGAAGAATAATAGCTCACTTCATTGATAGTCGGACCAATCTACTGCCGGGAAAAATTGGCTACAAGAGTAGCGTACAATAAAAAACAATGGAAAGGAAGACTTGAAGAGGCTTATGTTCAGATGTGGACGTGAATGGCTAGACGAAGACGAAGAAGAAGATTCAAATTTCTATCCAGCAGCAGTTTTTGTAGGTGTATCTTTTTTAACATTTTTCATGATTTATCTCATTCGTTAGTAAGATCCTTACGTTTCCTGAATAAAAAACTATGAAATATTTTAAAAATAAAAAAAAAAACAAACTATGGCTTGTTTTGACATTTTTTTGACATATAAAACCTCGTTTTGAAAATATTTCAAAACGAGAATTACAAAAATTTAAACAAACAATTAAATATTATTGATATTAATCGGTTGACATTTACGACTTGTATTAAATTTTAACAATCATTATGAATCGATTTTTTTACTTCTCATTTAATGCCTATATTCTATTAGTTATTCTTTATGCAGTTTGTAACTTAATCCTGCTTAGAGTAAACATTTATGATGATTATAGTAGAAGTCAAAGTTTAAATGCAGAGTTGGCTCATGTCAGAACAGTGGTAGGTGTGTGGTAGTAGAATTATAATAACATGGTTGAAAAGCATGATTTTCTTGGGTTTCCATCAGAAATGGATGTTCATAGTAGTAGAGACTTGATTTTGGTTAAACTCTGATCTAAAAAGTTAGTTAAACATTACGTAGCTATAGTACTCGAAACGATTGATAATGATACTTGTGATAATTGTTTGTAAAATTTTATGAAAAAACGCAAGAAACTTTCATTTTATATAAGAAAAGGAAGAACCATATGCAGTCGATTTTTAAGGTATAGTGCTTAAATTACCTCTGCCTCAAAGCGTGGGAGCATCAAAAAGGTTTATCTCTCATATTAAATTCAACATATATTTTGACAATTATACTTTTTGACAATATATTTTAATATAAATATCAACTACTTCTTCTTATTTACTGGGTTACAACGCGGGGTGAGTCTTCGCCGCATCCACTATCGCCCTTCATCCTTTACGATCTTGCGCTTCTATTTCCCATTGTTGTACCCCAATTGTAGATAAATTGGCTTCAACATCATCCTTCCATCTTTTTCTCGGTCGGCCTACTGTTCTTCTACCATCTGGTCTTTCAAAACACATGTATTTAACACTCTGTTATCCTCTGATCGTACCACGTGACCTGCCATCTTATTCGGTTTGCCTTGATATGTCTATGTTTTCAGTTCCATACAGAGTCGCAATTCAGCATTGCGGCGTCTTCTCCAATCCCTGTGATTTCATCTCTTTGAGGGCCAAGTATTATTCTGAGAACCTTTCTTTCAAATACTAGAAGCTTATTGATTTCTCGCTGGTTGAAAGTCCATGTTTCACTGCCATATGTAATAATTGGGCGAATAATCGACTTGTACAGTGTTAATTTAGATTTTCTTTTTAGCAGCTTCGATCTTAATAATGTTGATAGGGTAATGTATATTGAAAGTATAGTATATAGTATAGTTAAAAGTATAATGCTCTATTTCCCGCAGCTATCCTTGCTGAGACCTCTTTTTCTATGTGGTTGTCAGCTGTGATTATTGCCCACAGGTATTTAAAGTCATTCATACTAATCATTAATGCTGATGTGCTGCCTAACTCTTGGTCTTGGATTTTTGTCTTTTCTTCATTTATTCAGAGACCCAGATCACAGTATATAGCGATATACTGTGCCCAGACTACCTGTTTCCTCCTCGAGCTGTGAATACACCTCTCTTGCGTCTTTTGTAGAATGCGTGACTACATATGTATCATCAGCAAAGGCCAGCAACAGTTTTGATCCTTGATCAGCAAATCCTCCTGTCAGCTCAAACGATATTTTACTTATTGCATATTCTAAAGCAAAATTGAACAGCAACGGTGACAAGGGGTCCCCTGCCTAAGTCCTGAATTTATACCAAATGGCATTGATGTTCTGCTTCCAATCTTTACTTGCGCATATGAGTCTGTCACGCACATTTGCGTTAATTCAACTAATTTTTTTGGTATTCCCAAAGTATCCACTACACAATATTTTATTATTATTTTAGTTGACTTTATCAACTTCGTCTATCAGTTCAAAGGTAGATCTAGGTGCTGTCCCTTTTAACAATATGAGAGTATTTTAACAAATGCATGTTGATTTTACAATGGTGCAACTTATAGAATATACAAAATTCACGATAATTCAAAACAGTCTGATAAACACGTTCCACAAAAAGATTTTTTTCTTATCGTTATAATTTGTCTAATAAAAAAAGACAATAGTGACATTTTCTGAAATGTCGAGTGATACACGTTCTTACCTCAATTTTTATTAATTTCACACTAACATGGAGTGCCAAAGATATTCTCTTTGTTTTCACTGTACCAGGTTTCTCATTATATTTTGACCCCCACTTATTTTCCTTAATTTCGGGAATACAAAAATAAGTTTCAAATAAAAGTTGTATTATTTTATGTGTACCGACCAACAATGTAGCAACAGACCAAATTTTGTATACAGGGAGTGCCCAATAAAATGCATCTTCAATATTTCAAATGGGACAACCTGTATTTTTTTTATAGTTTTGAGTAGCCCTGCATTTCCTGATTACCAATATATAACATTGTGTAGCTTAAAGATCGATTCAGACACATCAGTCACGTCTCGTCACAGTCCTGGCGCCGAACCGAACAATCCGTCATACAAAATATTCTTTAATAGAAATATGGCGCCGGCATTCACATTCATCAGTTGACGAACAGTTTGCCAGCTGTCAGATAGTTGATAGTTAGTGTGACCAAACAGGACCGGTTCGGCGCCGAGACTGTGACGTGACTGATGTGTCTGAATCGACCTATAGTTTTGTTCTATAATAGCATATGGTACTACAAAAAGGTAACCATAGGTGGCTATGCAACTGACATTTTAAAATAAAACAATTATTAATTTATTATAAACTGTCAGTCCTCATACCGAAATGGGTTATACTGCAGATCCTCCTCCTAAGTGCCTTCTCTATTGAGGTTGGCGATCAATATGGCAAATTTCTCTCTGTTCTGGGCTTGATGGATTGTCATTTTCTGTTGTGTGATTCCAATCTCTGATGTTTCGGAGCCAGGATTTCTTCTTTCTTCCTATACCCCTTTTACCCTCAATTTTGAATTTCTAATATTACCTGGAGCTGCTGAAATTCCTTATGGCACATTATGTGTCCTAGATATGACGTCTTTCTAATTTTGATTGTATTAACCAGATGAGGTCGTGTGTTAATTATTTCCAGTACCTCTTCATTTGTAGTTTTGCTGGTCCAGCTTATTCTTAGCATTCGGCGGTACATCCACATTTCGAATAAATTCAGTTTATTGACGTCATACTGTTTTAATGTCTAGGTCTCACAGCCATATAGTAGTAGAGACCATACATAACACTTTAGTGTTTTTAACCTTATTGTGATTGACAGCTTGGGGTTACAGAGCATTTTACGCATGTTCATGAAGCCAGATCTTGCTATTTCAATACGTCTTCTAACTTCTTTTAAGTGGTCTAGCTGACTGTTTAGCTCTCTGCCCTTTATACTGCAGATAAAAAAGTAGAAATATTCTTAATTTATGTGAAAAATTATAAAAACAAGCAAGCGGCAAGAAGAGAATATAGGCTGATTTATCTAATGAAATCGTATGCTTCCACGGCCAGAGTCAGAATTATAGTTTATTCGTCTTCCGGGTTTGGACCGTGTCCTTTGTGAGTGACCCAAAAGTGGGTTCATCTCGACGTTTCGCTACAATTGTATGTAGCTTCTTCAGGAGAACAAAGAAAAAAAAAGAAATCAAAAAACAGGAAGATGGGTAGTTAGCAACGGTAACTCAGTTACTCAACGCAACCAGAGGCGAATACTAACTACCAAGATGGGCATTTGGTCACAGTAACTCAACTACTTAACGCAGCCAGAGGTGAAAACCAAATGAGAGGACAGGGATTCACGCCCAACAGCTCAGAACACCGCCTCTCGACGCGTTAGTGTTAGGAACACCGCCTCTCGACCCAAAACTATATAAAAATACAGGGTGTCCCATTTGAAATATTGAAGATGCATTTTATTGGTTTGGTTTGGATGCTTTGGGGACCGCCGAACACCGCCTCTCGACTTAAAACTATATAAAAATACATGGTGTCCCATTTGAAATATTGAAGATGCATTTTATTGGGCACTCCTTGTATACAAAATTTGGTCTGTTGCTACACTGTTGGTCGGTACAGATAAAATAATACAACTTTTATTTGAAACTTTTTTTTGTATTCCCGAAATTAAGGAAAATAAGTGGGGGTCAAAATATAATGAGAAACCCTGTACATATTAATTTTATGTTGCTCTTTGCCAACGTGAACCGGCGAAGAGCGCCTTTTCACGATATGACATGTGAAGGTATGTTGAGCGATAATATTTTAAGCTAGTTTTACACTTTTCAATATCCTTTCAGATAAGTACCACCATAAAAATAAATTACAAAACACAAATGAGACTATTTTGCCTCTTGTAAAATTAATAAAGTAGAACCATTTCGACAGCACTAAAAATTTTTATTTAAAACTATAATAAAATCTGTCGTGAAGTTTAAGACAGTCTCAGATTGACGACTGGAAATACTTGTTGTAGATTTTTCAGTTTACAACCCAAAAATCGTAAATATGAAGCAGGATCAGTTTTTAAATAAGTTAGGGAGTTAATGCCGTAGAGAAACTATTTCAGTATCGAATAAAAAGAAACATATAAAAGTTTATTTAAAAACTTGTCTACTTAATATTTTACTGTTATTGGACGTTTAAAGATATGTTGCAGAAGCGCCAAATTAAATATTTTTAAACGTCTAAAACATAAACCTATAGCATCTATATTTTATAACAAAGGTTTAAGTACAGAGTTGGTCAATGCAGAAAAAACGTAATAACTGAAACCTTCTTATCTAAATTTTGACTTGACTTCATTATGACCACTACGACAAATCTCAAATACAATACATCATAAAATGCAAGTGAGTAAACCCTGAGCGATTAACCGATATGAATGTCTCAGTGACGCAGAACATAAAATTAGTTTAAAATAAAAAAACTAAAATGTCAGTATTAAGCACCCACATTATTGGTTTACGATATTTCCATACAATCTGAAACCTCAATACTCCGGGAGTATTGGATTTTAGGAAGTGTAAGACTTCCAAATTCCAGAAGAACTGGAAGAGAGGTGATGAAAATACTAAAAATATGGCTAAGCTCAGAGGAACAAAGTTAAATGGCCAAAGAGACACTAAATCTCAAGTGAGTGTTCGGGCTAGCTTCAATGCACTGGATTGTGGCTTTAAAGATATAAACAGATAGCAAGGATACTGAGCTAATGAGACAAGAAACGAAATGAGACCTGGTAATATCAAACGTGATACAACTAAAGAAGGTCACTGGGAATAAATTTATAGAAAGAGAACAATAAGAAGAGAAAAAGAAGGGCGCCAACTCAACGATAGTTGAGATTTTGAAGTAACAAATGATTGGAAACAAATGATTCTGGAGATAATAACCTGAAATACAAAATACTGAATACTAATCTTGTTTTGCTATATTATATACTGGTTAGTAGAACTGAAATAAAACTCAAAATAGTAACAATAAATATATTTATAAAATGTGTATATAGATATATATGTATGAACAATTTACATATAAAGCAAAACTAAATAACAGTGGTAGTGGATGTGTAAAGATACAATAGGACCAAATAGCCCCTCAACAAGCGAATAATCACTACCACTGGCCAAATAAAGTTTGAAATATGAGTAAAAACCAAGAATAGTCCGTATCATAGCCAAAGTCTTAACACTACAAGGTAGTCATTTAAATTTAAATTAGTTCTACTAAAATGAGATACAAATTACAATATTGTAAAGATATCAGAAGTGATAAAAATACCTTACATCCAAAAGTGAGTACTTCTTATATAATGTTTTAAAAAAAAACACATGAAATTTATTTCCCTCCCCCAATATCAAAATTGTATTATATCAAATATATTGTATTAAAAAAAATATATTATAGCAAAAGTGAGTTTGGTCAGTACTCTTGAAATCCTAATTAAAATAAAACCTCATAAAACATGAAAGGTATTTTCCCTCTCCAATAATATCAAAATTATATTTTATCAAAATGTAGTCACTTGATCATATGCATATGAAAAGTTAACAAAATAGACAGTAACAAAAAAATTACACAGTCAAACAACTTATCTTTACAGCACTATAAGTCCATAGGAAAAACTCCTCTTGGCACGGCTAAATCAGTTTGTTGCTGTAAAGGACAAATTCCAGGTGAGTCTGGGCATAAAACCAATCACTGGTCTATTTGGAGTGACGGCAAAATCCAGGAGAGTTGCTAACCATTTAAGAAATTTTGTTACTAGTCCTTGAGGGAATATTCTTAAGAGAATATCCTCAAGTGAAGTGACGGAATCTAAAAGAGATGTAATTTAATAAATGCAATTCAATAGCTGTAGCAGCGTGGATTGACTACACCAAAACAAAACATCAAAACATTAGGTATTAGGTTATGTCAACATGTCAGAATTTCCGAAGTTACTTCGTAGACATGACAGGCTTGCGCCATGAAATGAACATGCGCAGAATACAGAAGGCTGTCCAATATTTGTCGAACCTTTTTATATTCCACCAAAAAAAAGTTAGATACAAAGGGAACCAAAAAAAACTTAATGATAACGACATGGACTAAAACAGAGTTTGAGTTTAACTATATAAAAAATGACCTTCTGTTCTTTGCAAGTAAATCAAGGAAATTTTATATTTAAATTATTTCGGAACTCAAAAATAAATCTCTAAAGAAATACTAAACTACAATGATAAATTTGATTATATGATAAAGAGATAATACGTATGAAATGATTTACTTACATGGAGCCGCAGCACGCCAAAAAAATCTTCCTTTTTATGTGGAACTCTTATAAATGACTCTTGATTTTAAAAAAATGAATTATTACTATTATTATTATTTTATTCTTCCCCCAGATGATCTTCCTTGCTCCAATTCCGTCACTTTGAAGGTGAAAAAATTTCACCGGTTGGCGTGTCTGCGTAGTGAGTCTCTTGACCAAACTGACTGCTTTTCTACCGCACAAAATCGATCAATCCTTTCAAAGCGCTCCCAGCGCGTGAGTGGAGAAATGTCGATTTAAAAGTCGACCGCTGGCGGATCACCAAAAATTTCGTGAGGGGTTTTTAATTGGACTAGTCAGTGGCGTAAACGCTACAAATCTAATAACAAATATATTTCGGGTAGTAGCGTCATAAAAACTTATAATTAGTAATATAAATATTCAATTACATACCTAAATACATCAGTTGTCTTCTTTCGATAAGGAGGCATCATCATCGTCATCATCGTCAGTTTCTTCATTTCCCACAAAAATAATAATTGGTTCTATTGATGTGTCTATTAACATATCGAGTTTCCAGAATGTTTTTTCTTCGGCTATGACACGTCTTATAGCTTTATGCCAATTGCCAGATAAAAATTTTAATATGTAGTCAGATAATGGTTAACGTACTACATCTTGAAGTTTGAATTCTGTATTATTTATTGCGACATATTCGTTCATTTGAGCCCAGATTAGTTCTATGGAGTTAAGTTCACAGTGATAAGGTGGAATTCGCAACACTTTAACTCCATGTTATTTTGCTATTTCAACTACACCATACTTCTTAAATTTTGGTGACCGTTGCTTGCACAGCTGCAATAAATCTTTTTTAGGTAAACCTTCTGCTGGCACTATTATTTCTTTGGTTATTAGCCAATCCAAGAGGTCTTGTTTTCTCCATTTAGTGTAAGGTAACGGTTCCTTTAATCATGAATGGTAACTGGTATTGTCCATGACTGTTTCATAATTGATCAGTATTAAATATATCATTTGACTGAAACATTCCTTAAAAACATCAGCTGTCATTCCTTTATGGTAGTCGTTTGTAGAATTTGAAATAAAATCTAGCAAGCTGCTATTAACAAATCCTTTACCATTAGGAAATGTGAAGCCCGTAGACTGTCGCTGTGGCTGATCTGCGGGAGGTTGCGGATCACCATCAGTCGCTCTATCCGCGGAGGCGGATGACCTAAGGACTCGTTGAGATTCCATTTGAAGTCTGCAAAAGTGAGAAACAAAAGGAACAAGAAAAGGGGTGAAAAGAAAAGAAACGCAAAGACAAGTTTCTTTGTTTATTAATTTGTCGAATGTATCGTTGGCAGTTCGACAGAATTTTCCCAAACACAAGAGTATATCTCAGGTTTTCTCTCCCTCTGTGAATGACGTGTAAATGAGACACGACTCGTACTCAACTCGAGTTGCCTGCTCGTATTACGGAGCACGAAAGTTTGTATTTCGGATTGAGCGAGGTTGCCCTTTCGGAAACCGTCTTTCGTACCCGTATGGAACAGCTTGCAACTAGTAAATCGAGTTTAGAGTATCGTGTTCATGTATGGTATCGTAGATAGGTAGAGTAGAGTAGAATGATCACGAGAACCTGAGAGGTACCTTAAAAAGAAAGTTATTAACGAACAAGGTATGAAGTGTAAATGGTGTACGTAGGTAAATGAGAGTATGAAATAAAGGTGAACAACGTAATAAGTTTATGTGTATATGCTAAACGGTAACTAGGTAGGAAAGAAAGTATACACATAAATATAATAACCTCTATACTAATACATAGACGAGAAATAAGTATAAGCAAATAGAATAAATGCTGTAAAAGAGAATAAGGTATGGTTATCAATTACAACGGCTGAAAGTAAAATGGATTAACATACGCAGATAATAACTGTAGCAACAACGTTGCTGCAGTAAACATATAAGAACCAGTTTATCAATAATAATATACACATATATTAATAAGAAAGTTGGTAAAATGTCAATAATCAAGGCAACAATACTGTTGAGCAAAAATACACCTATAATCTGTAAAATAGCCCACAACGAATGTTCTTTGCGGGAAAGAACAACGAGTAGAAAGAAGTAAACACAAATACAAGGTTCAATAATAAAGTATATAATATATAATATTCTCGGATGAGAATAACACAAATAAATATAGTTCTTATTACAAGAACAGACAAACCAAAATAATACAAAGCTGGAACAAGCAGGAACGAGGGTGGAAAGGAAGTCTAATTCCTTTCCGGTGGTAAGAGTATAAGAATACTAGTTATTTAACTTGGTAAGGTACTCCCCAACCAGAGGTCTTATCTAGAGTCAGACTCAAACCGAATAGGCCTTCTCGAGATTGTGCACGTTCTTTTATCCTATTTTCGTCCTTGGTGAGGTGTGCAAAATGGGCGTGTCGGATAACTCACCAATCAGAAAATAGGATAACGTCTGGAGCCAATCAGAAGGCCTCGAGGTGAGAAATGAGCAGATCTGATGCGCAGTGGTTCGTGTCGACGTGTCAGATCTGTCGATAAGACAAACCTTCTATTAATGAACCAATTATTATTGTCCACAGAAATAATTGGTTCTATTGATGCCTCTATTAACATATCTAGTTTTCCGAATGTTTCTTCCGCTGCTATGGCACGTCTTATAGCTTTATGCCAATTGCCAGATGAAATTTTTGATTGGAGTCCGATAATGGTTAACCAACATCTTGAAGTATAAATTCTGTATTATTTCTTGCGACACATTCCTTCGGTTGAACCCAGATTAGTGCTTTTTAACTCCATGTTGTTTTGCTATTTTAACTACACCATACTTCTTAAATTTTGGTGAATGTTGTTTACATAGCTACAATAAATATTTTTTAGGTAAACTTTCTGTTGGTACAACTATTTCTTTGGTTATTAGCCAATCCAAGTTTATGTTTTCTCCATTAACTGTAAGGTAACGGTTCCTTATTAAAATGACTACAAAAATTAGGTCAAAAATTGAAATACATAAAATCCAAAGATCCTTCGGTTTCCTATACCAACTTGTGGTTAAGGTGTTATCTTCCATTCTAATGACACGCATGTCTAGGACGGGAATGCTGTTTGTGAGGGGATCCTCAAGTTCAACAGTGAACTGTAAATGGGGATCAAATTGGTTAAACAAGGACAAGGTGGTGACCTGTATCTTGTCTGGAGGTAACGGTATAGATATATATATATATATATATATATATATATATATATATATATATATATATATGTTGAACAATTATTCCGGGAAAATATCCGTTGGTCATTTTTTAATTGCATATAATATATATATATATATATATATATATATATATATATATATATATATATATATATATATATATATATTGTTATGATTGTTTATTTTGACTTTAATCTTAGTTTATTGAGCCAATAAAATTAATAAATTAATACAACCTATTTGTTATCAAAAGTAAAATAAACTCCTTATATTACCTGTGTTCGATGGATTCAAAGATTTTCTAGTTGTCCTTTATCGGGATAGAGAAGAAGGATAATAATAAAAGAAAATATTATATTACAAAAAAATTACGTTTTTTACGTTACTTTATTTTATATGAACGAATAAAACAATTATCAAATTCTGCCGTTATCTTATCAATCAGCATACAAGAAAATCGGCGGGCGTAATTTCGGCCGGTAATCCCTTGGCCTACCTGCATAAATCAAGGGGTACCGTTTATGACAGGGGTAATTTCGGCCGAGGGCTTGATGTTTACGATGAGATTAAAATATTGGTAATTACGCTTAATAGTTTCTGTAAAATATTAATTGTGTATTTATTTGGAAATACCTAATCATGTGTACCTGTCGGAAATTACGCCGCTGTAAAATTCACAAATAACAGGTATAAAATTATTATAGCTAGTCAGTATTAAAACTTATCTTGAAGCTACTAGTCGATAGAAAGCATTAAATATATTATTTGTATACGATAGCATCTGTTTCAGTAATTAAGAGTTCACGCGGTTGTGACTTACTAGTTGTAGAAAAGTTTCAGTTTTGTAAACAGGACGTATTAAAAAGTGGTGAAGTACGTTGGAGGTGTATAAAGAAAAATTTAAGATGTTTAGCCAAACTGTACACTGTTGGTGCGGAATACACAGTTACTAGAAGTGAATTAATCCACAACCACGAGTCCGATGAAACTACGTTGGAGAGAAAAATAGTGACGACTTCATGCAAGCGCAAAGCTGAGGAAGACATATCGGAGAAACCTTCAAAAATTATTAAAAGCGTTTTTTCAAATCATTTGCCAGAGAATTTGTCATCGATAGATGTCAGTCTAATAAGAAGAAATTTGTACAACAGCCGCCGTAAGCTCTTACTAGCCCTGCCTAAGGATATTCACGATGTACATTCTGTACTCGATAGTTATGGACCGAAAACCACAACAGGAGAAAATTTTTTGTTTATTAACAGCACAGCTGATAATATCATTGTTTTTTCTTGCCATACAAATATAATAAGTTTATGTAAAATGAAAGATTTTTACATGGATGGCACATTTTCTTATTGTACAAAATATTTTTATCAGTTATTTACCATCCATGGACTGGAAAATGGGCATTATGTTCCTCTTTTGTATTGTCTGTTGCCCAATAAGACCAGTGACACATATATGAGACTTTTTCTGTTGGTAAAATCTAAAATTTTTGAACTTTATAATATTGTTTTTGAACCGAAGGAGGTATTTGTGGATTTTGAAATCGCAATTCATAACGCATTAAAAGTTGTCTTTCCCAAAACCAAACTAAATGGTTGTAGATTCCACTTGCACCAGGCGTGGTATAGGAAAATACAATCATTAGGGTTAACCCAAATGTATAAAGATAAAAACTGCGAGGAAAGCAAATGGCTTACTCATACTTTTGGGCTAACTTATTTAGACCCCTCTGAAGTTGAAGATTGTTTCATATTTGATCTCATGTCATACAAACCGGACCATAAACTTATAGATAAATACGCAGACTATTTATTAGAAAACTACATAGCGCCAGAATCTCATTTTCCACCAAATATATGGGCATATGAAAACCCATCAATTAAAAGAACCACAAATGCCTGCGAATCATTCCATTCGCACTTTAATTCTAGTTTTTATTCAAGTCACCCTTCTATATTTATTTTTATAGAAAAATTAAAAGATTGTCAGATCGATGCATATTTAAAAATAAAAAATTTAAATATTCCAGCAAAAATTAAAGACAAACAAGTAAAACACAAACTAAAATTTATCGAAAACATGGTAAATATGCTTCGATCTGACAATATTTCTAGAATTAATTTCGTTAAATCTGTATCACATTTATAGTTGGCTTATACCATCTCTAGCTGATCCTAGTTTTGACGCTTTCCCGAAAGTTAATCTCCAAAGAATTGTATTCTTAGCGTCGTTATACACACTCTATATATATATATATATATATATATATATATATATATATATATATATATATATATATATATAAGGTAGTCCAAAGTTTTTTGACTAGTTTGGAAAAAATATGTAAATACTTTTTTCTTTTTGGGTGTGGTAGTCAATAAAAAATAGAGCTTTGCTAAGGCGTACTATTTATTCTGAATTCCGAGCTTTCGGTGGTTATTTGCCACCTTTATCAAGGTCTACAATGAAAATTACTGTGTTATAACATTAGGCTGATGTAATATAAAAGTTATAAAAACTTACCAGAAAGTAAGATTCATAGCATATAAAACACAACGTTAATAACATAATGTGACCTGAATTGTTGAAGGCATTAAAAATTTTAAAAACTTTAAAATACTTAAAAATTAAAGAACATGTTACAAAGTTTAAAAAGTAAAAAATAAGACGACATGTTTGACAAAAAACAGTCGTCTTCGCAGGTTTGAATTCAGTCACATCTCACGAACAGAAAGAGGTAGTAGGAGGAACTATTGTTGTTTAAATAGTTCGATGTAACTACAAAAAACAAACTTTCAAACTGATGTCTAACAAAATGCCGTTTGTGATTTTAGGTACTACCAACCATGTTACCAACTTAGAATTGAGAGGGAAATTTAAAAAAAGGTTTTATTATGTCAAAAAATAAAAAGAAAATAGTATTTAGTAAATAGGTTTAGAAAAAACAAACAAACAAAACAAAATGAACATCTGAATAATAACTGAAGTTAATCATGATAGTTTTAGCAATTAATAATGGAATTTACGAAACATGAAGCACTCTGAGATGCAGAAAACCCTAGTCAAAAGTCAAAATAAAATTGTAAATTTTGCTAAGATTCTGGATCTCAGATCTTTTATTCAGATTGTTGTTATCACTCTTGCTGATATGTACCATTTCTAAGAATGTTCTCTTAAATTTATTTTTCTCTCTGGCTAATATTTTAACATTGTTGAAATCTATCTTATGGTCTAAATCGATAGTGTGTTCTGCCAAAGCACAAGTGGGTTTATTAAGTCTACAGTCACTCTTATGAGAAATGATACGACTAGACAGATTTCTTCCAGTTTCACCAATGTACGTGGATGGACATTCAGTACATTGAATGCAATAAACAACATCTCTTGACTCTAAAGTAGTTAGGGGTTGTTTTATTTTGCTATATAGCTGACGTATGGTTTTGATGTTCTTGTTAGCTATTTTGATGTTCTTAAATTCTTTGAAAATTTTAGTAAGTTCTACGGTTAGTTTTGGAATATACGGAAGGGCATAAAAATACACACTTGTTTGAGAAGAATTGTTTTGTGCTGAGGGCACTGATTGAGAATTAGTGAGAATGTTATTTCTGTTAACAAATGGAACATTAAAAATTAATTTATTAATCAGTCTTAGAGGATATGAATTTTCAACAAAAATATTCCGTAAGAGGTTTAGATCATGTTGGAGATGATCTGGATGTGATAACCTTTTGACACGTTCTTTCATTGCTAGGACTAGGTTGGTTTTCATTCTAGGAGGGTGATGGGAATGGTAGCTTATGAATCTATTGCTACATATAGGTTTTCTATACCATTGTGTTTTCACAACATTATCCTCACATCTATGCAAACGCATGTCAAGGAAGGGCAAAGATCCCTCCCGCTCTTCCTCGCACGTGAATTGCAAGTGTGGGTTTTGTTGGTTGAAAACATTTAAAGTAAATTGTATGGAGTCTGCTGGTAGTGCCAAGATTAAGTCATCCACGTATCTTTTTATAAAAGGTATTTCAAAATTGATTTGTTGCAAACAATCTTTAATCAAATCGTCTAAGACATAATTACAAAGAATTGGTGAAATGGTGGACCCCATTGGAGTACCAAAGACTTGTTTGTAGTAACAGTCATTAAAAATAAAAACATTAGAGTCAAAAACAAAAGAAATGAGTTTTTTGATATTAGATAAGTTAAGAGTTGTGTGCATTGATATGTCATCCCAGTGCTTCTCAACACTAACCAAAATTGTTTGTAAAGGTAAATTAGTAAACAAAGACACTACATCAAAACTAACGAGCTTATAATTGATAGGTAATTTTAAGTTATTAATAAAAGAACTGAAACTGAAAGAGTCCTGAATGCAGAAATCATTGTTACTGTAGGTTTCTGTGAGAATATTGGTTAAAAAACTTGCTATGGGGCCATTAGGTGTACCTATTGAGGAAACTATTGGTCTCATAGACAAAGTAGGTTTATGAATTTTTGGAAGTGCATAAAATCTAGGAGCAATTGAATTATAAATTTTCAAAGTTTTCCCAACTGATTGATCTATTTGATTCTCCTTTACCAAATCAGAAACTAGTTTATTAGCCTTTTGTTGCAGAGTACACACAGGATTGTTGTTTAACTTTTTATAATATTTAGTGTCTGTTAATAAGTCTTCACATTTTTGTATATAGTCCCTAGTGTACATTGCTACAGTGACATTGCCTTTGTCGCTCTGAACAATCTTGATCTCAGGGTGATGTTTCAAAAAAGTTTTGCATTTAATGTAGTATTTATTTAAAAAGTGGTCTTTTTCATCTTTGTTGAGAAAGTTCGTGATTATATTAGTGCATTTGGACCTTAGAATGTCCTTATCGACATTCTCAATTGGTCTTAAAATGTTCTCGATGTCTGCCAACAAAGAGGAAACTTTGAAATCTTTTTTGTTAGGAAGCAAAGCGAATTTAGGGCCTAAGGCCAACAACTTTTTAATCTTCTACAGGCCTTAGAGAATTTCCTGTAGAAGTTAAAAAGTTGTTGGCCTTAGGCCCTAAATTCGCTTTGCTTCCTAACAAAAAAGATTTCAAAGTTTCCTCTTTGTTGGCAGACATCGAGAACATTTTAAGACCAATTGAGAATGTCGATAAGGACATTCTAAGGTCCAAATGCACTAATATAATCACGAACTTTCTCAACAAAGATGAAAAAGACCACTTTTTAAATAAATACTACATTAAATGCAAAACTTTTTTGAAACATCACCCTGAGATCAAGATTGTTCAGAGCGACAAAGGCAATGTCACTGTAGCAATGTACACTAGGGACTATATACAAAAATGTGAAGACTTATTAACAGACACTAAATATTATAAAAAGTTAAACAACAATCCTGTGTGTACTCTGCAACAAAAGGCTAATAAACTAGTTTCTGATTTGGTAAAGGAGAATCAAATAGATCAATCAGTTGGGAAAACTTTGAAAATTTATAATTCAATTGCTCCTAGATTTTATGCACTTCCAAAAATTCATAAACCTACTTTGTCTATGAGACCAATAGTTTCCTCAATAGGTACACCTAATGGCCCCATAGCAAGTTTTTTAACCAATATTCTCACAGAAACCTACAGTAACAATGATTTCTGCATTCAGGACTCTTTCAGTTTCAGTTCTTTTATTAATAACTTAAAATTACCTATCAATTATAAGCTCGTTAGTTTTGATGTAGTGTCTTTGTTTACTAATTTACCTTTACAAACAATTTTGGTTAGTGTTGAGAAGCACTGGGATGACATATCAATGCACACAACTCTTAACTTATCTAATATCAAAAAACTCATTTCTTTTGTTTTTGACTCTAATGTTTTTATTTTTAATGACTGTTACTACAAACAAGTCTTTGGTACTCCAATGGGGTCCACCATTTCACCAATTCTTTGTAATTATGTCTTAGACGATTTGATTAAAGATTGTTTGCAACAAATCAATTTTGAAATACCTTTTATAAAAAGATACGTGGATGACTTAATCTTGGCACTACCAGCAGACTCCATACAATTTACTTTAAATGTTTTCAACCAACAAAACCCACACTTGCAATTCACGTGCGAGGAAGAGCGGGAGGGATCTTTGCCCTTCCTTGACATGCGTTTGCATAGATGTGAGGATAATGTTGTGAAAACACAATGGTATAGAAAACCTATATGTAGCAATAGATTCATAAGCTACCATTCCCATCACCCTCCTAGAATGAAAACCAACCTAGTCCTAGCAATGAAAGAACGTGTCAAAAGGTTATCACATCCAGATCATCTCCAACATGATCTAAACCTCTTACGGAATATTTTTGTTGAAAATTCATATCCTCTAAGACTGATTAATAAATTAATTTTTAATGTTCCATTTGTTAACAGAAATAACATTCTCACTAATTCTCAATCAGTGCCCTCAGCACAAAACAATTCTTCTCAAACAAGTGTGTATTTTTATGCCCTTCCGTATATTCCAAAACTAACCGTAGAACTTACTAAAATTTTCAAAGAATTTAAGAACATCAAAATAGCTAACAAGAACATCAAAACCATACGTCAGCTATATAGCAAAATAAAACAACCCCTAACTACTTTAGAGTCAAGAGATGTTGTTTATTGCATTCAATGTACTGAATGTCCATCCACGTACATTGGTGAAACTGGAAGAAATCTGTCTAGTCGTATCATTTCTCATAAGAGTGACTGTAGACTAAATAAACCCACTTGTGCTTTGGCAGAACACACTATCGATTTAGACCATAAGATAGATTTCAACAATGTTAAAATATTAGCCAGAGAGAAAAATAAATTTAAGAGAACATTCTTAGAAATGGTACATATCAGCAAGAGTGATAACAACAATCTGAATAAAAGATCTGAGATCCAGAATCTTAGCAAAATTTACAATTTTATTTTGACTTTTGACTAGGGTTTTCTGCATCTCAGAGTGCTTCATGTTTCGTAAATTCCATTATTAATTGCTAAAACTATCATGATTAACTTCAGTTATTATTCAGATGTTCATTTTGTTTTGTTTGTTTGTTTTTTCTAAACCTATTTACTAAATACTATTTTCTTTTTATTTTTTGACATAATAAAACCTTTTTTTAAATTTCCCTCTCAATTCTAAGTTGGTAACATGGTTGGTAGTACCTAAAATCACAAACGGCATTTTGTTAGACATCAGTTTGAAAGTTTGTTTTTTGTAGTTACATCGAACTATTTAAACAACAATAGTTCCTCCTACTACCTCTTTCTGTTCGTGAGATGTGACTGAATTCAAACCTGCGAAGACGACTGTTTTTTGTCAAACATGTCGTCTTATTTTTTACTTTTTAAACTTTGTAACATGTTCTTTAATTTTTAAGTATTTTAAAGTTTTTAAAATTTTTAATGCCTTCAATAATTCAGGTCACATTATGTTATTAACGTTGTGTTTTATATGCTATGAATCTTACTTTCTGGTAAGTTTTTATAACTTTTATATTACATCAGCCTAATGTTATAACACAGTAATTTTCATTGTAGACCTTGATAAAGGTGGCAAATAACCACCGAAAGCTCGGAATTCAGAATAAATAGTACGCCTTAGCAAAGCTCTATTTTTTATTGACTACCACACCCAAAAAGAAAAAAGTATTTACATATTTTTTCCAAACTAGTCAAAAAACTTTGGACTACCTTGTCTTTCTTTTAGTATGGGTTTTTATGAGGACATCAGACTCCAATACGGACCATTACTTGTGTCGTACCTAAAGGAATGGGCTAATGTGAACACCAAACTGGCAGCGTTAAGGAACAGAAAGACTTTTTTAATTAAGTGTCGAAATGCAGATTGTTTTCCGAACCATATCACGAACAGTTTGACAAATGTGAATAATTTACTACATCACAGGAGAGGAGAGATAGATTTTCGATCTCAAGGACTTAGTAAAAGGTTTGGAAAAAATATTCTTAATTTAGAAATCAAAATTACTTTTGCTGATATTAATCATTTTGAAAATAAGCTAAAAGATCTCCAAGCCAAATCAAAATCTATACTTAATTATCACACATATGTTGAGTTTAAACGTAGACAACAGATAATTTATAACAATCTTTTTCATAAAATTAAGAGAACTAATATCAATAAATTTAATAAGTTCAGATTAGATAGTTTTGACAGTATTGATTTCAGGGAGAGTTGGTTTAAAAACCTTACAGACTTAGAATTTCCTGTAGAAGTTAAAAAGTTGTTGGCCTTAGGCCCTAAATTCGCTTTGCTTCCTAACAAAAAAGATTTCAAAGTTTCCTCTTTGTTGGCAGACATCGAGAACATTTTAAGACCAATTGAGAATGTCGATAAGGACATTCTAAGGTCCAAATGCACTAATATAATCACGAACTTTCTCAACAAAGATGAAAAAGACCACTTTTTAAATAAATACTACATTAAATGCAAAACTTTTTTGAAACATCACCCTGAGATCAAGATTGTTCAGAGCGACAAAGGCAATGTCACTGTAGCAATGTACACTAGGGACTATATACAAAAATGTGAAGACTTATTAACAGACACTAAATATTATAAAAAGTTAAACAACAATCCTGTGTGTACTCTGCAACAAAAGGCTAATAAACTAGTTTCTGATTTGGTAAAGGAGAATCAAATAGATCAATCAGTTGGGAAAACTTTGAAAATTTATAATTCAATTGCTCCTAGATTTTATGCACTTCCAAAAATTCATAAACCTACTTTGTCTATGAGACCAATAGTTTCCTCAATAGGTACACCTAATGGCCCCATAGCAAGTTTTTTAACCAATATTCTCACAGAAACCTACAGTAACAATGATTTCTGCATTCAGGACTCTTTCAGTTTCAGTTCTTTTATTAATAACTTAAAATTACCTATCAATTATAAGCTCGTTAGTTTTGATGTAGTGTCTTTGTTTACTAATTTACCTTTACAAACAATTTTGGTTAGTGTTGAGAAAGCACTGGGATGACATATCAATGCACACAACTCTTAACTTATCTAATATCAAAAAACTCATTTCTTTTGTTTTTGACTCTAATGTTTTTATTTTTAATGACTGTTACTACAAACAAGTCTTTGGTACTCCAATGGGGTCCACCATTTCACCAATTCTTTGTAATTATGTCTTAGACGATTTGATTAAAGATTGTTTGCAACAAATCAATTTTGAAATACCTTTTATAAAAAGATACGTGGATGACTTAATCTTGGCACTACCAGCAGACTCCATACAATTTACTTTAAATGTTTTCAACCAACAAAACCCACACTTGCAATTCACGTGCGAGGAAGAGCGGGAGGGATCTTTGCCCTTCCTTGACATGCGTTTGCATAGATGTGAGGATAATGTTGTGAAAACACAATGGTATAGAAAACCTATATGTAGCAATAGATTCATAAGCTACCATTCCCATCACCCTCCTAGAATGAAAACCAACCTAGTCCTAGCAATGAAAGAACGTGTCAAAAGGTTATCACATCCAGATCATCTCCAACATGATCTAAACCTCTTACGGAATATTTTTGTTGAAAATTCATATCCTCTAAGACTGATTAATAAATTAATTTTTAATGTTCCATTTGTTAACAGAAATAACATTCTCACTAATTCTCAATCAGTGCCCTCAGCACAAAACAATTCTTCTCAAACAAGTGTGTATTTTTATGCCCTTCCGTATATTCCAAAACTAACCGTAGAACTTACTAAAATTTTCAAAGAATTTAAGAACATCAAAATAGCTAACAAGAACATCAAAACCATACGTCAGCTATATAGCAAAATAAAACAACCCCTAACTACTTTAGAGTCAAGAGATGTTGTTTATTGCATTCAATGTACTGAATGTCCATCCACGTACATTGGTGAAACTGGAAGAAATCTGTCTAGTCGTATCATTTCTCATAAGAGTGACTGTAGACTTAATAAACCCACTTGTGCTTTGGCAGAACACACTATCGATTTAGACCATAAGATAGATTTCAACAATGTTAAAATATTAGCCAGAGAGAAAAATAAATTTAAGAGAACATTCTTAGAAATGGTACATATCAGCAAGAGTGATAACAACAATCTGAATAAAAGATCTGAGATCCAGAATCTTAGCAAAATTTACAATTTTATTTTGACTTTTGACTAGGGTTTTCTGCATCTCAGAGTGCTTCATGTTTCGTAAATTCCATTATTAATTGCTAAAACTATCATGATTAACTTCAGTTATTATTCAGATGTTCATTTTGTTTTGTTTGTTTGTTTTTTCTAAACCTATTTACTAAATACTATTTTCTTTTTATTTTTTGACATAATAAAACCTTTTTTTAAATTTCCCTCTCAATTCTAAGTTGGTAACATGGTTGGTAGTACCTAAAATCACAAACGGCATTTTGTTAGACATCAGTTTGAAAGTTTGTTTTTTGTAGTTACATCGAACTATTTAAACAACAATAGTTCCTCCTACTACCTCTTTCTGTTCGTGAGATGTGACTGAATTCAAACCTGCGAAGACGACTGTTTTTTGTCAAACATGTCGTCTTATTTTTTACTTTTTAAACTTTGTAACATGTTCTTTAATTTTTAAGTATTTTAAAGTTTTTAAAATTTTTAATGCCTTCAACAATTCAGGTCACATTATGTTATTAACGTTGTGTTTTATATGCTATGAATCTTACTTTCTGGTAAGTTTTTATAACTTTTATATTACATCAGCCTAATGTTATAACACAGTAATTTTCATTGTAGACCTTGATAAAGGTGGCAAATAACCACCGAAAGCTCGGAATTCAGAATAAATAGTACGCCTTAGCAAAGCTCTATTTTTTATTGACTACCACACCCAAAAAGAAAAAAGTATTTACATATATATATATATATATATATATATAATTGTAATGTTTGTATAATTTATATAAGTATAAGTTGTATTTTAAAAGAAACACCACCTACTTAAATCAAAAGTAGAGTTTTTCTTATGATCCTACTAGAAAAAATGTGTCTGAGTGTAAGATCGCTGTAGCATCCACTTCAAAACTCCGGCACTTACACACATACTCACGCGTGGAGTTCTTATCTTACTCATAAGTGAGTGACTTCCTTGGGAATAAGAATATACACGTCGTAAACGTAGTGGAACTTCGCAAATGGCCCTCCCAGAGGTGGGCTTCCTAGGAATGTAGCCAGAATATCACCCAAATAAAATTTAATAATTCATAATGATGAAGTTAGGCAGTTTGGTCAGTTAATCAAATTTTGTAAATATTTATAAAATTTTTATTGTTGTTTTGGAATCTTGATTTTTCTCGAATATTGCTTTTATATTGGAATATGTTTTAAACTGGCGGATGCTTTTATTTATCTGTTTGGGAGTCACTCAATAGGTTTCGTACTAGCTAACAAAACAAACTTTTCAGCAATATTTAATGTCCCACATAGTCTCCATCTACGGTGATAACCGATTCAAAACTTCTCCTCTAATTAGATGCTTCTTTTGTGGTATGATATGTTTATTGTTGTAGTGGACTGTATTTATTGAAATTAATTAATAGTCTAAAATACTGCATTTATTTATGAATTTGCACAAAAATATGAAAACAATAACAAATAGTTCTATGCTTCTCAACGGCTGGTGATGGAATGTCATTCTGTCATCTGTCGTCTGTACCGACTAGCTGGCTGGCTGGGCTGCAGTGGCGGACCGTTCAAATACAAAATGGGTTGTCGTCGACATACTCCCGGCCTTGAAAGATCCTGAATCTTTCAATTTAATGGAAGGAGAGGACATATTTTGGAGAATGACCTCGTGATGATACCTTCTTGAGTCTTTATTTTTGCAACTCTAGCGGTATTCTGCGATCCGTCATGTATGTGAGTTATTCTGCCTAGTTTCCACTTTGCTGGTGGCAGACAGTCATCTTTGATAAGGACTAAAGTTCCTTCTACTAATTCTCCCTTGGATATTTGCCACTTAGAACGTCTCTGTAGCTCGACGACGTATTCGGAAGACCATCTCTTCCAGAAACTTTGGAAAATTTGTTGGATGCGTTGAAATCTATTGAGTCGTTGTGGAATCTCTTGGAGTAGATCTGGTTCTGGAGCTAGCGTTGGCATTCTACCGATGAGGAAATGAGCGGGACAGAGTGGTGTTAAATCATTAGGATCAGGACTAATAGGACACAAAGGTCTGGAGTTGAGTACTGCTTCTATTTGTGATAGTATTGTTGCAAACTCCTCAAATGTAAGATTTGTATTTTTAAGTGAACGTTTTAAGTGAAATTTACAAGATTTTACTCCGGATTCCCAGAGTCCCCCGAAATGTGGAGAATATGGCGGAATTAAATGCCATTCAATACCCTCATGTGTACATGAATCTTGTATGTGTGCATTGTTAATTTTTAAAAATCTTTTAAGTTCAGACATGGCACCTACGAAGTTTCTACCATTATCTGAGTACAATTTGGCTGGCTTTCCTCTACGAGCGATAAAGCGGCGCAAGGCAAGCATGAATGTTTGAGTGCTCAAATCGGTTACGAGCTCAAGATGAATCGCCTTTGTAGCAAAACATATGAATAATGAAATATAGCATTTATTTAATTTGGCACCTCTGCCCTTATTTTTATACAAAAACGGACCGGCGTAGTCAATACCAGTGATGGCAAAGGGAAATGTGTATAGTAATCGGTCACGTGGTAAATCACCCATGATTGGTTGTATAGGTTTAGGATTAAATCGTAAACAAGTGGTACATTGTTTAACAGTCAACCTAGATAGGTTTCTGCCTGATATAGGCCAATATGTCTCCCGAATAGTAGATAGAAGCAGCTGAGGGCCTGCATGATATAGACGCAGGTGTTCATGACGGAAAAATAATATCGTGAAATGATGTTTTGAATCCAAGACAATGGGATGTTTTTTGTCATATAGAAAATCCGAGTTAGCCAAGCGACCACCAACACGTATTAAACCATCCTGGTCAATAAATGGGTTTAAAGAGAAGAGCTTGCTGTTGGAACTAACGCTTTTTTGTTTTGACAGCTGATCATACTCTTCGCGAAAAGAGTGTAGTTGTATGATCTTCAATAAATAACGACGAGCGTCATTAATATTGGTTAATGTTAGAGAGCCACACTCTCTAAGAATTTTGGGTGTTAATAAATTATTTTTAAATCTAAGGATGTATGCAAATGCGCGCAGTAAACGCGAATATTGTGAAAAGGCCTTGAATGGAAACCATTGTTCTTGCTGAGAATAGGAAACAAAATTGAGAATAGTTTGAGATTTTATTTCGGGTAGAATGTCTACCTTTGGATTTAAAAGGGGCCAAAATTCTTCCCTTAAAGACAACCATGACGGACCGTCCCACCATAGTGAAGAATTTAGTATTTGAGAAGGAGATAATCCCCTTGATAGATGGTCTGCAGGATTATCTTGTGTGGGTACATACTTCCATGTATAGGACTTTGTTAAGACCTGAATTTCGGAGACTCTGTTAGCTACGAAGGTTTGAAGATTGTTAGGAGAAGTATTGATCCAAGCAAGGGTTATTGTGGAATCTGACCATAAATAACATTTATTGAGGTCTATATTAATGGATTCAATTACCTTAGTTAAAAGACGTGAAAGTAATACAGCTGCGCAAAGCTCTAGGCGTGGAATGCTTAGAGTTTTGATAGGGGCAACCTTTGATTTAGCACATAGAATTTTAACCGAGATATTTCCCTTGTCATCAGTACTTCTTAAATAGATACAAGCACCGTAGGCTTGTTGTGATGCGTCCGAAAAACCGTGTATTTCTATATCTTTAGCATTATTGCACACTGCATGACGTGGTATACTTAATTGTTTCAGATTGGCAAGATCATTTTTCAATCTATTCCAAGTATTTAGTGATGAACCGCTTAATTTTTCATCCCAATTCAGTTTTTCAGTCCATAGCCTTTGCATTAGAATCTTCGCAAGTATGATACAAGGACCTACTAAGCCTAGTGGATCGTATATTCTTGCAATTAAAGAAAGAACATCTCTTTTGGTACAAGTTTCCTTGTAATTGTTATATTGTACATTGTATAATAGTGAATCACGTTGGGATGACCAAATAAGTCCTAAAGTTTTTGTGACTCCATCTTTAGAGAGGTTTAGAATTCCAAAGGAATCATCTTGATTATTTACCCTTTCTAAAACTCTTGGGTCATTTGAAATCCATTTTCTGAGTGGAAAACAACCTGTAAGTAAAATACGTGAGACTTCACGGCAAATGTTCGAAGCTTCAGTAATAGTATCCGCACCGGTTAACAAGTCATCTACGTAGAAATCCTGACGTAATATCTTCGCGATTTCTGGTTGCGACAATTGGCATTCGTTAGCTAACTCGAAAAGGCATCGGATAGCAAGAAAACTGGCTGATGCTTGGCCATAAGTAACCGTATTTAAAGCAAAATGTTGTAATGGATCTGAAGGACTTTCCCTCCAGACTATTTTTTGAAGACTGCGTTGGCTGGGATGAATTAACACCTGCCTGTACATTTTGGTTACGTCTGAGCTTATGATGAATTTGTGTTTTCTGAATCGGATGAGAATTGAGAATAGATCTTGTTGTATACTGGGTCCGACGCATTGAATATTGTTTAATGATAACCCGTTGCTTGTTGGTGAAGATGCGTCAAACACGACACGAAGTTTTGTTGTAAGACTGTCCTCCTTTAGGACACCATGATGTGGCATGTAGTAGTCGACAGTAGAGTTTTCAGAGATATCTGCTAACGACATGTGGTTTAGCTCCTGATATTCGCGCATGAATTGTATATATTGTTCGCGAAGAGGATTGTTTTGTGCTAATCTTTTTTCTAGATGATGAAATCTTCTTTCAGCTTGTATCCTTGAATCACCCAACACATGCGGATATTGTTTTAATGGCATCATAACTATGAATCTACCATTTGGATCACGTGTAGTAGTTTTTTGAAAATTGTCCTCGCACAATTGCTCTTCTTCAGATAGATGAGGAATATTTGGCAATTCCTCTACTTCCCAAAATTGCTGAAGAAGTTTAGTTAGTTCCAGATTTGTGCTAAGATTGCAAGATATTGTATTGTGGGGAACCGATCCCAGCGGGCCAGAAATTATCCACCCAAATATTGTTTCTGTTAAAATAGGACCTTGATCTAAAGATATGCGACCTTTACAAATCAAATGCCAAAAAATATCTGCGCCGATAAGAATGTCAATAGATCCAGCATTGCCAAAATTAGGATCTGCTAACCGAATTGTATTAGGAATGTTTATAGCGCTTACATCAATGTTTGTATGAGGAAGAATATTTGTTATTTTTGGCAATACAAAACAGTTGATTATTTTTACAAATTTATTATTAGATGTGCGAATCTCTAACTGACATTGACCTGTAATAGTTGATAGTTTGTTGCCTATGCCCAAAAGATTTAAGCTGACATCTTGTGGTTTGATTCCTAGTTTGTTACACATGTTTGTTGTGATAAATGAAGATTGAGACCCGCAATCCAATAGTGCACGAGCCCTTTGCATTTTACCATTCATATCTTTAACACTTAAGATTGCTGTTGAGAGAAAAACATAGCCTGTATCAGAACAAGAAAGCATGCTGTTACCACAAAATGTATTGTTACTTGTTCCTGGATTTATTGGCTCACTTGTACTTTGTGATGGATTTGTATTAATACTGCTATTGGATATATTCGAATTTCTATTGAACGTGCCCGAATTATTTTGGCTTATAATGATGCTCCTATCATTTGTATTATTGTGTAAAAGTGAGTTGTGACGTGCTTTGCACTTGCGACATGGCCCGAGTTTGCACTGTTTATTGGAGTGACCCGATCGCAAGCAGTTTGTACACAATGATTTTGATCTAATAAAATTCCACCTTTCGTTTATTGGATAATTTAAAAATGTTTCGCAAGTGTAAATGCTATGGTCGCCTTGACAAGAGACGCATGTATAGTTTGTTTTTGTTGCTAAGAATCCCCTAGTCGTCCTGTTCTCCTTACTTTTATTTTTTGTTTCAATGTTCATTTCAATTGCCTCTAGAAAATCTGCTCTTGATTTTAAAAATCCTTTTAGATCGGATAAAGTTGGTAGTTCCGTTTGAGTAGCAATATGCTTTTCCCATTCCCTAATAGTAGTTTCGTCTAGTTTTGATGTTATAATGAATATAAGTAAGGCATCCCATTGTTCACACGGCTGATTTAATTGTTGAAGTGACTTTAAATGTTTTGAAAAATCATCTACTAATTTACGAAATTTTACAAAAGATTCTTTGTGAATAGATTCCAATGAAAATAAAGCTTTAATATGATTGTGTATTAAGAGTTTTTTATTATTGTATCGATCACATACAGAGTCCCATGCCAAATTGTACCCGTTTGCGGAAAATTCGATAGGTTTTATGACTGCGGCGGCATTTCCTTGTAATGATGCCCGAAGATAATGATACTTCTGAATATTTGTAATACTATCATTTGTATGAATGAGTGACTCAAAAGTGTCTCGAAATTCTAGCCAAAATTCGTATGTGCCGTCGAACTTTGGAATTTGTATTGTTGGCAGTTTTACACCTTGTAAACGATAAGCCCCGTCAGAAATAGAAGTGTTATTGTTTGTATGCTCGTTTGTCACCGACTGTTTATCATCAATATCTGAAATGAATTTATTTAACAATGCTTTGGCATTAGCCGATAGTGAATAAAAATTGTTTTCAAGTTCTTCCCTTATCACAAAGTGTGGTTCGGGATCGTCTGCCAATTCTTCTATTTCTGATTGGATAATTTTAATTTCTAAAAATGTATTTTCTAGTTTATTTATTCTGTCGCTTAGTTCGATTTTTTCAACATCATGTAATTCTAATTTGCATTTAATAGACTCTAGAAATTTGGAGAAAATTGTAAATGAAGCTTTATGACCAGCACGTTTTCTAATTAATCTTTTTAAGTGTTCGTCCGACATTGTTTATTAATCAAATAGATTCGAATTGAATTTAAATAGATATATAGATTGTAAATAGTTTTATGCAACTTACACAAACAAAAACAGTATAAATAGGTATAGGAATCAGATGGGAACTCACCGGTATTTTTGGCTGTATATTGTTCGGCAATCCCACGTGTTCTTTCACTTGACCGTTAACTGTGAATCACTTTTAGCACTGATTTTATCACAAATATCGGGTCGAATGGACCATGTTTATTGTTGTAGTGGACTGTATTTATTGAAATTAATTAATAGTCTAAAATACTGCATTTATTTATGAATTTGCACAAAAATATGAAAACAATAACAAATAGTTCTATGCTTCTCAACGGCTGGTGATGGAATGTCATTCTGTCATCTGTCGTCTGTACCGACTAGCTGGCTGGCTGGGCTGCAGTGGCGGACCGTTCAAATACAAAATGGGTTGTCGTCGACAGATGTGTCTTTAGTCTACAAATTCGACAAAATTTAAGCAATTTTCTACATCTTTGATACAAATACCTTTCACTGGGGCAATATTTTAAAGTTTGCGTGTAGTCAGTAGTCATTGAAGGACAGCTCTAAAGAGTACAGTAATAGCTTATTTCTTTAAACACACTATTGAGGTTCTACCTGCCTCAATAAGAAGAACTTAAAGTATAACAACACGTGCAAATGACAAAATCGTTTTCAAAATGAGTGTTATGTGCAGGCAGCATTCGGTGTGCTTTACTCACCCATTTTAAGGTCACTATAATAGTTCTATGGAAAGGACTATTCTTACATCCTTATACGAGTCGTTGGGCGAGAAGGTCACTGTATTGTACACCCTCTCCATAACAACGACGGCGAGGAGTTTGAGAACGCTTGCGCTGAAATTGCTGTCTACAGTTTGCCCAGAGGAGAATTATATACTAGCTAACAAACCAAAGAGGCCTGGAGTCAACCAACAATTTAATTAGTAAGGTGATTCAGTAAAATATACAGGCCCTGAAATTTTTCTTGTTAGGTTAACACCTGCTTCAGGAACAAGTGCCACTAGGCAATGTATACCACTTCGGTGGGCATCCACAAAGGGAGCATTATGCAGCGTAATTATAGGCATATTCCAAAACCACACAAAGCACGTTAGTGGAGTAAGCCTTTTCTCGGGGTTTATACCGCCCCTTGGCTTCGTGACGCTTCGAAGTCCCTAGCGGCCTGTTTGTGTGTAGGACCAAGCCCAAATCGTTATGCCAGGCTCAAGTAGGTCCACCATTTTGGCCCGGTTGATGACCCTATCACAGACCGCCGCCGTAACTACCAACCCATATTCCCTACTTCAACTAAATGACGCTGACATCATCGAAATCCCCGATAATTCTTACAACTCATACTCTTCTGCCCAAGTTTTTATCAATATGCACACTGAGATAATCGCTTAAACATAAAAAGAAGAGAGACTAAAAGAAACGATCCTCAGCATAAAATTCTCTCTGACATCGACTTCCCAACACTGCCTTTAGCACACCGCAAACTCTTAATTTAAAAAAAAATCTCGATCTCAATCCGCTTCTCGATTACAAAATCGATCTTAAATAGCCCTAAAAATTCACAAACCCCTACAATTTCAAGACCCTTGAACCCGCCCCAATCCTTCACATTAAAAACAATCCCTACATATACCCAGCCCCAAACCAATAACAAATCGGCCGCCAAAGCAACTATAGCCTCTCCATCATCAAGACATCACACCAATCCAAATATCACAAACTCAATAAACAATCCAAAAACCTTTGAATATCTAATCAAAAAAATTCCTCAAGATCTTTCGAACCAACTAATATTTTTCCGAATTCTGAGCTGCATTCCAATGTTATATCAAAAAATACATTCCACACGGCATCGCCCGCTTAAAAACTCTCCATTCAATTAATTCTGAAAAAATTCAGACAAATATTCACAAAGCCACATGCCAAACCCAAATAAAAGTTTCAAATAGAAATCACGCTTCTAATCTAAACAAATACGCTGAAGCAGAGCTAACCCAAATTCTCACAGATCAAGACCACCCTATTGCCAAATTGTGGACAGAAAAATCTATAAAATCTGGCAAAGACTCTATATATTAGAGTCCTCACAACATCCTTAGCAAAGTATATTCATGTCTTGAACTATGGCATCCAAATCGACGGTCTTATACATCACACAGGTCTGATCCCTCACGCAGCAAATCTAATCAAACTAACCACCAAATGTTGTAGCAAATGCTGTACAAATGGCCATTGAGGCAGTCTAGTTTACATTTCTTACAAGAACTCGAACCACTTTCATAGACTACAACTTGCCGAATTTTGTATAGTGACTGGATCTGCACTCATACAAAATTTAACTGATCTAGGATCTGAAGGTAAACGATCATATACAACGAAATATATATCCGCTGAATGGACTTTACAGCAGTCGAATTTAATAGCAAATATACTGATAATTTATACTTATAATGTTATACAGTTCTTAAAATTTAAGGCTCTGTAACCTTAAGAACCTTTTTCAGCTCTTTCAGCTTTTTCTTTTCTTTACTGGCCTATTAACAAACATCGTGGTACAAATTTTTATATATTGTGATGATATGTAAAATTGAAAATAATATTGGTTTGCTCTTAATGTATTTCAAAGTACAAAATAGAATAATTCAAATAATTCAACTAATAAACTATAAAAGATATTTCAAAGAAATGAAAGTCCATTATCCTGGATTACCTGTAGTAAACAAAATTTAAAGATATGCATAAATTATTTTCTTTGTAAAATATATTCGAGTGACGTGAGTGAGCTTAGTGAAATCGTGAACAATGCGAGCGGGTTTTCCAAATAGACTTGTACGTCGATATACAGTGAATAAGACAATAGAATAGAAATATTTAGAAAATATAATTCTCTGTTAGTTCTTAAGAATTTGTAGAAACCGATTAGCATGTTAATAGTTTTTAGAAAATTTATAATTGTAGGTAAAATTGTTGTTTGTTATCTAAATGGTAGATGGGGATAAGTTGTGACGAACTTTGATTGGAAGAGATTGAAAGAAGTGGGATAGGTATGTAGGAATGAGAATTTAGGTTCCCCAGAGGTAGTAAGCAGTAGAAGTGAATGTTTGTGAGTTTTCGTGGAGTAAGTGTATCTGACAGAAGCTGATCCAGTAAAATATTGTAAGTTATATTATTCTACTTATATTCCAAGAGTCACTGTTCGGGCCAGAACGAGAAAATCAGTTTATCGAGAGGAGAAGAGGCTAGCAACATTTGAACGATACGTGCATTTGAAGGAGATCATTAAAGACGATAGGCTCGCAACAATTTGTTGTAAGATTGCTGATTACCTAGGGGACTGCTAAGAATAGATAGTGTAGGCTACAAGGAACAAGGATTTGGACAACTCATCATCAGAGAGATAGTTTTACTATTCGTCAGTTTTTCTTTATTAACAACACATTTTTTTAACAATTGCTTTAGAAAAGATAGGAATATTTTGATCAGGAGATTTAGAACAACAATTTTGATTTGAAATTTTAATTTATATTGTATATACCGTTAATTTTTGAATGTTCACGTACGTAGAACAAAATTTTGATAATCATTTTATTTCAATATATAATGTTGTATCATATATGTTTTTTATTATTCCGGTATTCTTTGGACCTTACCTATCATAATGTAAAGCATAGATATTGAAGCACGAGTATAACCCTAAGATAAGAAAATTAAATAGTGTGAGAATCATAATTGCATCATTTAAATAAGTTTAATTAATTAATTAATTAATTAGTTAATTAATTGCTTGGCTCACCTCAGACCTTTAATATCACATTATAAAAAAGAATAGAAACAAAAAACAAAAATAATTAGGTGATTTCTTAAAAAATGTTAAGTTACCATTTCTATATGTATATATTACAATCCAGACATTTTTCCTATAATCCATTTTTTTATACAGAAACTAAACTGAAGAGTTTTATAAAGAAATAAGGGACTTTTGTGACCTGCGTATATTAATAGTAAATGAAAAGAGGCAATAACCTTCGAGAAGGGTCAAAAACTTTTAAGACTTGAGACAACGTAAAGTTTTATGTCTCTATTAATGAATATTACATAAAATAATTCGTTGCTGTCGACTTTAAATGGGTTTTTGAAAGCTGTAGGCCAAATTTGTTTTATAGTTTGAGATGGGTCGTTGGTCGTACGTTACTTTTTCATTCTGAAAACTGCTTTTTAAAATATTATCTATTACACATTGCCCGTACTGGCCGTACTGCATAATGTAACAAATAAATTATAGTAGAACGCTGTGTTATGCGTCAATGTAACAAAAATAGAAGTAAATGAAAATTAGGAGCAAAAAAAGATATAAAAAAGCTTACAAAAAAAATATACAAGACTGAATGCAGCTTGGCTAGAAGGATATACAGGAGAGACCAATTAACAAAAATAAGGAAGGTTTCGGCTAATATGCATGCCCGTAAAGACAGTTAAATATAAATGAATATGACAAACTGATAGAAACATTATAAATGAACCATAAAAAATAACTTAAGTACGGAACTTACACCAAGATATTGTGGGCACCAAGAAAGTATCAACGCTATTCTTAAAGTAGCTTATGGTGCTGTAAAAGTTGTCTTAAGTAAGTCTTAATCATTCGTTATATATATATATATATATATATATATATATATATATATATATATATATCTTGTTATGATATGTAAAATCGAGAAAAGTATTGGTTTGCTTAAAATATTT
Organism: Diabrotica balteata; assembly: GCA_918026665.1. Lineage (NCBI taxonomy): Eukaryota > Metazoa > Arthropoda > Insecta > Coleoptera > Chrysomelidae > Diabrotica > Diabrotica balteata. The sequence goes on along the minus strand of OU898283.1, from coordinate 98,494,668 downwards.
CAAAGTTCAAAAACATTAAAATAATTCAGATAAGTCAAATAATGAACAACAAACATTTCGAAGAATGAAAGTCTTTTAATTTTGGATTACCTGTATTTAACAAAACGTAAGATATGCATAAATTATTTCCTTTGTTAAAATATATTTGAGTGACCCCTATAAGCTTAAGTAAAACCCTAGACATTAGAAGCAGTTTTTCCAAATAAATGTTGTGCAGTAATTAGGACAATAGAATAGATTTTAGAAAGATATGTTTTTGTTAGTTTCTTTAGAATTGGTAGGAAAAATTTTTTAGGTTCATCTAAAAAATTTTTTAGATGAACTGATAATGCTTTCAAAACTCGAAAGCGAAACGTCTTCAAAATAGATAAAGTAGCCTATCAACTTTGTCTTTTATTTCTCCACCTAGAGACCGATATAAGAACCCACCACTCGTCTGAGTGATCCTTATTATATATATATATATATATATATATATATATATATATATATAATATATATATATACATATATATATATATATATATATATATATATATATATATATATATATATATATACATATATATATATATATATGATATATATATATATAAATATATATATATATATATATACTCCGCCAAAAAAGTATTGCATCACTTATAAAATTACAAATATTTCTGACAGCATTTGGTTAATTTAAATAATTTCTTTCTGGCCTATAAGAATATTAAGGCTAGAATAAATATGAAGAAGAAATTTGTAAATACAGTTTATTGTTTAAGAAAAAAAATGTTAATTGCTATTTTGTCCGGTTTTTATATTATCAGTGTTTATTTTAGTTTTGTAAAAAGTATACAGTTTGCCTTTAATTTAAAATTTCGTATTAAATATTGAGTATGGAAGGTCGCGACAATATAAATTTAAATTTAACGAGAGATCAAGTGGTTAGAATAATTTCCCTCATTGAAGATGGAAGGAGTCAGAGGTATGTGGCAAATTTAGTGAGTGTAAATCAGTCGACAGTATCACGAGTGGTAGTAAGGTACCGAGAGACTGGTCTTTATGAAAGACGAGCTGTATCAGGTCGACCAAGAGCAACTACGCATGTGGACAATAGATTTTTAGTACTTCAGGCTTTACGTCGAAGGCATGTGACTGCGAGTCAACTTCAACATGCTTTAGCCGAGACTCGAAATGTACGTGTGTCTTCAGAAACTGTTAGGCACATCTTAAGAGAGTCTGGAATTAGGGCCAGAGTAGCTGCCACTGTACCGAGACTTACAAGGGAACACCGTATAGCACGTCTAACATTTGCAAGAGAGCACGTAAACTGGAATATCAACGACTGGGGTAACATACTCTTTACGGATGAGTCAAGATTTTGTTTATACACTTCGGATCGAAGAATACCAGTTTATAGACGAGATGGCGAGCGTTATTTTCAATGCAATCTAAGATTGGCGACAAACTTTGGAGGAGGATCTATTATGCTCTGGGGTGGAATATCTCTTAGGGGTCAAACCGAATTGGTACAGCTAGATGGAGGATCCTTAACTGCTGATAGGTACATTAGAGACATTTTAGAGATGCATGTTGTTCCTTACGCCCCATTTATTGGTAATGACTTTGTTTTAATGCATGACAATGCACGCCCACACGTCGCAAGAATCGTTACCGAGTACCTTCAAGAGGTAAATTTACAAGTTTTGAATTGGCCAGCGCACAGCCCAGACTTAAATCCAATAGAACATGTTTGGGACCATCTTTACAGAAGGGTGAGATCTGGTAATGTGACGCCAGCTAATCTTCAGGACCTGCAACGGTTGTTAACCATAGAATGGGACAATATCGATCCAGATTATCTAAGAAGATTAATTGGAAGTATGCCACAACGTTGTTTAGATGTTATAAGAGCTAGAGGAGGCAATACGTCTTACTAAATTATCATTAATTTTGATTTTGATTTTTTATTATTCAATGCTGTTTGTGCGCTTACTTCTAATTTATGAAATAAATTAAATAAAACCTTTATTTTTCGTACATTCTTCATTTTTCTTTTAATACTTGTTATGTACTTAAAAAATAACAAAAAACAACAGTACACAATTCATGTTTTAAATTATTTTTAATCCAAAATTTGCAGTTTCATAGGTGATGCGATACTTTTTTGGCGGAGTGTATATATATATATATATATAAATATATATATATATATATATATATATATATATATATATATTATATCAATGGTATTCCGGGTTTGACTCCGCGTTAAATGTTGTTGGTTTTGATAAAAACCATTTTGACGACGTTTCGGCAAGATCTCACTTGCCATTTTCAAGTCTCTCTGGATGGTCTGCTTGATGGTCTTGCCGAAACGTCGTCAAAATGGTTTTTATCAAAACCAACAACATTTAACGCGGAGTCAAACCCGGAATACCATTGATATAACATACAGCTCCCGCGGAAATATCAAAACTAACATATATATATATAATATATATATATATATATATATATATATATATATATATATATATATATAAATATATATATATATAAATATATATATATATATATATATAATATAAATACAGTTTGACACTCTGTAAAATGTGATCTCTTAGTTAAAATGCGATTTATGTGTTTCGTTTACCTACATTTCCGAAGTTGCCCAACGTGCCAATACCTGCATAACAATATCGAGTAAGTTTGTTGCCGAACCTTCCAAAGCCCTTTGACCCATCCTAAATCCTTGGGCGATATCAAGGGACATCCAAAAACTTTGTTTCGGTCCTGGGCTTTTATCAGCGACACCGTTCGTCTATCCATTTCTCGTGCCATTGATCACTAGGCGGTGTTCTCCGCCGAAAACTTTAGAGAAACTATCTGAAAGCACCTGATATACACGTAACGTAACATATATAAGAGGCTACATTCGCTCCCCACGGCATTCGGGTGCATCTCTAATCCAATTAATGAGAGGATGAGGATGTGTGAGGTATCAAGGACGTGCACGACTGTTTTTCCTTTGGGAATATTGAAAATCGAATTCTTTTTACGCAAATGAAAAAAACAAACTTAACAACTTATTCAGGAGTGGTATCTTCATTTTCTCCCTAGTAATACAAGACCTTCTTAATTTCTTTTTGTCTCACGAATATTTACAAATATTTGACTAATTTATGCAGATAGAAAATGTTTTTTCTTATATATGCATCAATTTTAATCTAGTTTTAAAAAGTAACATATCGTTAGAGTGCCTGATAAGTCAGCAATAAATTCAGCTTTAGTTTAGCGTACTATGATTTCTTTATGATTAAGTGCTCAAAGAAAAGTTAAGAAGTACACAAATTTAATGTAAATTTTTAATATAAAAGTCAATATATAACATAAAAATCTAACAAAAAATATATTTAATAGTCTGCTTTCTTTCGTAGCATTAATTATAGTTTGACAGTTCCTTGGCATGCTTAAAATTATTCTTCTTCTTCATTCTTGTATGAAGGCTTTAAAGCCTGTTTCTTTATCAATATTATCCTCCTATGCGATTTAAATTATCGCACTATATTTTTCTTGGTCTGCCAATACTTCTTCGTCCATTTGGTGACTTATCTCGTACTATTCGTACTATCCTATCCTCTGCCATTCTACTAATGTGTTCGTTCCACTCCTGTTTCCGTTTTGTCACCCATCCATTTATGTCTTCTATATTGCATGCACTTCTCATGTTTTCGCTTCTCTCCCTATCCAACAGACTATTCCCTGATAATTCTCGAAGTATTTCTATCTCTGTTATTTCTAGTAGTTGTCTCGTTTTAGATGTGTCAGGTCTTATCTCCGCCTTCTATGTTAATATAGTTCTAATTGCTGCTTTATGGATGCTTGTTTTAGTGTATTGTCTTAGGTGTTTGTTCTTCCAGATTGTGTCATTAAAAGACCCCGCCGCTTTACTTGCTTTTAAACTTTCTCTTTCAACATCTCCGTAACTAGTTATATATATTTCCAGATATCTAAACCTTGCTTCCTGCTTTATTATTTTGAATTTACACTATAGTGGGTTTTTAGATGTTGTCATACAAGAAAGGAAACAGAGCAAACATCGAGAATTACCGACCAATATCCTTGCTATCACATCTGTATAAATTACTAACTAAAATCATAACCAACCGCCTAACACATAAGCTCGATTTCTATCAACCTATCGAGCAGGCTGGATTCAGAAAACATTTTAATACCATAGACCACTTGCACACCGTAAGAACACTGATAGAAAAATGCACCGAGTATAATGTTCCAATTTATATGGCGTTCGTCGATTTCCATAAAGCATTCGATTCCATCGAATTATGGGCAGTGCTTTAATCTCTAGAAAATGCACGCATAGATTCAAGATACATTAACATAATTAAAAACATATATGAAAATGCCACCATGCATATAAAGCTGGACGAAAGCACAAAAACTAATCCCATAAGACTACAACGGGGAGTAAGACAAGGAGACACCATCTCTCCCAAACTATTTACCCTTGCTCTAGAAGATATTTTTAAGAAAATGAGAATGGAACAATAAGGGTATCAACGTCGACGGATCATACTTAAACCACTTGAGATTCGCAGATGACATAGTTTTAATAGCCGATAATATCCAAGAACTAAATGATATGTTACAACAATTAAATGCAGTTTCAGGAGCGGTAGGCTTAAAAATGAATTACAGCAAAACAAAAATACTGAGCCGAGACCAGACAAATATAACAATACAAAATCATACCATAGAAAATGTGGAACATTATGTATATCTAGGTCATGTTATCAAACTAGGAAAACCAAATCAAGATGCTGAAATTAAAAGAAGAACACAACTGGCTTGGGGCGCTTTCGGCAAACTAGCACATATCTTGAAAAACACCTCCATTCCTATAAACTTAAAGAAAAAGGTGTATAACACATGCATACTACCTGTTTGTACCTACGGCTTGGAGACAGTAGCACTTACCAAAAAATCTGCCAAAAAATTAGAAACAACGCAAAGAGCAATGGAACGAATCATGCTTGGAATATCACTAAGAGACAAGATTAGAAACACCGAGATAAGACGTAGAACGAAGATTAGGGATATTGTGGAAGAAATTACAAAAATGAAATGGCGCTGGGCAGGTCACGTAGCCCGATATAATGACAACAGGTGGACACGGAGAATTCTAGAATGGAGACCAAGGACGACAACAAGAAGCATGGGAAGACCTCAAAAAAGATGGGTAGATGACATAAGAGCAGTGGCAGGCAAACAGTGGATTAGATTGGCGCAAGATAGAGAAAGATGGAAGCAATTGGGAGAGACCTACATTCAGGAGTGGATGGAAAATGGTTGACAAAGAAGAAGTCATACATTTGGTTATTTCTGCTGATATAATTATATTGTATTTCTTGGCTGTTGTATTGAAGATGTGTGTTAATCTTTGGAGCTCATCTTCTTTCTCGGCGATTAATGCGACGTCGTCTGCATAACATATTACTTGGATTTCTTTGTTCGCCATTCTGTAGCTGTGACCTTTACGTACTGCTTGTATTATTTCGTCCATTAACATATTAAAAAGAAGTGGGCTTAACGAGTTACCCTGTCTAACTCCGCTTTGTACTGTTATATAATGTGTTAGTTTTTAATTTATATTTGCCAGTATTCGATTATGGAAGTAGATGTGTTCGATGGTTTGTATAATATTGATTGGTTTGTTTCTTTTATACAGTAGATGTAAGACGTCTTGGATGCAATCAAAAGCCCTTGTCAGCTCTATAAAACATAGATATGCTGGTTTATGTGCAAAGAATATAGACGCTTATAGAAGAACAGTTCAAATGGGCGATTTGGTTACGGTTTACTTTAAAACATATCTGGCAGTCAGTCGGCTTAAAACTATCGTAAAAGATGTAGTTAGGGGAAAGTGGGAAAGGAGTACGAACGGAGCTATTTATTTAATTTTGCATCTACGATTAAAAAAATTTCCATGCTTTTTTTGGTTTTTACACAATAAAATCTTTATTTTTAATACATTAAATTTTTAATTTTAAAATTTAAAAAGGTATGATATTTACAATATTCAAAGCATTTATTTTTTACAGTTTATAACTTTGAATTAAAAATAGGTTTGTTCCAACACAACGAAAAACCGCCACATAAATTTTTATGATACTGTTTTTCTGCCCAAAAATTAACGAAATATTTTTTAAAAAATTTCAAGATTTTTCAACCAAAAATTTAATTTTCCACTTTTTAGACAATTTTCCATTATTCTGTAGAAAAACAGTGTTGTGTTTTACATTTTATGTTATTTTATATTAAAAACAAAGAAGAAGAAATTATTAAATTTAGAAAATTTGGAAATATTTAATTCCGGTGATTGATGACTTTATTGATTGAATTAATTTTATTTATAGTTAATAAGAAGAGAGTTTTAAGTATATTATTTATAGATTTGTACATGTTTAAATTAAAAATTTGAATCATAATATTTTTTCTAATAGGATTCATTTATTAAAAGTTAAAATATTATTTTCTTTAAAAAATGTTATAAGACGCAAAAATTTAATCCTATTCTACGGCCACGCGGCATCTACATAAAAATATCTGTTGCATTTGTTGCCCCACTCTTTCATATTTTAAAAGCAATAATAGCGCCGACATGACCGCTTCCTACTGGTACTAAAACCTCGATCCACCCTCTCATTCTTTTTCATAACGTGCGATCATCTTTTGCCAACTTTCAAACATAACAGTGAAAGATCCTTCTATAAGCGTCTATATTCTTTGTTATGTGATTTGCTATTAAAATAAAATTATCAAATAATAAATTATTTGCTCGTGTAAGTCCATTTTAAACTGGATAGTAGCAATAAAGGACAGACTTATTCACAATCTATTTACTTAGTAAGTGACAACTGTTTTCAACCACTACAGTTTTCTGGTTATCATCAGGTCACTGGTAGAGTACAATGTTTACAAAGCTAAAAAATTTTTTACATACTGTAAAACTACTAATTTAACCAAACCTTACATCAGGTATGATACGAAAGGTGCCAATATTATTTATGTTAGTTATAATTGAGAGTTAGGGGGATGGGTGTTTTTTTATGGTTACATATACAGTACACATATTACGGTACATGGTCTATTGATAAAATGGCTTGTTTCAAATGTTCATTTTTGCTAATGTATTATCTGTGAGTTTTCAACTTAATATACATCGACCTCAAAAGTGGAGATAATGCTTAAGGAGCTAGTCTAGAAAATACTTTGTAATGTGATTATACCTTTATTCTGAAGATATATTTAGGAAGATATGTGTTATTTATTTATTAAATTTTAAAATGAGTTAAAAACCTATTTTTAAATGATATATGTGATATGGCTCTTTCTCGAAAAAATAGGTTTTTTTTGCATAGAACGTTTTGCATTACGAAATTTGAAGATAGGTTATGGACTATAGACTTTTGAGTTTATTAGTGTACGACTAAAAATGTTAAAAAAAAACCAACAATTACAAAATTATAGAATTTTAAATAAACACAGAGACGTATAGAAAATACAGAACACACTTCCCAGACAAGACAATATACGAACACATATTATAGATGTTCGTGTTGGCGCCGCTCACCCGAGAGAGCGGCAGAGCACTAGCAGAAGAACAACAAGGTTTTAGGTCAGGAAGATCATGCACCGACGCCATATTTATAGTGAGGCAAGTGTAAGAGAAATCATTAGAATACAACAAACCGTGGACTTTAAGAAGGCAAAATCACAAAGTAAAAGTAGGAGAAGTCAGGAGTAGAAAAAATATGATAAGACAGAAAGATTCTCTGAGTCCCCTGTTATTCAATTTGATTATGAGTGAAATATTGAAAAAGTAAGAACTAAAAAAGGATACCAAATGGAAGAAAAACAACTTAAAAGATTCTGCTATGCAGACGACGCAATACTACTCAAACTGAAGATGATGTACAACGTATGCTGCACCAATTTAATATAACCGCCAAAACATTTAACATATTAACTTCCCAAAAAAGGACAAAATGGACGGTAACAACAGCAAATTTACTAAGATGTAAACTGGAGCTAGAAGGTCAGATAATTGAACAAGGGGTGGAGGTTAAATATCGGGGCATCACATTATCTAGCTACGGAAAGCTCGAATCTGAAGAGGAAGATCAAGTGAAAAGAGCAAAAAGAACCGCAAACTGCATGGATGAAACAATATGGAGAAATAAAAATATCGGAAAAGAAACGAAAGGCAGAATTTACAAAACAGCCATCAGACCAATAATGGCACACGCGATTACAAGATTTGACACAGAGAGGACAAAAATGATACTAAAAACAGCAGAGATCAAAACAATTGGAAAAATTAATTGTAAGATACTATGAGACAGAGCTAGAAGTACAGATATACGATGTAGATACAAGGTGGAGAACATCAAGAACTGGGTAAAAAATAAAAGAGTAGAATGGAACGATCATATAAGCTAAACGTCAACAAAGAGAGTAGTAAAGATGACAAGAGACAGTTCCCCAATAGGAGGACGATCAGTATCATCATCATCATCACGTAGCGCTACAACCCTGGGTTGGTCTTGGCTGACTGTACAACATTTTCCCACTTTGTTGGGTCTTCCATCAACCTAGGATCAAATGGAATGTTCAGTTTACGGAGATCTGCTTGGATGTAAACATTGGCGTTTACTCGGACCATATTATTGGCGACACAATACAACCTTGTCTGACTCCTCATTGTATGGGGATTTCATCGGTGTAGTTATCTCAAATTTTTATAGCAGTTTGATTCCAGCACAAATGTTTAATGACACGAATATCCTTGTAATCTATTCTGATATTTTTCAGTATTTGCATTAATTTTACATGCTGTAATTTATCGAGTACAAGTACAGAGGGAACTCGTTTTTTAAATATATTACTCATTTTTTTCAGTTTTTTGTGCACGTTAAATAAGTCGTGTTTAGATATTACATCCTCCATTTCGTCGCACCTTTCTCTCATCCATTTTTCTTTGGCTAATTTGATCTCCTTTTTTATTCTTCTCTGCAGGTGTCTATATTCTGTTACATTAGATTTTATCAGTCGACATTGTTCCATTAATTTCAAGATGTCGTCTGTCATCCAGTTATTTTTCTTAATCAAGTTTTTACTATAATCATTGTTTGTGGAGATTTCGATAACTTGGTTTTTAAATTCACCCCATAGTTCTTCTGGATCTTCTAGTTGTTCTCTAATGTTTTTTATTCTATTGTTAAATTCTTTTTTAATGTTATGTTTTATGTTTATATCGTCAAAGTTAAGTACAATGGTTTTTGGTTTTTGTCGCTGAATTCGTTTTAACCTTAGTGTAATATCTGCTACGAGTGGTTGATGATCAGATCCAATATCTGCCCCAGGATATGTAGTGACTTTTTTGACGGCATTTCAGAAACGCTCATTTACAAGTATATAGACTATTTGATTTCTTAAAGACTCAGGGTTATTGCCATCATCAAATGGGGCTTTCCAAGTGTATAGTCGTCGCTTGGTAGATACAGTTTTGCATGATCTATCGTTTTTACAGAATTCATACAATCTCTGTCCTCGATCGTTAGGTTGTCGTAAACCATAAGGACCTACATTCTGATCTCGTCGACCTTCCCCAATTTTTGCATTGAAGTCGCCTATAATATAGGCGATCTTCTATTAGGCATCTGTTAAATAGATTTACCAGATTCATTTTTTAGATCTTTCCTTTAAGTACTTTCTCAGATAAAACCTGATCATCCTCTGCAGCTATATTGTTTTAATATTTGTTGGAGTATCCAATCGCAAGCGATATCTTGCTTTTGTTTTATATAAATCCGCAAAAAATGTTTGTAAGTTTTAGCAGCTCTCCTCTAGTTTATTATAATATTTTCATTTTCATTTTTAAGCCTTATATTTTTTTTCTTTCGTTATTCTTTTAAAATCCTGATACTTCTTCTTCCAAGACTATTTACAGTTTATTCTGCCTTCATAAGCTATATCTCAGAAAATTATTGTCTCGATTTTTGTCAAATAAACCAAACATTTTATGTATCTCCTTTATATCGTAGCTTTTTCGAAAAAAGGTCTTCTGTTACATTTTGAAAGCGTACGCCTATGCAAATTCATGTTTTTGCCTCAAAGCTCTTCTATGTCTCCTCTTCCTCTAATTTTCTCGCCTCATCATGGAGGTGTATTTAGTACACGATACACTCATAGTAAATTACTTTACTCTAATAATCTAAGAGCTTGTAATAGTTTTTGGCAGGAAATTTCGTCATTAAACTTTTATAATTCCATCTAATAGATTTTCTAAGCATGTGAAGTGGCTTGTTAGATTGTATGTGCTGCAATTCTTCGTGTTTTGTCTAAATTAAATACGATTTTTAAACGTTTTTAGTTCCGCCAAAAACAATTTGAAATTAAGTATATATATTTTAAAATAAATATGGCCATAGAAATCCCTCCCCAATGATTAGGATATTGGAACCCTTTGCACTATTCACAAAAAAAGAGATATCTTTGAATGCTATAACCACAGAGAAATTACGTTTTTAAATGCAGCGATATAAAATATTTTCCACAGTACTATGTCAACGTAGGGTACCATGTGCAGAATGGATAGTAGGAAAATACCAGTAGATTGCAACCCTAAAATAAATTTTAGAAAAAACACCGAAATATGGCATTAATACTAAACACATATTTACAGACTACAAAGCAGTATTCTCTTGATTATCCTAAGGGATATTCGAAGAATCTCCAGCAGTATGTTGTTGCCTAACGCCCTGGTCTTAATAAGATTATGACGTTACAACAGATGTTATTTTATGCCAATATCTTCCTTAAATCCACAATTATATTGAGAAATACAAAAATAAATCTCTACAAAACTATAATCCGCCCAGTCCTAACATATGGTTCAGAGACCTAGAGAATAACAAAAATAATAAAACATGTTGGGATGTTTTAAAAGAAAAGTACTAAGGTGAATCTGTAAAGTAGTGAATAAGACTGGAGTGTGACGAAGACGATACAACTTCGAACTTTATAGCATATATCAGGAACCAGATATGGTAAAACATAAATTATTATCGGACGTCTGAGGTGGATAGGGCATATAAGGCATATGGAACAAAACGTCCCAGCTAGAAAAAGGCTCCTTGATAGACCCATTAGTAAAAGAACAAAAGGAAGACCAAGAACAAGGCTCCTTGATAACATCGATGAAGATATGAGAAATATGGGAATACGTGCTTGACGGAGGAAGGCGATGGGTAGGGAACTGGAGCAAAATTCTTGAGGAGGCTAGGACTAATGCAGAGTTTTAAAGCCAAAATGATGCTGATGATAGATATTTCAGTCAAATAATATTGTATTGTCCAATTTGTGAATTAGTTTTAAGTTTAAAATAAAATATACATAGTCTATTAATTTGATTGATTTGGTATATTCGATCTGGACACGTACGAAGAAAACTTATCTTACAGACTTTATGGGAAGACTTAAAGTCCTTAACCTGGTATCTGGTTTTGTTGCTCTCAGGTAACACCAATGTGTATTTGAGGGTCAAAGCAGTCCATTATATTAGACGATGAGGTAGAAATTAGACACTGTGATAAATACAAGTACCTGGGTATGAAGATAACTCAAGATGGAACACTAGATGTTGCTATAAAAGACGAAAACATACAGGGTAGAAAAGCCATATCTATGATGAACGGCATTCTATGGGACCAAGCAATATCTAAAGCGAACAAACAATCTTATATACAACACCATACTTAAAAGTGTAATCACATATGGCAGTGAAGCTTGGCCAATGAAACAAAGAACAGAGAAACTGTTACTAGCAACAGAAATGGACTTCTGGAGAAGAGCAGCAGGCAAATCAAGAAGAGATCGTATACCAAATGAGAGAATAAGAGAAATGATGGGAGTCAAGCATACAATAGTTGATGACATAAAAACAAAACAGTTAATATGGTACGGCCATGTACAGAGAATGCCAGATGACAGGATTCCGAAACAGATTTTGACGTGGACACCACAAGGAAGAAGGAAAAGAGGAAGGCCGAGAAGAAGCTGGAGAGAGGGAATTGAAAAAGAACTAGAGGAAAGAGAAATCCCTCCAGGCCTATGGTTAAATAGAGAAGAATGGCGGTTAGGAGTCGGAAGGCATCGGAGAACGCTGTAAACCGATAGTAGTAGTAGTAGTAGTAGTAGTAGTAGTAGTAGTAGATAACACCATCTTTATAAGCACCTAGGTCAGTTTCTACTACATATAGCTGTTACATGACAATGGTACCTGTAAGCAACAAGTCATGTTAATAATATAAAACTGGTAGCGACATCTAACATTAAATAGAGATATTTAAGAAAAATAATTTGAGTACATAGGATACCAGTAGAGATCTACATGTAAGTGGGTGTGCCATAATTTTTATTGCCAAATACTAGTTAGGAGAATTCTGAGGTTAGCTTTTTACTTCGTAAATAAACAAAGGTTGTTTTAGTGTAATTATGTGCTTTATTTTAGTGTATACGGTAAGTAATCATATCATTATTATTATTATTTTTTATTTACAATTAAGGCGCATCAACCTAAGTGGTTATTAGCGCCGCTTGGTATTACAATTTTGTTTTACATTTTTTTAGACATAGATTAAATATAGACATAGACATAACATAGATAGAGTTTTACATACATAAATCTGAGTTGAAGTACATTGGTTAATAGAAGATTACACATTTATTTGTACAGGCACTGATGTTAAATTTTGTTGTATATTCCAATTGACTTTAGAAAACTTAAAACAGACGAATATACACAGTTTTCTTGTAGACACTCGCGTAGCGTTGTCGGTAAGTTACACTTTTGCCTCTCATTTAAATATGCCGGGCATTCGATTAAATAATGTTTGACACTTAAACCGTTGAAACACTTACCGCACATTGGATGAACACTTCCAGTAATAAGGTATTCATGTGTTAAGCGTGTATGTCCTAATCTCAATCTGTTTATTATAATTTGGTCTTTTCTGTTGCTACACATATTCTTCCATCTTGTAACAGTTGTTTTTATGTCTCGTAGTTTTTGTTGAGATTGATTCCATTCTTGAAGCCACTGTTCTTTCAATGTCGAGTTAATCCAGTGATGAAAATCTTTCTTATAGGTAGATTCTATCAAGTCTTCGTTGTTAACTGAAGATTTGGCGGCAGCATCTACTCTTTCATTACCTTTCATATTATTTTGTTGAATAGAAATTATGTAGCTTTCACGCAACATTGTAAGTTGAATAATTGAATTTTGAGTAAGATTTTACTACAGAAAATTTAAATGAAATATCAACTACCTCCTTTTATGGAAGAACAGTATGAAGATAAAAATGTCGTGTATTCCTCTTGTCGATCCCAATCTCTCTGATTCGTCTGACATTGGGGAGTATGATGAAGAAATTGAAAACATCAATATGATGAAGATGATGAACCTCATAATTATCAACTGTTAACTGAAGAAGAGGCTAATCAAATGAATAAAGAAGACGAGCATGCAGAACCGCTAAGAAAACTAAAAGAAGTAGTGGTCAGTATATTATAACTGGTCTAAAAGTGACATAAAAACCATTCTCTTTAAAAATCCAACTATATACTGTTACGAACATGCATTTAGCGTGGATTACCTAACGGTCGCATCTCGAAGCATCGAGAGTTTCGGCGATATTTCGAGCGCTGTAAAATTCCAGCCGTCGAATAACGAATTAGAGGTGGGACTATTCTCGAATATTCTCGAACATAATACTTTGGTATATATATGTAACGAAATTAGGATTTAGTTTAGTTGATAAGAGAATTCCGAACTGTAAAGTTATAAATAAATATATTTATATAAATTCGAACCGCTCGTTTTATTTAAAAACGGTACAGTTGGTGTCAGGTGTGGGGTCAATTGATTTATTTAAACATAAATTTAACAGTGAAAAAAAGAGACTTTTGAACTTTTGAAAAGTATTGTTCGTCGTGAACATCCGCGTAGTTCAGTAGTGATCGTTGTACGAAAGAACATTTTAAAAATACGTGTGTGCCTGATCAAAGATACTGTTAGTAGAACTTTCAGTGAAACAGTTGCGTGAGCAACTAGAAGAGCGCGATGAAGACTGCAGCGGGTCCAAGAAGATACTCCAAGAACGACTGAAGACTGTTCTCAACAAGAATGGAGAAGACCCAGAGACATTCCAGTTCCAGTCAGCAGAAGAAGCAGTTTTAACGAAAATAAAAAATGTGTCGGAAATGATTGAAGAGACTTCTAAAAAAATTGAAGAATCTTCTAGAAAAAATGATGATAAATTCGAGAACGTTTCCAAAAGATTCGATGAAACTTCTCAAATTATTAAAGAAACAGCTAGGCAAAACGACGAGAAATTTGAAAATATGTCTAGAAGATTCGACGAAGTATGTATTCAGAATAGTGAGAAGTTTGAAGAAGTCTCTAAAACATTCGATAAAGTAGAACAGAAAATCAAACAGTTAGAGAGCATGATAACTAACACGAAAGTGCTACCACCAATTAATACGGTAGCTTCAGATCCGGTAGTAAAAGAAGAATCACCGAGAGACGAAACGACACATCATAATGAGATTCAAATTGCCACCATTTGATGGAAAGTCCTCTTGGTCTATATACCTTAGACAATTTGAAGCTATTGCGACAGCCAATCATTGGACAGAACAAGAAAAAGCTGTTTCCTTGACTGCTGCTTTGCGAGGTGATGCTGCAGATATCCTAAGATCAATTCCTAAGGGTCAAGAAAAATGTTACCAGACCTTGTTCACTCGACTAGATAAACGTTACGGAGATGCCCATCTACAACAAGTCTACAAGGCGCAACTAAGAAGTAGAACTCAGCGAGCAAGTGAGAATTTGCAAGAGTTTGAAGCAGATGTTGCTCGCATAGTGCGGTTGGCTTATCCGGAGGTACCAGACAACATTTTGGATGAAATTGCCGTAGATACCTTCGTCAATGGGTTAAAAGAAAGTGAATTACAGAAAGCTTTACGACTAGCAAGACCGAAAGTTTTAGATGAAGCGCTCGCTATTGCCTTAGAACATGAAACAGCTAGTCAAACTTCACGGAGCCATCGAGTAAGAACCATTGAAGAAGGCGACGAACTAAACGATGAACGTCTAGAAGAAATGGTACGAAAAATAGTTCATAACACGATGCCGAAGAGACGCGAGCCCAGATGTTGGAATTGTGGTGACGTAGGTCACATTCGCCGCAATTGCAAGAAAATGATACAACAGTCGGAAAACTAGAACGGGTCGACACTAAGGGGCAACTGCCGACCTCGAGAAACACAGCCCCCATAGTAACTGTGAACATCACGTCCTCCGGTGGAATTCATAGCTTGTACATCGAGGGTCGTATTAACAATAAATGTAGATCGTTTTTGGTAGATACAGGTGCAACAAGAACTATTGCACGGCCAGAAGTAGTACGAGACCATCTTAAATTATCGCCTGCAACAGTAAAGCTTAGAACAGCAACTGGTGAGATAATTAATACATATGGCGAGGCTAATATGTCAGTATCCATTGGCCAGACCACAGTGAAACATAGAGTATTAATTGCAGAGATCTCCGATGAGTTCATATTGGGGATGGATTTGCTACGGAAAGTTGGGGCTGTATTGAATGTCAAAGATGGAGTTCTCGAGATCGGTGGTGAAGAGTTGCCGTTTCATGAAGACAAAGAAGATGTTATCAACTTAATAACTACTTGTGACGTAACAATACCCGGTAATAGTGAGAAAATTTTGATGGCCAGACCTGATAGTTACTGCCGAGAGGGAAGTTTAAGGATGGTCGAAGATGTGAACAATGCCGAGTTCCTAACGGCAAAAGCTTTGGTGAGAATTCGAGATGTCGTTCCTGTAAGAGTTATGAATTTAAAGGGAACTGCTATTAAGTTAAGTAAAAGAACTTTGATCGGACAGTGTGTTCCCGTGGCTTCGATTTGTTCCATGAGTAGTAATGAGAAACCGTCGAAATCTAAGTATCCAAAGGAGCTTGTTGAGACGATGATTAAAACGTGCCAAGATCTTGATGATGAACGAACTAAAAAAGTGAAGTCTATGCTAATAGAATTTCAAGATGTGTTCGCCATTGATAAGAACTATAATGGCAAAACAAGCATAGTAAAGCATAAAATTAATACCGGAGACGCTCAGCCAATCAGACAACAACCTAGACGACTTCCATTTGCAAAAAGAGATGAAGCCGAAGACATCATCAAAGATATGACCAAACAAGGGGTAATTGAACCATCAAACAGTCCATGGACATCACCAGTAGTGCTAGTAAAGAAGAAAGATGGTTCAACACGTTTTTGTATTGACTACCGACAGCTCAATGCGGTAACTAAAAAAGATAGTTATCCTTTGCCGAGAATAGACGATACATTGGATACACTTTCTGGTTCTCGTTGGTTCTCCACACTCGATCTAAAAAGTGGATATTGGCAAGTAGACATGGAGCCAGCCGATCGTGAGAAAACCGCATTCTCGATAGGATCAGGGCTTTGGCAGTTTACAGTTATGCCCTTTGGTTTATGTAATGCTCCGGCCACATTTGAAAGATTAATGGAGGCAGTTTTAAGAGGACTAACATGGAAAACATGCCTGGTTTATTTGGATGATGTAATTGTAGTAGGAAGATCCTTCGATGAACATGCCAATAATTTGACAGAAGTCTTTCAACGATTGCGGGCAGCAAATTTGAAGTTGAGTCCGAAGAAATGTCACTTGTTTCGACGAGAAGTGAAGTACTTGGGACATATTGTAGCAAGTAATGGTGTTACAGCCGATCCTGAAAAACTTGCAGCAATTAAGGATTGGCCGGTACCAAGAGACAAACACGAAATTAGAAGTTTTCTTGGCCTTTGTACATATTACCGACGTTTTGTCAAAGGATTTGCCAACATCTCCAAGCCATTAACAAAGTTGACAGAAGAAGGCAAAGAATATACATGGAGCGAAGAGTGCCAAAGAGCTTTCGAACACTTACAAATGGCTCTGATCAGCGCACCGATTTTAAGCTACCCTAGACAGGCAGGAAAATTTGTGTTGGACACCGATGCAAGCAACAGTGCAATAGGGGCTGTTCTATCCCAAATCCAAGATGGGCAGGAGAAAGTCATCGCTTACTTTAGCAAAGTCTTGTCGAAACCAGAAAGAAACTATTGCGTCACCAGGAGAGAATTGCTAGGCGTAGTAAAGGCTTGCGAGCATTTTCATAAATACTTGTATGGCAGAAAGTTTCTTCTTCGCACGGATCACGCTGCTCTCAAAATGGCTCCTACAATTCCGTAATCCAGAGGGCCAGATGGCAAGATGGTTAGAACGATTACAAGAATATGATTACGAGATCGAACACAGGGCTGGAAGAGTTCATTTAAATGCTGATGCGCTTTCGAGAAGGCCGTGCAGTGAACATTGTAATCACTGTCTTAAATTAGAAGAAAGACTTTGCCCCGTGAGACGAACCACTGTCATTAATGATCAATGGCAGCCTCAACAACTACAAGACGCTCAAGCAGATGATCCATGTATAAAAAGAGTATTGGATTGGATGCGTCGAAGTGAAAGGCCCTCTTGGCAAGACATTAGTGCATGTAGTCCTGAAGTCAAGTGTTACTGGAGCCAATGGAATTGCCTGGTGCTAAAAGATGATCTTCTTTATAGAACCTTTGAGAACGATGATGGTACAGAATCTAAGCTTCAGTTGATTGTACCTAAAAGTAAAGTGTCAGAAGTATTGCGTCAGTTACATGACGGTGCATCAGGTGGACACTTTGGTATTACGAAGACTCTGCAAAAGGTTCGAGAACGGTTCTATTGGGTGAACTGTAAAGATGATGTAAGAAGATGGTGCCGGAAATGTGAACTGTGTGCAACCAGTAATGGTCCAGTTGGTAAAAAGAGGGCACCCATGAAACAGTACAATGTTGGTAGTCCTATGGAAAGAGTAGCAATCGACATTGCAGGTCCACTTCCAGAGACAAACGATGGAAATAAATATATCCTGGTAGCAATGGATTATTTTACAAAATGGACTGAGGCCTATGCGATACCAAATCAGGAAGCTGCTACCGTTGCAGAGGTACTTGTTAAAGAATTCTTTAGCCGATTTGGTGTTCCCTTGGAGATCCACTCCGACCAAGGGCGAAACTTCGAGTCGACCCTTTTCCAAAACGTTTGTAAATTGATTGGTGTCAATAAGACCAGAACGACACCCCTGCATCCTCAATCAGATGGAATGGTCGAGAGAATGAACCGAACGATGGGTAAACACCTGTCCAAAGTTGTATCAGAACATCAAAGAGATTGGGACCAGCACATTCATTTATTCCTAATGGCCTACCGCTCGGCCGTGAATGAAACTACCGGCCAGACTCCAACCTGCCTGATGTTAGGTCGTGAAGTTCGTTTGCCCTGCGACCTAGAGTTTGGCTCCAGACCTTCCGAAGAACATGTTGCAAGCGAAGATTATGTCGACCGCCTGAAGTTAAGAATGAACAACATTCATGAACTTGCCCGACAACACATCCAGTTAGCCAGTGACAGAATGAAAGATCAATATGATTCTCGATGCAAAAATGAAAGCTATAAAGTAGGTGATCTTGTTTGGCTTTATAATCCACAACGTCGTCGTGGCTTGTCTCCTAAACTGCAAAGACAATGGGAGGGTCCGTATGAAATTAAAAAGAGAATAAATGACGTAATATACCGAATTAAAAAGTTACCGAAAGGTAAACCAAAAGTAGTTCACATAAATCGTCTTGCACCTTATGCTGGCTCAAACGAAACCGAAGAAGTCCGAACCCTTCAACATGAGATCAAAGATGATCGGCGACCAAGCTTTAATGAGTTTATGTCAAATTACGCAGAGAGAAAGAGTGCTAGATTCGGCGTGACGACAGAAGTTCAGCAGGATCTTTTCAGTGTTCCGCATAACGTCACTCTAGCCCACTGTGTTGCCCAAGATCTTGAGATGACTAAAGGAATCTCATCCGTATTTCATAAGAAATTTGGTCGCTTGGACGAGTTAAAAAACCAGCAGCCTAAAGTTGGAAGAGTGCTGAGATTAGAAGATGGTTCTCGATCTTTGTTGTATATGGTGACCAGAAAGTCGTATACAGACAAGGCAAGCTACGAGGATATATGGCGTGCTCTGACTAATTTGAAGAAAATCGTCTACAATTACGACATTAAGAATTTGGCCTTACCCAAGATAGGCCATGCACTAGATAATCTGGATTGGAAGATTGTCAGAAGCATGCTTGAAGTGATCTTCCGAGAAACCGGTGTAAGAATTACTGTGTGTTGCATTAATCCGAAGAGATCGTGTCCTTCAAAGACAGTAGACTGTTATTTCTTTCTGAGGGGTTCATGCAGAGCTGGAGAGTCCTGTAGATTCCGCCATCCTGGGACTATAGATAGAGTTCCTGATCGGGACGTTCAGATCTAAGAGGGGAGCAGTGTTACGAACATGCATTTAGCGTGGATTACCTAACGGTCGCATCTCGAAGCATCGAGAGTTTCGGCGATATTTCGAGCGCTGTAAAATTCCAGCCGTCGAATAACGAATTAGAGGTGGGACTATTCTCGAATATTCTCGAACATAATACTTTGGTATATATATGTAACGAAATTAGGATTTAGTTTAGTTGATAAGAGAATTCCGAACTGTAAAGTTATAAATAAATATATTTATATAAATTCGAACCGCTCGTTTTATTTAAAAACGGTACAATACAATATGGCAGAAGAGGTAGTCTTGTCTTTTAAGTAATTTACGAGGTTTTTTTGATTAATCTAATAATGAATATTGTATACCAGACGAATTTATGCAGTACGCAAAAAACTGGGGTAAGTGTCAACACAAACAAACTTCCGAAATAACAGACTTTTTCTCCATTCTGATTTTTATAGAAGTAATACAGCTGCCAGCAATTAAAGATTATTGGACTTCTTTAGGAATTTCTCTTGTGAACGAGCTAGGTATTTGCCCAACACTGGAAAGATCAAAGTAAAGCGAGGCCGTCCATTAAGTACGAAAAAATAGATAAACTAATTCGCTATCCTCTTGCTGTAAGACCTGATGATGTTACCAGAACAGATGTGTTATTCGGTTACTGGCCACTTTATACCACTAAAGAAAGATAAAGATATTGTAAAACTGGCTATACAACGATGCAGTTTGAAAAATGTAACATGATGCTTTGTTTTACACCGAACAAAAATTATTTTTCATTATTCCACCGTTAGAATTAGGCATACATTTATGATTTTTTAGTCTTAGGTGCTTTATATGTAATAGTTCATGTTTCTTAACTGGTAATGTTGCTTCTAGGCAACGAATTTAAAAACCACTTTTCGCTTGCTCTTTCCGATTTTTTATACCACAGGGTGTTATTGGAAGTTATATGAGATTATGTACCCAATAAAATATTTTTACATCTATTTTTGGTGTTAAAATCAAAATTTTCTTAGAAATAATATTAAAAATGCCTTTACGGGGACCAACACTGTAATGCATTTCAATTTATTTATAGGATTTATACAATTTTTCATTATTTACGAAACAAGAATGGCATTCATTATAATTAGCAAACACAACAAATTCAGTTGACATCATATGCGAACATATTAGCAAAGTTTTTCATTAGAAGCATTGAACGAGTGAGATTACACATCGGGAAATGTAAATAAACAGCATAGAGAGGGTGGAATTGAAATTAATGCTGGCTGCCCGCAACCAGGAACCAGATTATTATAATATTTACCCTCGCTAGCTATGAATTTAATTATGGCAAGCACGTAGCGTTTTGTGGTCGACACTGTTTACCCTGCTACGTTCCAGCGGATTTCATCGAATGACGTTTTGGTTAACACTTTTTAAAGAAATGTGGCAAAAATGATACGTTAAGCTCTTTATACGTAGTTGCCAATATGGTTTAGGTAACAATAAAACACTAAAAACTTTTGCTTGCTAGACTTCCACAAAATGTATTACAATTTATTATCACTACAGCTATTTTGGCATTTTGGCAGAGTGCCTTTCTTAAGTGATGTATTTTTACTATGCATGCGTCTATACTATAGTCTTTAATTTAATAAGTTACGGAGGAGAGAGCTGTTTGTTTCAAGCTGGTCATTGAGAATTATGTCTTTATTTTTTAATTTATTAATTTCCTTATTTTTTAATAAAGATAGCTTAAAGCCTTTGTTTTGACTATGGAGAATTTTAAATTGATCATTGGAAAAGTGATTATGATGTAGATTACGTTTTTTTTTAATATCGAAAATCTATTTGTGGTTAGCCAGACCTTTGTTAAAGGTTCTACCAGTTTGATCTATGTAAGTTTTTGGGAAGTTACTATCATTTTACCATTTATTGTTAATATATGGCGTATATTTTGTGATCTTTTTGTAATTAGTAAACTTATATTTAATAATGGTCTATTAATTATTGTTTGTTTTAATAATAGAAAAACCATATAAATAAATTTAAAATCTAAGTAGGTAATTGTAATATACTAATTAATTGTAATGAAAGTAGTCTTCAAACACTCTTCCTTAGAATTATGAAAACAATAAATAACCAAATGATTTTCAAAATTTTCAAATAAAAACTTATGACTTCTATCTATATACATATATTTGCAAATTGAAAAATGGATGTAATGGGAGCATAATTTACAAACATTTTTGGTTCTAAATTTATTTTCTCACAAAAATTACCAGCAAGAACCTCAGCTACGTCAGTAAGTTTCTGAAAACTAGGTAAGTTTTTTTGAAATATTGTTTTAAATCTTGAAAAATATCTTTTCCAGTGTGACCTTTAACATATTTAGACAAGCTGATATAATTTTGTTTGCTGTGCTTTCTATTAACCCTTTAATCGGCAAAATAGAAATAGGGGATTAAACTTTCTGAAAATTTTGGTTTCGGGGTAATTTTGGTAAATGAAACACGAATAGAAAGTCCATTTTTCGATATCGTTATTGAGTCAGTCACAAAGTGAAAAAGAAGAATGCCGGCCATACGGCCGGTATATCGTTCTATAGGGGAAAATGAATTAGTCCTTTTTTGTTGCTTATAAAAACATTTAATTTTTTATTGATATAAACTTGATAAAAAAAATTAACAGGTAAATACTAAAAAATGAAATATATTAACGACGGACGTGGTAGTCTTTCCAACAATTCTTGGCACCGGAATAACATAAATGCAGTTGACATTTCGGGCAGAAAGTGTGTGTTTCCGATTTCTTGCAGTATTTGCAGGACTTTTTACGACCTGGAATCCATTCAGGAACATGATCAACTCCATCGTAACGTACATCTTCAACAGGATGCGCTGCCTTGTTGCCAGTATTAGTACTATTAGTAGTGAGCGGTGAGTTTGAAGGTCGACCAATGGGTCTTTTCTGAACAGAAGAGCACAGACCTTGAGCAATTTTCACACGAAATTGGAATAGTCTCATGTTTTTTTCTTTTGAAGTTCCTTCTTCTTTGAAATCTGTTTTCGCAGCATCCTCATTATGTGATCTGCGATACAATATGAACGCATTTGTGACAGCCATATCCAGAAAATGGTAAAAGATGCGTGTCATTGCATCCATTGTTTTAATGCGCAGTCCACTTCGTCCCATATGCGAGTCCATGAGGTCAACTCCTCCCATATGCGAATTGTACTCACGAATTATTTGGGGGTAGTCGACATCAATGTATTCTTTCTTTCTTTTGTCGTAACGAGTCGTTTTTGCTATCTGTTTGTCTGGATTCAATTTCTGAAATGGTTGGACCCCAACGTAAGTTGAACAAAGTTTTACGTTTTTGGTATCTTTCCAGAGGACAGTGGTAAGGTCCACACCATATGCACAACCCATATACTCCACTGCGTAACCCCGTTCGGCGTTTTTGATTTCTCTATCTGCATCCAGCGGAAGTTTACAATTGGGAATTCTATTTGCACGTATTGTCCCCAGTCCAAAGATTCCACGAGCTCGTAAATAAACTAAAAGGGGCAACGATGTGTAAAAATTGTCACAGTAAACGATATGGTTTTTGAAATTTGGAATTGTTTGTGACAACCTAATAACAACGTTGCTGGTAGCTCCGAGGTCTGGTGTTCCTGGCACGATGATGTTATCTCCAGCACCATTATATATCTCGAATTGGTACGAATATCCCGTGGTATCGCACAGTACAAACAACTTTATTCCCCATTTATGGGGCTTGTTCGGCATGTACTGGCGTAAATGGTGCGCCATTTTTGTCGAACACATTTGCTCGTCAACACATAACCGCGCATTCTTTGGAACGGAATTGAAGCGTTCATTTAAAATATTGGCAACTCTTCTAATTCTAAAAAGCGAATCATGTCCAGGTTGTCCTTTTTGAATACGCTCCGCTTCATTAGCAAAACACAAATATTTTTTTATCCGTTCAAATTTCTTTAATGGCATACACTGAGGAATTTGTCTAAATCCGAATTCTCCCCAGTGTGACTCCATGTTGGGATAACGAAAAATAGACATGTATAATAGAATTCCGATGTATCGTCGAATCTGCACCGCATCAACGTTGAATTGTGTGTTTATGTCTTTCAAACGTGCGTTTCGATTGGTTTCACAAACAATCAGGTCGATGAGTTCATCCGTGAAAAAATAACAAAAATACTCCATTGGTGTCTTCAGATTCTTTACAGTATACGGCAATGTAGTGTTTCCTCGAAATGCGACTTCATTGACATGCAATTGCATTGACTTTTTTCTCCATACAATTTTTGTGAACTCTGCTGAATTTTTGTCGATTGCATCCAAGCCTGAAAGAAAAAAGAGAAAAAAATTAGTATGGCATTATGACTTTCCGTGTTTTATTAGCATACCTGTGCCAGTGAAGCCACCCGCTGATGGTACTATATGTGGTCCCGTAGCTTCTACAGTTGGTAACGGGGATCTGGGTCTTTTCTTTGGTTTGAATTTAGTGGTTGTCGGTAGTTGTGTGGAAGTTGATGCAATTGGTTCTTTTGATGATAACCGTACGGATGATACTGAAACGTCCATTTGAGTATCCGGATCAGTTGTTGAAACTTCTGGTGATATAGTTTCGGATATTATAAGTTCCGGCAAAGTTAATGTTGCCGTTTCAGAAGTAAATATATTTACATGTGATTCTGAAACACCCACTAAATCTTCACTAACATCAGTGATATTACTTAGCTCTAACGGAGGGTCCATGGAGAGCTCCAAATCAGTGATATTTTCACGTAAACAAGAAGAAATCATCTCATCGTCCTCGGCTGTGAGCACATCCGCCTTGTAGTCATAATCCGGATCGGCTATGCTATCATCATCATCTTCGTAAACTGACTCGTCATCTGAATCCAGATTAGAGTTCATGATTTCGTCGATTTGTTCATCGGTTATTGTGGAAAGATCGTATTTTGTCCTCTTTTCCGCGTCTGTCAGCTCGTGATACCTTTTCGCACCATACTTTCTTCGTCTTTGAGATCTATTATTTTCCATGTTCTACGATAGAAAGAAAGAAATGTATAAATAATAAAAGTATAAATAATACAAATATGTACTTTTATTCAAATACGCGGAGAACTTATTTTACCGTACATCGGCAAGCCGGCCGAAAGGCGGGTATCACTCCACACTCAAAAACCAGTACTAATTTTATATTTTTCACCAAATATTCCAGCAAACTATCAAACACATACTATAAGTACTTACCAAAAAAAAATGAAATCAATTGGACAACTAGAACTATTTTATTTTACGGTTCGATTACACGTGTTCCAGAGCAATAATTTCTCCGTACGATTCACTTGCTTGCTTACACGTAACTGACCATATCTCTCAATTAACTGAACCTACAGCTTTTAAACCGTTACTGTTGGACGAGTCTATTCTTGCCGAAAAGCGGTGTAGTCGACGTGAAAGCAAATAAATTTTACATTTTAAAATAATTCGGTTATTTTAATGCCGGCCTTATGGCGGGATTACCGATTAAAGGGTTAAGGAAAATTTGATTAATCTTCTTGTTTTTTTTTGTTATTGGCTTTGGCTTGGAACCTTGAACCACGTAATTACATATGAATAGTAGTATTCATTTATACAGGATTGTACAAGGAGGACACTTTTTACGCTCAGGGATTCATCAGAGTGGTTTTATTGTAACAAACACGACATAAACCACGGTTAGGTAGGTGGGCAACATATATGATAAACATACAAAGGAAATGTTTATGCATATGATCAATTTTACACTTATAGCTTTAATTTAATTTTTACAAGGAATATCATAATGATTAAAATTTTTTTTATTGTCTTCACTTAATAGAAATCATTACGTTTAATGGTGTACTTAAACCCTCTTTTATCACTTTACTTTTAACGGCTACGTGCTTGTATTACGATGTAGTGGGCAGTTGAAAAATATGTGATCTAAATCACCTTTACTAGTTCCACACTCACATCGGTCTCCTATTTTGTGTAGATGTTTCGGAAAACATCCATGATCTACTTTTAATCTGAAAACAGTTGATACTGTGTTTCTGCTTAGTGTAACATCTTTGTAAAATTGTTTGACAGGTACTGTTGGTTGTAATTTGTATAAATTAGTGCCTGTGCTTTCACCAATCTGAATCCATCGTATGTCCCATTTAAATTTTATATGTTGTTGAATTCTGCTATATATGTACATATGTACTGCACATATGTATGTACTGTAATGAATTTTTAGCTATAAAATCAGCAATAGTATTGCTAAAAATATCTGAGGGTCCCTTAAACCATACAAATTTGACATCATATGGATCTGATAAATTTAGTAACTATAGAAAAATGTCTAATATTTTATATATTGCTATTAATAGTGAATTTAAAGATTTTTTTTTTTAATTAGTTTGATGGCCTTGGCCGAGCCAATTAGCCAGACAAATTTAAAGACAAACAATTTTAACAATCAGAGGAATTTTTTACAATCAGAGGAATAAACATACAATCATCCGTACAATCTAACATGCAATTTTTAATAATATACATAATATATTTTTAATAAATTAAATTTTTTTTTTTGTTTTTGTTTATTAATTTTTTTTTTTTAATTTTCTTTAATCTAAAGATTTGTAAGGAGTGTAATACTGACAGTAAATCACTGAATATGACAATTTTGTTCTACTGGTTTTCACACCACAGTTCAAGGCTTTCTATGTAGCACATGCTTTAGCAGAAAATATGCTAAATTGATTATTTAAAATAAATGAATCTTCATTTTTGATACAAAGTAAGCACTGGTTGTACATGTTGGTGATTTTGACCCGTCTGTATAGATCACAATATGGTTTAAATAGCCACTTAAGATTTCTTTGTGAGTAGTGTAACACAATTAGTTTTGGTATCTAGGAATAATAATATTTGTAGCTAGAACACTTGTTAGATGTGGAATATCCAACAATTTCCAGATAAAATAACAAGGGGAATTTATTAACTTGAGTTCGTTGCAAGTTACAATTGCTCTTGAAAGTGGTGGAGAATTTTTTTAATGAAGTATGTTGATTATAAATCAGCTGTATTTAATTTATTAATTATTTTTTGCATTATAAGTGCCACGATACTATTGGTTTAGGAAATATTTGAGTGTGGAAATATTTATTATAGAGAGTGGGTTTTCAGATGCTAGAACTAGGGTGGCTTCATTTGGAGTGCTTTTCATCAATCCTAACACAATTCTTAGAGCTTTAAATTCAATTCTGTCAAGTTTACGTAAATTAGTTATGCTAGCTGACTAATTGATGTTGAGTCCAAAGCAATTTTCTGTCAAGTACGAGACCAAGATATTTAAATTCCGAAATAATTGGAATAACATTGCCATGTAAGGTTGCAGCGTGATCTTTAATAGGGTGTTTTCTTGAAAAAAAAAAATACTACGGCACATTTGGTACGAATTTGGTACGAAATATTGAATCCATTTAACCAAGTCCAATTATCCAAGTTGTACATAATATATTTGAGTTCAGTAGTGCTTTCACTATATAGCCTAAAAGTCCTTATTTATCCTTTAAACAATTAAAAAAACTAATATGTTTAACTTTTTATGGGACAAATACACACATATTAGAAATTTTTGGAAAGGCTTGTAAAATCCTTAACGTCATTTACTATTAAATTAAAATATTAAAATTTTGTGGTTTCTTAAATGCATTTGCTAATTACTTTTCAAGTGATTTGTGTCTACCTTTTAATCTTTATCTGTAGATGTTCATCTCAATAATGATTATATGACCACTATTTATAATCTACGACTAACTTTCTATTTTAGAAGCCCACTTTTTGTTTCAAGTAGCTATATTTGGCGTATTTTTTATGCTAGCACGTCTAGATGTATTACAAAGTCAATTAAAAAATATATAAGGTAGTAACATATAAAACAATGAATATTCACAGGCTTCTAAATATACATGTGGGAACCCATTACAAATTAAAATCATTCCGATTAATCCAGTCACCGAACCGGATTTTTGTAACTCGAAAATTAATGATTCATTATACATCTACAGTAAGAATCCACTCGAGGTAATATATGCAAGCGCCAGCTTCGGTGTTTGTCTACCTTTAAGCCATTATTTCAATTTTAATACCCATTGTATACATAACGACAGAATAGAATAAGACAATCGGACGAGAGTGCACTCCTCTCAGGACCTCCTACAGCCAGGATGTTGCATACGGGGATTACAAAATTCGACTGGCATTCCTTAGAAATTCATTGACCCCTTTTTAAAATGGAAAGATGAAACCAGGTAAACGGTATTAGTATGCAGTAGAGTGTTACACATACCAAAACGTTTTAATTTCTTACGGGGTGAATAATATATACCGACTTGTCAAATATTTCGTGGACTTATCAAGAAATCTTAACGCTTTTTCGACAAAATTGTTTATTTTTCAATATAGTCTGCAGCCAGAACAACAAAGTTATTCGTTTACTTGTATTTTTGTCTAGATAGTATTTTTTTATTTTACATTGCTTGTAAATGTAGGATTATAATTTGAAACTAAAACTGAAATAAAAATTAAAATTGAAATTAGTGAATAAAGTCTGTTGTCCAGTCTCTTCAATCTTCGTCTGATTTTTGGTTGGAGGTGTAGTTGTCTCGCTTCCTTGTTGGGGTGGGCTTGCAGATGTTCTAAATAATTTCTTGTTAGTCTGCTGACTTAGTCTTTAATGAACGGTGTACCAGAGTCATCATGCAGTGTTTTGGTACTAACGTACCACGGAGCATTGAAAATCATTCTGAGTATTTAGGATTGGATTCTCTGAATGATTTTGGTATTAGAAGGCTTTGCACAGCCCCATAGTTGCAATTTATATGTCCATATTGGCTTTATTAGGTACTTATATAATAGAAGTTTATTTTCTGTAGATAATGATTTTCGGCATATTGATAATTCATTTGACGTATTTTCATGTTGATTAGAATTTTTTTCCAAGATGTGTGCTTTCTAAGGGAGTTTTTAATCAAATGTTATTCCCAGGTATTTGACTTCTGTTTTTAGTGGTAGTAATATGTTGTTCAGTCTGATTCTTGGACATATGATGTTCCTGTTGGTAAATGTAGTAGGTTCAGGTGTATTTGAAGGTTTCTTGATGCTACTTGGAGGTTATCTTCGATGGATATTATGGCGGTGTCATCTGTGAATATGGCTACTGTGGTCATATTTATTGTTGGGATATCGGCAGTGTATATGAGGTACAGGAGGGGACCTAGGACACTTCCTTGAGGGACACCGGATTTTATGGGACAGTAATGAGGGGTTTCTGTAAGGATGTGACTTAAAAGTGACGTTCTGTAAGGTATGATTTTAAGAGTAGATAGTAAGGAGCGGGAAAGGATGACTTAAGTTTTTACAGTAGGCCGTCATGCCTACGGTCGAAGGCTTGTTCTTTATCAAGAAAGGCAGCAGTGCAAATTTTTTTCTCTTCGAGGCATACATTAATGTTTTTAACAATACTATGACATTGTTGTAGAGTTGAATGGACTTCCCGGAAACTAAACTAGTGTGTTAGTGTGTTGGGATCACTGAATTAATTTAGATGTCTTCTGGGATTATTTGGAGGAAAGTCTTTCTGAGATTTTTGACATAATTGAAAGTAAGCTGATTGGTCTATATGAAGTAGTAATATTTTGTGGATTACTTGGTTTACTAATCGTAATTATTTGTGCGAACTTCCCATTAATCGGGTAGTAGGCTAATATTACGATACTATTATATATCATTATTAGTAGAACAATTGCTTTTCTTGGTAATTTTTTTTAATATTAGCCCGGTGATCATGTCGAAGCCTGGTGCTTTGTAGTTATTGCATCTAGAAATTTGTTTTTTCACATTATTAGGAGTAAAGCATTTAATTGTTATTATCATTGGGCATGGAGTGTCTAAGATGTTTTTAACTTGTTTTTGTTATTATAATTATTAAGTTTAATTGCACCAAAAACGTGTGAGATATGTGCAGCAAAGACTGATGCTTTTCTTGTTCAGTTTTTCCTCAGCTTCCATCGGCTTTTCTTAGAGGTGGTATGTGCTGTGTAGGCCTCTTGAATGATTTCTTTGATTTCCAGATGCTATGGTCTTTTTTAACAGGCTGTTGATGAATAGTTCAAATGTGTCATTCCTCGTGTTTTGTAAAGCAGTTTTAAGTTGCCGTATTAATCTATTGTATCCATTTTTATCTATAGGATTGCGACCTCTTTGTCATATGTGCCTGGCTCTTCTTTTTTGTGCAACAAGACGTTTTATATATACAGGTATGTTGGTGTCACTTGGTTCTTTGTCATTTTGAGGGGGTGTAGCTGTTTCAGTGGCTACATGTATAGTTTGGGCGAGAAGAAGCATAGCATTATCGATATCGTCTGGCTAATTTAATCCTGTATTTAAATTTAAAAATTTATTTATGTAAGACTCGAATATACTTCATCTAATTTACATACCGATGCATGTCATTATCTACGTCAGAGATCGATTAACATAGTTGCCAAAGTATAAAAAAATCCTGACTCCATTTTAAATCAAATAGGTCACATAATTATTGAAAAAGTATTACCATCTCTTTACAACGACGATTTAAATTTTTATGTGACATTTTTGAAATAAAACAGACTAATTTTGTTATAAAAAAACGCTGTTAATAAATAGGTAAAAATATAAAATAAGAGGTATTCACTTTAAAATTCAAAACAATAAAGTACAAAAAGTGTTAACACCGCAACTGTCAAATAATTGTTACCAGTTTATGCCAAAATATCTCCTTCGTTCGATTACAGTTACAGTGTGTTTCGAACAAATGTTCTTTATAAAAACGCTTTATAATGCTTTTATACAAATTAAATGAAACTTATTATTGTATATTTCTTAAAGTTAACATTAATAGATATTTTTAAATGTTATTTCTACGCGTATATAATAAAATATGTCTAGTGGCTGTAATTCCAGTGTACTCGGCAAAGTGATTCTAAAAAAAACACACCTATCGTCTAAATATTTCGTGTTGGTATCATGTGACGTCATGGGCTATGCCGCCGATGACGTGCATTGGTAAGTAAATTAGATGTAGTGTACATTCCAGTTGGTCTAGAATATATTGGTTGATGTTGTCAACTTAGGGATATTTGGACGTTTTATAATTTGCGTAGATAGTGTGATAATTATGGGAGTATGGTCGGTGGACAGATCTCAGAATGCTTAGTATGTCAAAATAATTTAAGGTCATGCTATGGAGAATAAAGAAATCGAGTATTCGCTCTGTGCGTGATCATGGTAGGGGTACTTTGAAACGAGTCCAGCGTGCGTAGCGGCTAAATATGACAAAATTGGACCTATCTTATACGCATGAATTTTATCAAAAATGTGTGCAAATACAAATGTGTACATTTAATTGTGCTAATAATAACAAAAATAGTAAGATGGATTCGTGCTATTAATATGAAAAAGTAAATATCACATAACTTCATTTTTATACAATTAAAATAGGAAAAATTTAAATAATTTACCTTAAATGATATTTCATAAACCTTCAAGCTAACTGCAAAGTGCCTGATAACTTCAGCTTTTATATAATTTTTACTATTATTGTTTTTATTTATAGTATGCTCTTTCGCGTGAAAAACTTGATTTTCCAATACTAGATTTTTTTTCCGTTTGGGTTAAAAAGATATATTATGATGAATTTTGAGAAATCCATTCTTTAATACCACATTTATTTTGTACATAAACTGAAAAAACTATAATTAAGGAACTAATTATTATTAATTGTCAATTTCGCATTTATTTAACAATGTAAAACATATGTTATATGTTTAACCTGAAAATTGGCAGTTCCAAAACTGTCACATGAAGGCGGTAGGCGTCGCGCACGGAGTGAATATCTGAAATTTTATTTGGATCTGATGGACAGTAGGTGGGTTGCCCTGTAGATAAGTAAAAGCTGTTTGTGTTAGCTATGGCTTGTCTGACATTTTTCCTTTGTTGTACATATCCTCGACCCCCAGTCGTATCCTTGGCATTCCAGTCACCTCCAATTAAGAATTTATTTGATAGATGTTTGAAGAAGTCTTCATATTTTGCTGTGGTGATATCATGCCTTAGAGGGCTACACATTGTCGCAATGTCAAAAGACCATGGTTGAAAATTTCTTGATACAGATTACTGCAGCTTGTATTTTTTTGTTTGATACAATGTTTTCTCATAGTGAGGTATGGTGTTACGTACAATAATAGCAGCGCCACCGTGTACTGTTCTATCAGGATGGTTGGTGTTCTAAAGAGAGTAATGAGGGATCTTGAACATCCTTCTGTCAGTGAAATGGGTTTCCGATATGAGTAGAACATCAATTTTATATTCAAAAAAAATTCGTAACTTCTGTGTTATGGTTGCCTAGGCCGTTAGCATTCCATTGTGTAATTCGTAGTGACTTAAGTTCGATTACTGAATTTATTTATTACTGTGGAAAGCATGTTTAAGATCACGCTATTTTGATTTATTAGTTGTGAAAACATAGCTTTGAATTCGTTAAGGAAACTCTTCATCATCTCTTCAATGTCACTGTTTGTATTACATACATGTGTTTAACTTGTTATTTGAGCGTAAGTTGCATGATTTTGATTGTATGAGTTTCTATATTTATGGACATTATTTACATTTATTCCACCTGTTGCTTGTGTGTTAGTCGCGTGATTTTGATTGCTTAAGTTGGGATTATTCTGTACTGTATTTCTGTTATATTGTAGTTGATTGTTCGCTGGAGTGTGCGATAATGCTTTCTTGCTACTTCTAATTAACTCTTTATATACCATGCATCCTTTGTAATTTGTGGTGTGTGCTCCATTGCAGAGAACGAATATGGCAAGTGTGTCTTAGAGTGTCCATACAATTGGCATCTGGTACACTGGATAATATTATTCTTTTTACGTCCGTATAAACTATTTTCGCGTTGTTTCTACTTTTCATTATTTTGATTAGGTTCTATATCGACGTAGAACATTAATAGAGGGTCCTTACTTACTCTGTGTTTTTGTATTTACAATATTGCTTACTAAATGCCCATATTTTTCTATTTCACGTTTTATTATATTATTTGGCACTCTATGACGTAGATTACGAATTACAACTCTGTAGGCTATATCCTCTTTCATTTGGTACTTATGATGCACAAATTTTTTGCTGTTTAATTGTCTTACCAGTTTTCGGTGTTTCAGAGTTTTGGGAATTTATTTTTAGTGTGTTGTTTTTTAATGCTGTACAATAGCGTCTCTCTGTTTTTGTTACTTCCGATAGGTTATTAACCATTTTATTGTATTCAGTAACACCATATATGAAAACTGGTGGGGGTTTAGATGTTGCTGGAGTTTCGTTGGTATTTTCTGTACTGTTAATGTTGTAGTTTTCGTTTTGATTTTGTAGAATATGAAGTTTATTGCTGGTTACTATCGTGTCTTCGTTTAATGTTGGTGTCGGTTTGTTACTATGTTGTATAGTCCATTTATGGATGTACTATGACTCAATGTAGCTGATTTCCACTAAAGATTCTACAGTTTGTAATGTATGTGTCATCTCAATATAATCAGAAGCTTCATTTTGAGGTGTAGATAATGTGGGACTTATTTTAGGATTGTATTGACAGTTTGAGGAAAATTATGATAGTATAATCATACTTGGTTAGGAACATAATATATTGCTGTTGGTGGGTTGTTTAAAATTTGTGCTGAATTAGGTTGTAAGTTTTGTAGAAAAAGGACATTTGGGCATTCTGGTTGAATTAGCTGTTGCTGACATTGAATATTTATAGGTTAACAATTAACAGTAGCAGTATAAATAGAAACACTTACCGATGAATCTGGTGGAGCACTAATTTTAATTGTTAAAACTATATATTATAATTTTTAAATAGCTTATAAATAGTATATCCACTTGGTACACGATAATGACGGTAAAAACGAGGCCGGAGCCCGTTTTTAGTCACCACTACAAACTTTTGCCCAATACGTATTGATTTTTACAGGTCGAGAGTGAAATGAATATTTAATTCTTCTTCTAGTTCCATGACCGTTATCGATCGTTGGATATCATGTTGGCTACCATATTCGCTATCGTGACTTTATTGACAGCAGCTCTAAATAACGATGTAGTTGATTTTCCATACCATTGCCTTAGATTTTTTAGCCATGATGTTCTTCTTCTACCAGGACCACGATTACCTTGGATCTTTCCCTGAATGATCAGATGTAAAAGATCATATTTTTCAGGGTGTCTCATAATATGACCGAAGTATTCCAGCTTGCGTTTCTTTATTATATTGACCAGTTGTGTTGTTTGGTTCAGCCGTCTAAGGACCTCCTCATTTCTAACTCTGTCGACCCAGCTTATTTTCAGTAGTCGTCTGTATACCCACATCTCAAAGGCTGTCAAGCGTTTAAGCATAGCCTCAGTTAGGGTCCACGCTTCTACTCCATACAGCAGGACAGGAAAGATGTAGCAAGATATCATACGAACTCTAAGGTCAATGCTAAGATCATGACTGCAAAGTACGTTTCTCATTTTTACAAAGGCAGCTCGGGCTTGTTCTATTCGGCTTTTAATTTCTGCGGTTGGATCCCAGCTCTCATTGATATTACTGCCGAGATACACGAGTTTCTCTACTCTGTCCAGTGTGGCATCTCCGACTTTTATACCGTCATCATGTATATAATTTTGTTTGCTAACTATCATATATTTAGTTTTCTTAACGTTGAGTTTTAATCCAT
The DNA here is from genome assembly GCA_918026665.1 of Diabrotica balteata. Taxonomy (NCBI): domain Eukaryota; kingdom Metazoa; phylum Arthropoda; class Insecta; order Coleoptera; family Chrysomelidae; genus Diabrotica; species Diabrotica balteata. Next base: position 98,460,246 of record OU898283.1, on the reverse strand, counting down.
ACTGATCACAAGTCTGTTTTATTTTGTTCATTAGATTTTGAAGGTCTTCTCCGCAATTGGCAAGGACTAAGGTATCGTCGGCATATCTAATATTGTTGACGGTTACTCCATTCACAATAATACCTTCGGTTGTCTCCATTAAGGCTTCCTTAAATATTTCCTCCGAATATAAGTTAAAAAGTAAAGGCGACAATATACAGCCTTGTCTCACTCCTCTTTTTATATTTATTTCATCCGACAGTTCTTGTTCAACCTTTATTCTTGCCACTTGATGCCAGTATAGATTTGTAATTATTCGTAGATCTTTATCGTCCAATCCAGCTGTTTCCAATATTTCTAGCATTTTGTTATGTCGGACTTTGTCAAAAGCTTTTTCAAAATCGATTGCACAAATATACACATTTTGATTTATATCTCTGCATCTCTGTACTAGCACCTGTATACTAAACAAGGCTTCTCTTGTACCCAAGCCACTCCTAAACCCAAATTGAGTATTGCTAATTCTGTCCTCTAACAGCGTATAAATTCTGCTGTGTATTACTCGCAGAAAGATTTTCAAAACGTGACTCATCAGACTTATTGTCCGATAATCACCGCATGTCTTTGGACGATGTTTCTTAGGTATTGTGACAAATGTCGACTTTAACCAATCAGTTGGTAATATTCCAGTGTCATAAATTCTGTTAAAGAGATAATATTTAATTAAAATTTGAAAATATTTTTAGATCCCAAAAAGCAATAAGTTCTTTGCGAACCATATTTCAGATGTATACAACTCTTTAAAAGCTAGTCTACTTAATTAAATTAAATTGTTTTGACATGTTTAGTAATTATTTTAATTTATTCAATTCAGATTATTTCGTATTATTCTCCACGATATAAAGCGTACCTCCCTCCGCCGCGTAATTGAATCGTTTTTTGTTGCCTTGTTTCCATTATCTTCGTTCCGTCTGTCTGGCTACACCAATAAAACACTATTAAGTGTCGAATCAAATTTCTTCAAATACCCAAATTGCCATCTTACTAGTTGAACCTTAATAATCTCGAAACAACTTTCGCCAGAACGAAATTCTCTCTAAAAGTACCTCTAAACTAATTTCTCCATATAACAAGTAAGTGAATCCGAGTTTCTCGAAATACATTTATCCCAAAACCAACATAGTACAGTCAAATGTGTATACCAGGTGAAAATCAAGTATCATTCTGTTTATTATTTTTATTTTGTCTGGTTTAAGTTTATCCTCAAAATGTCCAGCTGGTTCCTAAAAAAACTGATACGACTCTTAAAGCGTATGTTGTAGAAAATTGTGCAATGTATTTTAAAGGATAAATACTTAGTATTTCTATACTGTCACTGTCAATGCCAAATCTTAAAATTTGTCAGTAACTTATTTTGTTCAACCTCAAAAAATGGCTCCAGATGCTGGCAAATAACTAAAAGCAAGAATTGCATAGAAGTTAGAAGATGGTTGGTCACTATCTGCCGTAGTAAACCATTTTAACGTACGCAGAACGACAGTTTTTAATATTAATAAAATATGGAGATAACAAGAAACTCTCGAAAGAAAGCAATGTTCTAAAAAAATATCTACCGCTTATAAAGATCGTACGCTTTTGGGGAGATTAAAAGAAAATTTAAAAAAAAAATTGATTTCAAATCCTTTATAAAAAAGATATAATAAAATGCCCAAACGGGCTATCACAATTACATTACAGAGCGTTTTCGGAATGTTAATTCCACCATCAGTGTAAACGGAGTATACATGCTATGAGCCACCAAAATATATGGGTCAAAACCCTTTAAATGTTACAAATTTATAGTTGTTTTACATTATTTATAATCAAAAATTAGGATGTTTAAGTTACCGTTGAAATTGGTAACATGGCGACGTATGACCCTACATAGGTTATATGGTCCTGAGACGAAGTGTCTTCGAGGACCTGTTGATAACAGCTTTGTTGTGTTAGTGTTACCAGTTGGAATTGGTAACATGACGACGTATGACCCTACATGGGTTATATGGCCCTGAGACGAAGTGTCTTCGAGGACCTGTTGATAACAACTTTGTGATTACAATAAATCAGCTGGTGATAATCAAATCGATATTGAGGCAGTTAAAGCAGGACATAATAACTAATAGGTTGACATCAAAACTAGATTTCTTTCAACCTTGCGTGCAAACAGGATTGATTTTAGTGATTTTAAAAAATCATTTAATATAATAGACCCCTGATACTTCTCTTTGTCAACTTTGAAAAAGCATTTGATACGGTCACTCAAAGTGAAATGCTCCAAGCTCTAACACAATGTAGAATAGATCACCGATACATATCCCTCATCAGATACATCTATCATCATGCTACAGCCTGTGTAAGACTTAATGAAAATAGTGGAAACTTTCGTATTGAAAGAGGCGTTCGTCAAGGAGACAACATGTCTTTGACAAAGACAACTTTGCTAGAATACTCCTGTAAAACAATAGATTGGAACAAAAAGGGCATCAATGTAGATAAAAAATTTTTAAATAACCTTAAATTTGCTGATGATATCGTTCTTATTGCAGATATCTTTGATAAGGCACAGATAATGCTCCAAGAACTCCATACTGCCACAAAAAGAGTTAGTCTTAAAATAAATTTTTCAAAAACACAATTTATGACTATTTAGTACACAACAATATTAGATACGCTGACGATACAGCCATTCTTGCAGAAAATTTACAAGATCTTCAAAAATTACTAAATCTAGTCAGTGAAGCAAGTTATCGGAGAGGCCTTAAAATTAATATTTCAAAGACAAAGTGAATGGCAGTTGGAAAGATCAATATAGATCAAGGTCTGGTTTCTCTTAATGGAGAGAAAATCGAAACGGTAAATCATTTCAAATACCTTGGCAGCTGGTTAAATGTAAATTGTAACTCTGATGAAGAGATAATGACCAGGATCGAAATATCACGTAAGGCTTTTATGACCTGGAAACCAGTTTTATGCAACAGAAACCTGTCGATGAATATTCTTAAGAAGGTCCTGAAATGTTATGTGTGGTCCATTCTATTGTACGGTTATGAGACATGGACGTTAAAAACCACAATGCTAAACAAGTTAGAAGCATTCGAGTTGTGGTACTATAGACGAATCCTAAAGATATCATGGATTTCACACACTTCCAATGAAGATGTTCTTTAGATGATCAATTCAGAACGTCTGCTCATAAACACCATAAAGAGGAGAATAACAGAATACTTTGGCCATATAATTAGAGGACCTAAATACCATCTACTTCGCCTTATAATACAAGGAAAAGTGGAAGGAAAGAGATGGATTGGTCAAAAGAAACTTTCATGGCTGCGTAATATTAGACAATGGTGTGGTTCCACAGTAGAAGAATTATTTCGCGCAGCAGCCGACAGAGAAAGGTTTCAGGAAATTGTAAACATGATGACGGCCAACGTCTGAATACGGACACGGCACCCAAAGAAGAAGAAGTCCACAACAAAAACAACTCGATAGAAGACAGAGATATTGAGCCAGTTGACTCCTATAAATACTTAGGCCATGAGGTCAGAATAAGTCAAGACAACTAAACAATCGAGTTGAAAAGAAGAATAAACCTCGCTTGGGCTGCATTTAAAAAGATGAAGGATATTTTTAGGTCTAAGATTCCAATGTGTCTGAAAAGAAAAGTATTTAATCAGTGTATTTTGCCAGTGATGACCTACGCCGCAGAAACCCTAACACTGAGAAGAACAACAGTGAGTAAACTACAAGTTGTGGAAAGGGCAATGGAGAGAATAATGTTAGGCATTTCTCTACGTGATAAAATACCCAATGCTATTATACGCTAAGGATCAGAAGTAGCAGACGTTATTGAAAGGATAACAACACTAAAGTGGAACTAGGCAGGTCATGTAGCAAGATCAGGTGATGACTGGTAGAAAAAAATAATTTTGGAATGGAGACCCTGAATACAACGAGATGGACAGAAGACATAAAAAGAGTGACTACAAATTGGATTTAGATGGCTCAAAATCGGACTAAGTGGAAAAGCATGCGAAAGGCCTATGTTCGGTACTGGACGTTAGAGGCTAGTAGATGAAGTAACATAACTATTCTTCAGATGCTATAAAATGACAAAGCAATTATTAACACCATTCAAAACAGAAAATTGGCTTACTTCGGCCAAATTAGGCGTAATGGTAAGTACCGACTACAGTTGCTTCTACTGGGCAAGATTGAGGGTAAGAGAGGCCCTGGACGTAGTATATCCTGGCTGGTCAATCTTAGGAAATGGACTGGTCTAACGTCAACTGATCTATTTCAAACTGCTGCGAATAGAATAAGATGGGTCAATGTGGTCGCCAACATCTCCAGAAGATAGGCACATTTAGAAGAAGAAGAAACACATTCGACGTTTCAATTGGAGATTTGGGAATCATATTATTTAATTGGAAGACTACAATATCCTTCTTTACAGGATTATCCTACAATGTTTACGTTTTGGTCTATCATATGAATATTTCAATACCATAAACAGTTTTAATATAATCATTATAAAAATCGTGTAATTTATTTATAATTATAATATTTGTGGTCAAAACAACGCCTATTTAGTATCAAACAACATTATTTAACGTTTTAAAATCGTATTTATATTGCGAAAAATATATCTACCTATAAACTATTGACTCCCTTAGAGAGTTATCCCTTTTCTGTCTTACGTGACTGTACTAAACCGACGTAGTAATAGCGAATTTAAATAAGAAACCAAGTCTGTGTGATGGCACTTACAGAAAATGACGATTTAAGTTAAAGTGCTTCCAAAGGCTGAGAGGAGAAAGGATCCTTGAATGTTAATTCATTCATAATGGAGATATTCCTCTAATTATGGAAAGTCTTTGTTCGATGTTTGCTTAACTTTAAAGTTAATGAAAAATAAACGCATGCGGCAAAAGCAGAACTAAAGGGAAAATGTCTCTATCTAGCACGAATTCCAAATTTTCTTAATTATTTCGGAAGACATTATTAAAATATAATAGGTACGTTATTTAAAGGTCCCGTTAATTTAATTAAAAGTAGATGATCAATACTATATAAAAAAATTATAATTCTTGTGATAAATCATCCTAAATGGTCAGATAATTTATTTACGAAATGTAGGGTCTTCCAATAGGGAGTTACAAACTTTTGCAGTTGGTAACGACCATATTGCTCAAGCTACACCAGTCAAATTGGCCATCAATCTGTTCAAAAACTTTCCAGAAACTTACCTTGGAAATTTTGAATGTATTTTTGTTTTTTCTTTTTACGCGTTTTATATATAATGTCTCGAATTTTAAACTTGCAACCCTCAGGAAGATATTAAGTATAAGGCTATGGTCTATATTTATATTATGCGACCTGTACTTCACTATTTACACTTTTTCTGCGTTACAAATTGACTTAAGTGCAAGACAAGCGTAAAGAATCATGCACATTTTGACCAAAGTGTACGACAGAATATATTTAAGAACGAGAGCTGCACGTGAGCAGAGTATAGCTACATCCAACGAATCAAACACGCATTTATACGTATATCATCCGTTCGTCTTGCACTTGAATATGGCTCAGACATTAATTGTTCTGCACCTTTTAAAATTGCTATTGGTGCAATGGACACAGTAAGTCAGTATTGTCAGGCATTGATGTTTCACAATGAAGGACTTGGCATCTGTTGCGCATCAGAAACAGTAGTTGTTTTACCACCTCTTACCACCCCATCAGAATCTGTAACATTACTTAACAACATATTACCTAACAAAGAACCTATAACAATCTGTAACATTAAAAGTGGAATGGTTGGAGTGATGCAAGTTTAGTTATTATCTGGGAAGAATGTATTATGGCTCACAAACATTCACTTAAAGCATTTGCTAGATATTGGAGACGATAAAATAAAACTAAATCCAAATACACAATGCACTAAACTTTCAGATAATTTCTGCACTTTTGTTGAGAACAAACATGAATTAATTACAAGTGTCTTCCCGGTCTTACCAAATAATTACTTGTTGATTGCGAAAAATGTTGATGTTGACGAAACTAAGGTTATTATTATGATCATTTAAAGCAATTAAGATTCGTCAGATGTTACTAGGTGATATGATATCTTTTAAATAAATCGACAGTATTTTTAATGAAGACGAAGTCGTAAATTATCCAGCAGAGTTTTTTAATTCACTGGATATAACAGGGATGCCACCACATAATCTTCAGTTGAAAAATTAACTCATCTGTAACGATTATTTTGCCTATCACATAGGGTATTACTATAGGGGTTAAAAAATGGGGACATAAATTACGGGGCTAGAGATATGGTAAGCAAAACAAACCGGAACGTTTGTGAATGGCTATTCAGGGTTTATTTGGAGAGCTGGGTCATGGATAAGTGAATAACAAAAGGACTGGATTGGGGTAACTACAAAAATAAACAAAAGGTGTACTTACATGAATCTCCTGAAACAAACAAAACACAAGAAGGTTCTTAAGCTATTTGAAATAAGGACGCCACTTAGAAAAATCTTCCTGCTAGATGAAAGAAAGGTTCTTACTTCCTTTAAAATAAATAATAGGGTTAGAAACTTTTTAGAGGAAATAATACTCTTTTTTAGAGAAAACAAATTACATATTTATTGTTGTCCCACCACAAACAGTTACAAACATAAATAGTAATAATAAAATACAAAATAATAAAAAACAAACTTAATATGTTATTATTGGTTTACAAACTCTAGAAGTTGGAGATACTATAAAAACTTACAATTGCTAATGTGCGATATTTTGTAGCAGAAATAAATTGTTCTTCTTCTTCGCGTACCATATCAGAATTATCCGACGTTGGCGATCACCATTGCGAAGGCTTCTCGATCTTCTGCAATATGGAATAATTGGAGTCCATTCACGAATGTTTTTAACCAAGAAACTTGTTTTCTTGCTACACCTCTACGCCCTCTATTTTGCCTTTAAGGATCAGTTGTAATATTTTATATCGACTTCCCTTACTATATGTCCCAGATAAGACATTTTTCGATGTTTAACAGTCTTTAGCAGTTCTCTAACTTTGTTGACGCTCCTTAGTACTTCTTCATTAGTTTTCCTTGCTGTCCAAGGTATCTTTAGCATTCGTCTATGAACCCACATTTCCAATGCTTCAATTTTGTTCATGATCGATACTTTTAGCGTCCACACTTCTGCACTATACAAAAGTACAGACCAAACATAGCACTTAACCATTCTTTGCCTTAGTTCTAAACTGAGATGGTTATTGCAAATAAATGACTTCATTTTCATAAAGTAGTTTTACAGTGCCAGTTAAGCACGTCAGGGACTGATAGGGCACGTTAGAAGAAGAAGTTTAGTCATTGTAATTCTACGTTTTATTTCTATGTCTGGATCTAGTTTCCCTGTCCGTTATCACAGTTCCCAAATATGTCATTTTGTGAACTTTCTCAACTTGGACTCCGTTTAAATAAAGCTTTGCATCGGGATGTGGGTAACGACTAAACACTAAAAATTTGGTTTTGTTTAAGTTTATTGTAATGTCAATTTCCTCTTCTATTTCGTGAATATGATCAAGGAGAATTTGATGACCTTCAATAATGTGTAATAGAATTACTGTGTCGTCTGCATAATATATCTAATCACATTAAGTAGTTCCCCGTACATTTACACAGGCCAATTTGGATAGGATAAGAAAGGCATAAAGAGCGATGAAGAGACAAATGTTAGGTATATCACTTAAAGATAGAAAACGTAATCATTGGATCAGACGCGATAGAACAAGCAGCAGAATTGAAATGGAAATGGGCTGGACACAATGAACATCTCCAAGACGGACGATGGAACAATGCCAGCGGAAAGTGGCGTCCATAAAATGCAAAGAGATCAAGAGGCAGACCACAGATGAGGTGGAAAGATGACATCAGGAAACAAGGAGGTCCCACATGGCAGAGAACAGCTCAAGATAGGGAAAGATGGAGAGAACTAGGGGAGACCTATATCCAACAATGAAAGGATCGAGAATAGGTGAAAAAAAAACCAAATTCCGATATTTTTCAGTATTTGCATTAATTTTACATGCTGTACTTTATCGAATGCCTTTTCGAAGTCCACGAAACATGCAAATACATTTTTTCTTTGGTCACGGCATTTTTGTAATAGGATGTTAAGCGCAAAAAGTGCCTCCCTGGTTCCCATAGCATTTCTAAAACCAAATTGGGTATCTTCAAGATCTTCTTCGCATTTGCGTCTAATTCTGTTGTGAAGTATTCTTAGGAAAATTTTAAGAGTGTGGCTCATTAGTCTAATTAATCGATATTCTGAGCATTTTCTCGCATTGTGTTTTTTTAGGTATTGCGACAAAGATGGATTTGAGCCAATCTGCGGGAATCACTCGGTGTTATATATTGAATTAAAAAGTCTTACTACTACTTTTATGTTATCATTCTCTATTAGTTTTAGCAACTCAGTTGGTGTATCATCTGGACCATAAGCTTTTCTAATTTTAGCATTATTTATAGCGTGTTCTACCTCGCATTTTATAATTTCTGGGCCGTCAGTACAGTTTTGGTAGAATTCGGCAATATTATTCCTGTCATCTTCAAACAACTCTGATATATACAGCTGCCATTCTTTTCTTATTTCGTGCTCATTTACAATAATTTTGTTATTATTTTCAACGAGTACAGAGGGAACTCGTTTTTTAAATATGTTACTCATTTCTTTTAGTTTTTTGTGCACATTAAATAAGTCGTGTTTAGATATTACATCCTCCATTTCGTGGCACCTTTCTCTCATCCATTTTTCTTTGGCTAATTTGATCTCTTTTTTATTCTTCTCTGCAGGTGTGTATCCTTCTCTGCAGGTGTCTATTGGGACCGTGCAAGTTCGGAACAGCGACACCTGGTGTCGTAAATCAGCCAAATTTACTGCGCTTTCATGTTAGATCGAGGTTACCGGATAACTGTCAAGGACGTGGCCCCAAAAAAGAATAAGAAGAAAAAGTAAGATTGAGGTTATGTCGGTATGTTATTAAAAGGTAAACGTTGATGTAGCGTAAATACAAATAAATATATTATTGAATTACAGCATTACTGTTAATATGGATGCAATAATAAAAACTGGATTTGAGAAAGTAAATCACCAAATAACTTTTCAACCAAGCACGAGTCAAAGGGAAAAGCTTTAGTAGTGGCAAATGTCAAAAAAGAATGGAAGAATTATGTGGAGTGGAAGAATTAAGAAAAATAAATTACCATAAATAATGCTAATGCATAAATTAGCAGGTTAAGCCCATGATATCATCATATTGGTTTGAACAATTAATTCTTTCCCTGTAAACTTTTGGACAGCGAATATATCTTAATGCATCTTCAGAAAAACTTGAACTTGATGCATTTTTGTAAACTTCAAAAAAATAAAATTCAAACATTAAACTTGATTTTTGGGTTAAAATGAACTCTAAGTGAGTGTTATGAAACTAAAATTTACACTTAAAAGTGAACTTTTATTTATTATTTATTTCAAACTGACTTTAAAATCGGGCGCAAGAATAATGCATAATTTAGGTTATGTTACTTATGCTTTTTTATGATATAAATCCACTTTTCTCTTTGTAGTAGCTTTGTGCTTCGAAGTTGGAAACGAATAAAACTTAAATTGACAATTTTTTGTTGTATTTTTACAATTTATAACACAGCATTTCCTAAATCCCATTTTCTTCAGTGACAGAAGGTGTAAATAAACAAAACGAATATGAAATATGACAATTGACAATATGAATTTATGAAATCTATAATCTATGAAATGTACAGTAAAAAATGCAAGATTTCTCCACTACTCGCGCACGATCGTTTCTCGTATCCCCTCCAAGTACTTGCACGTCGCCAATATTCTGTTACATTAGATTTTATCAGTCGACGTTGTTCCATTAATTTCAAGATGTCATCTGTCATCCATTTATTTTTCTTGATTAAGTTTTTTCTATAATCATTGTTTGTGGAGATTTCGTTAACTTGGTTTTTAAATTCACTCCATAGTTTTTCTGGATCTTCTAGTTGTTCTCCGATGTTTTTTATTCTATTGTTAAATTTTTTTTTAATGTTATGTTTTATGTTTATATCGTCAAAGTTAAGTTCATTAGTTTTTGGTTTTTGTCGCTGAATTCGTTTTAACCTTAGTTTAATATCTGCTACAAGTGGTTGATGATCAGATCCAGGATATGTAGTGACTTTTTTGACTGCATTTCGGAAGCGCTCATTTACAAGTATATAGTCTATTTGATTTCTTAAAGAGTCAGGGTAATTGCCATCATCAAATGGGATTTCCAAGTGTATACTCGTTGCTTGGGTAGTTTATACCAGATGTTTGCAATGATCATATCATTTTCTTTACAAAATTCATACAATCTCTGTCCTCGATTGTTAAGTTGTTCTTAACCATAAGGACCTACAGTCTGATCTCGTCAACCTTCCCCAATGTTTGCGTTGAAGTCGCCTAATATGTATATAAAAAAGTTTCTGTAATATGTATTGGATCTGATCATACAACTTCTCGACTTTATCGTCATATTTTCTATTTGCAGTCGGGAAATAGATTTGAAGTATGTTAGTTTTAAATGGTTGAGTATTTATTTGGAGTAATAATATTCTATCCGATAGAATAAATTATTACAAATGAAAAATATCTTTTTAAATGAAACTATAGATGGAAGTTAACCTTTTTTTTTAAACCAAAACAAAACAAAATCTCAATTATAATTATGTATGCACCAAATATAGTATATAGTATATACTATATAAACTACATATAGTATTATAATATATAAACAAACTTTAAATATATTTATTCTCAATTTCAGCGATGCAAAAGGATTGAAAATACTTTTTGGTGTTTTAACACATACAAGTTGATTTAAAATGCTATACATCGATTATCTGCTATGCAATTTAAACCCACCCAGAATATACAATGGTCATTATCGGAAGTATTATCGGAAATAATATTGAAGCTTATATTTTAACTGGATGATTGGAAGGAGAAATCGTCCTCTTGCCACATATGTCAATGATAGACTCATAATTATATAAATCCACGATCATCGTTAAGATTTGATGATATTTTTAAAATTAAAGTATTCAAGTCGTTTAAATATACATTTAGCTTTGTGGATTTGTGAATATTTCGGGAATATTTTCGAAATTTTTTTGATTTTTACCGAACCTAACCTCAAACATGAAATGTAATGTGTGTAAGCAAATTAAAGTTAAAAACAAAGATGTTTTTGACTGTGATGGGTGTAATGATGCAATTTGTAAAGAATGTGGCGAATTAACAGCATCTGAAGTGAAAGTCTTACAACTATCAAGCCGTGTCATGAAATTCTACTGTCTCAAATGTCAGAATGGAGAATCCATAAAACTTTATCAACAGTTATTAAAAACTAAGGAGGCATCATTAGAAGACAAGGACACAATCATAGACTTACTGAAACAAGAAAATGAAGTCTTAAAAAATGAAAGTAGTACTAAAGAGCAGTGTGACCAAAGGTGGAAATCAAATAACGATCTTAGTTACAGCAAAGCAGTGAAAAAACAGAAAGAAAAAGTCATCATAGTAAAACCAAACGACTCAAATCAAACAAGTGAAATAACCAGAAGGAATATTGAAGATAAAATCAACCCATGCAACTTGGGAGTTGGTGTTTCAGAAGTTAAGTATATTAGAGATGGAGGAGTTGCTATAAGATGTACGGGTAATGGAAAAGAAAATGTACAGGATGTCTGTAATAATATAAAAATGTCATTGGGCCAGTCCTATGATGTAAAAGTACCTGAAAAGATGAATCCCAGAATAATAGTGTTTAACTTAGATAAAAAGGATATAGAAGATGAAGATCTTCTAATTGAAAAAATTGTAGTACAAAATGGTATAACAACAGAACCAAGTGTAAGAGAACTAAAGGTAATCCATACTATAAAAAACAGAAAAGGAATGGTAAATATTATATTCCAGATGGATGTGCATACCTACGAACGCATTAATAAAAATGAAAAGTTGCATATTGGTTGGAAGAGCTATTTTTTTAGAGAAAGCGTAAATGTTAAACAGTGTTACAATTGTTGGAGGTTTGGTCACCTTGCAAAAGAGTGCAAAAAAGAGACGCCCACGTGTCAGCAATGCGCTGGTGAGCATCACGTAAAAGACTGTAAATCACGTATAGTTTGTTGTGTAAACTGCAAATATGCAGAAGAAGTTTTAAAAATTTCCAATATTGATTTGAAACATAAAGCATATGATAGGAATTGTGAAGCCTATAAGAAAGTAGTAGAGCGATTACAAGAAAAAATAAGGTATCCTGAATTATCACATGGTAATTGTAAAATATAGCAATCAAGTCCAACCATTCTGTACCTAAACATTCAAGGATTTAGCACACATAAAACACAGTTATCATGGATTGCAAGTCAGAAAAAGCCAATTATTATGTGTTTATAGGAGACCCATGTTACCTCAGATTTTGCATCAAATGAAATAGATATTGACGGTTACAACTCAGTTGTTGGTTTTTCTTCAAGTAGACATACAGGAGGAACATCAATTTATATACAAAAAAGGTATCGTTATAAAGAAATTATTAAAGAAGAAAAAAACAAGAATATATGGTTAACAGGAATACAAATAAATATAGAAAACCAGAAATATTACATCTATTGTCTGTACCATTCACCTAGTGCAAGTCATGCGGAATTTTTGGAGGAGTTGGATGCGTTTTTAGATAGCATTGAGACTGATGCTATCTTTGTGATATTGGGAGACTTTAATATAGATTTGGCAAGTATAAACTTTTACTCTATGAAATTAAATGATATTATTATTAAAAATGGTACCTATCAGCTAATAAACGAATACACAAGGATTACAAAATCGACATCTACTAGGATTGACCTAGTACTTACAAATCAAAAAGACATTAGTTGCAAGGTGCTCCCAACTCCAAAGATTACAGATCATTCGATAATTGTAGCTGATCTGGGTAGAAACAATGAGACGACACTTACAAAAACCTATAGAAAGTACAATATAATGGATGTGACAGGATTTCAAATGAAACTTATGGATATGCAGTGGCCGTCAAGTTCCTCTATAGATGTAAGTAACAATGCTGATATTCTAATAACTAATGTATTGTCTGCACTCGATCAGTTTGCTCCAGAAAAGTCTATTAATACGAAGGATGTTTGGGGAAATAAATTATGGTGGAATGAAGACATTGCGAATGAAATTAAAAAAAGAGATCAATATTACAAAAAGGCTATATTTACTAAAACTGATACTGACTGGGATGATTTCAAACAACAAAGAAATAGAGTCGTAGCATTAATCAGAATTACCAAACAAAATTATTATCAGGAAAAAATAGATGATTGTAAGAACGACCCAACAAGAATGTGGAAAACATTAAAGGAGCTTGTAAATGGCAAAAAAAACCATGAAGCTAAAAGTGAAATAATATTTGATGGTGGGGGGGTTACTGGTAAAGAGATAAGTGAAAGATTTAATATATTTTTTCTAGACAGTGTAAAAGACATAGCAGATAGCATTATTTCAAACAAAACCCACCAAGAAATTTGTAGTTCAATAAATGTCGACTGCAAAATGGAAAAATTCAAAATGTTAGAAATGAAAGATTTAAAAAAACAAATGAAAGAAATGAAAAACAAAGAAAGTAATGTTGATGGTATTACAGTTCAAATTTTAAAGAGTTCCTTTGAAGTAATAGGCGACAAAATTTTGCATATTATAAATGGTAGTCTAGAAAGTGGCGTATTCCCAAGTAAATGGAAGAGAAGTCTGGTTGTACCAATTGAGAAGGTTCATGGAACTGTTAAGTGTGAGGAATTTCGACCCATAAATATGGTACCACCATACGAAAAACTGCTGGAATTATGTGTAAATGATCAAATAGTGGAGTACTTGGAAAGCAATAATGTGTTAACTAAATTCCAAGCAGGGTTTAGGAGAGGAAATTCCTGTGAGAGTGCAATGCAGACGGTTTTGTTTGACTGGAAGGGTGCGCTGGAGTGCGGGAAAATGATTGGTGTGGTTTTCTTAGACTTTAAACGTGCATTTGAAACCATAAACAGACAACTGCTATTGAGAAAGATGGAAAGGTATGGCTTTGGTGAAAAAATTATAAAGTGGTTTCAAGAATATTTGACTGATAGAACACAAGTGAACATAAAATGAAGAGATATGTAATATATTAAAATGGCTCGATAATAATTCCTTAAGTCTTAATGTAACTAAAACAAAAATGATGCTTATAAAGAATAAAAATTTTAAATTAAATAACATAATAAAAGATGTAAAAATTAATAATATTGCTTTGGAGAGAGTGGTTCAGTATAAGTATTTGGGATGTATTATAGATGAAAATTTAAGTTTTGTTGAACATTTTAAGTTTGTTACAAACAAAATAGCAAAAAAAATCTATGCATTGGGAAGAATGTCAAAAAATTTAAGTTGCTGGTCTAGGTTGACCATATATAAATCGATTATTGCTCCCCATCTCTATTTTTGCTCTACATTGCTGTTTTTAATGAATGCTTCTCAAATGAACGTACTGCAGAAAAAACAAAATAAAGCCTTAAGGATAATATTAGGATGTAGTGTATACACTAGTAGAACTGACATGCTAACAATGGCAAATGTTTTAAGTGTAAGACAGACAATTGTATGTAATAGTATGATTTTTGTTTATAAAATGTTAAATGGTCTGATACCTGTGCATTTGTGTAATAATTGTACCTTTGTTCGAGATGTACATGAACACAACACACGTTCTAGAAATAACTTTTATCTGAATAGGGTCAACACTAATTTTGGTCAGAACAATCTTTTTTATAGGGGATTAAAGCAATACAATGAATTACCGGAAAACATTAAGGCTTCTGGAAACTTAGCTCAATTTAAAAATTTATGTAAGATATATGTTAAGCAAAGCATTGTGATTTAATTTTAAGGGTATAAATTGATGTATCTATATATATATATATTATTATATATATATATATATATATATATATATATATATATATATATATATATATATATATATTCCTAGCCATGTGCTATTAATAAAGATTATTGTAGTATATTGTAATAGATATAACAGAAGAAGAAGATATAACAAATGTCAATTGTCAATTGTCGATGTAAAAAAGGTTATAATTGTAATCACGTTTTCGACTTTAGTTAGTAAAATAAAACCATGTTTAATCCTTTATATTTATATTCTTCCTCCACATCACACTAATTTGGCGACGAGGTAAATGGAAAAGTGACTGTGTATATTTCAAGGATTTCGTTTAGGTACATATTTTTAGAGTAAACATTGCTAAAAATGCCAAAGAGTGGAAACGATATCCAGGCCGGGGAGCCATGTGGATCACAATCACAGCCCATAACAGTTGTACATGCAGGGAATATATCTTCATTAGCAACGTTTAGAAGTGGTGACGATTTTGAAATATTTGAAGAAAGGTTAGAACAATATTTATTGGCTAATTTAGTAGAAGAAGGAAGAAAAGTTGCTGTATCATTAACATTACTCAGTGAAGACATTTACAAAGTGTTGAAAAACCTATGTGCACCTAGCAAACCAAAAGAGAAATCATTTGATGATATTATGGCACTAATAAAAAGCCAATTTAAACCTCGCATTGCGATTTATAGAAGAAGAATAAAATTTGAAACATTGAGACAGGAAGACGAAACTATAAATGAATGGTATATTAAAGTTAAAAATATGGCAACGCAATGTGAATTTGGTGATAAGTTAATGTATAGAGTACAAGAGAAATTCGTAGTTGGAATAAAACCAGGCCCAATATTAGACCGCTTATGTGAAGAAGATCCCCATAGGGCTTTAAAAGATCTTTTAGAAATAGCACTGGCAAAAGAAGCAGCTTTGAGGGAATCCAGAGGAGTGGACATAAATTATTCAGAAGCCAGAAGGGAAGGTGGTAAGAAAATTCAAGTAAGACAACCAAGTTCATCAAATCAAACTAAGACTGGTAGGATATCTGTAAGTAATAAAAGAGATACTTTGTGTTTTTATTGTAATAAACCAGATCATGATTTTAAAATGTGTAAGTTTAGAAAATTTATTTGTAATAAATGTAAAAAAGTAGGGCATATTGCAGCAGCATGTAAAGTTAGGGGAAACAATTTTATAGAAACTTATAATAATGTAGATGCTGAGGACAATACCTCAGAGGTAGATGGTATGGTGGAGATGCTGCAGATGGATGTTTGTAATGTTGAGGCTTGTATTAAACCAATGTCAATAACCGTTTTAATAAATCAGCAACCTATTGTTATGGAAATAGATACAGGAGCTGGTGTTTCTTGCATTCCTTTTAGTATGTATAACCAATGTTTTTCAATGGTAGAGTTAAAACCAAGTTTGATTAAATTAAAGTATTATGATGGACCAGTAGTAATACCAAAAGGTAAAATTGAGGTACAAAGCAAAATAGGTGATAGAGTTGAAAATGTTTCATTGACAGTAGTGGAGGGAGCTACTAAGGCACTGTTAGGCAGAGATATCTTTATAAAATTTAATTTATCCATAAAGGGAACAAAAGTCTATATTGGAAATCATGAATTAAGTTTTAGCAAGTGTATCCAGATTAATGAAATAAGTATAAATGAAATTGACTTTAAATCACAATTAAATGTTTTATTAAGAAAATATGAGAAAATTTTTAATGATGAACTAGGTAAATATATAGGTGAGCAAGTTCATTTAGAGATGGAAAAAGATGTTAGGCCAATTTTTCAAAAACCACATCAAATTCCTTTTGCATTTAGAGAGAAAGTAAAGGCAGAGTTGCTTAGGTTAGAGAAAGAAGGGGTAATAGAGAAAGTAGAAAATGCTTTGTGGGGTACACCATTGGTACCTGTGCTCAAACCTAATGGTAAGGAAGTAAGGGTATGTGCTAATTATAAAGTAACAATTAACAAATATTTAAAAGATTCAAATTATCCACTGCCTTTAATAGAAGATATTTTTGCTGCTTTGAAAGGTGGGGAAAAGTTCACTAAACTAGATTTTAAAAACGCTTATAATCAGTTAGAATTAGATCCTGAAACATCACATTTACTATCTTGGAGTACACCTTACGGAATTTTTAGAGTTAAAAGACTCCCATATGGAACAAAACCAGCTTGTTCTATTTTTCAGTGTATAGTGGAGAAAGTTTTGCAGGGTTGTAGGGGCACAGTCAATTATTTAGATGATGTAGTAGTTACAGGGAAAGATAACAAAGAACATTTAGAGAACTTGGCTGAGGTTCTTGAGAGACTTTTAAAAGCAGGATTTAGATTAAATTTGAGTAAATGTGAATTTGCTAAAGATTGTATTTTTTATTTAGGACATAAAATTTCAAATAGGGGGCTGGAAACAGATAATAAAAAAGTAGAAGCAATTGTGAAACTGCCTAAACCAAAGAATTTGACAGAGTTAAGATCATTTCTAGGTATGATAAATTATTATTCTAAATTTATTCCAAACTTAGCTGACAGGGTGAATCCATTATATAAACTTTTAGAAAAAAATAGCAAATATTTATGGACAGATAATTGTCAAAATTCATTTGATGCTATTAAGAAGGAGATAACTTCGAGTCATGTGTTAATGCATTTTGATCAAAATAAACCTATTAGACTAGTTTGTGATAGTTCAGAATATGGGTTAGGTGCTGCATTATTGCATGTACTGCCAGATGGATCGCAACGACCAGTTTGCTTTATATCAAGGGTCTTAAATAAGGCAGAGAGAAATTATGCTATGGTTCATAAAGAAGCCTTAGCAATTGTTTGGGCAGTACAGAAGCTTTATCATTACTTAGCAGGTAGAAAGTTTGAAATCTTGAGTGATCATAAGCCCCTGCAGGCACTTTTGGTGAGTTTAAAAGTCTCCCAAAAATGGCCTCAGCAAGGTTACAGCGTTGGTCATTGTTTCTGTCAGGATTTGATTATGTCTTTAAATTTATTAAAGGAGCTGACAATGTGCAGGCAGATGCATTGAGTCGACTTCCTCTAGAAAAAACAGTAAGCGAAAAAGAGGAAGATGTTGATTATTTACATTTTATAGAAGGGTTGGCTCCAATTGATACCCTCAAGATAAGGGTAGAAACCAGGACAGATCCGGTGTTAGGTCGTTTGTTTAACCATATTAGGTATGGATTCCCGGAGACAGTAGATGAAATAATGAAACCATTTTTAAATAGAAGAGAAGAACTATCTGTGGAGAAGTGGGTGATTATGTGCGGATTTCGAGTAGTAGTGCCAACAAAGTTAAGAAAACAATTGCTGTTAGAGTTGCACAATACTCATGAAGGAATTTCCAAGATGAAAGCAAATGCACTATCTTATTTTTGGTGGCCAAGTTTAGATACAGATATTGAATCTTATGTAAATAATTGTAAAATTTGTTTAGGGTTTAGAGCAGAACCAAGTAAAGCCAAGTTAATATCATGTGAAAAGGGAACATGTATGCTTGAGAGGGTGCATAAGAATTAAAATGATTTTGATAATCATTGATACTTTTACAAAATGGCCAGAAGCATTTATTATGAATAGTTTGACTGCTGGGGAGACTATTGAGAAATTTAGAGATTGTTTTGCTCGGTTTGGTTTACCTAAAGTAGTTGTTACAGATAATGGCCCTCAATTTTCATCAGGTGAATTTTCACAGTTTTTACATAATAATGGTATTAAACACTCTACATCACCACCATATCATCCAGCAACAAATGGGTTTGCAGAGAATTTTGTTAAAACATTTAAAAATGCTGCTTTGAAAGGATTGAAGGATGATTACAACTGTAATAATTCTTTACAAACTATAATCAGTAAGTTATTGTTCCATTATAGAAATTCAGTACATTGTACTACAGGTGTATCACCCTCCAGTCTTGTATTTAAACATAAAGTTAAAACCCGATTAGATTTGTTATGGACAGGTAGTGAGAATCAGAGTTCTAAATTAATTGATAATAAATTAAATAGTAATAGACGAATTGAAACTTTTCAAGTGGGAGATAAGGTCCTTTGTAGCGATTATCGTTATCCTAATCGTAAAACATGGGCAAAAGCAATAATAGATGAACTTTTAGGTGACAGGATATATTTGTGTAAGTTAACACAGGAAGGTTTAATTTGGAAAAGACATTTGGACCAGATTTTGCGAGATAAAAATTCTGATTCTAACTACGATAGTCTTAATGAAACCATTGTAACTGATATAACTAATAATAATAATACCATTAGTAATAGTGTTGAACCCCTCTCAGCTGTAAGAGAAGGGGAAGTGTTAAAACAAAATGATATTGAAGCAAGAAATTTTGAAGAGTCTGGTAATGAAGTAGCAAGTGAAGCAGTGGTTAGTGAGGTTAATGAGAAACCAGAGACCAGAGAAAGTGTGATAGCAGTTCCAAGTAGGCCAAAAAGAAATGTAAAACCACCTGTGCGTTTAAACTTATAGTGGGGAGGTGTTGTAGTATATTGTAATAGAGAACAGAAGAAGAAGATATAACAAATGTCAATTGTCAATTGTCGATGTAAAAAAGGTTATAATTGTAATCACGGTTCGACTTTAGTTAGTAAAATAAAACCATGTTTAATCCTATATATTCTTCCTCCACATCACACTAATTATTATTATTATTTTATCACAATACAATTCAAAAGGCTTCAGTTCCATGTTCGATTACTGTCAATCGCCAACCGTCAAATTTATTTATATTATCCAAAAACACATTAACGAAAAAAATTGTGATCTAATTAGCGGTTCATTAACTGTTAATTAATAGGTATAATTTATAATAATTCATATAGAAG
The DNA here is from genome assembly GCA_918026665.1 of Diabrotica balteata. Taxonomy (NCBI): domain Eukaryota; kingdom Metazoa; phylum Arthropoda; class Insecta; order Coleoptera; family Chrysomelidae; genus Diabrotica; species Diabrotica balteata. The sequence continues at coordinate 98,440,302 of OU898283.1, read as the reverse complement.
GGGACAATAACAAATTTTATATATAAACTTAAAAATCAAAATTTTTGGTGTATTATGTTTAACTGCTAATATCATAAATTTTATGACACTAACCTCTGACAACTCTTACATATAAATTTCATGACATTTACTTAACTCTGTTAAATAAAGCGACCCTCACAATATATTTTCTTATTCGATAACTTTTACTTGTTAGCAAACAATTATCGTATTCGCTAATCCTATATTTAGATCTCGCCATTAACCCTCCACAAGTATATAGCTCGAGGAAGACCGACTACACTTTAAAAACGTTCAAAAAATGCCATTTATCATCCTTGATTGGGTTGTCCGTAATTAGTACTCGATTAAGAGGCGCATCCATCGCTAGGGGGCGCTGCCCGTAGTAATTCTCTAATGTATTCATTGGGCCAGCGCGATGGACCAGTCATGAATTAATTGCAGAAATAGATTGCTTCTTTTTTGTTTGACGTAGAATAATTAATGAAGTTCGGGAGGATTATTAACATTTTTAGTGATTAAAATTTTCCGATTTGTATGCCCGGGGACTTAATAAATGTTTCATCGAAGAAGGAGTCGGGTAAAATAAGAGAGGACAGATTTAATACTGTTAATTGGAAAGAAATATTAGTTTTAGTTTTTTTTTTTAAAGTGGTGTAAAAATAAAAATTAAGTTCGATAGAAAATAATTTTTACGCTATATATAATTACCCTATAAATAATTTTTACCCTATATATTAATAATTTAATAATAATTACCCTAGAGGGTAGCCAAATATGGCGAACATTTCACAGAGTGATTACCGAGTGATACCCTGATGAAGGGCAGCAGCGATCATCAGTACCAGCTCAAGGCGCAAAGGAAATGATCCTGGATCGGCTTGAAACTTGGACTACCACAAGCATGACTGGAGCAGTTTGAATGGTTGTGGTATTGCGATGGGGAAGGCAACGGAAAACCACCTCATAAGAATTTCCTAGAATAGTTATCATGGCAATACACTACGATAGTAAAAACATTACTGATCATGGTGATCGGATCCCAAGACCCGGCAGGGGAGGATGCACACAAACAAAAAGTAGGGCCTCCCTGGTCGTCAGCCAGCGAAATCCCTACGGCCTAAAAAAGGAAGCAAGTTCTCAACACCTAAGGATTGGAACTTGGAATGTACGAAGTATGTAGGAGAGCGGCAAAACTCATAATATTGTAAAAGAAATAAAAAAATTAAAAATTGATATATTGGGAATTAGTGAAACACACTCGCAGAACTCTGGACAATGCGATATACTTGTATATAAAGTTTACTATGCTGGAAACAACACAAATCATCACAGAAACGGCACAGCAATAGTAGTTGCCCCACATATTAATTCGGCAGTAAAATCTTTCACTCCCCATTCAGATAGAATGATGCTTTTACAAATTCGAGCAACACCGGTGGATATTAATATATTACAGGTATACGCGCCAACGGCAGATAAAGATGAGGCAACCAGCGAAGAATTCTACGAACAACTGGGAAGCCTGATGAAAATGACAAAAAAACATGAAGTAACAATAGTGATGGGAGATTTCAATGCAAAGGTTGGCAGAGGCAAGGTGAATGAGATCGTGGGAAACTTCGGCCTAGGGAAGAGAAACGATAGAGGTGATAGACTTATATGCTTCTGCCAGGAATATAACCTGCTGTTAAGTAATACACTCTTCAAGCTCCACAAACGTCGACTTTACACATGAAAATCCCCCGCTGACTCACCTGACAACATCATTAGAAATCAGATAGATTATATAGCAGTACCAACAAGATATAAAAACATGATAAAATCATCAAAAACGTACCCAGGTGCCGATGTTCCTACGGACCACAATGTGTTGGTATGCAGAATGGTCATGAGAGTAAAACGGCTCGAGAAAAGATCTAATTTAAACACAATCGATATTAAAAAACTCACTAACCCAGAAACCGAAATAAAAGTACGAGAACAACTAGGAAAGAAAATAAAGGACATTAACGAGAACACGTCGGACATAATAGAGAGATGGGATAAATCGAGGGAAGCAATCCAAACAACATGCGCGACTCTATTAAAGCGAGACCGACGAAAAAAGAAAGAATGGATGTCTGATGAGATAATGGATATGATGGATGAAAGACGTAAATTCAAGAATAAAAATGCAGAAAAATACCAGCAGATCCACAAAACCATAAGAACGAAAATTCGAGAAGCCAAAGAAAAATGGTTTTCCAACGAATGCAGGGAAATAGAACAATACGAACGAAAATACGACAGTTACAATATGCACAAAAAAATAAAATCGATGACAAACAAGAGGAAATTCAATAAGTCACCCAACAGCATAAAAGATAGCGATGGAAATCTTATCTCGGAGCCATCAACGATCTTAAAAACATGGAAATCATACATAGAAAAATTATTTGCATCTAACAGGACTGATGATCACCTATATGGAGAAGGAGAAACAGGACCTTCAATTCTTAAATCGGAGATAGAAGATGCCATTGCAGCACTAAAAAACAATAAGTCAGCAGGTCCGGACAATGTACCCTGCGAAATATTAAAGATCCTATGTAAATCAGACAAACAGTTCCTTGACAATCTAGTTGTACTTTTTAACAACATATATAATAGCGGTAAAATCCCGGAGAACTGGCTACAGTCAACATTTATTACAATCCCGAAGAAACCAAATGCCCAGATTTGTGATGACTACCGGCTCATAAGCTTGATCAATCATGTCACTAAAGCGTTCACTAAGATCATTCACAGAAGAATATATGATAAATGTGAGTCAAATATTGATAGATCGCAGTTTGGTTTTCGGAAAGCACTTGGAACTAGAGAAGCAATTTTCGCTCTCCAGGTGCTTATACAACGGTGTAGAGACGTTGATAAAGACGTGTATCTGTGCTTTGTAGATTTTAGAAAAGCATTTGACAATGTCAATCATGAACAATTGATAGGTATTCTGCGAAAGACAGGTATTGACGACAAGGACATTCGAATTGTGGCAAACCTATACTGGGGTCAAACAGCAAGAGCAAAAATTGGCAACGAACTCACTGAAAGCGTGCAGATCAAAAGGGTGTCCGTCAGGGGTGTATATTATCCCCACTCCTATTCAATATGTATTCCGAGGAAATATTTAACAAATGTATGGAAAATGCAAATGAGGGCATTAAAATAAACGGCGAGTTAACGAACAATATAAGATACGCCGACGACACGGTGATCCTTGCCAGTACCATAGACGAATTACAACAAGTAATGGAAAGACTTTATTCAGTTAGTGAGGAATACGGCCTGAGCCTCAACTTCAAGAAGACAAAGTGGATGCTGATAAGCAAAAAGCAACAACCTGCTCGACAATTACGGATAAGTAACATATTAATTGACCATGTAGAATCTTATGTGTACCTTGGCACCAACGTAAATGCAAAATGGGAACAGACCATAGAAATTAAGGCGAGAATAGAACGAGCTAGAGCAGCATTTAGCAATATGAAAAAGCTCCTCATAAGCAAGGATTTGTCTCTTCCCCTAAAACTACGTATAGTTAAATGCTACATTTTTCCGATCTTGCTGTATGGCGTGGAGGCCTGGACGCTGACGGAGACGCTAACGAGAAAACTAGAAGCATTCGAAATGTGGGTGTACCGACGCATTCTTCGTATATCCTGGACCGAACATGTCACCAACATAGAGGTACTCCAAAGAATCGGAAAGGAGAAAGAAATCGTGAATACAATTAAACAAAGAAAGCTTGAATATCTAGGCCACATATTGAGACACGATAAGTACCGTCTGCTACAATTGATTGTCCAGGGAAAAATAGACAGTAAGCGAGGGCCAGGCAGGAGAAGACACTCGTGGCTCCAAAATCTGCGGAAGTGGTTCGGGCTCACATCGGTCGAACTATTCAGAAGCGCCGCAAACAAGATCAAAATTGCCATGTTAATAGCCAACGTTCGCAACGGACAGGGCACTTGAAGAAGAAGAAGAAAATAATTAAATAAAGTCCTGGTAGACACTAAAAAATAATGGTGGTCGACAGATTTCGCACTATTTAACAGACTAACATGTTACAGAAATATCAGATAGTGAACAGTTTTATCTATCATGGGTCTAGTATAAGTAACGATGGTAACTGTGAAGCGGAAGTTCGGAGACGTATTGGTATGTCAAAAAAATGAGATGAGTCGCCTAACTAAAGTTTTGAAAGTCTCTCAAAATATCAAGATGAGACTGGTGAATGCCCTTATATTCTCAATATTTCTATACAAGGCAGTGACTTGAGGAAGAACCTTGATGCCTTTGAGATGTGGCTCTGGAAAGGAATGCTGCGCATACTTTGGATAGCTGATAGGACAAATGGTTTCATTCTAAACCAATTCGAGATAAAAAAAAGCTATCAACAGTATGTCTGCAACGAATTCTGCAATATTTCGGTCACGTGGTTTAAAGAGATGACGATAGCTTGGAGAGATTAATTATTTCTCCAGAGAGAAGATTAATGAGACGATCACCAACTAGATGGTCCGACCCATGGACGTATAAATAAAGATAAACTGGGCATGCCTCCCAATAATTGAAAGACATTTAAAACAGATTTTCATTTGAATAAACAATGAATATTGGTTACTATTTAACTGGAAATAAGCCACAATTAAAGATAAAATTACGTTTATTGACGTTTCAATTTCCATTTCGGAAATCGTTCTCAAAATACAAACAGTAAATTAAACAAATTTTGTCTTTTATTACATAGTGAAAAATTCTTCTAATAAATTAATTTTATCTGACTCATTTATATTGAAAAAAAAAACAAATTAAAAAAGAAAAATCAAAGAAGCGGCTAAATGAGGCCAATTGTGTCGCAAATTCCTCGGCAGAATGTAGTAGGATCTGGTTACCAATATTGAAAGAGGAAGTTATTAATAAGAAAATACCAGTATTAGTAAGTCAGTAACATATAGAGGATACATCATTTATGTTTTTTAAATAACGTAACATATAAAATCAGAATTTTGATGTTTGTTGAAGGTAAACTAAATTCACGAACAAATACTTACAATGTCGGGATAGTATTATGAGGTTTTTTTCCTGGTTTTTCCCTCATAATTTACTATGGAATCACTAACAGGAGAATTTTACTGTCATCATGTCATGTGTTTGTCTTTTTAAAGACGAATTACATGCTATGATTTTTTCTGACGGATATTCTCAAGTTAAAGTTGATTTCATGTAATCGAATGAACTATCTTATAAGTAAAGTCGTCCCAGGAGCGCAACTCAACAATATTGGCAATATCATTTTAAAGTCGTCTACTTTAAAATGCATAATGTATGTCTGAATTGTCAATATAAATGAGTCAGATAAAATTAAATTATTAGAAGAATTTTTCACTATGTAACAAAAAACAAAATTTGTTTAATTTACTGTTTGTATTTTGAGAACGATTTCCGAAGTGGAAATTGAAACGTCAATAAACGTATTTTTATCTTTAATTGTGGCTTATTCCCAGTTAAATAGTAATTAATTTACAATGCCACAAATAAATCAGAACAATATTAATGAATATTGGTTTGATTGCTTTTATTTTTAGTATTTATAGTAAATATATAAAATATTTCGAATAAGTGAGTAAAAAATTCTTCACCAAACATTGTCCTGTTCAGGGTATTGAGTATGTTCTTCTCTTATCCAGTGATACGTTGAAAAAATATAGTGAATTATGGTGTATTACTCCAGATTAATTGTTATATAACCCCCTCTGTGGCTCAGTGGTAAGCGCGCCTACCTTTAAACCTAAAGGTCGTGAGTTCGAATCTCATCTGGGTGGAGAAATTTTCGTTTATTAAAAATTAATGAATGAATGAATAAATAAAGAAAGAAGTAGAAACAAAACAATATATGTATATATTATGTGTGTATTATTGGACACTCTGTAAAAATCCATTTCGTTATTTAACCTATGCAATCAACCGAATATATTTTCGACACAATTCAGACAAAGGGGAATATAAAAATCGAAAATCCCATTCGGAAAAAATTAACAAGTATTCCAAACCTTTCAGAATAAATCATAAAGCCATTAAGACAAAACCTCCTCCTGTATGAATTTAAAATGAATCTGTATGCAGAGGTGCTGCGCCCACATAAAAATCTCAGTCATTGTCTTCACGCTCGGAAAAAATTCTTTCCGCTCCGAAGACACAAAGAAAAAAGTTCCACTTGATTTACAACATCCTGTTTTGTCTCAATCGTTCGGTGGTAGTAGGCTGTGAAGGTAATGACAGCGAAATGCTTCAATCGGCGCTCGTTATCTGCGATTCTGCGGTTTGGAACATGAAAATTTTACCGATTGATCTTTTTCGGGTACCTTTCGATACTTTTAACTTGAGAGCTCGTGTAAATAATACGTGAACAAATCATATTGTTTGGATAGAAGCAGTAATGTTTGACGTACTGACAGTAATGTTACACAAAACACCAATAGTAATACTCATTATAAAAACAAAGATTCTCTTAAAATTACCATCAAATCCATATACAAGGGGATCAGAATATGGCAAAGAGTATTTCAGAGTAAACACATTAGCGATATTGTACAAGTAAAAAGGTTGTTTGATTAATCGAAAATGAAAAAATTTATTTAAAAATTCCGTTATAAAAGGTATAATATTAAAAACCCTATCGGGCTATATCACAGAACGTTTTGGGAATTCATATTCTATCAGCAGTGGTATCTAGATGTACACGTTAAAATACTCTAATCTAGATAGCACTGATGATGGAATCTGTGATGTAGCCCGATAGGTTTTTTTTTCTAATATTATACCTTTTATAAAGAAATGTTTATATACATTTTTTGTGATACGTGGTATACAGCCAGCTACAAGAATTCAGTTTCCTTGTGGAAATCGAAAATACTTTACATGTAAGAATTTTTTTTCTAAGCGTGAAAATTTCTACAAACCGTACCAGGTTTACCATCTCTAGGGATGGCTGGCGTGTGTTGGCAAGTGACCGCCCAATGTTAAAACACATGAGGCGGTTTAACAGCGGCAGTAGTTTTGCCATTGTATTCGGTGTTGTCAAATTTAGTCGAGTTTAGTCTAGTATAATGATGTCACTTGAATCATCTAGTGAAAGTGACGACGATTTGTTTTTCCTAATAAGTGCAAGTTTACTTTATATTAAATCAAAGAAGAAAAAACGCAGGTATTGGTTACATTCTATAGTAAATGAATGAAAAAATAAAGGAACGTTTTACACGTTAGTTAACCAATTTAAAGATGGCCCAGAAAAGCATCTTTCGAAATAAAACTGTGGGTAACCTCTTCCCAAGTTTGTTTTTTCTTTATTTTATTTGAATAATTATCTAAGGGCATATCCCAAATTGCTGGCTGTGTGTGAATTTCGGTTATTAATTTATCGATGTCTACAACTTCCAATATATTCAAAATTTGGCAAACAGTCACAAAAGTAACCAAATAAAACTGCTGGAAAACAGTCACACGTCTGTGATAAAGCACGAGATATTTATTACTGATGTGCCGCCGGAAGTCATAAAACAGCCGACGGCGCATAATATTCAGCATAGGCCGCGCGGCGGCCGACGCGGCAGCCGACGCGGCGGCCGACGCGGCGAGCTGATGAACGACGGCTCGTCTGTGTTGCACAACATAAGTAGGTACCATAGACGAGAGACCGCTTTCAACGCCACCACGGCCTAAGGGTAGAGGAGGACATCCGACCTCAATTTCCGCTAGAAAAATATCGTGCAAACGGATGTCTTTCTGTTATTCTGCTCACCAACTAAAACCAAACTTTCCCACTTGTGCGTACTTGACTGTCGCAAGTACCGTACTCCAAAAGTGGGATGGCCGTTGCAAGGTTGGAGACACTTGCGAAGCACTTTCTTTTCTTATCTAGATCTTATATCTGACGTTTTTTCGGCTATTGTTTCTCTTTTTCATCTTTTTTCTTAATGAGTACTCGGATGTAATTATGTACACTATTTCATATCTCCTTACTTTCCTTCATCTTCACGATCGTCGCTCTCACAGTCAAAGTCACTTCCTTCCTTTTTTGTAGCTGTTGTCAAATACTCTCTACTCTCATATAGATGTCTCCTTTCTACTGTTAACACATGCTTCTTCTTCTTTAAGTTCCTTCTTTTATCGAAGGTTGGAAATCATCATGGCTATGCGGACTCTGTTGACTGCCGCTCTAAAAAGTTCTGCACTACTGCATTCAAACCATTCCCTTAAGTTCTTAAGCCAGGATATTCTTCGTCTTTCCACATTTCGCTTTCCTCGGATTTTGCCCTGCATAATAAGTTGTAATAATGCGTATTTTTGCCCTCTCATCACATGTCCCAAGTACTCAAGTTTTCGTCTTTTAATAGTTAATATTATTTCCGCCTCATTTCCTATCCTTCTAGTTACTTCCATGTTTGACATTCTTTGAATCCATGATATTCGTAGGATTCTTCTGTAACACCAAAATTCAAAGGCGGCCAACTTATTCAGATGAACTTGTTTTAGTGTCCAAGCTTCCAAACCATAAAGAAGAGTAGAGAACACGTAACATCGAAGCATTCTCAGGCGTAGTTCTAACCTTATATCCCGACAACAAAGAAACTTTTTAAGTTTAATAAATGATGTACGTGCTATTTCAATACGTGTCTTAATTTCTTTGGTTTGGTCTACATCTGATGTTATCCATGTTCCTAAGTATTTATAGTTATTAACACTCTCAATTGCAGTATCTTCAATAGTCAATTGGATATTTGCATGTGCAGATTTAGTCATGATCATGCATTTAGTTTTCTTTAAATTTATCTTCAGTCCGTACTCATGACAGCGTTCATTAAGGCGTTGCATTACGTTCTGTAAATCATTGTTGTTATCCGTAATTATTACTGTATAGTCTGCAAAACGTAAATTATTCAAAACTTCTCCATTGATAGATATACCTTCTATTGAGTCTGAGAGCGCTTCTTGAAATACCGCTTCACTGTAGACATTGAAAAGTAGTGGGGACAGCACGCAACCCTGGTGGACTCCTCTCTGTATTTTGATATTTTTGGTGTACTGGCTGTCAACTATTACCTTGGCAGTTTGATTCCAATATAAATTAGATATAATTTTCAGATCACGACTGTCAATATTTTTGCTTTTTAATATATCTACAAGCTTTTTATGTTAAACTTTATCAAATGCAAAGAACACATGCAATTTAACACATGCAAAGAAACGCAACCCGTGATACTCCACAAGGCTGTCGCAGATACGGTTCTGTAGGCGCATGCTACTCACAACAGACTCGCTGCGTTCATTCGTACCATGAAATAAAGACAAACTAAGTGTTGGTATTAAAATTTTATATTGGATTTTTAGTGGTATATAAGGGTTGTTAGTACCTGTGTATGACAAATAAGTCAACAAGTAGTTCATATTGTAACCGGGCGTTGTTATTATAACAAAAATGTTTATTATTGTCAACGTATCCTCTTGTCTTGCCCTTTCTGTTACGGATATTGGCGATCATCATAGCAATTTGTATTTTACATACTGCTGTTCTAAAAAGATTTGTGATTGTTATGTTGAATCACGTACATAACTTTTTTAGCTTAGAAATCGAAGCCTTCCTGGTTCTCGTTTCCTTCTCCTTTTCCTTGTAGAATTTCCATGATCTAACCAAGGTATTTAATTTTGGCTATTTTTGTTGAGGTTAGTTTCAACGTATACTTTGTCATATTCCATCTATGTAGGTTCTTTCCCAATACGCATATCTAGAGGTTATGCACCTAGAGTTATGGGAATTAAAAAAGCTTACATAGTTACAATACGTACAAAAAAAGTTTTTAATTTATATTAAATCGGAATCTAATTGTGCAAGCTTTGTATAACAGTACAAGAAAAATTATTAAACCAAGTACCTCAGCAAAAGAGATTATATGCATTATGCAAAATACATACCAAAAGAAGGGAATTTCGACATAGGTTCAACTGTAGCATAAATCAAGATCATTGAATTACCCATCAGGGTGTTTAAACAATTATTTTTTTAACAGAACTCGGTTAAACTGTTTATGAAGTTAAATGTGAAAAAGGTCAAGTACAAAATAGTTAAAGTTATATAAGTTATATCACAGTTCTTCTCTGCAATATCACATCAATTAAAATTATGTTCTGCCAAGATGACAGTGTTGGTAATGTAAGAAACAATCAACCAATTTAAATTTAAATGTCATAATTCTGAAAAATGGGCAAAACCGTTATCAGTGTTCGAAGAATAAAAATGAAAATAGAGTAATCCCTGCAGAAATGGTGAACAGATAACATTTTTGACAGTAGAGGAAACTACTTTAGTTAGCAACTTAGAATTTAGTGAAATATATTTCATATAGGCAGTGGTGCTACAAATTACTTAGTTACGAAGGATGCTGAATTGTTTTTAGATTATATCCAGGAAAAAATGTATAACAAAAATATGACAAAGAGGGTTACCCATTTGGGGCAACAAAAAAGGTAATAAAAATCTACAGGTAGCAAACGGTAAATAAATTAAACGGTAAACAAACTATCATATAATTAAATTTATGTGAAGAGAATTGAGGATTCAGGTTTTTAAATTGTATTCAAAGAGAAACAGATTGAAATAATGAAATAAAAGCATGATAATAGGTTAGTTAAGAAATAACCCTATGTTAAATTCTTAAACTTAGATGTAAATATTTATCAAAAACACAAATCATAGTTATTGAACGTAGTTTTGAATGAATAGGAAAATGTATCATTCTGAAAAATATCCCGTATTCGGTATGCGTTCGTTAAAAGAAAAACAATCACGATTACCATTTCACAGTATTGATATAATTAAAGAAAAGCAAAGAGAATTTGAGAAGTTATGCCAACAAATTTATGTGATGTTATAGATCCAGCAACTAATGATAAAAATAGTACATTGTTTACCGGATAGGAAAAGCTTAACATTCCTGGACGACTGTGAAGATTGCTAAGTCGAGGCGCAAGCCAAGACTTAGCAACACAGAGTCCAGGAATGTGGCTTTTCCTACGAGGTAAACATACTATTTTTCCGCAAATCGTTTAAAATTCGACAGATATTGATTGATTTAAAAAAAACGCGATAATTTTATTCCCAAATAAATGGTGCTTTGAAATTCCTAATAAAATTACTTGGGTTACTATGGAAACGTATTGAGGTTGAATTGTCAAACTTGACGCTTATAAATTTAATTGCTGGTTAACACTAACAACTGTACGGAAATATCATTTCCTTACAGTAAGGAAATGACATTTCCTTACAGTAAGGAAGTCCTGACTTTTTCTTCAAGAAATTTTGACAGGAATGTCAAAATTTCCTGGCGATTTGCGGAAAAGTATTTGTCAAGTATCTGCCAAGAACACTTGCTTGGCAGGCGTATGGTTCTTCTTCTTAGAGTGCCGTCTCCCTACGGAGGTTGGTAATCATAATGGCTATTTTTATTTTAGAACTTGCTTCTCTAAACAAATCAATGGTTCACTAACAGACATCTTTAAGAGCAACATCCGGATAGCTATGAAACGGAAGACATTTGACCAATGCGTTCTTCCTATTATGACATACGGAGCAGAAACTCTCTGTCTCTAAAACAACAGCAGCTAAGTGCTGTCAGCTAAAAATGCGAGAGGTACAGAGGCACATGAAAAGATCGATTCTCGGTGTGACAAAAAAGACAAAATAAGGAACCAAGACCTGAGGAAAAGAACAGCTATCACTGATGTCGTCGAACGTATAGCTAAGCTAAAATGGAATTGGGCAGGTCACAAAGCGAGTCTAAAAGACACAAGATATACGAGAAAACCAGCAGAGGATTACCACAAAGACGCTGGATGGACGACATTAAACGAATATCCAAGACGCACAAAACCGTGAACCCTAAAGAACCGGCGAAAAATGGGAGAGACCTATGTCCAGCAGTATACAGAAGAGGTTGCATAATGATTTGGATTCCACTTGTCATTAAGTACTACTTTTAAGTATCTTAATTTGTGAACTTGTTCTAACTGAGTGTTATTTAGGTCAATGCGACAATTTTCGTCGGTTTTGCTAATGACCATTACTTTAGGTTTTTAAAGATGTTCAGTCACAATGCTTCATTTGCAATATAACCTCATCATCATCATTGATGCTACAGCCCTATAAAAGAGCCTCGACCTTCCCAAGTCTATTACGCCAGTCAGTTCTATCCATTGCCAACTGTTGCCAGTTTGCTGCGCCTATTTTTCTACCATCCTCATCTACACCATCCTCCATCTGAGTTTTGGCCTATCCCTACTTCTACTTCCCACAGGTTGTGACATAAGGATTCTTCTAGGAGGGTTGTTCTGCTGTGATCTTGCCAGATGTCCTGCCCATCTTAGTCTTCCTATTTTTATAAGAGATACTACGTCTTTACCACCAAATATATGTTTATATCTGTGATATATCTCGTAGTTGTACCTCCTTCTCCAAACACCATTTTCACAGATGCCACCGAATATTCTTCTCAGGATCCTTCGTTCAAATATATGCAGGAGGTTTTCATCTGCCTTGGAAATGGTCCATGTCTCGGATCCATATGTCAACACTGGTTGTATAAGTGTTTTGTATATGGTTATTTTTGTTTTTTGGCCTAAGTTTCTGCTTCTCATATGTCTACTCAATACAAAATAGCATTTGATTCCTAGAATTATTCTTCGCATGACTTCTTCCGTCATGACGTTCTCCTTGATGATCAGGGAGCCTAAGTATGTGAATTTAAGGACCACTTCAAAAGTAGAGTTATCAACCGTGAACTGGTGGCTGGCTCTACTGTTGGATGTTGATGCCATTATCTTAGGTTGCTCCTCATTTAATTGCAGGCCCATATTTTTTGAGGCATTTAACAAGGTGGTATACATTTTTTCTAGCTTGCTTGTTGTGCGGGCAACTAGGTCAACATCATTGGCATATGCCAAAATTTGGAATGATTTATTAACCCTCCCTTAGTCGCTATCGGACTCACACACCGACTACATAATTATTTACTCGGGATTTACAAATAACTGTTATTTTTTATCGCCACTTTCTGTACCTCTCCCTATCAACCAGACTCGTGTTAGTGTACATTCTTACCTGCCTGGGTACAGTTGTGCCAGTTTTATAGTTATTTTCGGTGTCAGACTCTGTAGCGACTAACGGTGTAGCTATTACTTGTTGGTATAACTTGCAGATCAGGTAAATATTTAGCATCTTATTATTGCATTTTATCGGTAAGTTTTTGTCAATTCTTATTTATAGATGTCCTTTGAAGCGGAATAAAAACGTTTGTTAAAATTATTCTTGCCTATGCCCTATGTTCCTACCGACGATGAAAATTATTTTGATGATAAAGGAAGTGAAAACAAAATCGAATATTAAATTGACAAACGTTATGGCGGAAGTGAATCGGAACAAGATGTGACAGATGAAGAAGAAAAAAGTGGAAGTAATACCTTAGCGTTTATTGGAAAAGATGAAGCTACTAGATGGAAAAAGGCTATTCCACCAAGAAATGTTAAAATAGGACAAGAAAATTACGTAATACGTAATACAAACTAATGTTTGTATTTTGAAAACGATTTCCGAAGTGGAAATTAAAATGTCAATAAACTTACTTTAACCTTTAATTGTGGATTATTCCCATTTAAATAGTAATAACTTTAAAATGCCGCAAGAAAATAGCTTCAGAACAATATTAACAATATACTGTAATTCTAGTGTTTTTCCTGTTGTACGTTTTTTTTTTTCAATAAAATATTTTTAAAAATATTTTTCAGTTATTCCTATATACAATATAAAATATAGACAGAAATTTTATAGCAAAAACTATTTTTTTAATTGTCAGTCTCAGACACCGTAGCGACTCTTGATGCTCAGTTATTTCTAGCGACTAACGGAAGGTTAAAAATGTTTCCTCTGTTGTCTATCTGTGCATTCATGACCGCCTTTTTCAGAGCTGTGTTGGAAAGGAGACACGCCAGCGCATCTCCCTGTCGCCGCCTAACATGTGTTTTAAATTCCTGTGATTGTTCGCCCTGTATTTCGACTTTGCCAACCACTTAACGCATTGTAGCCTCAACCAATCTTATCAGTTTATCGGGGATGTGAAACTCATCCTTGTGTTATGGAATACTATGCGTTTATTTCTTCTCCGGACTAACTCTTTGTTTTGGAATTAAACAGAATATATTGACATGTATAAATTTATTATATTAGAGGATGAAAATTACACTGCTTGTTATTTCTTAAAACTATGAATTTATAAGTTCTGTTATCTACAATTATTTAACGATGTTTCTGGATGGATTTGAGTACAAGAGATTGGACTCAAATATTAATATTAAAATAGCAAATACGGATAGCTTATCGAACAAAGAAATAAGAGAAATAAATTATTATTATTCCATAGATACGAAGTATTAGGCGAATAAACTAGCGAAACTTATTTATTCTAAATAGGAAAATATTTATGAAGAGTATTGATTCTGATTTCTAACAGCAAATAATTATTAGTGATTATACATGAGAACTTTTCATAATTGTAAATAACATATACCAGGTGACTAAAAAACTATATAGAAATACATAGATACTTTAATTATCTTACATGTGAGTAGGTAGGTACATTACACCTCCTTTTGTAAGAATGAAAATAATTGTAAAATGAATTTTCATTTAAATGGTATAAAACATTTGTATACATTATTATTTTATTTTAACACATTTAAATAGTTTCTTTTAGTCTCGATAGTCTTTCACTTCGTCTTATCGGTGTAGTCTCTGTGAAACTAGTCTCTTCACACTTTTTGGATTCACTCTAATTATTGTCTTTATTATGTTTACAATCTATACTTAAATCTGTCTCATGTACATGTTTTCGTTTACTTTGACATATATTTAGTGTTAAACAATTTGTAATTTGTTGACAACTATGTGACGGATTTCTACGAAATCGTCGGTAAAAATATTTAATTATCCTGTATAAAATATAAAGTAACATACATTTTATCAAAAATAAGATTGCATAAGTGAAATAAGAACTATTTTTTATTGTGTCTGAAAAATTAATATTTGTTTCTGAGGTCATTTTCTCTAAATTATCTAGTTTATGGCTTGCTAAATTTAATGCATCTCGATCGAGATTATTTAATTGTAAGGGAACAAGGTGTAATTTGGATTCATTATTTATCTTAATATCATCACAACAGACTTCTGGAAGGGATAAATCTGGAATGATAGACTGAAAATTACTTTCTTTTGGATTTGAGACAGATATCAAAATAGTTGATCCGGTGTAAGTTTTGCAATTATTCGAAGTAGAAAAAATACCTGTGTTTGAAAGAACAATAGATATTGGCGTACTAGTCTGACAGCTTAAAGTTAAATCTGTTGGTTTGGGTAAAACATATATCCAAGAATTTGGTTTGTTTAATTTATGCCAAATTTCATATTCTGTTTGAATTATACGAGTATCGCAACTAGATGGTATGTTTGTTATTGAAGTTAACAATTCAGTTTCACAAATTGGATTAGTGTGTGTAAATCGGAAAGTATCAGGATTTTTGCAAATAAGTTTTTCTTCATCTAATGAATAACAGTCTTCTAATGTATCAATAGTAACATAAATGTTTCTATTTTCTGAAAGAACAAGATATTTGACAGATGGAAGAATAAAGGTAAGTCTCTTTAATGTTGGATGAATTATAGGAAGAGATATTAGTTTAAAAAGAGAATAAGGAGTATTACTAACCAAAGGTATACTAACCGTAATTAAAATCTTGTTATCAAAATATATATATTTAAGTAAAATGATATCGAAATATTTATGAGCATAATCGATAGTCAATGGAAATGGATAAGTCGATGTACTAGGTAAATGCGTTACCGTTTTAGATAATTCTTGAATTAGTTGCTCAGGTGTTATAACAGAAGGATGAAGGTTATTATTTCTTGCAAATAGAATAACGTTTATTAAAGTAGAATATTCTTGTTGTAATTCTGTTATAAAGAAAGTTAGTAAAGTAAAATGTTCTTCAATTTTTTGTTTTAAATCTAAATTAAAATATTTATTATTCATTTTATCTGTGTAATTGGTAATTGATTCAAAATTTTTATCAAAAATCACTTTGTTTCGGTCTAGATTTGTAATAGAGTTATTAAAATTTGCAATCGTGGCTTTTACTACATGAATTTGTTGTTTTAGTAAATCAAGAAGATGATTTTCGTTACTTTCAGCTTTGTTAATAGCATTATTGAAATTTTCAGCATCATCACTGTCTAAGGTACCGAATAAGGTCCTGAAAACAGATCCAATTGCATTAAATAGAGCGCGTTTTGGTCTAAAATGTTCATGCAGAATTATGTTTTTTAAAGTTTGTTCATCTTGAAAGAGTCTAGGTATGATTTGTCCTAAGAGTTTTAGTGAAGTATCGCATAATCGTAATTCAATAAGAACTGGTTTGTTTTGACACAGTCTTAATGTTTTTTGATAGGTGAGATCTACAAAATTTAATTTGTCTGTAAAAGGTTGTAAAGGAATATGACTTAATATGTTCCAATGAGTTTCAATAAATTGAACATTTTTTATGTGTTCGTAATAGATTCCAGGTGATTTGTTGATAGGAGTATTGGTATATTTCTTGTGAATTTGTTCACTATTTGTCAGCCATATTATTGCATACCTGAAACAAAAGCATGTTTCAATCTATTCATGTGAACTTTTATTGGTTTTTTATTTACTAAAATTGTGCAATTGACAGGAGAATTTATCTCTAGAATTTTATAAGGTCCATTATAATTTTGTGTAAGTTTTTTGGTTTGACCCTTCTTTGTTTGCTCATTTTGGAGATATACTAATTGTCCTTCTAAGAAAACGGTGTCATTAATCTTTTGGTCATAATATTTTTTACTGACTACTTTAGATTCTAATAGATTCGTTTTTGCTAACTCATGAGATTTTCTAAGCTTAAGTGTTAAATTATCTAAATAATCTTCATATGTATATTTGAGTTCTACTGGTCGTATTATACTGCTAGGTAGATTAGGTGTATATCCAAATATTAGTTCATATGGTGTGAATTTGGTTGAAGTATGATTAGTTGTATTATATGAAAACATAGCAAAATCTAGCCATTCGTCCCAATCGGATTGATCAGCTTTAATATAATGTTTAAGGTAGTCTGCTAAAGTAGCGTGACTCCTTTCTAATGCAGCATTTGATTCTGGATGATAAGCAGTACAATTTATATGTCTGATTTTAAAAAGCTTGGCGATTTGAGAAAATAATTTGGAAGTAAAATCTCGGCCTTGATCAGTAACTATTATATCGGGTTTTCCAAACTTGCAAATAAATCCACGAACCAGATTTTCAGCGATAGTCTTGGTTTCATGATTCGGAATTGCGTAAGCTTGAGAAAATTTTGTTAAGTCATCTTGTAATGTTAATATGAACTTATTACCTGACTCGGTTAAAGGTAAAGGACCTACTATATCTAAAAATATTTTTTCTAATGGATTTGAGCTTGTTGTTGTTATCTCCATGGGCTTTACGAATTTTTTTCTAACGAGTTTATTTTTCTGACAAGATTCACAGGTTTTTATAAAGTTTTTAATATCATTTTTCATATTATTCCATTTGAAATGTTTTTTTATACGATTGTATGTCCGATGAAAACCAGAGTGTCCAGCCGTAGGACTAGTGTGATTCTCTTGTAATATTGTAGTTATTTCCTCAGGTTCAGGATTTGTTAGTATATCATGATAAATGATAATAGATATATCAGTTTTTCTAAAAATAAATCTAATCATAGATCTAATTTTTCCCCAACTTAATTTATCGTAGCTAAAAGTTATTCTGGGTAGGCAAATTTTTAATATTTTATCGTTTAATAACCAGTCTCTTAATTTTATTAGGGAATTAAATATATCTTCATAAGAGGTATTGTCCCAATAATTATTTTTTATAAATATGTAATAAAAGTTTTTATTTTGATCAGAAATATATATGATGTCATTTAGTCTTGGATTTTTGGCTTTCAATTTTTCTATATGACTGAATTGTTTATTTATTTGTTTCTGAACGATCTCATTAAAATTTAAATCTACGGAAACAAACAATGCTAAATTTTGTGAAAATGATGTAATCTTTTCATTTGTTTCTTTTATATTATCATTTGTTATTAATATAGTTTCGGATTTAGATAAGAACTGTGAATAAGTGTCATTATTTTCTTTACTCATTTTGTTTATTTGTAAGGTGATTGTTGCCGGGTTTTTGTTTTCTTCGCAAATATTTGTTTCAGATATGGTTAAAGGAGGACGACTTAAACAATCAGCATTTTGATTTAATTTACCTGGTTTATAAATAATTTCATAGCTATATTCTTCTAATGCTAATCTCCACCTAACGAGTCTTGATCCGGGATCTTTTACATTAAATAGCCATGTGAGTGGTTTATGATCCGTATAAATGAAAAATTTATTTCCGTACAAATATGGTCTAAAGTGTTTAACACTCCATACAATTGCAAGTAATTCTTTTTCTGTTGTGCTATAGTTTGATTCCGCTTTGTTCAAGGTACGACTAGCATAAGCAATAGGTAAATCATCTGGTACTTTACCTTGAGAAAGTATGGACCCTATTGCATAATTACTAGCATCCGTTGTTAAGACAAAGGGTTTGGTAAAATCTGGATACTGAAGTATTGGTTCTGAACAAAGTATTGATTTCAGGTTCTCAAATGACTGTTGTTGAATGCTTGTCCAATTAAATTCAACATTTTTCCTCAGCAGTTTTGTTAAAGGTTGTGTTAAAGCACTGAAATTTTTTATAAAGCGTCTATAATAACCAGTGAGACCCAAAAAGCTCTTAATATCTTTTTGTGTTCTGGGTATAGGAAAATCTGTAACAGCACATACCTTTTTTTCGTCCGGTTTGACACCAAATTCAGTTATTAAATGTCCTAAATACATTACTTCGCGACGAAAAAATTCGCACTTATCTGGTTGTATTTTTAAGTTGAATGTAGACAATTTTTCGAATACTTCTTTTAATCTTTTATTATGATTTTCTAATGTATCGGCATGAATGGACTATATCGTCGAGATAGACAAAACATCTGTAATTTTGTATTCCTGAGAGGACAGTATTCATTAGCCTTTGAAAAATACTGGGAGCATTTTTTAATCCAAATGGCATTCGTGAATATTGATAATGTCCAGACGGAGTTGAGAAAGCAGTCTTTGGAGAATCCTCAGGATCCATTTTGATCTGGTGAAATCCTGATGTTAAATCTATTGTTGAAAAATATTTTGAATGACCCAATTGGTCTAATATATCGACTATATTCGGAAGTGGAAATGAATCTCCTATAGTAATATCATTTAGTCGTCGATAGTCTATAACAATTCGCCATTTCTTCTTTGCTGAAGCATCGGCCTTTTTTGGCACAACCCAAAGGGGCGAATTCCATGGCGAAGTTGATTCTTCGATAATACCTTGATCTAGCATACCTTTTATTTGAGTTTCGACTTCATGTTTGTGTACTTCAGGATACCTGTATGATTTAGTGCTAATAGGTACATTAGAATTTAAAGGAATTTTGCAAGTATGGCATTTGTACTGGTAAGTTGATCTCCTTCCAGATAAAAGATATGATTGTACTCCTTGCAAATAGAAATTAAAGATGATTTTTCTTCACTATTTAAATGATCTGTTCTCAAGGCATTTTTTAATTTAGCAATTCTGTTAGAATTCGTATTATCTTTATAAGAAGACATTTTTCGTATATTTGCATTGTTTTGTAAATTTGGAATTTTTTCTATTGCTACTTGAATATCGTTTAATTCAACATCCGTTTCAGTAGTGTTTACGATTGAGGTTAAAAAGAAATCATTTTTTACTTTAACAACACTAGGACATAAAAATACACCTTTAAAGATTTCGCGTTCGGGACATAATCCTTCGCTTAATTCATTATTTATTACTTTAATTTGAACAATTGTTTCAGTTCTTGCGGATAGAATAGTTTTATTACTTCTTGAGTTAGAATTAGAGTTTTGATTTAGTATAAGATCGTCTGAACAGGATTTTTCTTCTGAACAGGATTTTGATTTATGATTTCGTGAAGAGTTACAAGTTTTATTTGTGCATATCTCAGTGGATTTTACACATTTTGGACTTGAATTTTCTTTGGATTTAGAGTTAGATTTAGATTGAATTGGATTGGATAGTAGTTCTTCACTACTTAAGGTTATTTGGATATCATTGGTTTCTAAATAAGAATGATCCTCTATGGATTTAGCATCATAAGGAAATATTTCATCGATATTAGAACTTGTCTCGATATTTTGATCTCTCAGAAATTCGTCATTGTCATTGTTTAATGGAAATTTTATATATTCAATTGGAATAGAACAATTTTTAAAGTTTAATTTATTTTCTTTATAATCAATTTGGCATTTATTTATTTCAAAAAAATCGCTACCTAATATACCGTCGAAATGAAGAGGAAAATCGTCTTCTACGACATAGAAAACATGAGTTTGGACAAAATCTTTTATCTTGAAATTTACGTTACAACTACATATAGTTTTATTTGGATTTAAGACATTTTTATCAATGCCTCGTAGAGTAATAGACTTAGAATAAATTTTTGGAATGTTTAGTATTTTTGAATATTTAATTAAAGAAATATCTGCGCCTGTATCGATTAGAAACTTGCAAGAGGATGGATTAGAATTATTTACTAAGGGTAAATCTACATAGGAAGTGACTGAGAAGTTGATGGTTGTGATACGGCCTGAACTGAACGAACTCCTCGAGAATCGACCGTTGGTTGTCGAGGATTCTGGAAGTTTAAAGAATTTGTTGGATTTTTGTTTTTATTGTTAAATTCGCGTTTTCTACATTCTTCTATAACGTGACCTGGTTTTTTGCAGTATCTGCAAAAACGTTGGGAAGTGTTGGTATTTTCTTTTCTTAAGTTTGGAGGAAAATCAGAATTGGAATTTGAATTTGAAGGTTTATAATTTTGATTTTGAGAATTTGACCTTTGAAGATTTGAATTAGGATATTTTGGGTTTTGAAAACTAGAATTTTGAAGATATCTAACATTTCTATCTGAATTGTTTTTATATCGACAGTTATTTGAGGAATGGTTGTTTCGTTTGCAAATATTACAGAATGGTTTGAAAATTTCTTGTCTTGATAACTGTTCTTGTTCTTCGGCAATTGCTATAGCAACAGCTCTTTCTAAGGAATCTGGATTTCGGGCTTTGATTAAAATAGAGAGGTCTTTGTTTAATCCTCTAATAAAGACATTTAGTGCTTGAGTTTTTAAGAGTTTAGTACATGCATTTCTTGCATCTGGAGATAAGTCTGGATCAAGTGTATTTATTAATTTTATATAGCAATTTTCAACTTTATTTGCAAATGACATTACATTTTCACTGGGCATCTGACGTAAGGAATGTAATTCCAATTGCCACTGACCTTCAGTTCGGCGTTCAGAATAAGCATCTAATAAGAAGTCTTTTAAATCTTTCCATTCGTCAAATGTTCTGTTTCTAGTTATGGCCCTAGCTTTATCGGTTAATTTAGTTTCTATAATGGCTAATAAGATGGGTTTGGATTGCGGATTTACTAAATTGTATGCTTTATCACAATTGTCTATGAATTCGTATTATATATAATGTATTATATTATATTATATATATATATAATATATATTATGTATATAATTAGAAGTAGAAGAATTTGAAAGAGAATTTGAGTCGGGAGAAGGTATTTGTTCGTCAAATAAGTTACTTATATCAGGATATAAAGTAGACATACGTTTACAAGATTTTTAAAATATGAGACAGAATTTAAGATAGAATGTACTTACAAGTAGAATATTGTTGTTGGTCGCATAGTCTATTATTCCACGGGTTCACCTCTACTTCCGATGGAACTACAATTGGGTTATGACTGGAACTGGATTTCGAACTGGATGTACTGGACCCCAATGTAATTAGTTGTAGTGGCGATTTTTCCACACTGACAGTTTTTTTTGAATGATTCCTCGAAGGAAACAAGTCAATTCAAAAATTCCTCAGCTCTCCTTCTATCAGCAATCAGAGGAACTCTGCTACTAATATCCCACGTTCTGACACCAAATTTTGTTATGGAATACTATGCGTTTATTTCTTCTCCGGACTAACTCTTTGTTTTGGAATTAAACAGAATATATTGACATGTATAAATTTATTATATTAGAGGATGAAAATTACACTGCTTGTTATTTCTTAAAACTATGAATTTATAAGTTCTGTTATCTACAATTATTTAACGATGTTTCTGGATGGATTTGAGTACAAGAGATTGGACTCAAATATTAATATTAAAATAGCAAATACGGATAGCTTATCGAACAAAGAAATAAGAGAAATAAATTATTATTATTCCATAGATACGAAGTATTAGGCGAATAAACTAGCGAAACTTATTTATTCTAAATAGGAAAATATTTATGAAGAGTATTGATTCTGATTTCTAACAGCAAATAATTATTAGTGATTATACATGAGAACTTTTCATAATTGTAAATAACATATACCAGGTGACTAAAAACTATATAGAAATACATAGATACTTTAATTATCTTACATGTGAGTAGGTAGGTACATTACACTTGGCTTCATACAATTTATTTCTTAGGACACTATCATAGGCCAATTTAAAATCTACGAAAATATGGTATGTGCCGATATTAAATTCATTGGTTTTTTTCCAGTATTTGCCTTAGCACCAAGATCTGGTCTGTTGTTGATCGACCAGGCCTAAAACCACTTTGATATTCACCGAGAAACACCTCTGAATATGCACTCAGGCGACCATATTAAATACTCAAAAATATTTTGTATGCTGTATTAAGGAGGGTTATTCCTCTATAGTTTCTACATTCGGATTAATCACCCTTTTTGAGTAGCGGGCAAACGATCCCAATACACTACTCTTCCGGGACTGGTTCTTCATTCCAGACTTTTAGTATGATTTTATATATAATATGATTAGTCAGAGGAGCACCTCCATATTTAATAAGTTCCGCGGGTATACCATCACTATACCATCATTATTTTTTATGTGTTTTATTGCATCCTGTACTTCTTGAATTGATCTTGAATTCTCCAATGGTGTATTGTTCCTTGCTCCTGGGGGTGGTTGATTTGGATCTTCTTTTTTCTGGTCTTTTCAATACTTCTTCTTTTGTATTGAGTATATGTCCCTCCTTATCCTCACATAGTCCGATCCTTGGTTTAAATTCTTTTCTTGCATTATTTAGATTTTTATAGAATTTTCTTGTTTGATTTTCTTTTTTAATGTCTCAAGTTCTTCCAATATTACCTCAGTCTAGTGTATTTTGCTAGTCTTCCATTTTTTCTGTTATCAGAACGATATCGTCTGCATACCTTAAAATGTTAATATATTTATCGTTTATTTTTATACCAATTTTTTATGTCCTATAATCTTTACATAATTCAGTGCTAACAAAACACAAAACGGATGTGAAAAATATATATTAAAGATTGAAGACAAAATGTATTTTTAGATTTTTCGTATTGTATATATTATTAACTCCAGTAAAAATATCCACATCAAAAATTCTCTCCTTAACCTACCCAACTAAACAGCATAAATTCTTGAACCGGCACTTCCATTATTTCTAAATCTTCCTCAATAAAGAATGACTTCGAAAGGTCAAAATCCCAATCTGTCTCGTAAAATTCTCAAAACACTCTTGCCTTCCCACTGCGTTTCCCATAGTTTATTGTAAGGAGTAGGCACGGAGTTGGTGCGTGTCTACTGGTCCGCCCACACGTCCTGTCTCCGGCGGTCGGGTTTTTAATTAAGGATCTCCGATATGTGTTTCATTTGAATACCCCCGACGGGCTACAGCTGCTATTAGGATCAGGCCGGAATGTAAAGCCTGTCGATTTGGTTAATCAGGGTAAATGAAGTGTTTATGTGCTAGAGAATCAAAATTATACTAACAACAGGCAGATTATCGTCCAAACTACTATGAAACCTACTGAAAATTGACATAAATTCACATATAACTAACATAATATGTAGTTTAATAAATCTGCCACATTATTAGCCTTGTAAGTTATTTATTTTACTAAACCAACCCAAATAACACATTACTTTATCAGTGCCTTAATTATCGATGACTTAAAAGTGAAAGGTGTTTTAGAACTCGTTGCCGTGTTTATCTTCAATCTGCCATCGAATTTTCCCTATCACAAACAGATTTTTCACAAATAGATATCTAACTTTTGTACAAAAAGATAGTGGCTATGCCTAATAAATAAAAATATTAAGACGAAAAAAATGAAAAAATCTTAGGTTACCAGTTAAAAACCGACTCTATTCTACTTCTTTAAAACCATTATAAAAATTAATATAATGTTACTTGCCATTATGTAAAAACAAACTTCCTCTTTTTTGAGTTTCTAGATATCAATTCTTCTAAATCACAGTCCTTCTTAAGGTTTCAGAGGTAGTCAGCTATAATGATAGTATTCCACCTGTCTAATGTTCTTCTTCTTCTTCTTCTTTTTATAAAGACATGACTCTTTCTCTTTTTCAGCGTGCCTCCAGTAAGACATTCCATCGTTTTCGTGGTCTTTCTACCGATCGTCTTCCTATTGGGGAACCGTCCCTTGACGTCTTTACTACTCTAGTTGTTGTCATTCGGCTTATATGATCGTACCGTTCTACTCTTCTATTTCTTACTTAGTTTTTGATGTTCTCCACATTGTATCTATGTCGTTGTATCTAAGTGTTTTCATCCCTGCTGTTTCTAGCTTTCATAATGTTGATCCATTAATTTAATACCTTATTTGAAACCTTTCTCTCTGTTCGTCGTCCAAATTATCGAAGAGATAGTCCAGTTGTGAATGAAGAAAATGAAGTTTTACACCAATACGACAATGTAAGTTTTGGAAATTTGTTAACAAGCCATTCACTTTTTTTAAATGTTTGTGTCTATTATTAATTGACGAATTTGAAGAACCACAAAAATTCCCAGATTTTATTTTCTCCTATCTAAGTTATCTTAGGAGAAACTTCTTATATAGCATTTTTCATTCTCGGTGGGCTCTCGTTGAGCACAGGTCAATTATCTCGTGAGACTTGTTGGTGGGCTCTTGTTGAGTGAGGTAATATCTCGTGAGACTTGTTGGTGGGCCGTTGTTGAGTTAAGGCCAATATCTCGTGTTACGCTTTGCTCACGATATTTCTTATCTTATCGTCGCTGTGAATTATTTTCTAAGTGTGTGTACACTTCATATTTGAGTTTTCTTTCCTTAGACTATATTAAATTATATATAGTTCTACACTACCTTTAATGGTTATTAAATTCAGTGTTTAGTACCAGAAAAGTATTAAATTCAGTGAATTAAGCTGCCTTCGTCAAGATCTACTGTAAGTAATCTTTATCTACAATTATCTGGGCGAGTAATATGGTATGGTACCATATCACCTGCCATTATCTGGACGTATCATCTATATCTTCACCTGTAGATTGCCGATTTTTGAATGTAATTGAACCATTCAAGAAATTTCTATAAATATTACCTATGAACATACAAGTCTCAGTTTTTTATTAAATAATAGTGCGAGATAGTTAATTGACTTAACCAAGTGCGGTTTGGTTTATGTTTTCATTCCTGTAACCTTTTTGTTTTTTTTTTTGTAAATTTAGAGTTAAGTAATTTTTGCTATCTTTTGTATTTCCTATAATTTTTGTTCATTATCTTTCCTATGATATCTCGAGATACGCCAAACTATATTTGTATATGATTGCCTTATATATCTTGGTAAAGGTATTTTTTTATTACATTATAGCTTAATTTTATACATATATAACACCATTTCATAGTTGTGTATTTTTATTACCTGGGTTGCATTTAGCAGCATCATAATTTTGTGTTTAATATATTGTTATTGTTTTATGCATGTATTTTATTTGTCGGCTCCTAACAAGTTCCCTGATAAAATAATAGCTCTGAACAATTACTATCTTTAAATATTACTATGCTTTTGAACTGTAGAAAGATCAGGCTGATTAAGTTTCGTAGGTAAGTAAGTGTAATACTTAATATATTTATTATTTGTTTATATATTGCGTTGACCAGATTTATTTGATAATTTACTGTTGGTATCTTTCCTTGGGTTTGATCTCTGAACCTAAATATCTTTTCTTATCTCTTTTCTTTTCTAAGGTTTTCTTAATTTTCTCCTTAACCCCAAAAAATTGAGTGGCGCCCTGTTTCTATCTTCTCTTATCTTTGGTAATTTTACCCATCTATCTTTTTGTTTATTTCTGTATCTTTTCTAATATCTCTTATCCTATCTTTACCTATTTCTTCCGTTGGATCCATTCCCGGTTCCAAAAGCTAGTTTCGAACCCACGACTCGCTCTCCACCAACCATCTGGCTGCCGTCCGCAGTGTCTCCATTGGTTATCTTTCTAGCACCACCCAAAAAAGATTTCCGAGGTTACAATTTTTCAAACTATTATATTAACAGTAAATACACTTAGTTTTAAGACTACTGCAACACACTAAAATACATAACAAAAAATTTTAATACATAATTATATATTCTAAATTTTAAACTTACCTCTGTTAGGACTTTATAGTAAAAACGGCACGCTATTATGTCATGTTTAAAATAATCTATATTATATTGAAAGCTTGTCAGCGTCCTACGTACTATTTATTTGTTTTGGCATAGGACAATCACAATACACAACAATAATTAGTTTTAAAGCTATTAATCTAAGTTTAATATGTATTTATAAATACAATTTATTAATCTTTTCATTGACTTTGAGAGTGGCTATGATAGCATGCATCGATAATTTCTGATCCATGCACTGAAAGAGTTTAATATTCCAACTCAACTCATTGATATAGTAAAAGAAACACTTAAAGTACAAAACAAAATTCCAATTCAAAAGGAACTAACAGATATAATCCATATTAGAACGGGCCTACGACAGGGAGATGCTCTATCCTGTATTCAATTCAACATCACATTAGAGAAAATAGTTAGGGAGTCAGAGGAACCACACCAGAGGAATAATAATAACAAAAAGTGTACAAATATTAGCATTTGCAGATGATGTTTATATCATAGCTAAAAGCGAAAGAGAGATGATAGAAGCATTTAATGCGATAGAAAGAGCGGCCTAAACATTAACGAAATAAAAACCAAATACACGAAGGCCAGATAAATCGACAGGCCAAAGAAACCTACAGAATCTGACAATAGGAGACTATAACATCGAAAGCGTGAAAAGTTTTACATATCTAGGTTCACTAGTTACCGCAGATAACAATGTCAGTGAAGAAGTTAAGAGAAGAATACATATCGCTAATAAAACATATAATGGACTGATTAAACATCTAAGATCTAACAACATTACAAGAAAAACCAAATGCAAAATATACAAGACCCTGATAAAACCGGTCCTTGTATATGGATCAGAGACATGGACACTGTCGAAAAGCGATGAGAACCTATTAGGTACATTTGAACGAAAAATCCTTAGACACATATTAAGGGGTAAAGAAAATGACATAGGCGCAGAAGATATAACTTTGAACTATACACAGCATACAATGAACCCGAGATCATAACATCCATAAAGATCGGACGTCTGCGCTGGATGGGCCATGTTGAACGGATGTTGGAGACTGAAACGCCAAAACATATAATGAGGCAAACACCAGTAGGGAGAAGGTCAAAGGAAGACCCAAACTTAGATACATGGAACAAATGGAACAAGATCTGAAAACACTTAAGATTACCAACTGGAAAAACAAAGCAAGGAACAGAACAGAATGGCGAAAAAATATCATATTATGGTCGAAAAGAGTTGTGTAAGAAATCAAAACATAAACAAAATTCTTACTCTAAAAAAGCGGCAACACTTTATACACTTTTGCCACACGCTGAACTGTCAATAAAATTTGAAGTATTCCGTATCAGTTGCGTACAATTGTCTAATATATTTAATTAAAATTATTATTTTGTGGAATATTAGGCTTAAAGAGTTATTTTCTAAAATTTATATTATTAATAATAACAATGTTTTGGTTATTTAATCAATATAATTCTAAAATTTCCAATATAAATGATGATTACATTTTTCTGATTATTACACCATGTTGACGCCTATGAAAGATCGAGAAGTTCCGTATGGGTGTCATATTATTAGCTGCGTTAGAAAAATTTGAACTCTAAGGTTGACGTTCTGGATTTTAAAAATAAGTGACGTCACTTTATATAAATCGTGACGTGCAAGCATTTTATATGAAAAATGCTATACCCAAATACTGGAAACGTGGTTCAATCCAAAAATCACCTACCTCTAGATGCTTCACGACAATACTTTATTAAGATATGAAATTCAGAGCTCCAAGAGATTTGTATCGGAACTAATTCAAGCGGGAAATTACGCGGGAATTTCAAAATTTAATTTTGGTGTGAAAATTTAAATAAAGCTTAAAATATTTAAATATAATTTGGTATATTTGAAAAAAAAATTGCACTTTAAATTTTAAAAAGTGCAAATTATTTTTAATTTCAAATATACACAATACCATTTACGAAAAAATAAAACAAAATATAATTTATTTATTTATTTAATACATGTAAAACAACTTT
This sequence comes from Diabrotica balteata, assembly GCA_918026665.1. Classification (NCBI taxonomy): domain Eukaryota; kingdom Metazoa; phylum Arthropoda; class Insecta; order Coleoptera; family Chrysomelidae; genus Diabrotica; species Diabrotica balteata. The sequence goes on along the minus strand of OU898283.1, from coordinate 98,411,485 downwards.
GTATATTAATTTAGAATACAATAAAAATATGATTTATTACCACTGAAAATTGTACAATTTTTATATACTACAATAGGGTATCTCAAATGATTGAAACATGGCTGTAGATTGTGCATCTCTACTTGTTGAAGAACTTTCAACTAAAACAAAAAGTTGATATAATAATTTATACCATGATTCACTTCAAGTTAAATAATTTTTATTAATTACATATTAGGTTACTTACTATTACATTTGCTTCCGCGCACAACATTGAAATACTTCTGGGATGTAGATTAGAAGAAGAATCCAAAATTAATCAGCTATTTGTTCTCGGAAATTGCATTTTGTTACTAGATATGACTTCATGTAGAAGCAAACTTATCTTCATATTCGTTTTGTTTTAAAAACTGTAGTGGAATTGTGGAATACATCATATCTAAATTAGGATTTTTTATAACACTAAGCCACAGGTTAATGCTAACAATAACCCAGAGATATTAAACCAAGTTTAGTTTGATTTCTTTGCAATAATAACCATCAAATCAAACAATTTAGACGAATAATAACCATCTGAAATCTGATTATATAGACGCTAATCAATTATTATTACTGATACTGACAGTTGGTGATTGACAATTATAATTTTTAGTTTGGTTCTAAACTGCAGAGTATAGACTATATGTGGAGTATAGCGACATCAAAAGATTTGTATCGGTACTACAAATGACATTTAGTTTAGTTTGACCTTGAGCTACCTACGTGAGACGACTAGTTATTAGTGGTCTGTGGTTTAACCTGATTTAATGCTTAAACAAATTGTTTCATTAAATTAAGTTTAAGATGTAGCAGTGGGAGCAGAACATGTTTGGGTTTCTTTTTCTTGTAGTTTCTTCTCCAATCGAAGGTTGGCTATCATCACAGCTATCCGTACCTTATTGGTGGCTGCTCTGAAAAGATCTACTGAGCTTCAACTATACCATACTCTTAGGTTTCTTAGCCAGGAAATTCTTCGTCTTCCTATGGATCCTTTACCCTTAACTTTACCTTGCATTATGAGCCTTAAATATCATATTTGGCACCTTTGGTAATGTAGCCTAAATATTCCAGCATTCTTGTTTTGATGTGCTTTATGACCTCGCAATCCTTTTGTAGCCTTCTTAAAACTTCTGCATTTGTAACTCGTTGTATCCATGATATTTTCAAAATCCTTCTATAGCACACATCTCAAATGATTTCAGCTTCTCTATATTATCCACTTTTAGTGTCTTGCTTTCCATTCCATACAACAAAGTTGAGACCACGTAGCATCTTAAGGATCTTATACTCAGCTCCAGAGGAAGGTCTCGATTAACAAACATTGTTTTCAATTTTATAAATGCTTGTCTTGCAATTTCAATGCGTGCTTGTCTCTATCTTGTTTATTGTTTTCATTTACCCAGGTTCCCAGATATTTGTAGTTATTCACTCGTTCTACTTGTTTTCCCTTGATATCTAGTCTTTCCTACTGTATGATTGCTTAGAAATAATCATGCACTTGGTTTTCTTAACATTCATTTGTAAGTCCATATTTTATACTGACTTGATGTAATCTATTTACTAGGCGTTGCAGTGCTTCTAGACTGTCTGCAAAAACAGCGGTGTTGTCTGCGAATCTTATGTTGTTTAAGACTTTTCTGTTTATTGATTAGCCTGTTGTTCTTCTAATATTGCTTTCCTAAAAATAGCTTCGCTGTACAGATTAAATAACAATGTAGACACCACGCAACCCTGTCTAACACCTCTTCTGATTTCTATAGTTTCTGTATCGACATTTTCGATTCAAACCTTTGCGTTTTGATTCCAGTACAGTACGCGCACGCGATGAGTCTACCTCTTTTGCACGTGTGACGTCACTTGGCGACAAATATCACCAGAAATGTTGTGTTTTGCATGGAGTTTTGTCAGATTTAGTATTGTTTTATCGTTTATCTAGTACGTTGACAAATAAATGTGTACATTTTTGATAAAATATATTTCAGAATATTAAATTAAAGATAAACTTTTATCACCAATTGACGTCATGCGCATCGACGTACAAAATTCGATTGCGAAGTGGTTTTATCTTGGAAATCAGTAGTATCATGTCTTCCATGTATTATTTTGAGAAATATCTTAAGTGTGTGGCTTATTAAGGAAATTTTTCCACACTGGGAGCATTCTGTCGCATGTCCTGACATTTGTAGTGTTACAAACGTGGACAGCAACCAATCTTCGGTATTATTAATTATTGGCTTTAAAATCCAGAGGAGGTTGGAAGAAAAGAAAAAACAAGTTATACAAATTACTTAAAAAAATTGTTAAAAACACTAATTTTTGATATACTATCAACAAAATTAATATTAATAGTCTTTAGAATTATTTTAAAACCATTTTATATTTGTAGGCAATAACAAAATACATTAATTACAAAAATGAACAAAGTGCCTGTTTATTAATTCTCGCTATTCATTTATCGGAATTTGCGTTTATCCATATTCGGAAGCACTTATTTATATCTGTTTATTTAATGTAACAATTGCACTGCGGTTATGATGAAATATTAAAACGGTCTGCTCGGGAAACGTAATATAAATAAATGTTAATACATAAAGCATTACCGTACTGCGATAATGATGATTTAGAATGTAGATCGAGTAAAAGGAAGCTGCTTGTGACACTACAGCAAAAAAATTCTGAAAAGAAAAATTTGATATTAATACTAATTTTATTAAGAAGTGTGTATTTGTGCGTATTTAGTAAAGAATATGTGAGTGTTCTTCAATTTTTTCACATGCGAAAAATTATATAATTTTATTCGCTGTATTACTAATTACCATTCTACCACAATTTAACAATTATTTCCCATCCTTCAACCCTTCCTACTCACATTTTAACCCCACTCCATTAGAAATACAGACAGTTGTACGATAGCAAAGAAGAAGTTGCTCTCTTTCATCTGCTCAGTCTTGCTAGGTAGACGTACACTCTATCTTGCCCATTGACTGTCACTAGGGACAGTCGTTCGCTCTTGCCTGTTACCTATTGATTGGTTCAGACGTACCTCTCTTGTCTCTAGACTACTCTCTAATTCACGGCCTAACTTTCGCGCCACAGAATTTTTATTATAGTTTGATAGGCTTATTTACAAAGGCTTATTTACAAGAAAGTTAGTTAATTTAACATTATTATAAGTTTACTTGATTAGTAATATATGTAGTAAAATTTCATAAAATATATGTAGGTATAAATGCTTAGCTTAGGCCTTAATTTTAAAGATGTGTTAAGTAATGATGTTATAAAACTATTAAAATTGTATTTTTAAATCGGGATGTACTGGGCCCTAGGTGAGGTTTAGAAGGGTTTTCCTTGTCCATTGCACCAATAACGCCCCCTCCCCCTCCATTGATTTCCCAGATTTTTAATAAAGATTAAAGACATTTTAAACATAGCTATTTAGTGTTTTATTTGGTTTGCAATAGTTATTTCCAGTTATTTTGTTGACAATGACAATTTTTCATAGCCCTCAATTCACAATATATCTTTTTGTTATCCTACATTTGTGGTAAAATCTAACAGAATTCAGTGTAAGGTTCTAAAAACTGAAAATGGATAATTGTCAATTTGGATTTATTCAAGGCAGGTCTACAACAGCAATTTTTATTAAAAGACAGCTAATTTAACCATTTACAGTAAAAGAGATAGACTTGCAAATTGTATTATTAAACTTGAGAAAGCACATGATAAAGTTATCAGAAACCTACTGTGGCAGAAAATAAGTGTACGAAATGAGTGCCGGCTGAATATGTGAATGGAGTTGAGCAAGTAGCAACTATAATAGTGTTAGAACTAAGAATATATTCCCAATTTTTTGTGGAAGTTTTGAAAACAAAGTTTTCAGTGTTTTATTGTTACATAAAATAAATTTTCATTAAGTAACGGTCGAATCTATCAATTATTTATAAAGAAATTAAAGCAGTTGGTCCACAAGGCATATTGGGTTCGATCCTATACCTACTAGACATGTGATATATATATATATATATATATATATATATATATATATATATATATATATATATATATATAATATATATATATATACTGTACAATAACACAGTTGCCACTTTTCTGATAACGCAGCTATCCAAGCAGTAGGGACGACTAGTGAAGAGGCGAGCAACAAAGTAAAAATATAGGTTAACCAAGTTCATAAATGGAAAAAAAAATATAGAATTACACTAGCTGAAGCTAAATATATTTATGTTAATTTTAGCAAAAAAAATACAATTTATACCAATTATAATCAACAATATCCAAGTACCCTAAGAAGATTCTGCTAAGTATTTAGCAATAACATTAGACGCCAAACTAAGCTGAAATGCTCACGTCGAAATAAAAAAAAGGAAACAACTAAATATGAGTATATAAAAAAATGTATTAGTTACTTTGAAGGAACTCATCTCTGCCGATCTATATTCATTGATATAAGGGGGAATGCTCGAATAAATGAACTTTGAAAAATTAAGGCAAATATCGAGCACAAATTTAATAATCAAATCTTGCCCAAGTACTTTCGCTTTCTACAGCATCATCAGGAGCATTTCGTCAAATTTGGGCTATCCAGCAAGCGCAGAATGTAATAAACATGAAATTGGACATAAATTGTACATAACACTACATTAAAACGAGGACTGTTTTTAAACTGTTTGTCATACTTGATAAATAACAACAAAGTTGATAAGTTGGGTTGATCGAATAAGAAATGAAATAGTTTTACATCGAATGAAGGTGTAACCTTCTACACCTCATAATACAGGGTAAGATTGCCGAAAGGAGAGACCCAGGCCGACGAAGAATATCCTGGCTCCAAAATATCCGAGAATGATATCAAGAAACCACCGCTAATTAAAGTTATTATTGCCAATATGGTCGCCAACGTTCTCTAATCGGACAGGGTACTGAAAGAAGAAGAAGACTAATGGATGCCCACTATGGGTATGTGTGTGTGCTAGATCAAGCAATATAAAAATATTCCAGAACAAAATACTGAGAAAATTTGTAGGTATTCCTTGGTACGTGACAAACAGTGACTTTCTTAAGAACCTAGGAATAGAAACTGTAAATATAATCATCAAGAATATGGCACTAAGTCACCAGCAACAACTTCATAATCACTAGAATAATATTCTTCGATACTACTGGGCAAGCTAGAAGATTGAAGAGGACAAAGTGTTTTGTACTAGTTTGAGTGAGAGTGAACAACAGAGCATATTGCTTGTACGCATGTGTAGTGCACTATCCTAACATACACATGCGTACATGCACTTAAGATAAGAGACGCTATACGGTAAGCTTCTTATTTAAAGAAATAGTAGCATTTTAGATTAAATTGGGTCACTTATGACCAGACTGTAAATTTAAAAATAATCATCGAACTGATTATTATTAAAAAAAATACTTTGTCCATTGTATAAAGAGGAAATTATTTTTTTGCGAAAAATGAAGGTTATTCTTCTTCTTCATGTGCCATCTCCTCTAAGAAGGTTGGCAACCATCATGGCAATTCGCACTTTCGATACCGCTGCTCTAAAGAGGTCAGCAGAAGTGCAGTTAAACCAAGCTCTCAAATTGTTTAACCAGGAGATGCGTCTTCTTCCGCGACTCCTTTTACCTGTATTCTTTCTTGCATTATTAATTGCAACAAGTTATAACGCTCACCCTCATGACATGTCCTAGATATTGCAGTTTTCTGACTTTAATTGTATTTAAAACCTCTTTATCTTTTCCCATTCTTCTCAACATCTCGACATTCGTGAGTCTATCCACCCAACTTATTCTTAATATTCTTCTGTATGTCTATAACTAGAAGGCTTCTAATCTGTCCGAAACATTCTTCTTTAATGATCAAGCTTCTAGCCCATAAAATAATACGGAGAACACGTAGTCTTATTTAAAAAAAAATTGAAATGTCCCTGCAGAAGAGTACTTTTTTCAGTTTGTCAAAAGAATTTCTTGCCTGTCCTATCCTTGCCTTATTCTGTGTAGTCATTATTTTCGTTAATTATTGTACCCGAATATTTATATTTTTCAACTTTTTTAATTTGTTCTCCATGTATTAATATGTTTTCTTGGCGCTGGCGGGCTTGTGTAATTACCATAAATTGTGTCTTTTTTGTATTTAGGCACAGTTTGTTTACTTAACTGACTTCTACCACTCTGTCAAGCATTTGTTGTAAATCCTCAAGACATTCCGCTAATAAAATAGTGTCGTCGGCAAACCGTATATAATTGATTAGTAGTTCTTCTAGTGCTTCCTAGATTATTCCCTCTCAAATACAAATTGTACAAAGTAGGAGACAGGAGAAGGTTATTTTTAGTCGTAAAATACAAGGAAGCTTCCCGTTGTCAAGGATGCACCTGAAACATGGATTATAAAGGTCACTAACTAAAGAAGAAAAAAAAAATGCTTTCGAAAAGGTGGCTTACAATAAAAATGTTGCCAATATCATACGTATAACCTACCTGAGATACTTCTGACAGATAGCACTAAAGACAGATAGAACTAAAAGTCCAGAAAAAGTTGACAGAACGTGAAAATCAAATCAATACAGAACTGGTAGTTCAAGATGAAGAATAATGAAAATCCGCATTCCATGTGATCGAATATGATGTTATCATATATAATCTTTTGATAATCAACGAAAAAAAGTCAATTATCTATTCCTATTATCGAGCACCCTATGGCAACTTGTGAACATATTTCTCTAAGGGCCGGTTCTACATTCCAGGTATAAATTGGAGAATAGTTATTCTGAGTATAACTTATACTTGAGTTTATTCCAAGTATAACCTTTCGAGCGTTCTACATTGTGAAATCGACAGCGGAATAGTTATTCTGGGTATAACCACAGAACACTAAGGTAAAACGAAATAGTAGGTCAGATTTCTTCAAAATTAGTTCAAATTGTTATTGACAGCGACATTTGGCATTTGTCATAACTGTAAAATTTGTTTACAATTGAAAGGAATTGAATAATTGATTCGCTTTATCTGGTATTTTATCTACGTTTATATTATTATACTGTACAAAATTAATATAAAATGGATAAAAAAAGATGTAAAATTTCCTTCTTAAATTTTTTATTATCATCAACTGAGATTAGTGTTATAATATAATAACCAAAATTATGTAAATATATCTATATAGGTACTCCACATTTTAAACAAGTATAAATATTGGATTACAAAATATATAATTTTAGTTAAAGAAATGTTTATATAATACAGATTCTAGAATTACAGTCTCTGTTATCAAAACATTAAAAAATATATTGCCTTGGTAAGATTATACCTATACTATATTAGTCATATGTGTAGACGTTATTACATTACATACATATCCTAAAATTTTAGAATTGAAATAATAAATGCTTTCTTTTTCCTTTGGATTGCCTAATAAAATTTCCTTTGGATTTACAATCTAAAATGTTTGTGCAATATCAAAAATTTTATTTTATATATAAAAACAAACAAAGTGAGGTTAAAATATTACAGATTTGACAACCCCTGACCGACCAATAGAAATGCAGTATAAATTTATACTGGGTATATCTGCTAAACTTTGGAGGGATAAAGTTATTCTACAGATATACTCCGATTATCTTATTCCTAGTTTATTCTTTGTTTGTAGAACACCATTAATGAAGTTATTCCAAGTATAACTTTATTCTCAGTATATACTAGCATTGTAGAACCGGCCCTAAGGGCCGGTTCTACAATCCAGGTATAAACTGGAGAATAGTTATTCTGAGTATAACTTATACTTGAGTTTATTCCAAGTATAACCTTTCGAGTTAACCGAGTTTCCAAGTATAACCTTTCGCGTTCTACATTGTGAAATCGACAGCGGAATAGTTATTCTGGGTATAACCACAGAACACTAAGATAAAACGAAATAGTAGATCTGATTTCTTCAAAATTAGTTCAAATTGTTATTGACAGCGACATTTGGCATTTGTCATAACTGTAAAATTTGTTTACAATTGAAAGGAATTGAATAATTGATTCGCTTTATCTGATATTTTATCTACGTTTATATTATTATACTTTACAAAATTAACATAAAATGGATAAAAAAAGATGTAAAATTTCCTTCTTAAATTTTTTATTATCATCAACTGAGATTAGTGTTACAATATAATAACCAAAATTATGTAAATATATCTATATAGGTAGGTACTCCACATTTTAAACAAGTATGAATATTGGATTACAAAATATATAATTTTAGTTAAAGAAATGTTGTTATGGAATACTATGCGTTTATTTCTTCTCCGGACTAACTCTTTGTTTTGGAATTAAACAGAATATATTGACATGTATAAATTTATTATATTAGAGGATGAAAATTACACTGCCTGTTATTTCTTAAAACTATGAATTTATAAGTTCTGTTATCTACAATTATTTCACGATGTTTCTGGATGGATTTGAGTACAAGAGATTGGACTCAAATATTAATATTAAAATAGCAAATACGGATAGCTTATCGAACAAAGAAATAAGAGAAATAAATTATTATTATTCCATAGATACGAAATATTAGGCGAATAAACTAGCGAAACTTATTTATTCTAAATAGGAAAATATTTATGAAGAGTATTGATTCTGATTTCTAACAGCAAATAATTATTAGTGATTATACATGAGAACTTTTCATAATTGTAAATAACATATACCAGGTGACTAAAAACTATATAGAAATACATAGATACTTTAATTATCTTACATGTGAGTAGGTAGGTACATTACACCTCCTTTTGTAAGAATGAAAATAATTGTAAAATGAATTTTCATTTAAATGGTATAAAACATTTGTATACATTATTATTTTATTTTAACACATTTAAATAGTTTCTTTTAGTCTCGATAGTCTTTCACTTCGTCTTATCGGTGTAGTCTCTGTGAAACTAGTCTCTTCACACTTTTTGGATTCACTATAATTATTGTCTTTATTATGTTTACAATCTATACTTAAATCTGTCTCATGTACATGTTTTCGTTTACTTTGACATATATTTAGTGTTAAACAATTTGTAATTTGTTGACAACTATGTGACGGATTTCTACGAAATCGTCGGTAAAAATATTTAATTATCCTGTATAAAATATAAAGTAACATACATTTTATCAAAAATAAGATTGCATAAGTGAAATAAGAACTATTTTTTATTGTGTCTGAAAAATTAATATTTGTTTCTGAGGTCATTTTCTCTAAATTATCTAGTTTATGGCTTGCTAAATTTAATGCATCTCGATCGAGATTATTTAATTGTAAGGGAACAAGGTGTAATTTGGATTCATTATTTATCTTAATATCATCACAACAGACTTCTGGAAGGGATAAATCTGGAATGATAGACTGAAAATTACTTTCTTTTGGATTTGAGACAGATATCAAAATAGTTGATCCGGTGTAAGTTTTGCAATTATTCGAAGTAGAAAAAATACCTGTGTTTGAAAGAACAATAGATATTGGCGTACTAGTCTGACAGCTTAAAGTTAAATCTGTTGGTTTGGGTAAAACATATATCCAAGAATTTGGTTTGTTTAATTTATGCCAAATTTCATATTCTGTTTGAATTATACGAGTATCGCAACTAGATGGTATGTTTGTTATTGAAGTTAACAATTCAGTTTCACAAATTGGATTAGTGTGTGTAAATCGGAAAGTATCAGGATTTTTGCAAATAAGTTTTTCTTCATCTAATGAATAACAGTCTTCTAATGTATCAATAGTAACATAAATGTTTCTATTTTCTGAAAGAACAAGATATTTGACAGATGGAAGAATAAAGGTAAGTCTCTTTAATGTTGGATGAATTATAGGAAGAGATATTAGTTTAAAAAGAGAATAAGGAGTATTACTAACCAAAGGTATACTAACCGTAATTAAAATCTTGTTATCAAAATATATATATTTAAGTAAAATGATATCGAAATATTTATGAGCATAATCGATAGTCAATGGAAATGGATAAGTCGATGTACTAGGTAAATGCGTTACCGTTTTAGATAATTCTTGAATTAGTTGCTCAGGTGTTATAACAGAAGGATGAAGGTTATTATTTCTTGCAAATAGAATAACGTTTATTAAAGTAGAATATTCTTGTTGTAATTCTGTTATAAAGAAAGTTAGTAAAGTAAAATGTTCTTCAATTTTTTGTTTTAAATCTAAATTAAAATATTTATTATTCATTTTATCTGTGTAATTGGTAATTGATTCAAAATTTTTATCAAAAATCACTTTGTTTCGGTCTAGATTTGTAATAGAGTTATTAAAATTTGCAATCGTGGCTTTTACTACATGAATTTGTTGTTTTAGTAAATCAAGAAGATGATTTTCGTTACTTTCAGCTTTGTTAATAGCATTATTGAAATTTTCAGCATCATCACTGTCTAAGGTACCGAATAAGGTCCTGAAAACAGATCCAATTGCATTAAATAGAGCGCGTTTTGGTCTAAAATGTTCATGCAGAATTATGTTTTTTAAAGTTTGTTCATCTTGAAAGAGTCTAGGTATGATTTGTCCTAAGAGTTTTAGTGAAGTATCACATAATCGTAATTCAATAAGAACTGGTTTGTTTTGACACAGTCTTAATGTTTTTTGATAGGTGAGATCTACAAAATTTAATTTGTCTGTAAAAGGTTGTAAAGGAATATGACTTAATATGTTCCAATGAGTTTCAATAAATTGAACATTTTTTATGTGTTCGTAATAGATTCCAGGTGATTTGTTGATAGGAGTATTGGTATATTTCTTGTGAATTTGTTCACTATTTGTCAGCCATATTATTGCATACCTGAAACAAAAGCATGTTTCAATCTATTCATGTGAACTTTTATTGGTTTTTTATTTACTAAAATTGTGCAATTGACAGGAGAATTTATCTCTAGAATTTTATAAGGTCCATTATAATTTTGTGTAAGTTTTTTGGTTTGACCCTTCTTTGTTTGCTCATTTTGGAGATATACTAATTGTCCTTCTAAGAAAACGGTGTCATTAATCTTTTGGTCATAATATTTTTTACTGACTACTTTAGATTCTAATAGATTCGTTTTTGCTAACTCATGAGATTTTCTAAGTTTAAGTGTTAAATTATCTAAATAATCTTCATATGTATATTTGAGTTCTACTGGTCGTATTATACTGCTAGGTAGATTAGGTGTATATCCAAATATTAGTTCATATGGTGTGAATTTGGTTGAAGTATGATTAGTTGTATTATATGAAAACATAGCAAAATCTAGCCATTCGTCCCAATCGGATTGATCAGCTTTAATATAATGTTTAAGGTAGTCTGCTAAAGTAGCGTGACTCCTTTCTAATGCAGCATTTGATTCTGGATGATAAGCAGTACAATTTATATGTCTGATTTTAAAAAGCTTGGCGATTTGAGAAAATAATTTGGAAGTAAAATCTCGGCCTTGATCAGTAACTATTATATCGGGTTTTCCAAACTTGCAAATAAATCCACGAACCAGATTTTCAGCGATAGTCTTGGTTTCATGATTCGGAATTGCGTAAGCTTGAGAAAATTTTGTTAAGTCATCTTGTAATGTTAATATGAACTTATTACCTGACTCGGTTAAAGGTAAAGGACCTACTATATCTAAAAATATTTTTTCTAATGGATTTGAGCTTGTTGTTGTTATCTCCATGGGCTTTACGAATTTTTTTCTAACGAGTTTATTTTTCTGACAAGATTCACAGGTTTTTATAAAGTTTTTAATATCATTTTTCATATTATTCCATTTGAAATGTTTTTTTATACGATTGTATGTCCGATGAAAACCAGAGTGTCCAGCCGTAGGACTAGTGTGATTCTCTTGTAATATTGTAGTTATTTCCTCAGGTTCAGGATTTGTTAGTATATCATGATAAATGATAATAGATATATCAGTTTTTCTAAAAATAAATCTAATCATAGATCTAATTTTTCCCCAACTTAATTTATCGTAGCTAAAAGTTATTCTGGGTAGGCAAATTTTTAATATTTTATCGTTTAATAACCAGTCTCTTAATTTTATTAGGGAATTAAATATATCTTCATAAGAGGTATTGTCCCAATAATTATTTTTTATAAATATGTAATAAAAGTTTTTATTTTGATCAGAAATATATATAATGTCATTTAGTCTTGGATTTTTGGCTTTCAATTTTTCTATATGACTGAATTGTTTATTTATTTGTTTCTGAACGATCTCATTAAAATTTAAATCTACGGAAACAAACAATGCTAAATTTTGTGAAAATGATGTAATCTTTTCATTTGTTTCTTTTATATTATCATTTGTTATTAATATAGTTTCGGATTTAGATAAGAACTGTGAATAAGTGTCATTATTTTCTTTACTCATTTTGTTTATTTGTAAGGTGATTGTTGCTGGGTTTTTGTTTTCTTCGCAAATATTTGTTTCAGATATGGTTAAAGGAGGACGACTTAAACAATCAGCATTTTGATTTAATTTACCTGGTTTATAAATAATTTCATAGCTATATTCTTCTAATGCTAATCTCCACCTAACGAGTCTTGATCCGGGATCTTTTACATTAAATAGCCATGTGAGTGGTTTATGATCCGTATAAATGAAAAATTTATTTCCGTACAAATATGGTCTAAAGTGTTTAACACTCCATACAATTGCAAGTAATTCTTTTCTGTTGTGCTATAGTTTGATTCCGCTTTGTTCAAGGTACGACTAGCATAAGCAATAGGTAAATCATCTGGTACTTTACCTTGAGAAAGTATGGACCCTATTGCATAATTACTAGCATCCGTTGTTAAGACAAAGGGTTTGGTAAAATCTGGATACTGAAGTATTGGTTCTGAACAAAGTATTGATTTCAGGTTCTCAAATGACTGTTGTTGAATGCTTGTCCAATTAAATTCAGCATTTTTCCTCAGCAGTTTTGTTAAAGGTTGTGTTAAAGCACTGAAATTTTTTATAAAGCGTCTATAATAACCAGTGAGACCCAAAAAGCTCTTAATATCTTTTTGTGTTCTGGGTATAGGAAAATCTGTAACAGCACATACCTTTTTTTCGTCCGGTTTGACACCAAATTCAGTTATTAAATGTCCTAAATACATTACTTCGCGACGAAAAAATTCGCACTTATCTGGTTGTATTTTTAAGTTGAATGTAGACAATTTTTCGAATACTTCTTTTAATCTTTTATTATAATTTTCTAATGTATCGGCATGAATGACTATATCGTCGAGATAGACAAAACATCTGTAATTTTGTATTCCTGAGAGGACAGTATTCATTAGCCTTTGAAAAATACTGGGAGCATTTTTTAATCCAAATGGCATTCGTGAATATTGATAATGTCCAGACGGAGTTGAGAAAGCAGTCTTTGGAGAATCCTCAGGATCCATTTTGATCTGGTGAAATCCTGATGTTAAATCTATTGTTGAAAAATATTTTGAATGACCCAATTGGTCTAATATATCGACTATATTCGGAAGTGGAAATGAATCTCCTATAGTAATATCATTTAGTCGTCGATAGTCTATAACAATTCGCCATTTCTTCTTTGCTGAAGCATCGGCCTTTTTTGGCACAACCCAAAGGGGCGAATTCCATGGCGAAGTTGATTCTTCGATAATACCTTGATCTAGCATACCTTTTATTTGAGTTTCGACTTCATGTTTGTGTACTTCAGGATACCTGTATGATTTAGTGCTAATAGGTACATTAGAATTTAAAGGAATTTTGCAAGTTATGGCATTTGTACTGGTAAGTTGATCTCCTTCCAGATAAAAGATATGATTGTACTCCTTGCAAATAGAAATTAAAGATGATTTTTCTTCACTATTTAAATGATCTGTTCTCAAGGCATTTTTTAATTTAGCAATTCTGTTAGAATTCGTATTATCTTTATAAGAAGACATTTTTCGTATATTTGCATTGTTTTGTAAATTTGGAATTTTTTCTATTGCTACTTGAATATCGTTTAATTCAACATCCGTTTCAGTAGTGTTTACGATTGAGGTTAAAAAGAAATCATTTTTTACTTTAACAACACTAGGACATAAAAATACACCTTTAAAGATTTCGCGTTCGGGACATAATCCTTCGCTTAATTCATTATTTATTACTTTAATTTGAACAATTGTTTCAGTTCTTGCGGATAGAATAGTTTTATTACTTCTTGAGTTAGAATTAGAGTTTTGATTTAGTATAAGATCGTCTGAACAGGATTTTTCTTCTGAACAGGATTTTGATTTATGATTTCGTGAAGAGTTACAAGTTTTATTTGTGCATATCTCAGTGGATTTTACACATTTTGGACTTGAATTTTCTTTGGATTTAGAGTTAGATTTAGATTGAATTGGATTGGATAGTAGTTCTTCACTACTTAAGGTTATTTGGATATCATTGGTTTCTAAATAAGAATGATCCTCTATGGATTTAGCATCATAAGGAAATATTTCATCGATATTAGAACTTGTCTCGATATTTTGATCTCTCAGAAATTCGTCATTGTCATTGTTTAATGGAAATTTTATATATTCAATTGGAATAGAACAATTTTTAAAGTTTAATTTATTTTCTTTATAATCAATTTGGCATTTATTTATTTCAAAAAAATCGCTACCTAATATACCGTCGAAATGAAGAGGAAAATCGCCTTTTACGACATAGAAAACATGAGTTTGGACAAAATCTTTTATCTTGAAATTTGCGTTACAACTACATATAGTTTTATTTGGATTTAAGACATTTTTATCAATGCCTCGTAGAGTAATAGACTTAGAATAAATTTTTGGAATGTTTAGTATTTTTGAATATTTAATTAAAGAAATATCTGCGCCTGTATCGATTAGAAACTTGCAAGAGGATGGATTAGAATTATTTACTAAGGGTAAATCTACATAGGAAGTGACTGAGAAGTTGATGGTTGTGATACGGCCTGAACTGAACGAACTCCTCGAGAATCGACCGTTGGTTGTCGAGGATTCTGGAAGTTTAAAGAATTTGTTGGATTTTTGTTTTTATTGTTAAATTCGCGTTTTCTACATTCTTCTATAACGTGACCTGGTTTTTTGCAGTATCTGCAAAAACGTTGGGAAGTGTTGGTATTTTCTTTTCTTAAGTTTGGAGGAAAATCAGAATTGGAATTTGAATTTGAAGGTTTATAATTTTGATTTTGAGAATTTGACCTTTGAAGATTTGAATTAGGATATTTTGGGTTTTGAAAACTAGAATTTTGAAGATATCTAACATTTCTATCTGAATTGTTTTTATATCGACAGTTATTTGAGGAATGGTTATTTCGTTTGCAAATATTACAGAATGGTCTGAAAATTTCTTGTCTTGATAACTGTTCTTGTTCTTCGGCAATTGCTATAGCAACAGCTCTTTCTAAGGAATCTGGATTTCGGGCTTTGATTAAAATAGAGAGGTCTTTGTTTAATCCTCTAATAAAGACATTTAGTGCTTGAGTTTTTAAGAGTTTAGTACATGCATTTCTTGCATCTGGAGATAAGTCTGGATCAAGTGTATTTATTAATTTTATATAGCAATTTCAACTTTATTTGCAAATGACATTACATTTTCACTGGGCATCTGACGTAAGGAATGTAATTCCAATTGCCACTGACCTTCAGTTCGGCGTTCAGAATAAGCATCTAATAAGAAGTCTTTTAAATCTTTCCATTCGTCAAATGTTCTGTTTCTAGTTATGGCCCTAGCTTTATCGGTTAATTTAGTTTCTATAATGGCTAATAAGATGGGTTTGGATTGCGGATTTACTAAATTGTATGCTTTATCACAATTGTCTATGAATTCGTATAATTTTGATTTTGTACCATCAAATCTAATGAGAAGTTTTTCAGCTATTTCAATTGATACTGACATTTTATTTGAATTAGAAGTAGAAGAATTTGAAAGAGAATTTGAGTCGGGAGAAGGTATTTGTTCGTCAAATAAGTTACTTATATCAGGATATAAAGTAGACATACGTTTACAAGATTTTTAAAATATGAGACAGAATTTAAGATAGAATGTACTTACAAGTAGAATATTGTTGTTGGTCGCATAGTCTATTATTCCACGGGTTCACCTCTACTTCCGATGGAACTACAATTGGGTTATGACTGGAACTGGATTTCGAACTGGATGTACTGGACCCCAATGTAATTAGTTGTAGTGGCGATTTTTCCACACTGACAGTTTTTTTGAATGATTCCTCGAAGGAAACAAGTCAATTCAAAAATTCCTCAGCTCTCCTTCTATCAGCAATCAGAGGAACTCTGCTACTAATATCCCACGTTCTGACACCAAATTTTGTTATGGAATACTATGCGTTTATTTCTTCTCCGGACTAACTCTTTGTTTTGGAATTAAACAGAATATATTGACATGTATAAATTTATTATATTAGAGGATGAAAATTACACTGCCTGTTATTTCTTAAAACTATGAATTTATAAGTTCTGTTATCTACAATTATTTCACGATGTTTCTGGATGGATTTGAGTACAAGAGATTGGACTCAAATATTAATATTAAAATAGCAAATACGGATAGCTTATCGAACAAAGAAATAAGAGAAATAAATTATTATTATTCCATAGATACGAAATATTAGGCGAATAAACTAGCGAAACTTATTTATTCTAAATAGGAAAATATTTATGAAGAGTATTGATTCTGATTTCTAACAGCAAATAATTATTAGTGATTATACATGAGAACTTTTCATAATTGTAAATAACATATACCAGGTGACTAAAAACTATATAGAAATACATAGATACTTTAATTATCTTACATGTGAGTAGGTAGGTACATTACAATGTTTATATAATACAGATTCTAGAATTACAGTCTCTGTTATCACAACATTAAAAAATACATTGCCTTGGTAAGATTATACCTACCTATACTATATTAGCCATATGTGTAGAGGTTATTAGATTAGGTACATACATATCCTAAAATTTTAGAATTGAAATAATAAATGCTTTCTTTTTCCTTTGGATTGCCTAATAAAATTTCCTTTGGATTTACAATCTAAAATGTTTTGCAATATCAAAAATTTTATTTTATATATAAAAACAAACAAAGTGAGGTTAAAATATTACAGATTTGACAACCCCTGACCGACCAATAGAAATGCAGTACAAATTTATACTGGGTATATCTGCTAAACTTTGGAGGGATAAAGTTATTCTACAGATATACTCCGATTATCTTATTCTTAGTTTATTCTTTGTTTGTAGAACACAATTAATGAAGTTATTCCAAGTATAACTTTATTCTCAGTATATACTAGCATTGTAGAACCGGCCCTAAATAACGTATTCATGATTTTTAGTTTGTTATTTTTATAGTATTTATATTACCGTTTTAAATACTGTTTTTAAAGTATATTTCTTGATATTTTTTTGGATAAATGGTAGTAACTCTTAGTGCTGATATAAAGGAGGTCGCTCCAGCTCATTTATTTGCTTTCGCATAACGATATCATGATCTTTAATACACTTAAAAAGTTAAATTCACTTCGCGTCGCAAAAAGACTTCCAAAACCAGAGTAAAGGCTATTAACGTCAGCGATATTAGCAAAGACACACGTCCCCATGGCGAGATAAAAAAAGAAGTCCGGAAGCCATCCAATAAATTACCGAAACTTTTCCAAAAGATGTTCTTTATAACTTGTCCGACCTATTAAAATAATGACTTTGTAATTTGTTATACACTTGCAAGCACAACTCTGTGCGGGCTTTCCTTTTTTTCTTTTTTAAGTTTTCCAAGTTTTCCAATAAGAAAAAAGAGTCTGGCTACCTTCAGTCAAATTCAATTAAGGTTTTTTTTCAACGGGTGGAATATTTGAAGTTGAGTGGCTTTGACGAAAATAGCACAAGAAAGGCAAGTGGAAAATCCTAAAAGGAAAATTTAGCTTGTAAAAGAAAAGCTTTGTTGATAATCTAGCGAGAATATTTTATAAGAGCTCGCTAGATTTTTTTACCTTAATAAATGTATTAATAGAATCAAATCGCTTTTATCAAATGTCTTGGTGGAAATAAACCGCAAATTAGGCTGCGTTGCAAAATCTAAGATATGGGATTCCTAAAATTTAAAACTCTAGGTTACGTAAGCGAACGACATCTTAGTGCTCTCTAAATACTTCATATGAAAGTCGTCTAGGACAGGATTCACAGCATAGTAATTATAAAAAATTGATTTATAACCTCTAAACAATTTCTCTAGCCATTAGTTGTTTTTTTTCTTGTCTTTTTTCTCCTTGTTTTAATATTTCTCTCGACAATGTGCATTAGTAAGTGTATTAAGTAATTTTGAGTTAGTATTTTTTCCAATAAAATTTACATCGATTAATTGCTCAATAATTTTCAATTTCAAAACAGTTAAAGTTAAGTTTTTCAGATAGTAAGAAATAATAGATAAAGGTAAGATTGTTCTTTATATTTTAAAATGGATGAATCTTCGGATGGCGAAAAGCCACCCTCTGATAAATATGAAAATATGAAAGCTACAAATACCTGCTTTAATTTAAATATAACGTACAGGTCTTCTAATCTAATAAAGGCCCGTGTTTTGTTTTTGTAGAGTCCATCTACCAAAATATTAAACATTTATCACCAGTCCGAGTAGGTCATTATTTATTCTATAATAACTTTTTTAAGGAAGATGTTGTCGATATTAAACTCGTCGGTAAAAATTAAGTGAAAATAATTTTTAATTCTTACACTTGTGTAACTAGTTTAGTCAATCACGACATAATTATTATGTATACTTATTAATTATGTCGTGATATATGAATAATACGATATTATACAATGAATAATATTATTTCCGACCAAAAAATAACCGAGGTAAGACATATGTAAAGAAAGCTTATAGATTCAGATATTGCTTCTAGGCAAATGGTAATTTTAACATTTGAAGAAAATATCATTCCTCTTAGATTTGGTAAGATTTCAAGTTGAACAATACATATACCCTGTAGTACAGTGTTTAAATTGTTTTAAATTTGGTCATACTCTCTTTGGTAAGTCCACTTTTAGCTTATGCAAAAATTGTGGCAAAGAACACGAAGACAACTCCCGCTGTAGTAACTCACAATATTGTCTTCACTGTAAAACAAACGATCATACGACTCTAACGAAATAATTCCCAGCTTATCAACATTAATATAATATTAAAAAATAATAGCGATTGAGAATAGAGGAAGGACGTCGAAGATGACGCACCTAAGCAAAATACATTTTATTTAAGGGTAAAAAATATTTAAGCTAACTTTGAATGCTACGAGCCTGTAATTTGGACATTTCTATAACCAATTTCTAGGATTATTTTTAAATTCAATAAAAGGAAGTATTTTTTATGCGGCTTTTTTAAAAAACGCTTTTGCGCCATCTTACCTTCCACCGAGGGAAAGATGACGCACAGTGATGGTGAAGATGGCGCATGTAGGTATCTATATTAAAAGCGCAAGTGATATGAAAAGAAAATTTATTTTTTAATACTGAAAGTAAGAAAATGTAAACAAAGCTTTTTTAACATATTAACAAAAGTCACAAATGTAGTTTTCGGGACTTTTGGCTCCACTGCATTCTTTATGCACCCATTGTCCACAACTTGTGCATCTGAACCATGTTTCCGTCTTTTTGCCGAAGTCTCCACATAATATGCAGATATCAGTTTCACCTCCCTCGTTGATTATGTCATCCAACTCATCGTCATTGCAAAGACCTTCTTCATCAAAATCGCTTTCTTCAGTATCGCTATCCTCCAAGATTTTTTTGTTTATTTTTTGTTTGATTATTTTTTGTACTTTGGCTTTCCCTTTATTTTTATTTAGTTTTAATCCTGCATCATTAACCAATACTTGTCTGGTTACTTTTTTCTTTCCTTCTTCCGACTTCGCCAGTTTTTCTTTTTTTTATTCTCTTTTTCTTCTAAGAATTCTTTTAAAGGGGTGCTTGTTAGAATTTCAGAATGTTGCTTTTGTCGTCCATATTTTCTTTTAATTTTTTTATTGGGCAAAGGAACTGGAGAAATAAGTGAAAGAGAAATATGTGGACGTTTGGTTATTTCATTTTGTTTTGTGGGGGTTGTGTGACGACTTTCAGGAGACTGTCGGCTGGTTGATGGACGTGGTAATTCTGGTTCTCTTATAGATGGTGTTGTTATTAGTGGAGGTGTTCCCTGAGGTGCAGGTTCAGGAGAAACATCTCTATCCAAGCTATCATTGTTTAAATTATCAGCAGGAAAAAAGTCATCTTCTGTGAACTTATCAGAGTTTAACGGAAAAATTCCGCACGTTCCGAAACCAGAAACGGCCTTATCAATATTTGCCACCTGATCATATGCTAACTTAAAAATCTCGGCGACATCATATGGAGTAATTTTATCTTCAAACTCTGAGTTGCTGATCTTAGATTTTAGAAAGGAATTGCAATGGCGACCATACGCATATTTTAATGCAGAAAAAAATGACACATCAAGAGGTTGTAATTTGTGGGATGTGTGGGGTGGAATACTAACCATTATAATCCCATTCTCTTTGCAGTAATTATAAATATCCAGTGAAATATGGCTCGAGTGATTATCTAATACTAACAGCACGGGATTATCTGGACTAGACAGGACTTTTTTTTGGAAATGCTTCAGCCATAATAAAAACATAGACGTATTACTCCATCCATTATCCGTGCAGTTGTAAATTGCACCGCTTGGTCCATTTTTCTGAAGCTGTGGGCTCATCCTCTTCCTGGGAAATATAAATAATGGAGGTATGTAGTTACCGGAGGCACTGAACGCCATTATTACCGTGATATTCTTCCCTCGTTCCCACGAAGAAATGATTCCAAACTGCTTTACTCCTTTGGGTCCAAGTCTTTTACATGATTCTTTAGGAACCGTAGATATACCGGTTTCATCAACATTGTAAATGCGATCTGGCAGAAATTTATATTTTTCTTGCACTGTTTCCAAATTTTTAAAAAAGCGGTCTACTTCTATTTTATTGAAGGCTGTTATTCTATTAATGCTTGTAGCTTCTGGCTTTCTCAAGGAAATTTGAGGATTTCGTTTTATAAATCCTAGATACCAGTCTTTTCCAGCCATTTGTTTATTCTTATTAAAATTGTGTTTAATTTCATTGCGTTCTGCATAAGCAAATGCCATGGTTCTCAGCTCTATGCAAGTGATACCAAAAAATAAATTGGCCAGCTTGAGAACATGATCTAGTATCTCCTTTTCATGATGTGCCGAAAACAATGGGGCTCTACCAAGAGACTCTGATTTGACTTCCTTTAATAAATTTTTAACCTTAAGTTTTCTCCTCAATGTAGCTTCTGGTATTGAAAATGCCCTTGCCACTTCCCGAATTTTACGACCATCTCTACAAATTGCATTCAATGCTGCATTAAGAGCTGCTGCAGAAAATGATCCTCTCTGTGTTTTTCGTATATATTTTCCCATTTCTAAAAAAGAAAAAGATGCCTCAAAATGCAAAATAGACACTAAATAATAAATATTCTATACTCCATTGTTATTTAAGGTAATGAACTGAAAAGGCAAAGATGACGCACTATAACAGCAAAGATGACGCAGTCTGCGTCAACTTAGCCTGTTCAGCATAACCTACAAAAAATGGTTATCAAAATTATCCATCATCAAATATTTAACAGATAAATCCTCGCTAACTGAAAATAAATATCACCTACTCCCATGAATATGAAGAAAATCCAATGGAACCATTTTTAAACAACTTACCATTAATATTCGCAGTGTCAAAAATAACAAGAAATCAACGTGTATCGCATTACTCTGCCTCACAGATACTAAACATTACGAAAGCTGACCGATGAAGTTTTAAAGTAATAGTAGTTTCTAAAGGAGGGCGCCACGGGTATAAAAACTGAATTTAGTGAAGTACTTGATAAAGTACAGAGGTGCGTCATCTTAAAAGCTGCGTAATCTTCCCCGTCCTTACCCTACTACATCCTATACCGAAATCATGACACATAATAAATTTTAATTGCTTAATAACTTAAATAACTTTCCCTAACTCTCGACTGCGGCAAATGAGCGTACAGTAAAAAATTCATTTGTTCCTAAACCTAAATAAAGTTTTAATCCTCTTAAACGAAAAGTCATATCCCCCACTTAATGTAAAACTGCCTTACAATTTTCTTCAACTTCTAAAACAAAATCAGTGTCACGTCCTATAATTCCTAACCCATATCGGAATGAGTTTGTGGCATATGAAGCAAAAATATAATTACAAATTTTACAGAAATTCCGTTTGCTTTAGAAAGAATAATTAAACAAATTGACCCCAAACTAGTCTCAGTAGAATTACAAAAAGTCACCCAAAATGAAATCAGAAATATACTTTCTTGTTTATTAGACAAGGATAGTGATGGGGACTCATAGAACAGTTAATATTCTTCAATGGAACTGAACATTTCCTTTTCAGATATAAAATTCAAAACAAATTATAATCCAAATATAGAGGTTTGCGGTGTTTTTCTAGTACAAGTAAAATTACCAGTACTACGTGTTTACAAACCTCCTAAAATATATGTCTTATCCAATGATAGGGAAAATTTATTTGGACAAATTAAAGGCAGAGTTTTAATTGGTTTTATACAGGATAGTGCACAAGGTAATATTTTAGTTGACGCTTTAGACAATACTAATATAATTTTAATTAATAAAGAAAGACCAACCAAAATATCGCAGATTCTGGGGGTTTCCTGACCCGGGAAACCAGTACCTGGTTAGGGTCCCTTGTCCAGGGTTACGGATGAAGTCCACAACGGCAGACACGGCGGAGAAGCGGAGCTTCGGTACGGTGTGGATGGCGGAAATGGCAACCCTCGATTTTAGGGTTGATATAGAATCAAAACAGTAGCGTCTGATCCAGAATGGACGGCTGCGAACAGCGTCTGACCCAGAATGGGCGGCTGATATAAAACTCACCAACTCGTCTAGCCAGCGTGGTGTTTCAAGGCTACTCATCCTTCCAAATACAGAAATGGCGAATACTAAAACGAAACGGAACGGTCCCCAGGTGGGTGGAGTATGTTATGCCAAATCCCACACCCAGAAAAGGGTCTGCCTCGTGGAATATGGGGGAGGCAAGAATTCGCTTAGTACACACAGAATGCACATCGGAACATATAATATCAGAACGATGAGGACAGAAGATAACCTAGAAGAGTTGCAAGAAGAACTTAAGACCATCAAATGGGACATAGTAGGGCTATGCGAGACAAGGCTTAAAGGCGAAGAATCGACTCTACTAAAATCAGGGCACACTTTGTACCAATACAATTCAGGAAATAACCAAGGTATAGGAGGCGTAGGCTTTTTAGTACATAAGAGAATTGAAAACATGGTAACCAAATTCCAAGCAATTTCTAATAGAGTTATCTATATGGTAATAAAACTAAATCGTAGATACAGCATTCAAATAATCCACTGTTATGCACCAACTTCTTCTGCAGATGACGAAGAGGTAGAACAACTTTATGAAGACATTACAAGAGCCAGAAACCTAGAGAAAACATATTACGTAATAATTACGGGAGATTTCAACGCTAAAATAGGAAAGAACGAAAATAACAACGACAACGAATATATTGGAAATTTTGGACTGGGAAGTAGAAATCATAGGGGAGATATGCTCGTAAATTTCCTCAGCAAAGAAAAACTATTCTGCTTAAATACCTTCTACAAGAAAAAGATGCAGAGAAAATGGACGTGGTTAAGCCCAGATGGCAAAGTAAAAAATGAAATTGACTTTATACTCTCTAACTTCAAAAACATTGCTAAAGATCTTACTGTACTAAATTCTTTCAACACTGGTAGTGATCATCGATTAGTTAGGACGCGAATAGAAATAAATACGAAATTAGATAGAAGAAAATTATTAACACAGGATAAATTGCCAAACATAGAAGCACTCGAAATGAATAAAGAGGAATATCAAAGTGAACTAAAAAAGAAACTAGGGCCTCTACCAGTATTCAACACGAAAGATATAAATGAAATAACACAAAAATTAACGAACGACATAACATCAACTGCAAAAAAGATCTGTGATAAAAATAAAAATCCCAGAAAAACGAAACTGAAACAAACAACACTTAATTTAATGGAAGAAAGAAGAAGAACATCGAAAGAATTACCAGAGTATAAAGCTATCAACAATAAAGTTAAAAAGA
This sequence comes from Diabrotica balteata, assembly GCA_918026665.1. Lineage (NCBI taxonomy): Eukaryota > Metazoa > Arthropoda > Insecta > Coleoptera > Chrysomelidae > Diabrotica > Diabrotica balteata. Next base: position 98,387,213 of record OU898283.1, on the reverse strand, counting down.
GCATAAGGTCAGACTTGCGGGCTTATAAAACAAAACAAATATTGCAAACCATCGAAAACAATAGAAACATGAGAGTATTGAAATCAAATTTAACTAAAGGAAAATCAAATATAACTAAAATCAAAAATCAACAGGGGAATACGGTGACCGAAAAAACTCAAATAATCAAGGAAATACAAACGTTCTATAAGAATCTTTATACATCTACTATACAGAACCCCGAACCAGACCACAGAACAATTCTAAACGTCGGCTCAGAAACCCTCCCTAAAATAACCTCTTCGGAAATTAGACATGCCTTACAGCAAATGAAAAACAAAAAAGCTCCCGGCGAGGATCGTATAACGTCTGAAATGTTAAAAATGGGCGGCAACATCGTTGTAGAAGTTGTGGAAGTCTTACTGAATAAGTGTCTAACAGAAAAAAGAATACCCAGCCTATGGGAAAACGCCGAAATAATACTTTTACACAAGAAAGGAGACACTACTAATATTGAAAACTACAGACCTATTAGTTTGTTGTCACACTTATACAAATTGTTAACAAGAATAATAACCAACCGCATAACACAAAAACTTGATTTATATCAACCGGTTGAACAGGCGGGATTTAGAAAAGGGTTTGGCGCTAATGATCACTTACAAACCATCAGAACACTAGTAGAAAAAACCACAGAATATAATGTACCTTTACATATGGCATTTATCGACTTTCACAAGGCTTTCGATAGTATTGAGACTTGGTCCTTTTTGTCAGCCCTGAAGGATGCTCGAATAGACTCACGGTACACTACACTCATTAAAAACATTTATGAACAGGCCACATTCCACATCAAAATCAATGAAGACGAAAAAACTGAAAAAATGCGCCTTGATAAAGGTATTAGACAAGGTGATACTATTTCACCAAAGCTTTTTACCTTAGCATTGGAAAATGTATTCAAACAGCTTGACTGGGAGGAAAAAGGTGTAAACATTGATGGTGTACGTTTGAGTCATTTGAGGTTTGCGGATGACATAGTATTATTTAGTACAGATATCAAGGAACTGGAGCAAATGTTGAAGGAATTAAACCAGCAGTCAAATAAAATAGGTCTCAAAATGAACCTTCAGAAAACAAAAATAATGAGTAATTTACAAACTAATCTTGTTATTGACAACGTCAGTCTTGAAAATGTAGACCACTATATATATCTTGGACATACCATTAAAATCGGCAAAGAAAATCAAATAGCCGAAATAAAAAGACGCATACAACTGTCTTGGGGAGCTTTCGGCAAATTAAGCTTTATTTTGAAGAATAAAGATATACCAATGTGTCTAAAACGTAGAGTTTATGACAAATGTATCTTGCCTGTAACTACATATGGACTGGAGACCATGGCCTTCACAAAGAAAACCTTAGAGCAGCTCAGTACAACCCAAAGAGCAATGGAGAGGGCCATGCTAGGGATTAGTTTGAGAGACAGGATTCGAAATAACGTCATTCGTGAAAGAACAAAAATTACTGATGTCTCAGAACGTATTGCAAGGCTCAAGTGGCAATGGGTCGGACACGTTGCCCGAGATAATCCCGAAAAATGGACACAAAGATTAACAAACTGGAGACCAAGAGAGAACAGGCGAGGAGTAGGCAGACCGCAGAAGAGGTGGACAGACGATATCAAACAAGTCGCGGGCAAGCAGTGGATGAGAATTGCCAAAAGTAGAAATCGATGGAAGCAAATGGAAGAGGCCTATGTCCAGCAGTGGACGAACACAGGCTGAAGAAGAAGAAGAAGAACCAAAATATCCATATCAAATGGACGTCCTTCAATAATAGACTTAACATTAGTATCTCTTCACTTAACAGGCTTTACTACCTGGAATTCTCTAAATGACTCACTAGGTACAATCCACATCCCTATCCAAATCACCATATATTTGAAATATTCTTCAAGAACAATCTCCACCTCCACAAAATAGAAAGAGTCTTTAGCGGACCGGTCTATATTTGAAAATTACTTAGAAAAATGTCCTCCAGACACTCATTCTATAGATGTTACATCTTTGGACATGTTTAATAACTTAATAAAAACAATAAGCGAAGCTGCAGACTCTGCTATGATTACTCAAAAATCATTTCAAACAAAATCCGGTCTTCCCGTATGGTAGGACGACGAATGTCAAAATTTAATATCTTGTTGAAAAAAGGCTTTTCGAGAGTATAATATTGTCTTAAATCTTAAAAATTATCTAAAATTTTAACACATCCAAGCAAAATGCAAAGTTTTTTTTTACGAAAAAACAACTTGGATCAACATTGTAAATACTATCAATTAAAATACACCGCTTAACAAAATATGGAAATTTGTTAATAAAATGGCTAACAAAAATTATCATTCAAAGTTACAACCAATTTCAACAGAGCTAATAGAAGAGTTACTTGACAAGTTCGCTACACCATACGTTCAAGACCAATTAAAATACGTAACAATATGCAATTCCAGTAAATTTAAATTACTAGAAAATGTATATAATAAATAAATGGATGCAGCTTTTAAAATATGAAACTTTACTGCGCCCGGGAAAGACATTACTTATCTGATAATAATTAACTACCTTACTTACCTTAACTAAAGGAAATTCTTATTCTTAGGGTGCCTGTCCGTTCCGAACGATCAATAATTATAATAATTGTATTGTGAGACTCGTTCAATTCTCATTTGGTTCACATACAGATTTGCTCCAGTTATGTTTTCCTTGCTGATGATCATTAGCTTGGTTTTGCTGGTGTTTATGTCCACTCCATATTTTCTACTTGTTTCCGTTATTTTGTTCATTTAGTTTTGCAGCCCTTCTATGGTAGTGGAAAACACTATTGTATCATCTGCATACCGCAGGTTATTGAGCTTAAAAGGCTGCAAATAAAATTTAAAGGCTACAGAATAGATTCGGCGCGATCGCGCCCAACAACACCATGCAAATTGCAATGACCAGCAAAGAGAATTTTGAATATATAATCAACCATATAACAGGTATCATGAAAAGGAAGACTATAATAAAAAGAGCCGAACAAGCTGGGTGAGGGGTCAAATACAAAAATAAATAATAATAAAAAAAAAACATAAACATTCTTTTTTTTATTTCTTTCTTTTTCTTTTCTGTACAAAAATGTACCAAATGTTACCTTACCCCCTTTTTTAAGCTCTCAAGTTTATCCGCTTGGAAACTGGGTCTTCTTTCCTACACGCTTACTGCTTTTAGGTAAGTGCTGTAACTAAAATAAATAGCCCTAAGGGCACCTTTAACCCAGTCTGCGCGTGGTATCCCTATGTTTCGTTCGCTAATGAACTCGTCCAGGGATACCACGGGTCGAAGAGGGGTGGTTTTAGTTGGTAGGCGACCTGGCAGGGATGTCCGAAGGGAGCCCTCTGTCACATAGTTTGACATCGTGCCGTCGGCGTATGTCTCTGGTCCTTTTGGTTGAATCCAACAGTACTAGGGACACCTTCCCTAGTCGATTTTACGAATCTTTCCACCTCAGCCCAAAACAAGGTTATTGAGCTTCACTTTATTTATTGAGAAACTTTCATCAATATCTTTTAGAGCCTCTTTAAAAATGTGCTCAGTGGTGAAATTATGCACCCCTGTCTCACTCCCCTTAAGATTTTAACCTGATCTGTATATTCTCCATCTATTCGGAGTACCGCTGATTGATTCCAATACAGGTTAGCTATTTTTTTAAAGATTTTTCCGTCAATTCCTGTCCTCTTCAGTACTTCTATCATTTGTTCATGTCTGACTCTATCGAAATCCTTCTTGTAATCAATCAGGCATGCAAAGACATTACAGCTGACATCGCTACATTTCTGAAACAATATCTGCACGCTAAATAAAGCTTCCCTCGTACCAACGGCGTTCACAAATGCAAACTGATTTCGCGCAATTTGTTCCTCGCATTTCCGGTAAAGTCTTTGGTGAATGATCTTTAAAAACAGCTTCAGCAGATGACTTATTAGGCTTATGGTTCTATAATCTTTACACACTTTTGCTCCTGGTTTTTTGGGCAATGATACAAACTCCGATTTGAGCCACTCTATTGTTATTTTTCGTCTATTTTATATTTTATTAAATATTTCAGTTATTATTTTTATTTGTTCTTCTTCTAATAGCTATAACAGTTCTACAGGAATTTCAGCAAGTCCCGGTGCCTTTCCATCATTCATTTGTAAGGAAATTATATTCACAAAATAAAAGAAACAATTATAGGTCTTTTTATCAAACACAACAAAGACAAAACTCTCTCATCGTCTTATCGACCCATTTCTCTATTGTCATCTATAACAAAAACTTTCGAAAGAATTATCAAAAATCGTCTCAACTAAACAGTCGAACACTATAATCTTTTCCCAAGCACTCAATATAGATTTCTATCTGGTCTTGGTACACTAGATGCACAAGTCACTTAACAACAGATATCCAACTAAATTTTTCTAAAAATAAATAATTAGCATGTTTTTTCTAAACCTTCAAGGAGCTTACGACTGTGTTAATTTAACAGTAATGCATTCAAAGTTATGTAAACTGGGGTTGTCCACAAATTTATCCGTTAATAAAGTTAATATTTTTAGCAACCGAACTTCATATATCAAAGACCACAGTAATCAATTACATGATCCAAGAATAACTCATACAGCATTACCACAGGGGCTCGTATTAAGTCCAATTCTCTTCAACATATTTTCGGCAAGTATACACCGCATTTTTGTTGATTCCATAAAATGTATTCAGTATGCCGATGATATATGTATTTACTCCATCCGTGATTCATATGACGATTGTGTGAAGGTTCTGGAACATATCGTGAAACTAGTGGATAATTGGACTAAAGACCATGAACTTACTATATCCCCAGAAAAATCTGCCATTATGATATTTACAAGACATAGGATACGTACGCCTGATAGTCTAAACCTGTCAGGATATGATATACCGTTGTCACTGAGTATAAATATCTTGGTATAATCCTAGACTCCAAATTACTATGATCCAAACATGTCCAATATGTAAAAAAAGATGTGAGAAAGGCATCAATCTCCTTAAATGTGTCACTTGCAGGAAATGGGGTGCTGATCCCAAAGTTGCATTGATGTTTTACAGGACCTACGTGCGATCAATTTTGGATTACGGATGTGTGTTATACGGATCAGCAAGCAATACACATTTACTAAAAATAGATCGTATTCAGTTTAAAAGTTTGAGATTAACTTTGGGTGCTATGAAATCAACACCATGCCCCTGTTACTTGCTGAAAGTAATGAAATGCCATTAAAAAATCGTAGAAATTTATTAGCAACAAAATATTTATTAAAATTAAGGGCTAGAACAAGCGGCTTACTAAGTATGCTGTATGAATTATCCATACAAAATCTAGTAAACAATTATTGGAAAATAAAAAATTCACCACCATTAGCGGATGCCTTTCTGGAAACCAATGATTTACCGGTTACACTTTCAACAAATTTTATGATATCATTTTATAAATTAGAATTTAATACGATCTTCACAAAATCAATTATTATATTTCCGAAATATTCAGATTCACATCAAATAAATACCAAGCTGCTGAACTCCATATTGAGTGAATATACTAATAAAACTATAATTTACACATACGGCTACGTTCTAAACTGAACGATGGGAAAGTGGGGTCTGCAGTGTATATTCCTTCCAAAAACAAATCACTTAAAATAAAGCTTCCTCCACATTGCTCTATTTACACTGCAGAAGCGATAGCTATTAGAAAAGCTCTGGATTGGCTAAAGCACGCAAATTTGCAAGATGCTGTGATCATCTCAGACTCTAAGTCAGTTCTTAGTGGACTTAATAATACTGAGTTAAACCATAAGAAAAAAAATAAATTTTAACTGGCAAGACAGATATAAAATATTGGCGAATATTTCAAATAATCATCATTACAAGATCCATCCAACGTTACGATCCCTAACAGAATTACCACACATATTCCATTATTGTTGTTGTTTGTTTGTGTTTAAATGACTGCGGACACTAAATCCATTCGCCAATCTTACAATTTGAGGTGTAGTGTGTGTGTGTGTGTGTGTATGTAGAGTAATTGTCTTGATACTTAGCAAAGTCGACGTCATTGTCTTTGCTAAGAGACGCTAATTGTATCCGAACGTCTGCGGTCCCTCCGGTGTGTACCGATCACACAAGGATAGAAATCATTTTCATTTATTAATTTTTTTAATAAACGAAAATTTCCACCCAGGTGGGATTCGAACTCACGACCTTTAGATTTAAAGGCAGGCGCTCTTACCACTGAGCCACAGAGGGGGTTATATTCCATTATAATATATGTAAACGATCAGCAGCAGCTATTACAAGATTAAAAACTATTCACTGTGCTGGATTTGCTCACCTGGCTAGATTGAACATTATAGAATCAAGAAAGTGTTTATGCGATAATATTTCCCAGTGTAATGTTAATAACATCCTGTTTGGATGTATTAAAAATAAAGCACACTCATCTACATTTTATGAAAACCTGGTTAAAAGTAATGTGCAACTTCCAATAAACATAACCCACCTATTGTCACTGAATCAGAAATTAATATAAGAACTCATATGTAATCACTTATGTGTATTCGGATATATAATATAAATTTGTTACAATCAAGTTTTAATTCATAAACATAACATAAATCATTTAAAAATTTGTGGCAAAAGGACTAGTTTTCATGCCAAACACACTATCTTCATTATCATCATCATCGTCATCATCATCATTATCATCATCATCATCATCATCATCATCATCATCATCATCATCATCATCATCATCATCATCATTCTATTACCTAGCAAAACATCAAAATAAAAACAATATTGAAGATGAATTGCTAATATAGGACATTATTGAGCTGTCTAAAGTTGAAGATGTTTGAGCTAACCTTATATAATATTTTAGTGTTATGAAGAAACCTCAGAAGAATCATTAATATACATGTATTACTGTTTTATTCGTTATTAAATTTTTCCTACATAATTAAATTTATTCTTGTCACCACGCCACGAATTATTTATTGTATAATCAAAACTGATATTCATAGATATTAAAATCAGTGTAATTTCTTCCAATATTGGAGATATTAAAACATCAGTGTAATTTCTTTGACATGCTGACAAATGTGGCAGTCCTTGAGAGAGCAAAGCTGCTCGCGAGCTGCTTGATAACATCAAATGTAGAAAGATGGCATATTTTGGACACGTAGTAAGAGGAGACCGATATAATATTCTTCAACTTATTATGATGGGTAAAATCAAGGACGCAGAGGAATTGGTAGAAAGCAGGCCTCTTGGTTAAAGAATATCAGGGAGTGGACAGGAATAAGGAAAGCTGAGCAACTCTTTAGAATAGCTCGAGACAGAGACAGTTTCGCCATGTTAATCGCCAACGTCAAGGGGACTTGATAGGGCACGTTAAGAAGAAGTAATTTCTTTAACAATTACTTACATATTGGTGTGTTTCGAAATAAATTTCACATTTATCTTACAGATAAATATCCCCAACATAATTTGGAGTAAAAAGACGGGTATATTTTATTCTATAAATAAATGTCTATGTGCCAGATATCTATTTGTCAAATAGGACAATATTTAATTGGGGGTGAAAAGACTGGCATTTTCGTGCAAAAAGTTTATTATTTTAAAAATTTAATTTTTAACTCGTTTTCAATGTTTGTTGATCCTATAATATTAGCTACAAATTTGGTGATCATTAAAAAATATAATTCAAAACTTGAGCTTTCCTAACAAATCAATTGCGAAACAGGAATTACGCTGGTTTTTGTACGTAGATCCATTTCATAAAACTTTACGCAAAAGCTCAGCAATTCTCCAAAAGTGACTTTTTGAGATTTTTTGAGTCAACTGTAACGACGACGTCAAGTTTTATAACCAATAATACAATTCAATAATATAATTACTAATAAAATCTTTGTATGAAACCAAGCTTACACAAAGTATGGCAACAGAGCATACATCGAGTACATCGACGATTGTTTCACGGTTATTATATTTTACAAATTTCAACTGATCTCATTATAGAGCGATCGCATGTTATGAGATGTCCCGGCATAAGTTTTGCGCTGTTCGCATAAACTGAAGATGAAACACGTAGGGAAGTTAGAGAAAATTTTGTATATTATAATTCTGTGGAAAACCATTATTCGAGCGACTTCAGAAACAATATGCATTAGTGAACTCAATTTAAACCGTCGCATTCAAGTTGATAGAGCATAAATTGTAATTTATAATAGTTTTATTAGTTATAAACTTCTTCCCAGGGAGATTTTCCGTTATAAAGCCACTTACATAGATTAAATCAAGTCGGCTTCCCCAAATGGATCATGAATTTAACTCTGTACAATGCTGATAGTATCTATTTTAATCACGAAAATATTTAGGTTAATTTGTGGTAAATATAACTATTATGAGAAGACTAAAAAAATATTAATTAATGAGATAAATGTTCAGCATTTTGTGGAGAAAATTATTCTAAAATTGGAATGTATTTGACGATATTCCATGTAATTTAACCAACTTGAGAGAATAAAATTTGAAACCATGTCCGTTAAGCGCTTTGAAATATTAGTGAGTGCTACTAGGTTTGATGACGCCAAACTCGAGAGAAGAGAAGAAAACGGACCGTGCTGCCCCGATCTCCGAAATATTTAATAATTTTATACAAGGTTCCAAAGAAATATACTGTCCTAGTGATAACGTAACAGTGGTTTAAATCATTGTTGCTTTTAGAGGTAAATCTAAATTTCGGAGGTACATATCAAAGAAATCAGCCAAATATCACATACAGGTTCAATGCTTGGCTGACTCCTATAGTTCTTACCTCTATAATTCTTACATTTGCACAGGAAATGACAGTGATGGAACTGAACTTTCCGAGTATAACTTTTAATCAGCTAGTCTATATAAACCGCTTTAAGACAGGGGAGTAAGACAGGGGTGCATGTGCAGGGAGCCTATTTTTGAAAAGGCTCTAGAAGATATTGATAAAGGCACTTTAATAAAGTCAAGATCAATAACCTGCGGTATGCAGATGATACAATAGTGTTTTCCAATACCATAGAATAGCTGCAAAACTTAATGAACAGAATAACGGAAACAAGTAGAAAATATGGACTAAATATAAACACCAGCAAAACCAAGCTAATGAACATCAGCAAAAAAACATAACTGGAGCTAATATGTATGTGAACCAAATGAGAATTGAACGTGTTTCATAATACAACTACTTGGAAACTATATTCAATGAGTCGAGGGACGATACCGAAGAATCGGAAGGCATCGGAATGGCAAAAAGTGCATGGAAAGACAAAGTCACCATTAAAGAAGTACTGAGGAGGATGAACACAACTGCGGATTTGGTCAATATTGTCAAGCACCGTAGCTGCAGAACTTGGGACATATAATTAGAAATCAAGGCAGATACGAGCTACTTCAATACATTTTGCAAGGTAATATTGAGGGAAAAACGGCACCAGGACGAAGTAGAATATGCTGGCTTGTTAACCTAAGAGCATGGTATATAAAAACCTCAACACAGCTATTTCGTATTCTTCTTCTTCTTCACGTGCCATCTCCGCTACGAAGGTTGGCTATCATCATGGCAATTTTTACCCTGGAGGCTGCCGCTCGGAACAATTGTATGGAAGTGCAAGCAAACCACTCCCTGAGGTTTCTCAAGCATGACATTCTTCTTTTACCTATGCTGCGCCTACCTTCAATCTTTCCTTGCATAATTAGTTGTAACAGTTGATATTTATTCCCACGTGTAATATGTCCCAGGCATTGTAGTTTCCTCATTTTAACACTCAATATGACCTCCTTTTGTTTGTTCATCCTATCTAATACAACTTGGTTAGTTATCTTATCCTTCCAGGAGATTGTTAACATTCTTCGCTACGCCCACATCTCAAATGCCTCCAGCTTACCCATACATTGCTTATTTAGTGTCCACGCCTCCACCCCATATAACAGGACCGAGAAAACATAACATTTAAGCATTCGTATTTTCAGATTTAGGCTTAGGTTTCGGCTACACAACATTTATTTCATATTGTTAAAGGCACTGCGGGCTTTCTCTATTTTTATTCTTATTTCTCTGGTGTATTCGTTTGACTCGTTAATATTTGTTCCGAGGTAATTGTAATTTTGTACTCGTTCAATGAGATTCTGTCCTACATGTAAGTTGATATTATTGATACGTTTCTTTGTAATTATCATGAATTTGGTCTTCTTTGTATCCAGTGACAGACCAAATTCTTCATTGCTTTTACCACTTTGTTTAGTAATCTCTGTAGGTCGTCAATATTTTCTGCTATGAGCGCGGTGTCATCAGCATATCGGATATTGCAAATGGGGTGACCGTTGATCTTTACTCCGGCTTTTTCGTTCTTAAGAGCTTTTTTAATAACTTCTTCCGCGTAGACATTGAACAAGGTTGGAGACAACACACAGCCCTGCCGAATACCTCTTTTGATCTGTATTCTTTTGATCTGGTTGCTATTTCGTATAGCAACCAACAAAGTTATCATAGCCAGAATGATCGCCAACGTCAGGAACGGGCAGACACCCTAAGAAGAATATATACCTGCATTAGAAAAATGTTCAATAAAATCGGGAATGAAATTTTGTTTCAATTAAAGTAAATGTATCCATTTCATAAAAAAACGTAATATTAGTAGTCCAGAATTTAGAATCTTTAATACAAAAGTAGAATATGTTGATTGTATCAAATTCCTTGGAATTAAGTTTGACAAACATTTAAATTTAAATTGACATATTTATCATCTTAAAACATCTTATCAATAATTATGAACATAATGAAAGTCCTATCTACTAATTGGGGATGTGATCAAGATGTAATCTCGGAAACCTTTTTTGGATGGTGCTAGAAAGGTCACCAATAAAGACACTGTGGACGGCAGCCAGATGGTTGGTGGAGAGCGAGTCGTGGGTTCGAAACTAGCAGTTGAAACTGGGAATGGGTCCAACGGACGAAATAAGTAAAGATAGGACAGGATAAGATATACTAGAAAAGATACAGAAATAAATAAAAAGATAGATGGGTAAAATTACCAAAGAAAAGATAAGATAGAAACAGGGCGTCACTTAATTTTTTTGGGCTGAAGGGGAAGATTAAGAAACCCTAGAAACAAAAAGAGGTAAGGAAATATATTTAAGTTCTGAGACCAAATCCTAGGAAAGATATCAACAGTTTAATTATTAAATACATTTGGTGAACACACTACCAACACAAATAATAAATATATTATCCGCCCACCTACTTACCTACAAAACTTAACAGACTTGATCTTTCTCCTGGTTGAAGCAATAATAATAATTTAATATAATAAGCAAATAATAAGAGTTATTATTTTATCAGAAAATTTGTAAGGAGCCGGGAAATAAAATTTATTGATAAAACAAAACAGTATATTCAACAACATGATTAAATTTGAATTAATCAGATGATTTTAAATCTGAATATAGACACAAGTACAAAGAATGCAATGGTGGTATGCATATAAAAATGAACAGTATTATAAATATAATACTTTTACAAATACAAATACAAATCAACTACATCGTTATTTAGAGTTGCTGTCAATAAAGCCACGATAGCGAATATGGTAGCCAACATGATATCCAACGATCGATAACGGCCCTGGAACTAAAAGAAGGAGAAGACAAATACAATAGAATAAAATCATGCACAGTTTAAATTATCAGCGAAAAGAGCCTGATGCTATTTAAAAATATTCAACTAAAGTTGATTAAAGAAGTCTCTCTTTGCTGTTTATGGGCCCACCTCGAGATAACAGGTTAAAAATGTATAACAATTATAGCAAATAACAAAATTAATTAAATTTAAATTCTAAAGAATACAAAAAGGTTACAAAAATTCTGTATTATAAAAATTAAACCAACCCGCACTTGGTTTTAAGATAATCTATCTGTCTCGCACTGTTATTTAATGATTAACTGATAATTAAATGTTCGTAATTTAGAAGTTCTTAATAGCTGATTGAAAGTTCGTATGAAAATATTAAATGTTCCTTAATTGAATGCTAACTCAGTAGTTGATCTTAACTACAGAAGAAGAAATAGTCGAAGTAGATTCGCTTAGATAGTGGAAGGTAATATGATTACGATAAATAGTAAATCTCGATGACTGCTCTACTACTTCACTGAAGCTAATATACTTTACTAATTTCAAATACTGAAGTTAAAAATAAAATAATGGTACTTTATAACCATATTTAAACTAATATGGTATTAGATTAAGAAACTCAAATATTTCAGTGTATACATACTCAAAGAAAAAATTCACAGAGAACGGTAAGATAAGCGAGCGTCTTTACTCAAAGATTGCCAGACCAGAAGTGATGTTCTTTCTCTCAAAATTTACCAAGCTTTCCAAAAAAGGTGGCATGTCCCATACTTAAAAATGACAGACTAGCCTGTATGTATTTCTAAGTAGAAAAAAGGTTCTATTTATTTTTACGTACAACAGGCCGTTAAGGCCTAGGGCATTTTTTACAACATAATACTAATATTAACTAATTACAATTATTTTAAATACAACTTTAACTTAAATATGTATATATAACATCTTTAACTACCCTGAAGGACCTAGTGTATAATATTCTCCATTCGCTTCTATTTTGTGCTTTTATTTTCCAGTCCCTCACCTTCACGTGTTTAAGGTCTTGATCCGCTTTACTAATCCACCTCGTGGGTTTACCTCTTCTTTTGGGGCCGATTAATTTACTGGTTAATACTAGTTTAGGCATTATGTTTGCTGGCATTCTTTCCACATGTTCCATCTGATTTTTTGTGCCTTGACGAACTTGCTAATGGTAGGTTCTTTGTATAAAGCCATTAATTCATTGTTGGTTCTTCTCTTCCAACCATCTTCTGTCTTCCGTCCTCCGAATATGCGTCTTAATATTTTCCTTTCCATCTTTCCAGAGTATCCTCTTCCTTCTTATTTAATATCCATGTCTCACCGGCATATGTTACTGTGGGTCGAATTACTGTTTTATATATTCTGAGTTTACCTTGTCTAGAAACGTATTTTGATTACAGTAGGACTCTTAAACTACCTAATTTTTTATTCCCTTTTGCTATTCTGGCTTCGAGCTCTCATTTCTCTTTTCCATTTTCATCTAAAACTACACCCAGGTATTCAAATTTGTCACCCTTTTAAAACTATAGCTTTTACCACTTACTGACCTCACACTAAAGTCTTCTTTTTTCCCTTCTGTCCCTTCCATGATCATATATTTGGTTTTGTCTTCATTTAGTTCCAATCCGAATTTCTGTGCTTCTTCGATGATTTTCTTCACAACTCTTCTTAACTCTTTCTCAGCGCTGGTGCTCATTTTTCATGATCGTGTCTACTACCTTCATGCTGCACTTTTTGATTACAGTTTCTAACATTAAGTTGAATAATGTAGTGAATAAAGGATCTCCCTGTCTCAAGCTTTTTGCAACCGTAAATTGATCTGATATGTGACACTGCCAAGCAATTTCACACGTAGAGTTATTAAGTGACATTTTACTAGCCGGATCAGTTTCTTTGGTGTACCCATTGCTCGATACATTTTGACTCTATCGACTCTATCATATGCTTGTCTAAAGTCCACAAACAGAACATGCACGGGAACTTTACCTTCATAACAAGTCGTTTGTATCTCCTTTAATGAGAAGATTTGGTCTACAGTAGATCTGTCCTTTCTAAAGCCGGCCTGATATTCATGCAGGATTCTTTCCGTGTAGCAATTTAGTTTGTTTCTTAATATTCTTCCTTTTCCTATACTTGCTCTAGTAGCTGATATATTTTTCTTTGTAGTTGTTCTCCACCAAACGTGATCATTTCTATGTATATGTCATTTTTACCAGAACTTCTGTTATTTTTCATTTCTTGTATTGCTGTCACCACCTCTTCCTCTGTAGGCTGCCTTTCAACTATCGGATCTTCTCCAGCTGTCCAGTTGTCTACTGCTTCGTGGTCTTCCTCACCATTTAATAATTCTTCAAAATGTTTTTTCCATTCTGTCATTATTTCTACCGGATCGCTAATTAAATTTCCGTCTTTACCTTTCATATAACAACAGTGGCTTTGGTAACCTTTTTCCATCTTTTTAACTTTTGATCGAACGACCTCACCTCTTTGTTTTTAAACTTATCTTCTACCTCTTTTAATTTCAACTCATTTTGGTTTCTCTTTTTCCTTCTACACAGAGCTTTCAATATTCCTTGAAAAATTCTATATTCTTGTTTTTTACACTCTTTATTATCTGTTAATATTTGTTGTCTGATCTTCTTCTTTTCCTTTGCTATCGCCTGACACTCTTCGTCAAACCAATCTTTGTTTGTACTTCTCTTGGAGTCGCACTTAACTATGTTCTCGCTAGCTTCTCCTACGGCAGTTTTAATTTGTTCCCAGGCTAGATTTGTCTGTAAATTTTGGTCATATTGTTGTAGAATTTTATTTATTTCTTCTTCAGATTTACTTATAAAAAGGTTCCAACGACATCGAAAATAATGAGACCCTTTTAGGTAGGTTGTGAAGAAAGATAAATTATTATGGATTAGACTCTCACATAAAAAATACCAGAAAATGCTTTCGACGATTTTGTTTGCCACACTATCAAACAGAAACCGCCTGGTACCGGAAACGGATTAGCGAAGGATTAAACAAACCGGCGTCTTTAAATAAGTAGATTCTTCCGTAATTTGAGAATTCCCGTGATATTTCAGTAGGTCCCAATAAAATTTCCTAATGGTAAATATGACCACCCGTGTATATATTATTTGCAAATACGGCCATTGGCGTCTCAGCAACGGGGGTAGAGGGATTAAAAATTATTTAATATTTTAATGATAAAAAAATGTTACACAGATATTCTATTGACAGTATATAAAACCCATCTTCTTCAGCCTTCATTTATCCAATGTTAGACATAGGCCTCCTCCAATTGCTTCCACGCTTCCCTATCTTTTGCAATTCTCATCCACTGCTTTCCGGCTACAGCAGTTATATCGTCTATCCATCTCTTTATAGGTCTCCCCACGTTTCTTTTTGTTCTCGAGTCTCAGAATGTCACTTTATGAGACCATCTGTTGGTGTCTTGTCTTGCTACATGTGCTACTCATTGCCATCTCAATGTCGCTATTTTTCCCATGATGTCGGTTACTCTAGTTCTTCGACGTATTTCGGTGTTAGGAATTTTGTCTCTGAGGCTTATACTTAACATGGCCCTCTCCATGGCCCGTTGAGCTACTCTTAATTGTTCTGCCATTTTTCTTGTTATTGCCATAGTTTCCAATTCATAAGTTGCAACTGGTAGTATACAAGTGTCATAGGTTTTCCGTTTTAAGTGAATTGGGATTTTTCTGTCTTTGAAAATGAAGCTCAACTTACCAAAAGCAGCCCATGATAATTGTGTCCTTCTTTTAATTTCTAGGGTTTGATTTTCCTTTTCATTTTTAATTGCATGTCCTAGATATATATATATATATATATATATATATATATATATATATATATATATATTATATATATATATATATATATATATATATATATATATATATATATATATATATATATATATTGTTCTACCTTTTCTATATTGATGTTATCTATCGTGATGTTTTCTAGGCTGTTGCTTAATATCTTTGTTTTGTCGAGATTCATTTTTAATCCTATTTGATTAGATTTGTGATTTAAATCTTGTAGCATTGATTGCAATAGAATTGCGATAGCAATGCAATTGATGCAAGAGTTGTAAACAATCCAAAATGCTGCTGTAAGAATAGACTTAGGAGCTTTCTATAGCACGCCTACAGATCGTATACTATGTTTAGTAGGAGAAATCCCTCTGGAATTAAGAAGACAATATCTTAGCGTGGCATATACTGCAAACGTTTTAATAAATAGTGAACATTTCATCAGAAACAATGTATTTGCTTTTAAAACCACCTTTTTATGAAAGACTTAATAGATATATGACCAGTAATAATATTGTCTTCCCTAAAATATACCAAACCACCCTTTTAACCGCTTCCCTTGGATAAATGGAAATCATGGAAATAATTCCAAATTTCTTAAATTTTCAATTACATGATTTTTTCTAATAGGGATAATTTTCATCCCTAAAAATTAAAATACAAGCAATGGCATAAGCAGAAAATGGAAACTAAAAGTCTGGAATATGTGTATGTATTTTATTTTAATGAATTTTAATCATTCTCTATTATTTTGCCAGGCCGTCTTTGTGTTCCATCTGGCTTGTTTGTTTGTTTGCTTATTCGCTGTGAGCCGATGAGTAGAGGGGATTTGACAGTTTTCACCAACGCTGTTAGTGGCAGTTTTGTGCATTTAACTTGTAAACATTCAAATAATGGCGAATATGGATTTTTCAAAAAGAAAAAGATATAGCAGCTGTTGTATTGATACATGTAAAAATACTGGGTATAAGTGATTGTAAATTTTATTCATTTCCTGTTGCCAAGCATAAAATATGTAGTTCAAAGAGAAAAATGGATTATTGCTATCAATAAGATTTTTGGTGTAGCTGGTTAAAATGGGATATCATGTGATATAGACTTAAAATCAGTATAATGTTTAATATCCATTTTGATAAAATTAAAATAAATTGATATCTAAGCACTAAGGCCTAAGCACACAAAAAATAACTGAGCAAAAACAGAATGAAAATGCAAAATGAAAACAACGTTACAACGTTACAAGCATGATACATGACTAACAAGATAGGTTCTTCCCGTAGCACAAAATCGGTCGTGTTTACGCATGCCGTCATTGGAGAGTAGAATTTGAATTCTTGTTAAAGTTAAATGGGATTTGTATGCATTCTGTGATGAAATTACTAGACGAAAATAAGTTAAGAGGTTTAATAATTACAATAATCGTACACATAAGGATATCTTCAAACTATTTATTAAAGATTATTTATTGATACACACAAAAAACTGACATTTCGAACGTGCAACTCTCCAATGACGTCACGACTTATGCGTTATCTTATCTTCTTAATCATAGTATCATGGTTACGAGAGGTAAAGGTAACCTTTAACCATTAAATATTTTTACATAAACTTCTTCTTTTTCTCCATGGCCTCTTACGTAAGTAGTCATCCAGTCGCAGGAACTTATATCTTAAATATTAAAATTATAATGAATAAAATAAAAAGGCGTAATTACTTTTACTATTAATTCTGTATATTCGTTCAGTAATCAGTTTACAATAATATTTTAGTTCATAATTTTGTATTTTTAGATATATATCTATTTTTCTAGTTTTGTCATATTTCACTTACAACGATTTTACAAGAAAAGTACAAGTTTCAAACCGCGAGATAGCGCTACCGGCGAAGCTCACAGCGAATAGGTTAGCTCGATATGTACTTTAATACTTGAAATAAACGATGGGCGTCGATGTATTAAATAAACTGGACAGCAGTAATAAAATAATGTCACATCATTCAAACAATAAATAACTGTATTTCGACGAAAAACACGAACGTCTGACCGTGGAATTGTTCGTCCAGTAAAGACGAATATTAGTACACAATAATATTTTTCGAATGTGTCATGTGTTACTGTACAGGGGCATATAAAGGGAGGCATTGATCACGATAAAATATACGTGACATTCATTTTGAAAAGCAATCAACTCGAACACGAAATGATTAATGGAACCCTAACAATCTAATAATGAATACTCGTACGTCACGCTATCTATCAAAAAAAAAAATAAAAACAAGTATAATACAAATGAGTATATGTAATCACACCAGTGGTTATGTATGCACTGTAAAAGGTAGTCAAAGGTAATTACTCATTGTAAAAACGAAATGGGGAAACCACATTATATTTTTAACTATTTTAAAATAAATTTATGGACGATAAGAACATATCGGAAAAAGTTTTTTACAATCTTTTCTACATAATGATATTTTTTAATTTCCTATGTATAGTAAATCGCTAATTACATTTTTTAAAGTTAGATAAGTACATTCACAAAGAATATATCGGTTAATATGACAACAATACGTGATCGATATTACTAGGGCGAAAAAATATCGTTCTTAAGGTATGAACAGATTGCTGCGATTAATCGGTGCGTTGATCACAACATCGCAATGCAAAATTTTCGCGAGAAGAATGGCCACGGCGATTAACGAGAACCAACACATTATTGCGATGATATCTCGCAGCGACAATGGGTGGAATGCATAAAACGTAGTAGATGCTATTGCTTCAGCAAATAGTATCTAGTTTGTAGCATTTTCTTTTACATAAAAGGAGATGCTTTGTTGAAAAGACCGTACTACACAACCAAAGTACTTGCTACTGACCTGAAGGATCTACTACTAAACGTAGCGCCAGCCGTAGTGCCCTTGTGCGCATCACACCAATCGTATTAGAACTAGTTTTTCATGTGGTTTTTCATATGATTGTGTTTTGTGAATAATTATTATTAGAATAAGTGAGTAGTGAGGAAAAATGAGTGGTTCAGATTCCGAAGCGACAAAAGAGTTAGGCGAGGACAACAATGAACATGTATTGTTTGTTAATCTTGTTGAAAATTAGAAAATTTTATTTGATAAAAGAATGATTCCAAAAATAAAACATGAAAAGGAAGCTGCATTGAATAAATTAACTGCTGCCTTTAATGAAATTATCGAAAAAAACCTGGATTCAAAACAAATTATGAAGAAACTCAACAACATGAAAACAAAGTTTAAAAAAAAATGGTTGGCGTAAAAGAATTGGTAACAAAAAATCGTACAAACTGACTGTCAAAGAAAATATCTATGAGTTATGGAACATTAAAAAAAATTCAGTTCTGCACAGGGTACCAGGTGATTGTCAGGCCGGTGTAACAGAGGAGATTGGGGTTTCATCCAAAAAATAATGATAAGAACGTTCTTTTTAGCTCCAATTCTGGTTGCCAAAAACTAACAGGCAGAGCTCCCAAATATCCTAGTGCGAAGGAGGAGTTGCTGATTGAACTACAAAGGACCTGCTTGAACGAAAACAAATTGAAGCAGCCAAGCTCAAATTTCTTGTGCTCCAGCTCAACAGTTTTCGGCAGAAGCTTAGAAACGAGCTGCGAATGCATTGATAAAGTTTGCTGAAGCTGGTGAGCAATTATACAACCATATAGTTCAACATGATATGGTACAGTGACAAAATTTGTATGTAGATATGTATTTTTATAAAGTAAAAGTTATAAACTAAATATTAAATAAATATATTATGTTGAATTTTGTTTTATATTAATAAAAGAAAAATCAAAATATTCGTTACAAATTTTTATTAGACCCTGTACATATGCTTATAATATATGTACTTTGAAAATAAGGCTATTATCGAGCAAAAGTTAATTAAATCCAGCCCAAGTACTTTCGCTTAAAATAGCATCTTCAGGGGCATTTCGTCAAAATGTAAACTATCCGGCAAGCGTAGAATGTGGAAACATTAAAAATAACATAAATTGTACAAAACACTACACTAAAACGAGGACAAACAGTTTAAAATTACTTAAAGATTCTACGCTACATTCTCTGTCAGTATCTGGAGAGATATATAAGCAGATACTACGTTTTACGATTATCCCTCCAGATACTGACAGAGAATATAGCGTAGAATCTTTAAGTAATTTTAAACTGTTTGTCCTCGTTTTAGTGTAGTGTTTTGTACAATTTTATGTTATTTTTAATGTTTCCACATTCTACGCTTGCCGGATAGTTTACATTTTGACGAAATGCCCCTGAAGATGCTATTTTAAGCGAAAGTACTTGGGCTAGATTTAATTAACTTGTGCTCGATAATAGCCTTATTTTCAAAGTTCATTTATTCGAGCATTCAACCTCATTTCATTTAATAATATATGTGTTAGTTGGCATGTACGTTGTGTGTCTCGATTTTGAATTTGTGCTTGATTCCCTTCAAGTATCTCTTCATTTGCATTTTGCACCACAATTTGAACTCGATCAAAATCATGGTACAGATCCTGCAGATGTTTAGATATGTTGTAAAATACAAATGCACTTAGAATATGTTTTGGAATGTTTTCAGTTTTTAGGCGAAAAGTTCAACTGGCCAAAACAGCGCTCGATGACACAACGTTCCTTCGCATGAATTGTATTATAATTTTGTTGAATAGGTGTGGTTGGATTTTTAAAAGGTGTCAATAACCACAGTGCAATATGATATCCTTCATTACCTATCAAGGTTGCTCCTTGCACATTATTACACATAATTCTGAATAAAACTGCACAGTTCATGATAATTACCTGAATATTTTACGATAAATATCGTCATTGTATATTCTTCCTGGTTTGTACATTTTTCTACGACGAACTGCTGATTCTAATAAATGATGCCATTTTTTAACAAAAAACACCTACCCAGAATCGTTCATCCACCAACTTCACCTAAACTGAAGCAAATTTTACTAAACTAGCAAATACTTCAAAAGCGTAGTACATCCTTCTATGTATCTGGTAAATAGTAGCAAATACTACAGAGGAAAGTAAAATGATTTGTAAGTGTAGCAAGTACTACAAAAATGTAAAATTACTTGAAGCATTAGCAGATACTACGTTTTATGCATTCCACCCAATGTTAGTACTGAGTTATATTTTGTTAACGCAGCCGGCTTCGTTTTCTCTCGTTTATGAAGCCGGAGATACACAATATGCCTGTTACAAGCACAATGGCATACCCAGAGAACTACGAACGCAGTGTGTTCGTTGTTCTCTGGGCATACCAGTACCTAGCGAGCACCAGCTACTGTCTTCAAACTAGCATGCTAGCTAATCGCAAAGAATTTGATTTTTCTTGCTAGGAGCATGCTGTGAGATGCGAAGGAGTGTCACTGGCATGTGTGAACGCACGCATATGATTATGTCTCGTAGAAAAATTTTAAATCTAGTAGATAGTAGAAAATTTAGTAGATTTAAAAAAATGTTAGTAGATTTTTGGAAGATTTTTAGTAATTCATCCAAAGGTAAGATATCTCACTATTTCAATTTTTTAAATTAAAATATGGATATATTAGTATACTTCTTCTGTGTCCATCTAGTGATAAAAAGCAAAGAAATGAAGATTCTTATAAAGATTTCCTCCAAGATGATTTTGTCTTTTGTCCCCGATTTATTCCGGATATACCTCCAAAGTATTTTAAAGAAATTACAATAGACTGCAAACATATCATAGTAGATTTAGAATTAGATGGAATTAATATTTTAAGTTAAAACTTTGTACAAAATGTATAATCATAATGTTCAATGCTTTTATTTTGCTCAAAACCTAGTTTTTTTACATTTTTATAGAACTGTACATTTAGTTAATTACAACTTGTTTTTTTTTCACAAATTTCTCCTTGGAGATATTTTTTTGATATATGCAGTTGCTAATGCTTAGCAGCTGTTAGAGCTGGTTCAAATAAGAGAATATAAATATTATTTAATTCCAATATACCTCCAAAATATTTTAAAGACATTACAAAAGACAAACAATTTGGACAAAATGTATACTGTTATGTTTTGTTTGCTTAAAACTTAGTTTTTTATATTTTTATGGAACTGTATTTTTAGGATTTAGAATTAGATGAAATTAATAATATTTTAAGTTAAAAGTGAACTTTGTACAAAATGTATAATTGTTCAATGTTTTTGTTTTGCTTAAAGCTTAGTTTTTCTTACATATTTATAGAACTTTACTTTTAGTTGAATATAGGTTTGTTTTCTCTTTTGAAAAATTTCTCCATGGAGAGGATATTTTTTTATATATGCAGTTGCCAATGCTTAGCAGCTGTTAGAGCTGGTTGAAATAAGAGAATATAAATATTATTTAATTCCAATATACCTTGAACATATTTTAAAGACATTACAAAAGACTGCAAACATTTTGCACAGAATGTATACTGTTCAATGTTTTTGTTTTGCTTAAAACTTAGTTACGTTTTTATAGGACTGTACTTGTTGTTTTTTTCACCAATTTCTCCTGGAGGATATGTTTTGATATATGCAATTGCCAATGCTTAGTATAGCATTTTATCAGTTATAGAGCTGGTTTGAGAATTATAAATTAATTCTTATTATTATAACTTAACAATATAAAATTTGAACTCAAACCAGCTCCTGGACATTGTTTACTTTAAAATTTTACATATGTAAAAATATAACTAGCAAAATTTTACATAAAGTTAGATCATAAAGGATGATCCGGGGTCTAATTTGTAGATAGATGAGAGTTGACACTTAAAATTCCACATATCTAAAGACAGGAACAAATTATGTAATAAGATCCGAAAGGACCCCGTTCAGTCTCATGAAGGTTAAAAATATTACAAAAGAGTGCAATCATACCATTGTATATTTAGAATTAGATAGAGAAAATATTTTAAGTTGAAATATCCTTTAATTTACTATTTTTACTGCGAATGAGCCACAATTTTACTTTAAAATAAGTTTATTTTGATGTTTATATTTCCATCTCAAAAATCGTTCTCAAAATACAAAACCGAAACATCAACATAAACTTTTTTGAAGTAAAATGGTGACTTATTCCCAGTAAAAATAGTAAATTGTGTTAAGACGACGCTACAAATAGTTTAAGAGAAAATAGGTTGATAGGAAATAATTTTGTAAAAAATGTAAAATTTTATTACAGTTATTTTTTTTATATTTTTAGAGAACTCTACAGTATTTATAGTTAAATAACACTTTGGGTCTTTTGTTTTCACAATTTTCCCCACAGGATATATTTTTTGATACAGAATAGGTTTTTAATTTTTTTTTAATTATATTTTGGTTGGGTTAGTATACTGTGCTATGACAGACATTATGTCATAAATGTTTTGACATCACCTCAATCTTCTTTCTTGATGGCCAATATCGTCGGCTTAAGATGCAAATGGCCTAACTCCAAAAATTTAAATTATTCAGGAGATGCAAAAACTTGTCAGAATTAGAAAATATAATAAAACAAGGTAAGTTTCCAAAATATTTTATTTTGTTTAATGCTACAACATAGAAAATACTTGCTCTTGTCAAAAATAGGCTTTATTCTTGAAAAATTGGGAGTTAGGTAATATGCGTTCTCTGAGCATGGGTTGGCATCAGGAGATAGGCAATAATCTAATTAATTGTGCAACTTAAGTATAAAAAAAATTTAAAGACGGCAACACAAGACAAAAGACAAAAAGAAAGAGGCATTTTACAAATGTGGTAAGTTATCATAAAAAAAATGAAAGTCCTTAGGAATTGACGATTTAAGGTCCATTAAGTGTTGAAATTTTTCCGATTTAATTGGTATTGGAGTCGGATACATTAACGGCAACTCTTCTAAATTCCAGATTTTTTTATCTTTTTTCGTGATTCTGTAAGGCAAAGGCATCCATTCTTCTGTATGCCTGATTTTAAAGAGAATTCCGTGTTCATTATACTGAAGTGCTCTAATGTTTGTTACAGTAGGATCACCTGACGATCTACCAGGACGGATGGAACTAATGTATTGAACTTCTTGAAAGTTTTTGAAATATGTATGATCCAAGTACTCCACCACGTAGGGTTTCGGATTTATACGAGCAGTTTGACAAATATTGACATAGTCTGCTGGGACATTTATGACTCGGTTTTTTAGTTTTCGCTCGATTGTGGAGTGCATTGAATCGCACTCCATTTGCGTATGCCCTTTTTCTAAAAATTTTTGCTCAATTGTAATCCCATGCTTTTGTGCAAAGTTGAAAAGTGCATTGGCAAGAATTGCATTTCTGTTTTGTCCAGTGCAACCATCACTGTACAAAATGACTTTACTAGTAGAGTTTTTTTGGGGTATAATATTAGTCTCTAAAAACTTGTAAATGATGGTAGCAAATGTGTTGGCAGTTAGTCCAGCATGACCCTCATGCCAGAGGAAACAATATCCATCCAAGGATTTAATGTCCATATTGAAAATTATGGACTATTAATTTTGTTTTATAATATAGAGCGCTGACATTAGATTTTGGACTCAGTAGAACTGATTGCAAATACATTGAAAAAACTTTTACATCTTCTTTTGTTTTGTCAACCTCTTTTTCCTTTCGTGCCTCCTCCTTTTTCTTCTGATGTTCTTGATAGGTAGCTTCGTCAATATTACTAGTCTTGTAACCCACACACGTATCACATTCGTCCTTTGTAGGTGAAAAAAGTGCTAAATTAAAATCGTCGAAACTGTTATTAAATGCTGCAATAGATAGCGGTTGTGAATCGTTTTTTGTACACCAGTCATTCTTATAAAACCGGTATAATTCCATTTTTGTTTGCCAAGATCTTTCAAGGTATAATTTCTTTGTGCTCTTTCGACAATAATGTGACTCTAGTTTTGGAAGAACTGTAAAGAAATTGCACAAATTTTCTTTTTGTTTGTCGATTTTCGCTTTTCTAGGAATAACTATTTGGGAGGAATTATTATCACGCGTATCATTAAGGTCATCATCCACCAAATCATTTGCAGTGTGTTGTGATTTATTTTTTTCAATCAACCAATGTGCAACAGTTCTTGGTGCAACTGAAAGAGTATTGCAAAACATTGTTTTGCACACTCTTATCTTGGATGTTGTTTGAAGAAAATATATATAGGAAAATTCCCTTCTTGACTCGTTCTCTTTTTTTCGATCCCTAGCTCTTGAAGTACTTTTCTTTTCAACCAGCGTCCTTAGAAACAATTGTTTTTCGTTCCACAAAAAATTCCAAAATCTTGTAAAAATTTCTGTTCTTTGATCTTCTGTTATCTCATTGCACTTCATTACTGATTTCCCATTATTCATTACTGATTTACCACTGCATTTGCATCTCGGTCCTATAGCTTTTGCTTTTTTTTTAATATCATAATTCCATTTTTCTTCTTGCTTTTGTTTTCCAAAATATTCCTTTCCTTCTTGTCTCAAAATCTTATTTTTATTTTTCTTCCATTCCTTTTGATCTACATGACGTCTCTTTCTGCGTGTCCGTGAAGGGGTTTGCATTGGAGTGTTATTTTGTAGCTCTTCTAGTACTTCATTTTCATTTTCACTTGAACTTGTTTCATTTTCACTGGGTTCATAAGATTTATCTGAACGACTAGAAGAAGCTTCAATAACTTCTTCTTCCAAAATGGAGGTTGGCACTTCTTCACCATGAATTGATTCTGGAACGAAATTCTGACGATCTTCTGGTTCAATGTTGATTTCATCTTCAGGAAAATTTGAGGAGATAAAATTCAGGTTAGCAACTTTTTCTTCAGCTAGGGTGAGTAAATCATCATCAGTAATTAAATTGTCGTCAGCTAATAAGTGGTGATTAGATGCTGAGGAGCTTGCTAGATTAGTACTATCAGTTAAGAGTGTAGATAAATCCTTATCTTGATCAAAAGTATCACAAAATGTTAACAAATCTCTTGTTACATCGCTTTCGGCATCGCTTTGTCTGTTGGGCTTTTCCTGGATGTTTTGCTTAGCCAATAAAAGCATTTTCATCGCACGGGATTGCGGATTCATTCTGAAATATACAGCGTTAATTAGAAAGTATACTTTTATGTACCTAGCTAAGCAAAAATTCAGAATGTTATTATAGGGAAAAAAATATTAAAGGTAGGTACCTATGTGGTTTATCATCGAAACTATAATGGCCTATCTCCTATCCAAACTAAGTAAATATAAAATGAAAATTGCCTAACTCCAACACGATATTTTAACATCAGATTTACCCAAGAACGCACAAAAATTAAATACTAAATTTATATTCTCTAGATAATTTGAACGTCAAAGGTAATTAAAGCATTAAAAAATTATTGATACTTACCTCAGATATTGTTTTATGCACATAAAATTAAGAACAACAACGTTTCACCTGTTATTACCATTACACACTGGGAGTTAGGCCAACTGCGTATTGTTGAAAATCAAGCCGGAGATAGGCGAGTTTCGACTGGTATTTTGTCGCGGCATTTTTGACATTTCGGTTGTTAGGCGTATTTAAGTCGACGCGGTTAATTTTTATGAACCCAACCAACCTAAAATGTTAATTTGAGCTAAAAGTGGAGTTAGGCCATTTGCATCTTAAGCCGACGATATGTCATTTTACCCCAAAATAATTTAGTAGAATTTTTAGTAGATTTTAAAATCAATCTAGTAGAATTTTAGTAGATTTTACATGTCAATCTAGTAGAAACCAAGATTCGAATGTTGGCAACCGTGGCTACCGCTATGGACATGCTAGTAGATAACAGAGAATTGTCAGATACGTTGTGTTGCTGATAAAAATTATTCGTTTGATTTTTAAACTAGATAATTTAAAAAATGTTTCGTTGAGATGATAAAGAACCATCAAATTTATTGTTCTATATGGAAAATTGAAGTGTCTTATGAGTTCTAAAATATCTCTATATAAAAATAAAATGTCCGTGACAATGTTTACACAAAAATTCAAGAGGACATGGGTCAAGGTATTACTATAAATGAGATAAAGGCCAAAATAAAAAATTGCCTCAAGATTTTCTCGCCTACCAATCCAATTTTTCACCCAAATATTTCTCTTTTTTCCGCTTTAGATTCATTGTTAAATTCCTAACAATATATGTGGTCCTCAGCAATATTTGCTTGTTAAATTTATTCCGAATACCTTCCATGGATCCTCTTTTTTTTTGTTGGAAACTCAAAAACATTTAATTACAAAACAAGTACTTTAGTTTCAGATGAAAACCATTCGATTGTAGTTAGCGAGCTAATGGCATGCCAATCTGAGCAAAAGAAATTGAAAGAACTGGTTAATAATATAAGCGATATATCTTCATGCGACGACATAGATGCAGAATCTAATATATCTTCAGAAGACCCATTCCAGGACAGTGATCATGCTTCTGATGAGTCGTATTGTCAGGATAATCATTAGATGATTTTCCTGACAATGAAGAACACACTCGCTCATCAGATGCGAGTGTGTGGTCTTGTACTTGTTTAAATATTCTACGGGGAGAATCAAAACTAACAAAAAAACTGTTAATATTATACAGTGCGTTAAGTTTTTGATTAGGTATTGCACACTATACGGAGCGCTAAAATCGGCAACGTTGCAAATGTTCGTTCTCCGACCCGAGACTATCTCAGTGTCTACACCGACAGAAAATCATTTATTTTAGTTTAGTAACTCACAACAACGTTTGGGATGTACTTCTCTGTCGTCCGATCTCATGTTTCATTACGTATAGCCGATTTTAATAGTAGGAAATTCGATAAAAATGCACTGACCTAATCGGTGCATTGTTATCGATTTTTATTAATGTGAAAATTTTTTTGTGGTTGAATTAAAAATAAAAGCGTATTTCTTTAAAAAGATAAAATAAAAAATATACTCTTATTGAAAATTAAAATATTATTCCTAATAAAATAAAAAATAATTCTTTATGACCTACAGAAATGGTTCAAATAGTTGACCTTCTACGGCTGAACAGTACCCCAATCTGTCATAAAAACTTCTGCGAACAGATGAAAGAGTTTCTGCTGTAACAGAATTGGAGACTTCTCTTATTCGATTTTTTAATTCATCCAAATTTTGGGCTCTAGCCTCAGGATGAGCGTAGATAATGCTTTTTAAATGTCCCCAAAAAAAGAAGTGCATGGGTGTAAGATCTGGAGATCGCGCAGGCCACTTAATATCGCCTGTTCCACTGATAACTCGATTCGGGAAAGTATTGTTTAAATACTCCCTAATAATTCGAGCGTTGTGAACTGAACAGCCGTCTTGATGAAACCAAACATTCTCCAGATTTACATCAGGAAGATTGAGAATAGCGGGAAGAACATGATTCTGTAACAAATCGAGGTATACTCTACTATTCAAGTTGCCCTCAATAAAAAATGGACCTATTATGTGGTCTCCTAAAATGCCAGTCCAGACGTTAACTTTTTGAGGACGTTGAGTTCGGTAAACAACACTTCTGTGCTGGTTTTCCCGCGCCCAATACCTCGTAATGGAAGGATTGTGTCTCCCTACTAACGAAACAGAAGATTCATCAGTGAATAAAATGTTTTTAATAAAATTTGGTTCACTATTAGCCTTCGTTATTAGAGTTTCACAAAACTCCATTCTTCGAAAGTAATCGTCTGGATAAAGCTGCTGCGTTTTCGAATATTTAAAATTCTTGTAACCGTGCTTTTTCCATACTTTCGTTACAGTAACATTGCTAACATCTAACTCTCTAGCAACGCTTCTACTTGAACGTGTTGAATCTACCTCGATTGTTGCACAAATTTGTGTATCCCGGTATTCTCTTTCCTCAACTTTTTCTGGTAACACTTCTTGAGCGTGACATTTTCTGCAATTTTTGAGGCAATAACAACTCTCAAAATTTTTAACAATATTATAAATTGACTGTACACAATGACACATTAGTCTTGCCTACACATAAAACAATGAAAATAAATCTACACACTGTTGCGCAGAATTGCCACTATAAAACCATTTTATTATTTGAGCTTTTTCCGCGGCCATATAAACAGACATGTTTACAAAAATAAATTAAAACTCTACGCTGTTATACCTTTAAACAACCACGGTATAATGACAATATGACAAATTTGCCGACGGGCGACGAGCAACGACGAGTCAACGAAGCAGATATGTAGTGCAAGTCGACGTCGCGCAGTGTTGCCATTTATAGAGTGTATACCTAATCCAAAACTTAACGCACTGTATAAATGTTTATATTTCGTTGCGAAACTGCAACAGTCCGTTAAATGTGGTTTGATTTTTGTTTTGTTTGGATACGTTTTTGTCATTAGCAGTTTGTTATTAAAATTTTATAATTAAAGTAAAAGTTAAAGAGGACCATTAAAAGTTAATTTCTAGAGGCTTTTCAAATTTGACGTAAATATTACAGAATACATCCCATTTAAATCTAAAGATGCTTAAAAAATAAATTATATTCCATAAAAATTATAAAATCTACTTCTTTGATACTTATTCATTAATACCTTATATTTAAAACATTTTCCTTATGCTGACTTTATTTTCAAAGAATTCTTTTCACTTCTGGTTAGAAGTAAAAAAGCCTTCGTAATTACCGAGAGCTTTTCTCGTAGAATAAATGTCTTTTGAGAGCATACATAAATCTAGTGTTAGTTTAACATAAAGTCGATTTGCATATCTCTGAATCTTGTTATTGTAATATCTGCCATTGTTAGCTTACTAACTCTTTTATAAGGTACGATCCATGGTTTATTATCTTTATGTTTAGGTATTTGAATAATCTGTTGAAATTTTGTAAAAGCACAAAGCAATGTATGATTGATTAATACGTACACACAATGAGACGTTCATAAACAAATACAATAATTTGTCAAAACTATACATTTTTAAGGGAAATAAGATTGCTTGATTTTTTCGTGATTTTCTGTTCGCAAATATTTGCTTGCTTCATATTCATCAAGAATTTAGTTTTTTTTTTTAGTTTCTATGACTTCTTGGATAACACTAGTTTACAACCAATTTGCGACTCGAATACAAAATGGTGTTTTTTGTTAATTTTGGCTCTCTTAACATAAGTATGATGCTAAAAACTTCCTGACACGAAGATTTTTGAGTTTGATTTTTTCAAAAAAAGTATTTTAATAGAAAAAATTTTAAAATCATTTGTAATATATCGGAGCGAAATGTTATTAAATTAACGTTTTTCTTAAAAATTGTGCATAATTTGGCAACACTGGGATTTCTAAAGTCTACGAATAACACACTATTTACTACCCGTTAAACCTATATATTAAACTTCTTTGTTCTCGACCTTTCGATTTTCTATAAAATGCTACTTTCTTAGCATCGTTAGCCGTTCCATACTAAAAGTATGGAACCGCTGTAAAAGCAGCACGCCGGTAATCACAACCTCAGTGTTGGTTTACCACAGATAGTGGTATTACATCGAAAATCAAAAGTGTATGGAATAAAGTTAGTTGACGCTAGTAAAAAACATCTTCAAATTAAGTGTGTGGGATAGTAGGCTTATACAAACCTAGAAGAGTTGGGTGTTTGGCAGATAACCAAGGCAAACAACTATTAACCGTGGAAGAAAAACTAGACACTTGAAAGAATTATGTGGAAGTAACTTTTGTAGATGAAAGGCAGACTACCATTGAAGACACTGAATGCCAAACAGGACCCTCGATTACCATTGAAGAAGTCACGTTAGCTATTAAAAGAACCAAAGATGGTAAAGCGGTAGGGCCTGACGAGTTTTGTACAGAATTCCTTAAACTTATGGATGAACAGGGAATAAAATGAATAACAACTGTATTCAACAACATATACGTAACTGGAAAAATAAGCCAAAGCTGGTTAAAGTCGACGTTCGTGACCATACCAAAAAAAGTAAATGCCAAGACATGCGAAGACTACAGAACAATTAGCCTAATGAGCCACTTACTTAAAACGTTCTTGAAAGTGATACACGGCAGAATATATAAAAAATGCGAAGAACAAGTATCATGGACGCAGTTTGGATTCCGTGATTCCTTAGGCACCCGAGAGGCTCTATTCGCTGTCCAAGTGCTTATGCAAAGATGCAGGGATGTTAACTGCAATGTGTATATTTGTTTTATTGACTACAAAAAGGCATTGGATAGAGTAAAACATGATAAACTTATAAACATTTTGAAAGAAGTGGGGTTAGATGATAGGGACTTGAGAATCATCTATAATTTGTATTACAACCAAACAGCCAATATTAAAGTGGATGATCAATTGACAGAGGCAGTCTCCATAGATAGAGGAGTGAGGCAAGGATGCATTCTGTCCCCGGTGTTATTTAATATATACTCTGAATATATCTTCGAGCAAGCGCTGGGAGAACTACAAGAAGGCGTATTAGTCAACGGAATGCGTCTAAACAACATTAGATATGCCGACGACGCAGTAGTTTTTGCAGATAGTCACATATAAGTAGAGAACACGGACTTGATCTTAATACGAAGAAAACAAAGTACATGGTAGTCAGTAAGCGCGAAATATTAAATACACAGCTTTTGGTTAACCAACATCCAATTGACAGAGTGGACAGCTACACATACCTTGGTACCAACATTAACAGCCAATGGAATCACTCCAGTGAAATCAAACAACGCATAGGAAAAGCGAGATCAGCGTTCATAATGATAAAGTCTCTTTTCAGAAGTCATGATTTACCACTTGCTACCAAAATCTCTCTCATTAGATGCTATGTATTTTCTACCTTATTATACAGAGTAGAGGCCTGGACACTTTCCGAAGCTTCCTTAAGAAAACTCGAGGCATTCGAGATGTGGTGTTACAGACGTATCTTAAGAATTTCATGGGTGGATCGTGTGACTAATGTTGAGGTACTACGTAGAATAGGCAAGGAATGCGAGATTATTAACACCATCAAAGAGCGCAAACTAGAATATCTTGGCCATGTTATGAGGAATGAACAGAGATACGGCTTGTTGCAACTCATTCTTCAGGGCAAGGTATTTGGAAAGAGAGGACCAGGGAGAAGAAGAATATCTTGGCTTCAAAACCTGAGAAAGTGGTTTAATACATCGACAACCGGACTATTCAGAATAGCAGCAAGCAAAGTTAGGATAGCCATGTTGATCGCCAACATCCGGAACGGATAGGCACCGTAAGAAGAAGAAGGGATAGTACAAAAATGTCCAAAGTCCAGAAACGTGGTTGTGTTAACCGCGTGGACAGTTTTTGCTACGTGTGTGGTCAGTTTACTCCTAAATCGCAGAAAAGGATAATTAATAAGGTGATAAAAGTAGCTTACTATAAGTATTTTGGATGTTTTATTGACTATCAAGATCAAGTAATTTGTTAAATGGTCAACGCTGTTCTATGCCGTTTGAAGTTCCGATGATTTGGCGCAAACCAACAAATCATTTTAACGACTGTTACTTCTGCATAGCAAAAGTGTCTGAGTTTTTAAGGAAGAATAAGCATAAAATTGAATATCCAGATATTCCCTTCCGTCCATAAGTTTGTAAGTATCGAATTTTTAATTAATTATAAAAATTTTATAAAAAAAATTATTCATCACATTTGTAGCTCCCTGATGAATGACATAACCAATGTCCGAAATCTTGGAGTAAAAATTTAAGAGAGTACACGTTTCATTTTTATTGCTGCATACCCAATATTTAAAGTATACTTTATATATATATATATATATATATATATATATATATATATATATATTGTTATATATATATATATATATATTGTTATGATATGTAAAATCGAGAAAAATATTGGTTTGATTAAAATATTTCAAAGTTCAAAAACATTAAAATAATTCAGATAAGTAGGATAATAACCAACAAACATTTCGAAGAAGGAAAGTTTTTAAATTTTTGGATTACCTGTATTAAACAAAATGTAAGCTATGCATAAATTATTTCCTTTGTTATACTATACTTGAGTGACCCGCATAATTTTAAGTGAAATCCAAAGACAATTGAACCGGGTTTTCCAAATACATTAATGCAGTGATTAAGGTCAATAGAATAGATTTTAGAAAGAGGTTTTTGTTAGTTTTTAAGAATTGTAGAAAAATATTATTTGTAAATAAGTTTTAGGAAATTTTATAATTATAGGTAAAAATTTGTTTGTTATCGAAATGAAAAAATGGGGGAATTGTGACGAGCTTTGATTGGCGGAGATCGAAAAAGGTGGGATAGGTATGTAGGAATGAAAGTTTAGCTAGATTTTTGAGGAGAAAAGATAGTCAGTTGGTTTCCAAGGGTGCAAGGCGAACGGCCGTTGTTCTCGGGTAGTTTCCCAGGGGTAGGAAGCAGTAGCAGTGAAAGTTTGTGAGTTTTCGTGTAGTTAGTGTATCTGACAGAAGCTGATCCAGTAAAATATTGTAAGTCATATTTTTCTACTTATATTCCAAGAGTCACTGTTCAGGCCAACGAGAGATTCAGTTTATCGTAAAGAAAAGATATTCCAAGAGTCATTTTTAACTCAGGCCAACGAGAGATTCAGTTTATTGAGAGAAGAAGAAGCTAGCATAATTTGAACGATTCGTGCATTTGAAGGAGATCATTAAGGACGATAAACTTGCAATAATTTGTTGTGATATTGCTGATCACCTAGGGAGCGGCTGAATGTAGATAATATAGTCTACAAGGAACAAGGATTTGGACCACTCATCATCAGAGAGAGATATTTTTGTTTTCTGCAGTTTTTTCTTTTATTGACAACACAATTTTTACACTTAATTTAGAAAGGATATAAATATTTTGATTAGGAGAGTTAGAATAGTTTGGGATTTTGAGATTTCAATTAATATTGTTTGTACCATTAATTTTGATTGTTCACGTACGTAGAACAAAATTTTGAGAATCATTATATGAGATTTTGTTTATTGAAAACATTTGAGTGTGAATTATTTCATTATTTTTATTTCAATATATAGTGTTATATCATATGTGTTTTTTATTATTCCGGTATTCTTTGGACCTTACCTTTCACATGTAATAGCATAGATATTGAAGCACGAATTTAACCCTGAGATAAGAGAATTAAAAAGTGTGATAGAGTCATAATCATATCATTTAAATAATTTTAATTAATCAATTAAGTAATTAGCTAATTAATTGCTTGGCCCACCAAGACTTTAAATATCACAATAACATATATATATATATATATATATATATATATATATATATATATATATATATATATATATATATATATAATGGTACAAGAGTTTTTATTACTTCCAATTATTGCTTTGTACAAAAAACCTAGGAATAATTATTATTATAAATAATTAATTATTAACAACTTCTTTAAACATTAAAATATATAAAGAATGTTTGTGGTTTATTTAATAAAACATACAATAAATCTTAAAAAGATACCATTTATGATACATCTGTAAACGTCCGTGAGCAAGAATATCTTCCAAAAAAGCGGAAAATATCCCAGCCACTCAGTCTTTGCCACAGCGAGTGTCTTCGAGCTAGCGAGCTCCATATGGAAAACTCTGGTAATCCCTCAAATAATAGCGCTAAGTAAGGAAACAGCGGCACCCATGATGAATGGCCCTTGGTCCCCCTTTACCCTGTCCCACTTTGTCACTCCGTTTTTCGTTCTTGATCGATGATTGGAGGGAACGCAGCTGCTCCCTTAACACCTCTATTAAATGTAATTTTTATCGTGAATTCATCAAACGTCGGGCGGCATTTTTCATCCAACGTTAATGGATTATAACGTATTGGGTGGCACTTTTCGAAAGGAAAGCATTTTTTACTCTTTTATTCCGGGGATAATACTTCGACACGCCTGATGTGATAGAGCTGACGACAGAAGAGACAGGAGGCAGGGATTAATGCCGCGATTGATGTACTCGTGTATGCCTGTCGGTTTTATGTTTTGCTATAATATGCTCTGAGGCACGATAAGATATGGAGTGTTTATCGTTATTACAAGCGGTAATGCAAATACAGATGCAGATTATATTTATTAAGCTCTTTAGACCTTTCAGGTTTACTGTTTGAAATTTTATAATCATAAATCACAATAGTATAAATTTGAAATATGTGTGCAAAATATTTACTTTTTCCTTGATATAGTCAATTTTGCTTGTTTTGATTGTATATTGACGGGTTATTGCCTCCATAAAAGATTATCAATCGATTTCTTGCGCGGTTGGCCAATACTTCTTCTACAAACCACTTAATGATTTGTCCTTTTCTATTCTAGGACACCACTATGGCGCAACCAGTGGCGATACCATAGTTACCGCTATAACCAAACCGAGCAACCAATTAGGCATCCAAGAGACACTTGATTTAGTTGCAATATGGACGTTGAAGAGATAATACTGCACTTATATAAACGACGAAGAATGCTGGAGAAAAAAAGATAAAACATGAAGTTTTGGGTAGATTATTTTATTGCCAATTGTTTATAAGTGGAGTATTTTTAACCTTGTATGATGATTTGCGAAAGTATCGAACCACATTTTTTACAACTCTTTTTATCACACATCTGATAACAAGAGAAGTAATGTGTCATTGGACATATTTCGCATATCAAAAATATAGCAAAAAGTGACAGAAAAGGTTAAGATAGGAAGAAAACGAGTTAAAAATGAGAAGGAAAGGATTGACAAAAAAAGCCATAAAAGAACTTAATAGCGATCTGGAACATAAGAACCGAAAAGAAAGGTTTTAATTACAAAGAAGATAAAGGTTTCTTGTTAGAAGAGTTGCAGATATAAATGTAATAGCATATTAAATTTTAAAACAAGACAATTAATTTTTGTCGAATTTTGATAACTTGGAGATCATACCAGGCGGTGGGATTTTCTTGCGAGGTGCGTGACACAAGAAGGTGAAACGCAAATCACTGTTAACAATTTAGGAAAAACTTTTCGCACAAATATAAATTTAATATTGGTAATGTCGAGAAACAAAATTGCAAGACAATGTTCTTGAATACGCTTGCGATTTCTGAAACTTTTGTTAGCACTGCATTATACAAAGAAGATTGTTGTGAATGAAGTTGTTTAGTTTAAAAGAGTTTACACTTTTATTTCGTGTTTTCCGAGGAAGACCGTAATATTTCGAGTTGTTACTCTGATCATCGGAAATCTTTCAGTTTTATCACTTGACTTCCGCCGAAAACTGTGGTATTTTTAGATAATACAATTTTGTTCGGTAAGTTCTGAAAAATCTACTTATTTTATGTATTATAATAATGTAGTAATAGTATAGTTCTATTGCGAAAGCACAAATTGTGCTTCTTCAATCAGGATATTTTAGTAGCCACAATTTATAGGAATTAATACCTGCGACATTAATGGGGAATTCCCCATTTAAACATGTAAAGTCCTTACGTAAAACGATAGTACACTCACAGTCGGTACTAATTTAAGATTTATAAAGTAACGGCCAAAAATTGTGATTTGGGGCAAAAACAGATCCCGGTCAGCTCGATGAATGCTTACAGTAATTTTGGAATTTTATAAATATGCAAGCAAGCAGCTTTTTTCTATAATACATCAGATAAGTTCTTTTCTTTGTTAGTCAACAGTGTTTTTTGTTTTTACAGACTAAATGAGTTCAAGAACAAGTCGTATAATGCAGGCTGCCCTATGCAGCGATCGAAATAAGCAAATCAATGAAGTAGAAAATGGTTGCTTAGCAGAAATTAATTTTCAGGCAGAAATTTTTATGCCCAGAATTAAGAGGCAATTTCTACAAACAAATATTTGGAACACCAATGGGTTCTCCCCTTTCCCCTGTCATTGCTGACATTTTCATGGAAGCCTTTGAGTCTTTAGCCCTAGAATCTTACCCCTAAAACCAAAAGTCTGGTTCCGCTACGTTGATGATACATTTATCATCTGGCCCCATGGTCAACATACCCTTTCTTCCTTCCTAGATCATCTTAACTCACAACATCCGAGTATAAAATTCACAATGGAAGTAGAAAATAATCGGTCCCTTCCCTTTCTCGATGTGTTAGTCACCTCCAAGCCCAATGGCCGATTGGGTCACTCTGTTTATAGAAAAAAGACTCACACGAATCGTTACCTACATGCTTCATCACACCACCATCCTGCCCAAAAGAATTCTGTGATCAACTCTCTCATCCATCGGGCTATTTCGATTTCTGAACCTGACAACCTTAGAGAAGAACTTGGCCATCTGCAAAAAACCCTTGTCGCCAACGGTTACTCCAAGTCCACAATTCAAAATATTACACACCGACATCTACATCTACATCCCCCTTTACACCCTAGGACGACAAATTCAGAATCTTCGGGTAATACTCCTGTGGCTTTTCTTCCGTATATACGAAGTGTCACTGATAGGATTGGCAAAATTCTTCGCAAAGAAGGTATCAGGACTACTTTTCGACCACCCAAGAAAATCTCACAATATCTACCCTCTCCTAAGGACCCATTACCGCCCCTATCTACCTGTGGTGTCTATTCTATTCCTTGTTCATGTGGACATGTGTATATTGGCGAAACTGGTCGTTCCGTCAAAACTCGGATTCAAGAGCATCAAAGATGCATTCGATCAGGTCTTTTCTCCCATTCTGCAGTTGCAGAACACTGCCAAGAAACCGGTCATTCCATATTGTTCGAAAAAACCCATATTATTTCTAAGAGCCCCTTCTTTTATTCCAGGAAAATCCGCGAATCTCTAGAGATCCGAAAAAATCCACATAATATCAATCGAGAGGAAGGATACTACTTGTCTCCCATCTGGAATCTCAGTCTAGAGCCGCCGTTCGGTCCCGCTACCACGATGCAGCCACATGATTGGCCAGCGCGCGCTTCTTGACGTTCGCGCCACGGAGTGTGCCGATACGTCCCGACACGACAGGTCACCGCGACTATAAATAGAGCGGTAGCGGAGTAATCGTCGGCCCTTCGCCTTTGATTGCCCTGGCACGGCTCCACCAGTAGATCATCGAAAGAAAAAACAAACCAGAAGCCAACCACCAAAGAAACAAAAACCACATCCTGAAAAGGTAACAGCCTAAAACAGGATGCCAAAACCACTAACAAAAAAGAAACAACACAAAAAAGAAAGAAAACCAACGCGACAATGGAAGTAGTAATCGTCGGATTCACTCCCCGCCTCTCGACGCGTTAGTGTTCTGAGCTGTTGGACGTGAATCCCTGTCCTGGCATTTGGTTTTCACCTCTGGCTGCGTTAAGTAGTTGAGTTACTGTGACCAAATGCCCATCTTGGTAGTTAGTATTCGCCTCTGGTTGCGTTGAGTAACTGAGTTACCGTTGCTAACTACCCATCTTCCTGTCTTCTGATTTCTTTTTCTTTGTTCTCCTGAAGAAGCTACATACAATTGTAGCGAAACGTCGAGATGAACCCACTTTTGGGTCACTCACAAATGACACGGTCCAAACCCGGAAGACGAATAAACTATAAAGGGATTATATTAACCAATGTAAAGAAGGCCAATAAGCCTTTTGAAAACTATCATATGTATTCTGACATTTTTAACACAGAATTAAATATATCCTTCTTTGTCCCGAAAAAGGATCAATCCAACCTTTGCTTCTTATTTAATAACGCCAGCGAACCTGAAAAAATGAATCTCGAGCATAAATATCAAAAACATCTAGAAGAAAAATATTGTCGAGAGCTGAAAAGGAAAGCGACAAAAAGAAGTGTAGCGAGAACTTTTTAGTCGCATGTTTTAATACGCAAGCGGTGTTCCAGCTGCCAAAAGGTGACATATCAATCTGCTATTATAGTAGAAAACTAACTACAATGAACTTAACTATCACTGAATTGGTAGCGGATAATACATGGTGCTTTGTATGGCATGAAGGCCAAGGCAGAAAAGGAGTGAGCGAAGTGGCTTCATGTCTTTTAATGTATCTAGAGCATAAGTCCAAAACCATCAATTCTACAAATTTGGAAATAGTCTTGTATAGCGACAATTGTGCAGCACAACAAAACAATAGTAAAGAATCCGACATTTAAACATTTTCAACGGAATTCTCTTAATGTTTCTTCTTCTTTATTTCAGATTGTTGATAGCAACACTCACTTATGCAGTACAGAAATTTCAGATTAGAGAAATTACACATAAGTTCCTTATAGTTGGCCACACCTAAAATAAGGGAGACTCCACACATTTCGTTATTGAAAAACATGTATGAAATGGATAATATCCATAGACGGATCAGTTATCAACTGAAAAATGTTATTTTTAGGTTACACGTTCTCTAAAATCAGGACCAATTTATGTACCAGACCAGTTTATTCAAATAATAAGAAATGCAAAGAAAAAAGGGGAGCCATACCGAGTCAAAGAGTTAACGTATGAAGGATTTCATGAACATCTAACAGTTGATGAATGAGCTAGTACCAAATTTCAATATCGATGCAGAAGGAGAACAGATATCTATCAATGATCTTAGAGTTGTTAGAGTGAAAAAGGATGAACCATTTAAGTATTTTTATAAAACTTCTTTCCCTCAGACACATTTCAGGACAGTCGATATTCTCAAAAGACCGCGTGCTAATGCTAAGCGCAATCAAAATTCACCTAATCCAACACAGTTGCCGACATTAAAAAAGCTTAAAATTCGAAACGACAATTGACTGAGAAAAAAAAAAGAGAAGACCTATAGTTTTTGGTGAAAAAAAGGTATATTCCTAAGTATTACCAAGTATTCTATGATTCATTATGTTAAAATATCCATGAAAAATTTAGAAGGAGATAATTTCAGTTTATACAGTGTTTATGTTCTGTTCAAAAACTATTTTCTAATAAAAATCATGATTCCAATATGTTGTATCTTTAAATTCTTTTTCATAAATTTTAATCATTTTTCGAAGAAAACTGTAACAGATCAATTTAAAAAAAAATTACTCATTATCTCAAAAACCGTTTTGTTTCATAAAAAGATTTAGGTAGATTATGAAATAATAATTTATTTACTCTTTTTTAATGCTATTTGAA
Source organism: Diabrotica balteata (assembly GCA_918026665.1). Taxonomy (NCBI): domain Eukaryota; kingdom Metazoa; phylum Arthropoda; class Insecta; order Coleoptera; family Chrysomelidae; genus Diabrotica; species Diabrotica balteata. Next base: position 98,347,587 of record OU898283.1, on the reverse strand, counting down.
AACATATAAATTCACTTCCGGGTTCATCTATTCGCATTTTAAAAATGACTGAATGTCTGAATTGTCAATATAAATGAGTCAGATAAAATTAAATTATTAGAAGAATTTTTCGTCAAGTAACAAAAACAATTTTTTTATATTTTAAGAACCGTTTCCGAAGTGGAAATTGAACGTTAATCTAAGAGTTTTTGTAGTATCATCGATATCAATTAAAGTCTGTACCTAGTTTATTTTTATTCCCTTTAAAATATTCCTGTTAAGTCTCTTGATCGTTTGATCTCCAAATATTCTAATCCTTGAAATAGCAATTATTTTTTATTCTTAGGAACAAATTTGGCATCTTCTTTTGAGTTAAGAATAATTTTAAGTGATCTAATCCTGTTTTCCACATATTTTTTATTTAACAAAACACTTTTCAATTATTTTTGTTAATATTAAAATTATTTAATCAATTAAAAAAATCCACAAGGAAAAATTCCTGTAGCTGGCTGTGTACCACGTATAACAAAAAGAGGTTAATCTTTGTAAATGGGTATATTTATTTTGTAATAAATAAATTTTGTAAATGGGTAAATTTAATAAATTCTCCATATTTGTTGTACCTTCAGAATGACGCCCTACTTGCGTTTTTATTTTTGATTCATTCACGTTACAGGCAATTATGTTAGAAGCCTGATTCTCTGACAAGCCTCTTGGTGATCTCATACACCATTTCTTTTTAATTTTCCTAATATTAGTGTCTTTACTATGAACAGACTCTGACAGATTTTTTAAATGTTTGATTTATAGCTCTAGAGGATGAATTTTCGCAAGCAATAGGCCAAAAAAGTCAACAAGGACACATAAAGAGAAGGAATTGTTAATTTATGTAATTTTACTCAATTTAAATATACATATATTTTGGGGAAAAATATTGCTAAATGTATTACTGTAGTCTAAAGATATATCTCAAGACATATAAATATCTTCTCTTTACTTCAGTGTGTACAGGAATAGTCTTATGCAAAGCAACAATATAAAATCACAGTTTAGAACATCTAAAGTTTACGGTTAATGATCACGGGTATTTTCGATCGTTTTTAATAATAAATTATCCGTTCATTTGACAAAATATTATTTATTTCTAACAGTGTATCAAAAACTTCCCGACTGTAAGTCAAAAACATAACTCCAGCTCGACTTAACAAAAATAAAGCTACTAGCAAGCTACAATGATTCTAACATCCTGTCAACAATAGAAACAAGTCCAGTTGTGTTCCCACCCCCGCCTTTTTCAGGGATAGGGGCAGTCCACCGCCGACACCATTGCATTTCTACACCCTCGTCCCCAGCCGCCCATTCCCCAAACTGGATTATCTCCATTCGAGTTTCATCGGCACTTATGTTATTAACTTTACTGGATTGTGAACTGATCTGCTTAGTTGACGGACGGCTGGATGGCTATACAAGGCACATCTGCAGTGATCTTTTTAGTCCGTGGGCTGGGATACCTCGGCTGACGCAATGCAGTTGTTTAATTTACACCTTGTATTTCGCTTTAGTCACTATAATATATATATATACATATATACATATATATATATATATATATATATATATATATATATATATATATATATATATATATATATATATAACAATTTATTGTTTTGGAGTATCAGGTATGCGGTCTGTTATTAAAAAAAAAACTCTTTTTTCTTTTATGACTCTATATTTCGCTGATTTTTGTCAGCTTCTTCAGGAGATAACTAAAATATGGTTAAAATTTTATATACATAACAGGTGATAATAAACAATGAATTTACTTACAGATTAAGAGTTAAAATATTTAAAAATCTTGAACATAATATATTCAAAACAGTACTGACAGTATTAGTCAAAAGCATCTAGTCACTAGTAATTAAATATAACAAAAAAAATATAATAAATACAAAACAAAAACAACCAAGAAACAATAAAAACACAATAAAATTACACATTAAAAATATACAGGGTGATTTAAAATATAATTGTAAAAAGAAAAATTATTTGAACATACTAAGAATATTACAGTAGATATTGCTCAACTGTCCCGTATCTGCCTTATAATTAACTGCATATTTTTCTTTTTCTTTATTAATGTGACACAAATATGATACGAGATGTGATACGGGACAGTTGAGCAATATCTACTGTAATATTCTTAGTATGTTCAAATAATTTTTCTTTTTACAATTATATTTTAAATCACCCTGTATATTTTTAATGTGTAATTATGTTTTTTGTTTTGTATTTATTATATATTTTTTTGTTATATTTAATTACTAGTGACTAGATGCTTTTGACTAATACTGTCAGTACTGTTTTGAATATATTATGTTCAAGATTTTTAAATATTTTAACTCTTAATCTGTAAGTAAATTCATTGTTTATTATCACCTGTTATGTATAAAAAAATTTTAACCATATTTTAGTTATCTCCTGAAGAAGCTGACAAAAATCAGCGAAATATAGAGTCATAAAAGAAAAAAGAGTTTTTTTTTTAATAACAGACCGCATACCTGATACTCCAAAACAATAAATTGTTATTTACGTTTCGGTCGATTGTGCAGATTGACTCCCATATAAATTTGTAACGGAGAACGCGTGTATAGAAGTATAACTTCTACCGGCAGTCCCACTGGACTGCCACAGCCGTTTTGTTTAATTGTTTGGGAATTTTCAATATATTATTTATAAACAACTGGTTTATTGATAACAACTTTGTTGCTTAACTTGCTGTAACTGCTTTTACTGAAATGCATCCGCATTAACCCGAAGTACGTTTTTATTGAGTTGTAGAGTAATTTAATTATATTCTTTTATCGTTACCCATTATCGAAAATCGAATAATATTTACAATTCAGTAAATATTTTTAATTTCTGAATATCACAATGGGATCGAGGGATTTAACAGAGGTAGCCGTGAGTTTGACAAACGTTTTCAATAACTTTCCACGGCCAAAAAACTTCGCGATCGCCAGATACATTTCTCCTGTCAGCTCTTCTGACTCTCAGACCATAATTTATTTTCTTACTTTGCTTTCTCTTGTTTTCTGTATGTGTGTTTTTGTTTTTCGACGACTGCTCGCATAAGCGGGGCCGGGGTCGGGGACGGGAATAATCGAGACAGATGTTGCGGGCTGTTGATTTATTTTGATAAAAAAACGTAATAAATTTGGTTTATCGAAGCTGTAACAACAGATTTTATAAAAAAAACCGAGCGGGAGAATTATTTTTTTATCCGACGTTCGCGACCCACTGTTTTTATGTTACTTTTTACTTAAGGAGATGAAACAAATTGTTTTTGTGGCGCGTATAGGTCTTACTGTCGTATATTTTGAATAATTGAAATATGAAATATGCCTTATAATAAGATTTTGTGAAAAGCTTAATTATATATAGAAAAAAATGTCAGCAGAGTATTACAGAAAAAGATATACTGGCTTTCAAAGTAATGGCCAATTTATTATCTTTTGATAAATATCATTCATATACGTTTAGCATATATTTTAATGATGGAAAAATACAATCAAAATTAGGATTTACATATTGTTCTGAAGCTATTTTCTTGTGACAATTTAAATTAATAACTATTTAAATGGGAATGAGCCACAATTGAAGGTATAAATGTGTTTATTGACGTTTCAATTTCCACTTCGGAAATCGTTCTCAAAATACAAACATTAGTAAATTTAATTTAGTTTGTATTTTGAGAACTATTTCCGAACTGGAAATTGAAACGTCAATAAACACACTTTAACCTTTAACTGTGGCTTATTTCCATTTAAATAGTAATTAAGATTTACATATTTCACAAATGCTAAACTGATGCTAATAATAGTGGCCTTCTGTAGCCCTATGTCGTTGACCAACTTCCTGGTTCATCCGCCTTTGAGACCGATTTCTCTATCCCAGGACAAAGGAGTGCCGTTCCACTAAACAGCTCGTCCGCCAGAAGCCGTTGGCCAGTAGGTGAGGGATTGCTTATACTGGCAATTGCTCGGTGGTTTTTCGCCACATCTGGCTACCCTCACTTAGTTTAGCCTGCAGACTAATGCAGTTGCCCAGGGTGTGGCACGTAAAGCCATAAGTGAGAGTTAGGTGTCTTATGAGGACCAGTTATCAAGAACCATCTCCCGTCTATGACGGTCGATGTGGTCGTTCCGATAAAAGGTACTACCTCTACACACTTCAAACACCCCTTGTCTTTTTAAACCTACAGTTATCGCAATTAACAATACGTGGTGACTTAGCTCTTACTGTTACCCCTTTTCTGTTTAAATATTCTTTGCCAGCCACTCTTAACAACTTCATCTTATTTTTTTTCCATAATTCTGGTTTGGCTACTAGCCTGCGTTTTCTTTTACTTTGTGCTGAACCGTCTATGCTGTAAACTACAGGAAAGAGCTTACGATTTCTGTATTATGTGTCGACGAAGTTAAACTACTAGTATTTTGCTCAGACGGGAGGTAGTCACTTTCAGAGTCGCCAAATGGCTCGTCGATCTGATAATCGTCTTCTATGAGAAGGCCTCGGCACTGTGACAAATGGCTCGTCGACACTACACTCTTATAATCGTCTTTTAGGGGAAGGACCTGCTACTATATCTAAACAGACGTCGTCTTGATTCTCATCTTTTAGATAAATAACAAAATGCATTCTATAGTTTTTAACATTCGTCACTATATTCTATTCAACGCGAAATATTAATAATCCAACTACTTACTATTCCTTGCCATCTGAACTATTCGCTTCCCTCGGTTGTTTATTTTATTAACTACGCCGAACACTACACGTTGGTTTAACAATTACATATGTAACAGCTTTAGTCGACATACAACACTGCACAGGAACATAATCAGAATGAATCCACATGACAGACAAATTCCTATGAGCACATTTAAACCAGTCCCACACTTAATTGCTACCTAGGCGCAGACGCGTACAACACGTACTATAGGCTGACGAGCTTCCAATATTGTGAACAAATATTATATCTTTGGACATACAATAAAAGAGTCCTTTCGTTTTGAATTTTGTGAGCGGCATAAATATTGCATTGCAAAAGAAGAAAGTGAAGATAGATTTTGAAGAAAATGTTGTAACTTTGGAAGGGCAAATAATTAAGTTTATGCAGAAAGATGAGGAGGAAGAAGAAATAAGAATTGATAGGATATTATTAAAAGAAAGTAATGATGTTTATGAAGAAGAAATGTATTTTGATGATAGGGAGATGTCCCAAAATAATGTAAAGAATAATTACTAAAGAATAACTAGCCCAGGACAGAGAAGGATGAAGAGAAATCGTGAAAAAACTGTAAAGGACCGATGGTGTCATCACATACCAAAAGGGATTAGGACTGAGGAGGAGAAGGATATTTGCTGGACGCCTAAAGAGCTGAAATAATGAATCAAATAAAAATGACAGGCAATTGAAAAGGTGTTACATAATTGCCAAAATAGGCTAGGCTATTATCAAGTGGTGGCTTAGCTCAAGGTATTGTCTTATTAATTATTTTGCTCTCAGTGATTAAGTTCATGCTCTTAATTATTAGTATTCATTATGAGAAGAACTGATTTTAATACTTATTAATGTATTTGTGTTTACTATGAATGTAAAAAAAAAGTTAAAATGGTGTCTGAATGACAAAACAACTATTTTTAAAAAGCGACACTATCATTTCTATTACATCTGGTATGTATATATTTATTTTTCATTAATATTTCATTAATATGTTACATAAGTAACAGTAATTAAGAGCAGAATATATTCTGCTCTATTGTGTACATGTCTCAATTATAAAATGTAGGTTAAACATCGAGGGTTAAACCAGGAAAAGGGAAAATTCGACTGTTTGCTAAATACCAAAATCCATTCCGTGCGATTATGCCGACCGCTCAATGGGAAAAACTGAAACGAAACCGTCAAGAAATGGAAATGGAGCGAGGAGATCAAAGGCACATTTATTTTTGGCTCTCGGAGTTTAATTAAGCAACTCCGAACTCCCACTTCTCACCTGTCCCGAATTCCACGCGAGGATTCCTACCGAAATGGTGGAAATCCAGAAATCGTAAAACATAATTTTGCCAAATTGCTCGAGCATCTTTTAAATAATTGTTACAGGAAGTTTTGGGTGCGAAACACCATCGGGGGACTGCCTAATCAAAACGAAGATACTATTCGTGTTGCTATGTGGATGTTGTTTTTGTTATCCCATAAAATATCAAAGCGCAAGCATTTAATATTTAAATATGTATTACAGAAGTTTTTGCCATTTTAATACTTTTTCCAATAATTACAGTTACTAATTTTATAATATTTATTAATTGACAAAACAAACAAAAATAAATTTTAATCAGTTTTTTCTTCCATAATATAATATAATAAATGAGGAGCTTAGTATCAAAGACGGACAACACCAATTTTTCAAAATTGAGTTATAAGGTACATTCTTATAGCATTTTTTACGAGGAATTCATATCTGAATTGTTTCAATTTTAAAAGCGGCTAGAAAATGCAAAAAAATTGCATTTTAAAACGAGAATCAGTTTCAGAAACGAACAGCTCCAACTTGATTTTGTAGCAGAATCCGTTACAGCCAATCGAATTTCAGTATTTCCGTGTCACGTTGTCATCGCACTAGAATAAACCTACTGAGAGTGGCCATTGCGTTTCAAGTTTGCAACAGTTAACGACGTTATTTTAACCTTTTTCGTGTTTTTTTTAACAATATTTTCGTTATTTTTCCGAAAAATGGAAGTGAACGTAGTTGAAGCACCTAAAAATGAAGCAGAAAGAGATTAGTCGACAAAAATAATTGGAAACGGAACAGGATAAGATTAAAAGGTAAGTTAGCATGTCGTCTGTGTATACTAATTTACGTCTTGTCATGGTTTATGTTATCTACGAACACCGTTTTTGGTTTTTAAATTACAAATGTATAAATTTTAATTTTTATCCCTGCGAAGATTAAACACGTGTTTTTTTGTTTGCTTCAGGTATTCTGCGAAATCACTACCAATTTATCCGACTTGTAAGCATAGAAGTAGTAATAAAAAAGGTTGCCAATTGCTAACTATGAGAGATGTTTCGAGATTCCATTCAGCTTTTTACAACTCCAAGAAAAAGGAATCTGCCCCAGCAAGAATACGAAATAAGAAAGGTGGACCTTCCAAAGCATTCATCTACCATTATTTTGTGTTAAATGAGGCCCACGTTCAAATAGAGGTTTGTAGAAATGCCTTTTTACAGATTTTAGGGATCACAAAGCATCGAATAATAGGTGTATTCCAGCGTTTTAAGAAGGATGGTTCTCTGGTGCCCCAAGAAACTCGTGGTGGCAATAGGAAAGAGGCAGCGTTTGTAGAAAAACATCATATGTTATTAATTTTATTAAAAAATTAAAAGGAATTAAGTCTCATTATAGTAGAGGTAAAAGCAAGAGAATTTACCTTAGTTCTAATTGTATGATTAAAGCACAGACGAACATTGTTTAAAGGTAAAAGAATCTTACTTTAGACACATTTTTAACATTCGCTTCAATGTCAGTTTTTCGTCACCTCTTACAGATGTTTGCTCAACTTGCCTTGAGCTTAAAGAGAGAGTAAAACAAGCTACACAAAAAAAGGACACTGATAAGATTAATTCATATGAAACCAAAAAGAAACTTCATAAAACGCAGGCTCGAGCATTTTTTGACCATTTACGGTAGCAAAGAAATGGACTCTTGACAATCTCTTTCGACATGCAAAAAAGTTTGGTACTTCCAAAAGTACCTGATCAAATGGCATATTACAGTCGACAGCTGTACTGCTATAATATTGCTGTCATTTCTGGTAATTCGTCAACTTCACTGAATCCAGACCAAAAAAAATCACAAAAAACACAAAAAACGGCTTCGGCCACCAAAAAAATCAAAAAACACTAACAAAAACCGGCTTCGGCCACCAAAAAAATTAACAAAAACCCCAAAACCCGGGCACGTAGGGCCCAACCCCCCTTGAGCACCAAGTCGCCGAACTTAGCCGGGACTCAGAGCGGAGACTTGAGGCCCAAGTAAGCAATTTTAGTTCGCGGATAAGCTACATTAAGATAAACAGGAATAAAGCGGAGATGCGCTGTCCTGAGTTTTCACATACGGTTAGGAAACCATGTTGGGGTTCAATTACCCAGGACCTCCACATGAAGAGCACTTGGCTGATTGTTGTGCCTCTATAGCGAATCAGATTGCTATAGGGGGGAAAGGGATGGTCTAGAGCATTGGAGCACGGTGGGGTGATTCCTGTTTTTAAACACGAATTAAAACACCTTGCTCCAATTAATTGTTACACCCGATCGTACTACCTGGGTGAACATGTCTCATAGGCTGGGTTCAATCAAATTGCTTGCTTGCTGAATCCAGACTCTGTCTTAATTTATACATGGTGTGAAAACGACATGCAAAAATCGTCCAACCAAGTTGCCTCTGCTGTTTTTAACGTGCTATGTGAAAAAACTAGAAATGGAGATCTTGCAGAAATTAATGTGGTTCGTTTGGTTACTGATAGTTGTGCGTCTCAAAATAAAAACATGAATGTACTAGCAATGTGCGCGTTTTGGTTAAATAACTATGCTCCTAATAATGTGGAATATTTAGAACTTGTATTTCCGGTAACTGGTTACTCTTTTCTTCCAGCGGACAGAGTTTTTGGTATGCTAGAGAAAGAGTTTAAAAAACTGACAACGAAAATAGAAGTGTCAGAGTAGTTGGAGGTGTTTTCCAAGTATGGAAAAGTAAAAAAAAACTGCGTGAGAATTGAACTACGCTAAATTGGAAAGATGAACCTAAAAAATTTTTAAAAACCGCACAAGGTGTTCACTTTGCCGTTTCCAAGTGCAAAAGTTTCCATTTTGTTCGCAAATAATGCTAAAACTAACGTTTTGGTTGCTGAAGAGTTGGCATACAATTCCGACACTGACAAGCTGTTGTCGATCACAAAAAAAGAAAAAGTTATTTCTCAAATTAATACAGCTCCAATTACTCTGGGTTGTTCAGGAAATCACACACACCGAAGAACACAGCTATCGTAAAGACTCTTCTATTTAATGATAAAAATCTACAAATAATTACAAATCTATACTGGCATCAAGTGGCAAGAATAAAGGTTGAACTAGAACTGTCGGATGAAATAAATATAAAAAGAGGAGTGAGACAAGGCTGTATATTGTCGCCTTTACTTTTTAACTTATATTCGGAGGAAATATTTAAGGAAGCCTTAATGGAGACAACCGAAGGTATTATTGTGAATGGAGTAACCGTCAACAATATTAGATATGCCGACGATACCTTAGTTCTTGCCAATTGCGGAGAAAACCTTGAAAATCTAATGAACGAAATAAAACAGACTTGTGATCAGTATGGATTAAAACTCAACGTTAAGAAAACTAAATATGTGATAGTTAGCAAACAAAATTATATACAGGATGACGGTATAAAAGTCGGAGATGCCATACTGGATAGAGTAGAGAAACTCGTGTATCTCGGCAGTAATATCAATGAGAGCTAGGATCCAACCGCAGAAATTAAAAGCCGAATAGAACAAGCCCGAGCTGCCTTTGTAAAAATAAAAAACGTACTTTTTCAGTTACAGTTGTAAAAATGAGAAACGTACATTACTCTTCAAAATATTAAACATTTTATGATTATATACTGTAACACTTTACATTTTTTTATTAAATGTAGTAATAAAGAAACACTCTCTAAATTATGCTATATTGCATAAAATAAAGGCATATTTGGTTACTTTTTAAGTGCATGTTGCATGCATATTTTAACCATTTTTTAGAGCATATAATCCAGTTTCTACTTATAAGCGAGGGCAAACGTGTATTAGAAAATAAAGAATTGTCTTCTTAACGAATATGACAAACTGAATGAATAGACCTCGGGAAAATAAAGCAATTAAAGTGACAAAAAAAAGGACGAATGTGATCACTTTATTTAATAGTGGATTATATAAAACCACGTTAAATTCAATAAAAACGTTTTTAACCTATTGTAGTCAACAGTTTTCTAAGCGTTAAACTTCATTTGTTTTTTAAAGGTGAACAAACCTGTAGGAAATTTCAAACGCTTCTGAAAACATTTCTAACAGTATACAATCCAAAACCAAAACATTTAGGATTCTTGTCCCATCCTTCGTATAATAACTAATTCAGTAACGCGGAAACCCTTATTGTTTTCCTTCAAAATCACGTATGTTTTGTCTGAAAACAAAAGGCTGGCGTAAAAACGGAGAAATCCATGGATATCTTTCGTTCGTGCTGGAAAAAGTGTAATACGGGTCGTAGTTTCAAGAAAAAACTATGATGCGGATGAGAACCACTTCAAGTTTGTTACCTCATCGTTTCAAGAACATAGTCTTCGTGATATCTGACTGGGTTTTCTTGCTCAAGTTTTTATGGAAACACAGTCGTTACTTTGTTATGAAATTTGCACTATAAAAAATTTGATTAAACGACAAAAAATTATATTGCAAGTTGCAGTAACATATGATCCAACAATGACTCTCCAAATATTCAACGACTACCTGTTTTGGTACGTAATTTGAATTCAGTCAAGATTTTCATCGAAGTAATAATGATAATTCTATCTTAGTGTTGGATTCGACCGTTACTTATAGACATTTATTTTGTCTATCAATAAAACAATGAAAACTTTTGTTTTCAACGCATCCGCAAAATTTATTTTAACTCGATATGTCCCAGAACTTTTTTTGTTGAATGTTTCGGGTTTTTTGTAATAAATAACAATGATTATGCGAACTAAACTTAATTTCAATAATTATTTGTTTTAATATAAGGTTGAATGTTCGAATAATTGAACTTTGATGGTATACAAGGCAAATATCGAACACAGTAATTAATTAAATTTTGCCCAAGTACTTTCGATCAATAGATCATCCGCAGGGGCATTTCGTCAGTTGTGGCCTATCCGACAGGAGCAGAATGTCATACATGAAAATTTGGACATAACAATACAATAATCAAAGACAAACAAACACTTTTAAACATTTCCGCCAGACCGGGAGCCATTCTGTCTCCGGCTTCTATATAACATGTAGCTTCTCCAATTTAAAAAATTTTAAAGTGTTTGTTTATCTTTGTGTATTGTATTATTATGTCCAAATTTACTTGGCAAAGACATATCCAGCAACAAATGTGTCATCAGACTACAATCCAGTAATCTTAAAATTCGAAATCCACTTAGAGCAAATAAAAAAACAACAAAAGACACAACAAATAAGCACTCTGCTAAAACACCCGAATATAAAAGGAAAATTAACGAGGAGTTAAGCAAAACAGTAATCAATGAAAATGAAGATTCCAACAAAAAATGGGAACAATTTAAGAACACATTAATGATGCTAATTAAAGATACGCTGAGTAGTCACAAAATCGATGTAGCTAAGACTCCATGGATGACAGATAAGATCCGGCAACTAATGGACATAAGAAGATCATACAAAAACAAAAATGTAAACGAATACAAAGCCACACACAAGGAGATCAGGATAAAAATACGGGCAGCTAAAGAGAAGTGGTACAACGACAAATGTTTAGAGATAGAAGAACTCCAGAGAAATCATGATAGTTTTGAAGTGCACAAAAAAATTAAAGAATTAGCAGGTATAAGACGGTCCAACAATAGTAACACCCTGGTTGATACGAATGGTAAAATAATATCTGATGTCAAAGGCAAACTAAACAGATGAAGAGAATACGTCCAAGAATTGTTTGAGGAAGACACAACAAGATAGCATGAACGATTGCGAGGAACATGATATAGGTCCAAATATAACTAAGGATGAAATAATACATGCAATAAATCAGGCAAAATCTAATAAAACTGCGGGGCCTGACACAATTCCAACTGAAATAATTAAATTAATATCAGAAGATCAGATCAATGTATTAGTAGACTTATATAATATTATATATAATACGGGTATTATTCCGAGAGATTGGCTCAAATCAACATTTATTACATTACCAAAAAAACCTAATGCAAGGGAATGTAATGACCACCGTATAATTAGTCTAATGAGTCACACACTAAAAATATTCTTAAAAATTATCCATTTAAGAATTTTCAGAAAAGTGGAACAAGACATCACTGAAACCCAATTTGGATTTAGGAATGCCATGGGTACACGAGAGGCATTATTTGGATTTAACGTCCTCATGCAAAGATGTATGGATGTAAACCAACCACTCTATGTTTGTTTTATTGATTACAATAAGGCGTTCGATAAGGTCCGACACAACCGTCTTATACAGTTACTTAAAGATAAACACATTGACAAAAAAGACTTAAGAATAATAACTCATCTCTACTTTAACCAAACAGCAAAAGTCAGAGTCAGCAAAGAACTTTCGGACGAAGTAGAGATAAAAAGAGGCGTAAGGCAAGGTTGCATACTCTCCCCCTTATTGTTCAATCTATATTCGGAAGAAATAATTAAAAAATTACTCGAAAATGTAACAATTGGAATAAAAGTCAACGGCAGACCTATCAACAATATCAGATATGCCGATGATACTATACTAATTGCAGAGAATATACAAGATCTACAGACACTTTTAGATAATGTAGTAAATGCTAGTGAGGAAAGCGGACTAACGCTTAATGCTAATAAAACAAAATTTATGACAATTTCCAAAACACAACAACAAGACATTTTAAACATAAGAGGAGTTCCAATACAAAAAGTAAAAAAATACAGATATCTTGGTACAATTATTAATGAAAATAACGAGTATACAGAAGAAATAAAAATGAGAATTGGACAAGCTAGAGCAACATTTAATAAGATGAGAAAAGTATTATGCAGTAGAGACCTTAGTTTGCAACTCAAAATACGAATATTACGTTCTTATGTGTTTTCGGTGCTGCTGTATGGGGTGGAGGCCTGGACCTTAAAGAAAGAGGTGAGCGATCGACTTGAAGCATTCGAGATGTGGACCTACCGAAGAATATTAAAAATAAGTTGGGTAGACCGAATAACAAATGTTGAAGTCCTCAGAAAGATGACAAAGGAAATGGAAATCATGAATACGATTAAGATAAGAAAGTTACAGTATCTCGGCCACGTTATGAGAGGGGATAAATATGTGTTGCTACAAACCATAATGCAGGGAAAAATACAGGGAAAACGAAGTATTGGAAGAAGACGCATCTCCTGGCTCAACAATCTGAGAAAGTGGTATAATTGCAGTTCCATCGACTTGTTCAGAGCTGCAATCTCAAAAGTGAAAATAGCTGTGATGATTACCAACCTCCTTAGAGGAGATGGTACCCAAACAAGAAGAAGATTAATCACAATCAAAAACTTACAATAAAGTAAAAATATATACTATTACACTTACTTGATACTTCTGTAGTAATACGCCAACAATTCTTATACAAAGTTTACTTCTTTAATACAGTTGTGTTACTACTCTATCAAGCAAGCAACTTAATTAAAGTCAGCGTGTGAGAAATGTTCACCCATAAGAATTACGTTTGGGTGTAACAATTCATTGGAGCGAAGTGTATTAACTCGACTAAAAACAGGAGTCACTTCACCGCGCCCCAATGCTCCAGACCATCGCTTTCCCCCCTATAGCACCATGATGCGCGATATAAACACAACTATCAGAAAAAAAATTTTCATGTAGAGGTTTTAAGTAATAGAACCCCAACATGGTTTCCTAACCGAATTCAAAACACTCAGTTCAGCTGCTTGGTGCTCAAGGGGTGGGGTCGTACGTACCTAGGTTTTTGGGGTTTTTTGTTACTTTTTTTTTGTTGGCTTGCGCCGGTTTTTGTTAGTAATTTTTTAAATCTTTTAGTGGCCGAGGCCGTTTTTTGTGTATTTTTTAATTTTTTTTGTAGTTTGCTTTGAAACAAAAATTACAATTAGGACAATATCTATATTAAAACATTGAAAAATATATATGAATATGAGACAATCTAACAAGATAGAGTTTGTCCTCTTTAAGGCAACCGGGCCCACCTTGTATTTTGTGATTGTCTACGAGTGTTTTGAGCTACGAACTATCTTCATTGTGCGTTGTTGTTAGTTACTCTGATTTGTTGTAGTTCTCTAAAGAGGAATCTTTCTGCTCTAACTGCTTCTCTTAGGCTGTTGTTATGTGCCTCGTGTATTTTCTTTTTAGAAGTATTGCATATGTGTCCCCATGCGAGAGGTGCATAATATATTACTATAGGAAGAATTATACTATTGATTAAACTTATTTTTGTTTTCAGTCCAAGTTAGCTTTTTCTTCCTGCTAGGTATCGTATTGATGCTCTTGTAACGAACTATTTTGCTTACCCCAGGGTAAGAACATGGGGATGGAGATAGGGCAAACAAAATAATCAAAACTAGTGCGTACGGCACTCAGGGGGTTGTTGGAGAGCTGGGTAACGGATAAGTTGAAAATAAATGGTTCGGATTGGGGTATCTACAAAATTAAAACAAAAGGATACTTACATAAATCTCCTGGATCAATAAAAAAACGAAAGAATATGGCAGATAACCTCTAGTTTTTTTATTCGGACGCCGCTTCGAAGAAAACTTCCTGCTGGAGGAAAGAAAAATGGATCAGAGAAACAAATTAAACGTTTATTTTTGTCTCAAACAAACAGTTATCAAAAATGCAGATTGTACAAGAAGCATATTATATAGCAATAAAAAATTAACAAAAACTTACATGTTTATCTGTTTACAAAAGGAGATTTCTACAAAAATTTCCTAAATGGTTCCTAGGTTATCTGTTAATATGGCCAAATTAGATTATTAAAAATTGAGGATATCCTTTTTATGAAAATATCGTAAAACTTAACCTTGTATATGAAATATCTTTTCTTTATCAAACTAAAATTGTTTACAACAACATATTAGAGCCAAAATGTCATATGTCAACATAACACTGTAAAGCAAAATAAATTATGACATTTTCTTGTCTACGCCTCTAACATAATATAAAACTTTAACTATTACAAATTCTTTTATTTCAATGAAAGCAATTATTAAAAATGTCTATATAACTTGGAAAAATAATATATCAAATGTAACCTTAATTTCATAAACTTTGCCACTTAACTTTGCAAAAAAACTTGCTACTATCTCTGGGATTGGAGCTGCAAGAACAAAACTATCAACTGGAACAAAAGAAAACCATTTCCATACTCAGGAACGACGATCTAAGAAGTAGTTCAGGTTCGGTGGAGGAAGCAAGCTGACGACGGGAACATCCTATATGTTGCTTTTCAAAATTCCATCAGTTTCCGGTATACTAGATAAATCTTTCGATGATTACTCTCTTCTAAACTGTATTATGCAAAGAGTATTATATATCACCTTAACCGGTCTTAAGACATTACACAAAAAAAATGAATCGACTGTTAATTCAAAATTGCCATAACATTCTACTTTATCTAAATGCTCTTGCTTGACTGCTTTGCATTCAGTTTTAAAATTTCAGCGTAAATAAATTTCCCCTTACGTCTCCACAGCTAGTTTGTGGTCTACAAACTTAAACAAACAAATACCTTCGACACACTCGTTCGTCCCTACGAACTACAACTTTAAAACATTTCCATCTTTATTGCGTTTAGAAATAACTTGTACGGCTTGGGGAATTTTGAATGTAAACAAACACAAGAAATATTCGAAACGTTATTACGCATTTAAAAATCTCAACTACAAAAACATCTATATTTTTGCCTTATCTCGTCAAAAAAACTTGAAATATTCTAGTTCGAATATCAACATTTACAACATACATTTTACTTCTCCGCCGAAATATAAAAAAAAACTTGCTATTTCATCGATCGTTTTAATATTTTTTTGTAAAAGACAAACACAGATTTATTGGTAATTTTTGTGCGTACTGACGAGATAAACAACTAAGAGACGTATTTCAAATTTTAAAACTGAATTTATATTATTATATAGACATTAAATATAAAACGCTACACTCTTGCCATGTTGGCTTTTTATACTGTAGCTTCTACATGTTTACTAAACGTTAAGGCTTTCTCCATGATTACTCCAAGGTATTTTGCTTCGCTTTTCCACTCGATGGGATTGTCCTGTACAGTTACCTGTTCTTTTGGTTGTTGGTGCCTCTTTTTGAAAAGTACAGCCTGTGTCTTTTCGGAGTTTATAGCGATTTTCCATTTTAAGCTCCATTCTTCTATGTCGGCTATGTCTACATTTCTGTGTTTGGCCGCTATCGATGTCTAGTCGGCATAGAGGCTTAATTGTACCTGGTGTTCTAGGTATGTTTGCTGTGTATATAGTGTACAGTAGAGGTGACAGCACCGCTCCCTGTATACACAGTATTATTTTTTTTTAGTGATACTATGGTTTTTAAAACTGTATGTTTTATATATTAGTCATGTTGTGGCAAGCTGACTGACACTTACTCTAGGTCAATAAAAAACAATAATAGAACAAGATGGTAAAGTAGTTAATGTAGTTAACGTTTTTCGTCTATATTCAATTAAAAGTCTGATAACGGTAATCTTCATATTAACGTCAGACGTATGAAACTTTTGAACGCAGATAAACCAAACAACGTCTACGAAAATCTGATGTATAAAATTAAACAACTACTCAAAACAAGAAAAGTTTTTAATCAATATATATTGAGTAAAAATAAATAAAAAACAAACAAACAAATCAAAATATTATTTTATTTTCGTTGTTTAATTAAAACAACATAAATATCCCTTTTGTGTCTAAAGAGTCGCTAGCAATATTATTTACTTCAAAATTTAATTTCCTCCTAAAATAAACTCAAACAAATGCAGCACTCGGTTCTAGATTTGTTTAATATATACATATACATCGAATGGCAAACATACTTCATAGTGTAATCAGTGAGAGCGCATTGATCACATGAATTAAATATACGAAATTTGCTTTCGCCTTGTTGCATGGATGTTTCTTTATCAAAACCATAACAACGACTTTCCGGGAAGACTACGGTGTATTATTGATGATAGGTGTTATCGATCTTGTAAAAGTGTGTCGAATCCTATTTTAGAATATGAATGGAGATTGAAATACATTCCGGAGTAGTCGGCGGACTATCTTTCCAGACTGTTAAAGCTATTTGCTAGAAATATGGTTTGTCTTGTGTTTGGTTGGTTGAAATATATTAGCAGAGAAATCTACACTAAACATATTTTTATCAAAAGCTTTTTTCAAAAAAAAACTTTATTACATTTTATTACATTTATTATAAAAATGTTGTATCTGTAGTTACAAGGTTATTCTATAAATAACTCAAATATTGTTATATCTACAGTATTGTGCGAATTAATGGAATCAATGTGAATTTTTTTCATTTTTTCAATATTCACAGTTGGCAACACTACCTACACAGTTGACAGCTGACCAAGCATTGAAAACATAACCTTACCTTGGTGTGTTTAAGTGTGTTTTAGGTCATTTCTTGCCAAGCTTGTGTTGTTTTGGGGGTTTTTGTGCTATTTTGTGTTGTTTTTGGTTTTATTCCAACATGGATATTACGCCTAGGAAACGTGAAAAGATTGTCACGTTGAGTGAACACACTAGTATGTCACAAAGAGAGAATGTTAGAACGTGTGAAGTGAGTCAGGGGGTAGTAAGCAAAATTTTGAAGCGTAAACGAGAAACGCAATCAGTGGATGTGAAAATGTTAGGAAAATGTGGAAGAAAGAGAAAAACAACACCAGCAGATGATAGATTTTTACTTCGAAAAAGCAAATTGGACCCAAGAAAATCAAGCCAAGACCTACAACAAGATCTAGCAGCATCAGCTATAGTGATTCATGACTCAACTGTTCGTAGAAGACTTCAGCTTCTAACTGAACGAATGAAGAAACAAAGGCTACTGTGGGCCTAAAAATACTCTACTTGCACTGTAGGCGACTGGAAAAAAGTCATATTTACAGATGAAACCCACTTTATAGTTCAGGGACAGCGGTCGAAATTCGTCAGGAAGTCTGACAATGAAAAGCGCACACCATCTCATATTGATCAAACCTTAAAACATCCAGTCAAGAAAATGTTTTGGGGATGTTTTTCATACATGGGGGTTGGATCTTTGGTGCCAATTGAGGGCATGATGAACAGCCAAAAATACAAATCCATGTTGGAAAAGTATTTCTTCAACAGGACTCTTCTCCCTGTCACAAATCAAAGGAAATGATGGCATTTTTCAAAAATAAGAAGATTAATGTTTTAGATTGGCCCGGTAATTCGCCCGATCTTAACCCCATTGAAAATTTATGGGCCATTTGCAAAGCTAGACTGCGAAAAATCGACTGTACCACTAAAACAAAAATGATAGAAGCGGCCATTCAGGTTTGGTATCGAGATGAAAGGATATCTGACAACTGCCAGAAACTCATAGAATCTATGCCAAAACGGGTAAAAGCAGTAATTGATGCCAAAGGGGGACATATTTCCTACTGAATGATGTGAGTTTTTAGGTAATGGATTTTGGGAACAGCTATGACCTTGAACATTTCACATAAACTTGTGTACTAAATAGGCATAATGCATAGCTCTTGTCAAAATCCAATACATTAATAATATAATTACATATCTTCGATTCTAAAATATTGTAAAAGACTTTAAAGAGTCTGAGTAAGAAAAGAGATATTTAGTTATATTTTTTGTGGCATTTTCAAGGTCATAGCTGTTCCAAAATCAATGTTTGTCAATGCTGTTTGTCAAAATCCATTATCTATAACTTTATAGTTTTGTCAAAATATAATTTTTTACTAAATAAACTGTTTTTTCATTAAAACAACCTATGATTCCATTAATTCGCACAATACTGTACCATATTACTTCATTTAAAGTCTTTTTTACAAATGCAGTTACAGCCGCAACAATATTATTTGCGAAAACAGCTTAAAAAGCTGTACAAGAAGAACACTGTAACTTAAAATCGCCAAAAACGTTAGTTACAACGTTATTGTATGCAGGGGTCGATATAATTTTTGTTTTGATCTTTACGTTGTGGTTGATAATTTAAATATTTGTTGGCGTGGGTTTGTTTTCTGTAAACTTTGATTGCATATGCTATGTCTTCTTTTGTGATTAGCACATTCAGAAAAGGAAGTGAATTGTTCTTTTCATTTATAGTGAATTTGATCAATTCGGTTTTATTGTTAATGTTCATCAGAAATTTTTTCAGTGCATTTGTTCTGTGAGGAATATATATTTGCTTATAATAGAGATAAGGATGAGCCCATGGCTAATCCGAAATTTTACTTATAGAAATCTAGTTGAAAATAAGTGTTATCTGTGCTATACAGTGGGTCTGTATAGTATGGAATAAATTAGATATTTCCTAAATGAAAAGCCTTTAAAAAAAATCTAAAACACGCCGATTTTTAAGTTTACCGTTCTACATTTTTCAATAAAATTTTATTATACAAGGTAATACACATTAAGGTGATGACGTCGTTGGCTCTTTTTTTAAATGTAACACCCTATACTTTACTACATTTTTAGTCCAATAAAAATGAGCTGATTCCAAAAAAGTATAATATTGTAGGTCTACCGGATGTAATTTGAAAGATATGCGCTTAGAAAATTAATTTTTATTGATGTCTAATATTAATAAATTATAAATAAATTACACAGTGTGTAAAAGCCAAATGGAATAAATTCATTATTTAGGTTACTGTACATATTTATAAAAAATCCCGAAACTTGTCAAATTTAAATAATAACTTGACATTTTTAACGTGAAAATGCAACCCCTACCTTCAACCCCCTTAGAATGACAGGTACAACCTCCAATTTTTAAAATAGGAAGTATAGGCTTGTGATATATCGTTTGAAAGGTATTTTCATTCTCCATTCAAAAATGTTGTCGGTTTCAAGTTTATTAAGATTAATTAAGATAAAATAAATTAAAATCATGTGGTTACCGAAATTTGCTACAACACAATCAAAAACTAAAATGAAATGCAAAACGTAATAAAATGTAGAACACGAAAAAGAAATATGAATGTTAATGATGTAAATGTTCAAAACGTTCACCGCGAACGTCTTGGCAACATTCTAATCTCAAATAAAACTGTCTTCTAACATTATTTAACATAACAGGCGTGATCGACCTAATCGCAAGCGTTATTCGTTCTATTAAGTCATTTAAATCAGAAGGTTTAGTTTTGTACACTTGGCTCTTCACATATCCCCACTACCTGCCGTCCTGCCGGACATTAAGTTGGTAATGTGGTGGTGCTCCATCCTGCTGAAACCATATCGTATTCGCTGGAACTTGAGGGTTTCCTAGATCAGGATATAAATTTTCCAACGTTAGAATGACATCATTTTGAAGTAGTGCCAAATAATTGTTGCCATTCAAGTTGCCCTCAATGAAGAAGGGACCAATGATATTGTTTCCTACAATCCCTGCCCAAACATTAACCTTTTGAGGGCATTGAGTGTGTTCTTCTCTCATCCAGTGAGGATTTTCCGTGGCCCAGTAGCGACAATTTTGCCGATTAGCATGACCGTTAAGTGAAAAAGTATACTCATCAAAAAACATAACGTCTTCTAAGTGAATAATATTGTTATCCAACATGTCCATCATTTGCTCACAGAAAAAAGTTCCCCTATCAAAATCGTCTTTCATAAGCTCCTGAGTATGTGTCATCTTATAGAGATGCAATTTATTTTCTTTTAATATGTTTACTATCGATGTATGGCTAGCATTAAATGTAGTGGATGCCTGTCTACTCGATATATGTGGATTTTCCTGAAACTCAAGCAACACATATAATTTGAGTTCATCACTCAGTGCATTGGCAGCTGCTTTTTTTATCTGCCTTACATGACCAACTCGCGAAACTGCTTCTCTATTTTACTTATTGTTCCTTGGGATATAGGCGGTAAATTAGGAAATTTCTCATGAAATAGGCGAGTTACTTCCTATTGTGTTCGGGTGTTATCTCCATAACCAATCATTTGTAAAACCGTTATTTTATGCATTTCCGTTAATCTAACAATTTTTGAGAATTGAGTTGAACGAACTTTGTACTTAAATTAAAATACTGACAACTTAAATAAAACAATTTACTGATGCGTGTTAAAATACCGTTGCCACGGAAATTCTTTAAAGTCTTTTAATGGTTACCATCTAAAAACCATATTGCTATGGTATTTGTTTACTTTCTATTTATCAAGACCTAAACGATAAATAAGTTTTGAGTATATTTTAGCGAATTTCGGTAACCACATGATTTTAATTTATTTTATCTTAATTAATATTAATAAACTTGAAAGCGACATTTTTGAATGGAGAGTGAAAAGACCTTTCAAACGATATATCACAAGCCTATTTTAAAAATTGGAGGTTGTACCTGTCATTCTAAGGGAGTTAAGGTAGGGGTTGCATTTTCACGTTAAAAAATGTCAAGTTATAATTTAAATTTGACATGTTTTGGGATTTTTTATAAATATGTACAGTAACCTAAATAATGAATTTATTCCATTTGGCTTTTACACACTGTATAATTTATTTATAATTTATTAATATTAGACATCAATAAAAATTTATTTTATAGTCATCTATTAGACATCAATATTTTAAGTCTTCAATATTTCCAGGTTTCGTTTTATAAACAACATTTTTTAAATGACCCCATATAAAATAATCCAGAGGATTGAGGTCTGGCGACCTCACTGGCCATTCAATATGTCCATATCTTCCAATTCACCTGTTCAGAAAAATTTCGTTTAGTTACATTCGAACATCTACAGCAGAATACAGAGGCGCACCATCTTGTTGAGACTATAAACTTTCGTAAAAACCTCCAGGAATGATTATAATGGGGAATAAATTAACTAAAGTAGGTACTTAAAAGTATACTTAAAAATAGGTATTTAAAACTGAAGGTACCCTGGTCCGTTAAAATTACCTTTAAAAATGTAGGGTGCGATGTTTCTATTTCTTACAATGTCAACCCATACGTTTACCTTTTGCGGGTATTGTGAATGATGTTAACATCCACAGTTAATGTGAATGTAGCCTCATCAGAAAAAATATTATTTTGAACTAAGAGACGGTTTCGGTGGCAGTTATCCTTCTTCTTCTACAGTGCCGTATCCGGTCCGGATGTTGGCGATCATCAAGGCTATCATGGTTTTGTTGACTGCTCTGCGAAACAGCTCCGCTGAGGTCATCCCAAACCATTGTCGGAGATTTTTCAACCACGAGATACGACGGCGTCCCGGTCCTCTTCTGCCAAATACTTTACCCTGCATAACGAGTTGAAGAATTCGATATTTTTCTTCGTTCCGCATCACGTGGCCGAGGTACTCAAGCTTATGTTGTTTAATTAAATTAAGCACTTCTTTTTCTTTTGTCATGCGCTGTAGGACCTCAACGTTGGTGACATGGTCCACATAAGATATTTTTAGTATCCTTCTGTATATCCACATCTCGAAGGCTTCGATTCGTTTTTCAGTGGCTTGCGTCAGTGTCCAGGCTTCAACTCCATATAGTAACACTGGAAGAACGTAGCACCTCACTATCCGCATCTTGGTTCCCAAACTAAGATCACTGCAGCACAGCAAGGATCTCAACTTACTAAATGTAGACCGTGCCATTTCAATTCTGGATCAAGTCTCTTGAGCGTAGTCCCATTGTACGTTAAGGGTAGTTCCGAGGTAAGTGAATCTGTCGACTCTCTGAATCTCTTCGCTACCTGCTATTAGTGCCCCGGGATCTAAATTTGTACAGGCTGACAACCATGAATTTAGTTTTCTTAATGTTGAGGTTCAGTCCGTATGTTATGCTCACAGTTCGCACTCGGTCTAGTAAGGCCTGCAGATCGTTTAGGCTGGTTGCTAGTAACACAGTGTCATAGGCGTAGCGGATATTATTGATGTATTCACCGTTCACTCGGATTCCCATGTCTAGGTTTGTGAGGGCTTCAGTAAAAATTTCCCAAGAGTATATATTGAAAAGAATCGGCTCGAGCACACATCCTTGCCTTACTCCTCGCATGATCTTCACTTCGACGGTCGGTTAGCTGGTCTTCGACCTTGACTTGAGCACGCTGGTTCCAGTATAAATTCGTGATGATCCGAATGTCCTTCTCATCCAATCCTACTCTTTGTAGGGCGGCGAAAATCTCATGCTGACAACGGTCAAATGCCTTGGCATAGTCAATAAAACAAACAAAGACATCACAACTGACATCGTGGCATCTCTGAAGTAGGACTTGTAAGGTGAAAAGTGCTTCACGTGTACCCATGAAATTTCGGAATCCAAATTGCATTTCACTGACATTTTCCTCGCATTTCTTGTAAATTCGGCATGTATGATTTTAAGATAAATTTTAAGTGCATGACTCATAAGGCTGATAGTTGGGAAATCTTCACACGTTTTCGCAGATCGTTTTTTCTTTTGGAAGTGTTACAAATTTTGACAATAGCCATTCCTCTGGGATATTACCTGAATCGTATATGGCGTTAAACAGTTCAGTTAACAACTTTCTAGTTGTTTCACCTTGGTTTCTAGTATTGACAGCCCTGTCATGCAATTTATTTCTGGAAGGTTACCTTGGTAGTCCCAGAAAAGTTCTTCGATGTACATTTTCCAGGTCACTAACTTCTCCTTAACTGCCGTCGCCAGGTTCCGTCTTTTGTTTATGAGGAGGTGTGTGTTTCTCCTCTTGTGTTGACCAGTGGCTTTTCGAATCTTTCGGTGGATATTTATATGATCGTGTTTCACTTTGAGCTCTCAACAACTTTGGATCGCAGATTATCGCATGATCAAATGTATATTTTACCATTATATTAAAGGTCATACGGACAAACATTCATTCAGTTTCAAGAAGAGACAATAATAGTTTGCTGTCATCTTATTATATCTCGCGTAAGCGAAGTAAAATCAGGAAAACTTCATAATATCTGGGACCAACTGATTTTGTCACCAGTTGAAAGGTTGTTAAAAAATGTTTTACGCCATTTTAAAATCCACGGTGAGAAAATAGCCAATCTTTTTCATGTTTGCAGAACAAACATTTTTAGTAATTTTTAAAAAGTTTTTATAAAACTTCTACCTTTTTTGTGAACTTGTTTTGTGTCATTTATAGACAGGCCTTTAAATAAATTAATTCTGATGCTTACATCAGTATATTGTATAACAGTTAGGAAAGTTTTTGGCCTTAAAATAACATAACCATTCAATGTAAAAGCCTTCATCATCAATTTAAGATTTTACTTAAACTTCAGCATCAGTTCGACAACAGCTCAAATTAAGTCCCGTCTCGTTAGACGAGAAGTTTTTTGCCGAGTCTGTGAGAAATTTATTCCCGAAATGGTTTTGTCTGAGCGAACCGTCAAAACTCTCAAAACTTGTTTGAAATACAAAGTGAGGGGATATGTACGTTCTGGGGACTTTGTATAACTTTACTAAATACAAATTTTAACTCATTTTCGAGTAATTACTGCAATATATAGCTTTAAGTTTCATTTCGTTTAGTAACAATAATTACTTTCATGGTTAAACGACGTGCTTTCACTGCTGTTTATGACTTCCTGCCTTGCCTACTGGGGGTGGGCTTACTGCGCCGAGCTGAGCCTTCCATTAGTGTCATTGCCAACTGATTTTTATTGACGATTGCTGTGTAGCCTTTTCCTTATTGCTTTATGGAGTTTAATCTTCTTAAAACTAGCCAAATTAGCAACAAAAATGCTTTTTTCTTAACGTTAAACGGTAGTGGTTCTGAATGTTTTTCTAGCTGACGTTTTTATTTCAACTAAAGTAAAACGGACAAAAAAGAAAACAAGGAAAAATAATTCAAAACATTTAGAGTTGAACAAAATTAAAATTGTCTAAGTATTGTGTTTGGCAAACTCTGTAAAAATACCGACACAGAGAAGTACAGTGGCGGTATTTAAATTTAGTTTTTAGAGTATTTAAGTTTTTCCGATCAACAGTAGTAGTAATATTTTTATTAAATTTTTTATTTAGTATGCGGTGTTCAGACAATGAACAGATTGTAACTAAGAAATTTAGACAAAGTGTATCTTACACTATGCTAAATTTCTTTTTCAATCTGTATTAACAAAATCACATCAGCCAAATTGGCTATTAGCAAAACAATACTCATCATCACAGTCATTAACATCTTAGTAGATGTGTTGTTGTGCATAATTTGGCTTCAGCAGCTCGGACAGTTTGATTGATAATATTTCTCCACTGGTCGCGGTCATCAGTTATATGTATTGCCTCAGTATACTGTTTATTGAGAAGCTTTTTAGTAATGTCCGCCCATCGCTGTGGAGATCTTCCGCGTTGGCGTTGAGTCTGAGGCCTTCCTTGGACCACCAACCGCTCCATTTTGTGATCACTTCGATGGATATGGCCAAAGAACTTTAAAATTCTAGAGTAAACGGTACTGGAGAGACGCTGATCCGGTTTAATTTCATCCAGAACCGAGATATTTGTACGGCGAGCCGTCCATGGAATTCGAAGCAGGCGTCTCCATGTCCACATTTCAAAGGCGTCTATACGTCGTCGATCTGATTCTTTGACTGTCCATGTCTCGCATGCATAGTAAAATATGGAAAAGACCAGAGTTGAAACGAGTCTCTTTTTGTTTGTCATAGTAATGTGACGATCACGCCAGACCCCGTTTAGTTCACTCATTGCTGCTCTTGCTAGTTGAATGCGTCTTCTAATTTCGGATTCACAACTGCCTGTGTTGTTAACTAGAGCTCCAAGATATATCATAGATGAGACTACCTCGCATCCCGCAATAGTTTGGGTTTCAGGAAACTGTTGTTGGCGATCAATAACCATGATTTTGGTTTTGTTGTAGTTAACCATGAGTTCAAATTTAGCACTTTCTACCTCGAGTTTTTTTAATAATTTAGTAATTTCTTCTGGAGTAGAGGCTAGAAGTGTAGTGTCGTCTGCGAAACGCAAGTTAGATATCTTAACACCACCTAGGTTTACTCCTCCCTCCCAACCATCCAAAACTCTGCGCATTATGAACTCCGAATAGATGTTAAATAATAAGGGAGATAAAACGCATCCTTGGCGTACTCCCTTCTCCAAAGTGCATTTGTCAGACAGATATCCGTCCATTCGAATATATGCCAGGTTATCTTGATACAGTTTGCTAATAAGGTGAGTCAAGTGTTTAGGTACACCCATTGTCGTCAATATGTTCCATAGTTTGTCCCATCTAACATTATCAAAGGCCTTTGTATAATCGACGAAACATATAAATATCGAGATCTGGTATTCTCTGGCTTTTTCTATGATGTTTCGTACATTAAGGATTTGTTCTCTAGTACCTCTGCCCTTTACAAATCCAGCCTGCTCAGGTGCTATTTGCCAACTTATGAAGTTTTCTAGACGCCCGCCGTTGCAGTATGTAGAGGATCACCTTACTGGCGTGTGATATTAGAGCTAATAGCCTGTAGTTGTTACAATTATTTGTTGAACCTTTCTTATGAAGAGGTATGATTATGGTCTTTATCCAATCCTCAGGCCAGACGCCTGTGTGCCATATTTCATTGCACAATCGATGTAATATTTTCACTCCACATTCCGGAAGATGCTTCAAGACGTCTGCAGTAATGAGATCATATCCTGCTGCTTTGTTTAACTTAAGTCTTTTTAAAGCGAATTCCACCTCGGAAAAAAGTATGTCAGGTTCAGACTCAAAACTAGTGTGGTGTGTCTCTGTTGAAGGAGAATGGAAAGTGGAGGTCTGGCAGTCAGGTACAAACGGGGCGTCCGCTGGTATCTGGTCCGTATTGGCGTATAAAGACTTACAATACGCCCTCCAAACATCAATAACCTTGTCCAAATCCGTCTGTACATTACCTTCATCATCTTTGATAGACCAAGATTTCTGCTTGAATTTACGTGTGAGTTGTCTGACTTTATCAAAGAGTTCTAATACACAAGTGTTATTTGTGTCGGCGTGTAGTTGAATTTCTCTGCAGATTTTCTCTATATGCTTGTTTTTGTCTCGTCTACAAGCAGCCTGAATAGCTCTAGATAGCTATCGGTACTGGGAATTCCTGAGAGGGTTCTCTATTCCAGCAATTTTAAGTTTTCTACGTTCTTCAACGAGGTCAAAAGTATCTGCAGACATCCACACTTTTTTTGGTCCAGTTGAGACGGCATTAAACTGTGCCTCGCAGTCATTCAAGGTCTGTATCAAGGTATTTTTAAAAGGTAACCAAATCTTTTCGGAATCATGAGTGACGATAGTTGGTAAAATATTTTCGAATCTTTCATTACATTGGATTTTAAATTGTTGTGTATCTTTTATTTTTGATATCCTCTTGTTTCGGATCCTAGCACATGCCTTGAATTTTTGCTTTAGCGTTACAACAAGAAGTTGGTGGTCAGAGCCGCAGTCAGCGCTAGGTCGTGTTTTACATTGGCTAATAGATGTTTTCCAGCGATGTTTAATCATTATGTAATCGATCTGATTTCGGTGTCGTCCATTAGGTGAGATCCAAGAGTACAATCTTCTGGGGTGGTGCCTATACATTGAGTTCATTATTGTCAAGTCATTGTCAACGCAGAACTGGATAAGGCGGTCTCCCCTTGAATTGCGTTCACCTATTCCATATCTACCCACAATATTTCGTATATGTTCGTCAGCCATAGTAAAACCGATTTTTGAGTTTAAATCACCCATGATGATAGCGATTTCTTTATTTGGGATATTTTGCAGATATGATTCCAGCTCGTTGAAAAAAGATTCAGTTGTATCATCATCAGCAGTTGAGGTAAGCGCATAGACCTGGATCAAATGTACAATAGAGGGAGATTCATTTTTATCCATTACTTTTGTTAGTGTTGCCGGAAAAGCACATGAAATGTCCCAAATTAGTTATGTAGTGGTCCTCGTTGCGGAAGTGAAGTTCAGAGAGCCCGGTCACAGAGATATTGGTTCGTTCCAGTTCCTTCTCCAGAATAGCTTGTTTGTCCGGTTGTAAAAGACCACGGACATTCCATGTAGCTATGTTGTATGGTTTGCGGATATTAAGTTTTTGTTTTTCACCAGTAGCACATTTCGCATGTAAAGCCTGATGAGTCACGTCTACATGCCCAGTAACTGATTTCACATATTCCTCCCCGGACGAGAAGATGCGCCAGGTGCCATCCGGATCGCGAAGCTCATCATCCGAGGCCTCGCAGGTATTGCTCATATCATGAAAAATCGTGGGTGAAATAAAGGGGTGGTTTCCCGTTGCCTTCCCCTTTGGTTGGGAGTGCTAATAAGGAAATTTGTTTAAACAGGGTTAGTAGGAAAGGACAGTGGTATCTACTGTTTGGACTTAGTAGATATACCAAGGCTCACGTGGGCAGGGTCGCATACCTGAAGTAGGACTATCACCTATTGGGTTTATAGACGAGTCTCTACCCGCTACCCTGAGGAAATTAGGAGTGTGTGAATAGAGAGAGGCGCAAGTTACGCAGTTTGTGTGTGGGGTGCGCGACATGTATATGCCACACACCCCCCGCGCAAAAAGGACCTCTTCCACTCAAACACGGTCAAAGGGACTCATCCGACACTCGGGGTGTGGCTGAGATAGGTTCTTGGTAACTAAATGGGTATGGGACGAGATGGACTGTTGGGTAAGGACAACGGTCAGCTGCTCCTGCGTTCGCCTCTTACGACCAGTAGGAGATACTGTGGGTGTATTCTTTTTAGCGACCCGCATCCCACACGGCTAAAAAAACAATACTAGCGAACAATAATTTGTATTACATTTAGATAGGTCTTACCTTTAAAATGTCAATTGAAGTTAAGGAACTTTTTATGTTTGATATATTTTACTGTAGACCTAAAATATCACTCCATTTGTTGGATATATTGTTCATGAGTTTTGGCGTTAATGCTGGACATTTGTCTAATATAAATTTGATTGTTAACTTTTCATCACAGTTATCACATCTTGGTTCTTGTTTGTTGGAAAACACGTAGCTATTAGTTTTATTCACTTATCACCCTTACTATTACCTGGTGTCTCCGTCATGTTGGTAATGTGGGCCAGGGTTTTATCGATTTTTTACTATCGCGTAGATTGGCCGATGACACTTAACACTATTCTTTCCACATATACAGTGTGTTTCAACTTTAGTGGCGGAAATTTCTAGGAATAGTAAAGCCTCACCAAACAAATCAGTGGCGTTCCAAAAATACTCATGATTTAAATCAAATTGTTAAAGATAGGTACACACAATTTATTAAACAATAATATTAGATTATATTTTTGGCAATATTGTACTACATCTTAATACATATTATTATAATATGTCACATCACTAGAATCATTTAAATCAATCCTTAATTCTTCAGTAATTACATCTATGCGATAGTTACTTTCCAAATACTTATCTTCAACCTTGACAACATGTTCACAAACTTTCTTCCAGTTATCTACAGTTACTCTAGCAAATTCCTGTTCCACCAACACTTTTACGTCTTCTAACTTAAAATAAACGTTTTTATGCAATTTCATTTTTTATTTGCGCCCAAACCATTTCTATAGGGTTCAAGTCTGGATGATTCTTCTTCTTTTTATGGTGCCCTATCCAATTAGTGGATGTTAGCGACAATTCTTGCATATTTCTCTCGAACTTGTGTGGCTCTAAAGAGTGCATGGGCATCGAGGTTTGTCCAATCCTTATGTTTTTAAGCCATGAGTATTTCTTTCTTCCGATGCCCCGTTTTCCTTCTATCTTCCCTTCCATAATAAGCTTTAAGAATTGGTACTTGGAATTTCGAAATATATGACCCAGATAAGCAGTTTTTCTTCTTTTTATTATTGGCAGCAATTCTCGTTCTCTGCCCATTCGATTTAATACTTCGACATTTGTTGTGTGATCTGTCCAGGGAATTTTAAGTAGTCTTCTAAATACCCACATTTCAAAGGCCTCTAATCGGTTCATCACATTGGCCTTTATGGTCCAGGTTTCTACACCATATAGCAGTATGGAGTAAATGTAACATTTTACAAAGCGATATCGAAGCGTTAAGTTAAGGCTGCTGTTGCTTAGCAAGGTTCTCATATTAGTAAATGCTGTTCTGGCTTGCTCAATCCTGCTACGTATCTCTATGTCTGGATCTAAATCTTCAGTTATCCAACTACCGAGATATCTGAACTTGGGGACCTTTTGGATGTTCTTATTGTTTACTCTTATATTTAATAGCATATTTCGTGTTCTACTAACCACCATTACCTTCGTCTTGTCTATATTAATCTTCAAGCCCAGTCGTTCTCCTTCAGTGTTTATTTTAACTATTAGTCGTTGTAGCGCTTCTTGGCTATCAGCTATTAGACTGTATCATCAGCATAGCGAAGATTGTCGTGATATCCGTTATTGCCTCATTTATTTTTTCTGTGACTTTTCTTTTAATTTTCTTAAGATTAATTTTTAATTTTCCTGCTACGGGATGGTGATCAGATCCAATATCTGTTCCAGGATACGTTTTTACTTCTCCTTGCAATCCACTTTTGTATCTCTAATTAATCAATAGAAAATCAATTTGATTTCATACATGTTTTCATGCGTATATTGTGGAGACTGCCAGTTGTAGAGTCTTCGAGGTGGCAGTTTGTACCAGGTATTTGCAATGACTAATTTTTCTTCTTGACAGAACTGGATTAACATATCACCTCTCTCGTGTCGATCTCCCAAACCTAAGTCACCCACGACATCTTCAACACGTCCTTGTCCTACCTTCGTATTGAAATATAAGAGTCTGGTTTTTCTTGATCACTTTCATTACCTCCTTAACCTCTCTATACATATGTTTTACTTCATTTTCAGGCTTGTTCAAGGTAGGTGCATAGATTTGTATAATGTTAGGGTCAACAGGATTGGCTTGGATTTGTAGTAGTGCTGCACTATCTGAGTGTGCCACGAAGTTCCTTACTGATTTGTTTGAGACTGTGTGAACTAGAAATGTAACTCCTGGGTAATATAGTGTCGCTTTTCTTTTAGTACATTTACCACTATTAGGTCATCTCATTTTGCTAAGTCCTATTTCTTGAATTATATTGTCTAGTTTACCGGCGGTGTAAAGACTTTTAACGTTCCAAGTACCCAGTTTTACCTTGGCCACTTAAGGCCTGCCACGGATTAGGGGCCGTTGCTTACAATGTCTTTTCCATCGTTGTTTTTCTTGGGATATCCTCGGGGACCTTTAATACGGTGGTTTTTCATTGCCTTCCGTATTCTTATGCCTTTGACATCCTTAGTTCATCCGCCTTTTAGAGACAGCTTACCATCTTAATGACAAAAGAGTTCCCTGTCTCACGTATGCTCATCCGCCCTCTATCCAAAGACTGTTGGCAAGGTAAGGGGAATCACTTATACCGACGATCGTTCGGTCAAAATTGACTTTATACTAGCCCTAAAATCGAGAGTCGTCACTTCTGTCATTCTCGTCGTACCGAAGGTATCCTTCTCCGCCGTGACTGCCGTTGTGGTCTTCATCCGTAACCCTGGACAAGGGACCCTAAACAGGTAGTAATTCCCTGGGTCAGGTACAACCTGGAATCTGTCGAGGGCAGGGACTGATCCATTTTCCCTGATATGACTGTCCAAGGAAATCCAAGGAGTTCCTACCCACTACCCATAGACGCTATGGCGATAGTTTTAAAGAAACATGTCCACATTCTTGCAACACTTTGTTAAATTTATTTCTGTCAACCAAGATATCATATCCAGCTTTTTAGAATTACTTGTGGGTGCTCTATTAATTTGTGCATTATGATATGACGCATTATTAGTAACAATAACAGATCTAAAGGGGATTCTGTATGAAACTTATTTCCCCACCACCATGTACGATAATCAACCTACTTCCTTTTGAAATGTCTTTGAACAATCCTTTGCCACTCTCATCTCTCCAGCTATTTGGCGTAGTGTGTCCTGCATGAATATGTACATAGGTTTCATCAACATATACAATTGACTTACCTTCGCTTCTGTAATATTTTAATTTTTCCAAATATTGAATGCGTAGAGCACTAATATTATTCCGTTTAATTAAGAAACGTCGACTGTCTTTTGTTTTCTTTCATTTAAATCCCAAATCTCCACAATTCTGTTAGAGAGAACTCACACTTCCAGTCCACTCGTACACCTCTTCAATCCTTTTCTGATACTCCAGTAGCTTTACTCACACGTTGTTTATTGCTGGTTCGATTATCTTCAAAAAGTAGTATTTGTATATATTTAAATATATTGTAAACTATTTCTTTCGATACTGGTGTCAATCTGCTCTGTTTACTCGTACTATACTTAACCATCTCCATTCTACAAAATAGTTCTAATACGAGTAGTTGCACCTTTCTTGTTGAGACTCGGCGACATAATGAGACTAAATTACGCACTCGTTTGAAATCGAGTGATAGAAATTCTCGGAAATAA
Organism: Diabrotica balteata; assembly: GCA_918026665.1. Taxonomy (NCBI): domain Eukaryota; kingdom Metazoa; phylum Arthropoda; class Insecta; order Coleoptera; family Chrysomelidae; genus Diabrotica; species Diabrotica balteata. Next base: position 98,315,093 of record OU898283.1, on the reverse strand, counting down.
TTCTTATCAGTTCTTTGTATGTCCTTATCGAGTCTTTGAGGAGTCAAATGACTTTATAATTACAGTTTTAAGGTTACTGATACTAGATTAGAAATTAACTTTATAGAGTATCAATTATTAAAGATGCTAATATAACAAACAAAAAGTTTGGTATCTATAAAACAATCTGTGTACAATCAAACTCCGAACTGTCAAAGTTAAGTGACGCATTTAAAAGTTCTCCGTGAATGTTGTGATTTAACTTGTAAAAACCAATCATAGAATTCTTACACTACGTTAAAATCAAGTATAATAGTGTTAGTTCAATGTGTATAGAAAAACATTTTCTGTAAGTACATATTTTTATATTAATAAGTAATTCATAACCAAAGAATTTTATAAAACCGTCAATAAATAACACCAGTCATTAATCGACACCAGGTTTTTGCCGTTAAAGACAATTACCAAAACCCGAAGCGGAACAGGTCCGTACTTAGGAAAATTAAATGTTGTTGAGAAATGGAATTTGACGTCACAAATCATAGCGATCATCACAAAAACCTTTATCTTACCCAGCTGCAGGCAGCAAACAACAAGAACCAATCTATCCATCCAAGCTACAAGCAGTAGTTTTTAATTCTCTTAATGATGTTAAAATAGAAGAATACTTGTTAGCGGTAGGATCTCTAGTTAGTCCAAACCACATTCTCTCTCTTACCACTCCCTGACACGTGTTTCTGGGTCTATCCGTCATCAGAAGGAGTTTGTAAGAATTCTCTGGTAATTATTTTTACTATAATTGCCTTAGTAGTCGGTGCGTTTTGATTTGGTTTGAGTCTTCTTACAAACTCCTTCTGATGACGGGTAGACCCAGAAACACGTGTCAGGGAGTGGTAAGAGACTCAAATTAAATCGAAACGCAACCGTCATTTATTTTGTTATTGTCCTTACTCGACGCAATGAGTACAAAAATGATAGTAATTTATATGGGTAAATTGTTGATGCATAGTGGAATTTTAATATTCTCAGCATCGCTCTAAATGGCTTGATTAAGCTTGGGTTATACAGTTTACTTTAATTGCTATCGATATTTAACTTAATAGTTTTGTAATAGTGCAATTTCAAATAATTTAATATTTTAAATTGTTTAATATTGCAAAGCCACGCCACTGTATGAGTCTGATCATAAATATTCTATTGTTTGCGCGATTAACTATTTCGTGGAAGGTTTCGGCACTCGATTTGAACTAAGCTGTATAAGCTGAGGACGATAGCCAGTAAACATACGTGAGTTCTATTGTTATCCATGAGATTTCATTGTTCATCCTCTCCTCTTTTACTCTATCTATTGTATTACTACATATTTTGTTTCTTACTTAACACCTTTATTTCTTGGTCACATTTGTTGATCTGCCTTTTGTACGTCCAAACTAATATTCGAATACTGGAAGACTACTGAAAATAAACTTGGACTTCCGCTAGGTAGGTGACGCAATTTTTATATAAAATAATTTTAGAGACAGAAAAGAATCAAAGCTAATATTGAATGAAGGGGACGAACCATGGAATTATCGTGTCGAAAAATAATTAGACCTAATTCGTAACGCTCCTTGTTGACATAACCCTAATTTTCCAATCGCTATTTTCCGTTCATTCTCAGTCTTAAAAACGACATTTTAACCTACTTCTCCCTTATTATTTTCCGGGATAAAATTATTATCCTTGTCCTTCCGGGCGTTTGAAGAGACTCGGTATTTTCCGTCCCGGCGCATTAAAACTGTTGAAACGATTAACCGAGGAATTATTAATGATAATGATAAAGGCCGCCTTGGTTGCCTGTCCTTGGCATCTTGGAATCCAGGATGCGATTCGTTCAGACGCTCATTTACTGAATAATTGATTATAATTGCGGAATTTTCGCAATTCCGGGTTATCAGATTAAATTAGACTTTATTATATATATTATAGTGGGGTTCTGTTTATCTTTAACGGGCAAGGGTGCTCCTTAAGTATCCTTATTTTAGAAAGACACTAAAGCGACAAATGACAGTTTGCTACAAATAATAATATCGATAAACAGATTACAATTATTCTTGGTTATATTTAATAAAAAATGTTTTGTAGGTTGGGAAAATGGTTTCTGGCAAACAATAAAAATTTCCTAAATTTCTCTCGGTATTCATAATTCCCTCAGGTACGACAGGATTAATATCTTATTTCTCCTAACACAATATATACAATCATTAATAAATAATTTTATATATATTCAGGGATAGTACAGTATTCACTGCCTTCCCTCGCTCAACCGTTTGCATCTCTCTCTGTTGTCCCATTCTCCATCGTTTAGTCCTCTCTTACTCATGGCGTCGTTTACTTCGTTCCTCTCCTCCTTCCTATGGGGCTCCATTCGGTTATTCTCTTTATTCATCTGCTGTCTCTAGTTCTTCTTATATGTCCATACCACTTTAGTCTTTTTTGTTTTATATATGTTAGTATGTCTGCTTCTATTAATGCTCTTTGCTTTATTTCATCATTACTTCTCCTATCCATTCTTGTTACTCTGCATCATCTTTTTAGGCATTCCATCTCTATTGCTACTATCTTACCGCTGTTTTTCTTATTTATAATCCAATTTTCAGGCCCATATGTCATAATACTTCGCACTAATGTTTTATAAATCTGTGTTTTTGTCTTCATATTTAGGTGTCTATCCCACCATACTGAGTTAAGTTGTTGGAATGCTGTTCTTGTTTGTCCTAATCTTTGAGTAATTTTTTCCTATGTTGTTGCCTTTTTCGTGATTATAAACCCCAAGTATTTGAATTTATCCTTTCCTTTGATTGTTACGTTGTCATCAATCTGTAGATCTTCTATGTCTTCTTCACTTATAGATAGGTACTCTGTTTTCGCGAGGTTAACATCTAGGCCAGCCTTGGTATATTCTTCTTAAAGTTTCTTCAGCATATAGCTGAGGTCGTCTTGGTCTTGTGCAATCACTACTTGATCGTCTACAAAGCTTAACGTATTCGTTTCGTACCGTCAAGGCTTTATCTAAGTATATTTTAAATAGGTTTTGAACAGCCCTGCAGGAGCCCTATTGTTGTGATAAAGTCTCCTATGATTGTGTTCCCACTTTAATGGACACTTTATATTCTTTACACAGACCTTTTGTAGCTTCTATGAGTTCCGTCTGTATTTCTAATGTGTACATTGCCTCCCATAGTTCTGACCTTCGTACAGAGTCATACGCCTTTCTCAGGTTAAATAATTTTCATGAACCTAAACCCATGTTAACCCTGTTAACCCATTAACGCCAAAACTATTTTTTTTGCATTTTTAACGTTATTTTTTGTTTCGTAATATATTTTGAGGTACAAAATGATGTCCTATCAAAATTTTTGTTTTTTGTGTTCAAATTTTTGGAAAAACAACTGTCCTCATTTGAGGACGCTGGGCTCAACTACTATAAAATTAAAGACAAAATTTAGTTTAACAAAATAAGTTTATTTAGTTGTTTTTCAAATTATTTTCATATTATACACTATGGGGATAAAAAATGTTTATATAAATCCTATATTTTTTATGAAATTGTTCAAAACAAATTGATACGCAAAGCGCTACATTACATTTTTGGCAATATGTTCGTGGTTTTGACGTACAGTCTCGATTTTGACATCTTCGTTGTTTTTCCCGTTTTGCTATAATGTGATTTTTACTATCATATCTAATGTCTTCACATATATTGCTTCTTGATGTACTTGGAAGACTAAGTGGTCGACCTTTGCTTATTCTTACGCCATGACCACGTTTTAGATACGAAGTAGCTATTTGTCGCCTGTAGTCTTTGATGGATATATTTTTTTCTCCTTTATGTATCATATTATACAGTACGCACCCATTTACTATAGCCATATCTATCATTCGTGTAAAAAGACACCAATACCATTTTTTTTCCTCTGACAGATATATGGTGTTTTTCTAATAGCCAGTCATGGTGATCCACGCCACCCATATGTTTGTTATAATTGAAAAAAGCGGATGGTTGGCTCACTTGTACTTAATTTTTTTCCTTCTTACTCCATCGTTGAACCTGATTGGTGGGAAAAACCGTATCATAGTTAGTTCCAACAGAAACACAATTACTGTCGTTCCATTTGCATATTAGTATTTTGTTGTTTTTGTCAAAGCACCAGTCATACGCGACTCGAGGTTCTTTTTGTAGGTCGTTTGATTGTTTAGTAGGACACTTTGCAGTTCGGTTTTCTCTAATAGTTCCGTAGCGCGATACCCTTTTCTTTAATTGGCAAAGGAGACTGTAACTTGTAAAAAAGTTATCAAAATATACAATATGTCTCTGTGAGTTTTCTACGATACTCAGCATGTTAGAAACAACTCTTGTACCTAAAGGCTCAGTTGATTCCTCTCCCGAAGCTTTTCCACAATAAAGAGCAAAATTGTAACAATAACCATTATCGCCACACAGCGCCCACAGTTTAAAACCAAATCGAATTGGTTTGGCCCTAATGAATTGTTTTAGTGAATTATGGCCGTAATACTTCACTATCATTTCATCTACTGATAGATGTTGGTGAAACACTCCCCATTGTTGGAACCGCGCATTTAGAAGATTTAGCAAAGGTCTAATTTTGAATGACTTATCATGTTTGTTATTGTCAGCTTCGGAATTATTTGCAAAATGGATTAGATGCTTTATTTCTAAATATGCATTACGACTTAATGCATTTTTTACAAGCGGTATTCCCAAGTCTTCTTGTTCAGACCAGTAGTCCCTCTCGCTGGTAATTGGTGGTATCCAGTAAAAATTAGAAATCCAATAAAAATTTTAATTTCTTCAGCTGTTATTGAGTAACCATGTTTATTTTTTTGCTCTGTAGCATAGCGTTGTGTTTCTGTTATGATATGGTTGTAAACAACTTCATCAAAAAACATTTCAAAAATTTGTAGTGGAGTGTATTGACGTACCTGCCTCTTTACATTTTCATATACTTCTTTAGCACCTTCATTTTCAATGTGTTCATATTGTGGATCCGATTTACTCCAGTTAGGTACAAACGGTTTTTTGGATTCATATTTTTTCCTTTTGGTTATTGGTACAAGTGGTAAGTCATCTTCATCATCAAGATTTTGATCATCTTCTTCCTCAATAAAAACTTCAGTCCCTCCGGGTATGTCTTCCACCTCAGCAACGCCTAATTCATCGTCATTGATTTCGTCCTCGTCTGTTAAATCATCGACTTCGGGGGGCAATGCAGCTATATCAGCATCTATTTGTTCAGAATTTAAATAATCAATGGCCTCTTCAAGATTACGAAAATATCTTCGACTCATCCTAAAATAGAAAAAAAACAATTAGTTAATCAAAATACCCGTATAGACTTTTTACACAAAATATATGAATTTGCCCAGCGTCCTCATTTGAGGACGCATAATAGTCTTATAATTTTTTGACATTTTTTTTACTGGGCAGTCATTTTTGAATTTTTTTGTGTAAGTTGTGGATCTAACCTAATAAAAAATACAAATTTTTAGAACTCACCTTTGCAAGTAAAAAAGTTATGCACGTCGATGTAAGTATAGTTCAATAAACTTGAAAATCGTACTTTTAACCTTGGGCCAGTATCTCGTCAAATAAAAATAAAGCGCCGACACATACACTTCTGTCTACGATAGTGCTTCTGCTAAACCACTGCGGTAAGCAATCACCAAATATTCACGCAGACATTGTTTTATCCCCACCTAAACAAGCCATCGTCAAACGAGGACGCTGGGCGCTAACGGGTTAAGTCTTAAAAAATTCACCGTGAAATGTTAATTGAAATAAAGCAATTATTCTGTGTTTTTTTAATTCTGAAGAAGGGTTCCGGATGAACTAGTAGAGTGCATGTTTTTTCTCATATACGTTTATGAGTTTTCTCGTTGTACCAATAGTAGTCCTACACAAGCCAGTATTTTATTGTCAGAGTTGATCTCAACAGTATGATTTTTTACCTCAGTTCTATTAAATTCATAGCTTAATTTTGCATTTGGGTTACCTCAGACACTTTTTTCTAGCAAGATTTAAAAACTGTTAATAACTTGTGTTTAATTTTTTACATAGGAAAAACAATATTATATTTTCTCAGTATTAAATCCTTAATTTTCAAGCTTAATATTGAAAACTATTACTTTAACAAACCCTTAGATTATAAATTTATAAAACCCTAAGATTATAAGTACGGGTTGCGGGTAGGAACTCTTTAAATTCTTGAAGATAGTCCTATCAGGGAAAATGAATCAATCCCTGCCCTCCGCAGATTCCGGGGGTTTCCTGACCCGGGAAACTAGTACCTGTTTAGGGTCCCTTGTCCAGGGTTACGGATAAAGTCCACAACGGCGGCCACGGCGGAGAAGCGGAGCTTCGGTACGGTGCGGATGGCGGAAGTGGCAACCCTCGATTTAAGGGTTGATATAGAATCAAGTCACCGAATGATTGCCGGTATAAGCAGTCCATCAATTACTGGCCAACGGCTTCGGGCGGATGAACTGGTAACTGGAAGGGCACTCATTTGTCCTGAGACTGAGAAATCGATCTCAAAGGCGGAGGAACTAAGAAATGGTCAACGGCATAAGGATGCAGAAGGCAAGGAGAAACCACTGCATTAAAGATCCTAAGGGATATCTCTTATTAAGTATTATTATCTAAGGATTATCTAAGTAAAATTATCATGGCTATGCGAAGCGAAATGATTTCTAGTACTGATCATGGATACCGGATACCAAGATCCGGCAGGAGAGGTATACTTTATGACAACAGGGCCTCTCAGGTCGTAATTCTGAGAAATCCCTGTGTTAAAAATACAATAAATATTGGTACATGGAACGTCAGAAGCATGTACGAGCCTGGGAAAAGTCACAACGTTATACAAGAGATGCAAAGATTAAACATCGATATCCTAGGCATCAGCGATACAAGATGGTCGGGTGCAGGCAACGTCTCGACAAGCAACGGTATGATCTATTTCTCAGGAAATGAATACCCACATCACAGATATGGTGTAGCAATTGTCGTTTCAAGAAGAATGACACAGTCTGTCACTAATTTTTCGCCAGTGTCAGACAGGATCCTGCTCCTACAACTGCATACAAAAACTGCAAAACTTAATATTATACAGGTATATGCCCCTACTGCAGATAAATCAGATGAAGAGATTGAGCAGTTTTATGAACAAATAAATCAAGTTCTAAAGTCTACAAAGCCAAAAGATGTTACACTTATCCTTGGAGACTTCAACTCCAAAATTGGCAAAGGAAAAAGCGGAAAAAATGTGGGAGAATATGGTTTAGGGGCAAGAAACGACAGAGGAGACAAACTTTTAGAGTTCTGTCAAGAGAATGATATGATAATTTCAAATACATTCTTTAAGCTACCCAAACGAAGACTGTACACATGGACGTCCCCTCAACACACTAGGGAAAAAACAATTAGGAATCAGATAGATTATATTTTAATAAATGAGCGATACAGAAACTGTATAAGATCAGTTAAGGCTTATCCAGGCGCAGATGTTTCTTCAGATCATAACCCCCTGATAGCGCGGGTACACATTAGACTCAAAAGACCTTCAAATAAAACAAAAATAGATCACATAGATACCAGCCGCTTACAAGATCCAACAATTAAAGAAGATTTAAAACAACATATCAATGATAACTTACGAATGCTTTCTACAAAGACAGAGAACACGCATGTAGAAGACAAGTGGCAAGATTTAAAAGACGCCATAATAAAACCTGCCCAGAAAATGCTTACCAAAGAGAAACAGAAAAAAGGACGAGAATGGATAACAGAAAAAATTTTAGGTCTCATGGAAGAGCGAAGACAGTTAAAGGGAAAATGCAGCCAAAAATATAATGAAGTAAACAAACAAATCAGAAAAGAAATAAGAACTGCAAAGGAAAATTTTTATACAAGAAAATGCGAGGAAATCGAAGAACTACATCTCAAACATGACACTTTTAACTTACATAAAAAGATAAAGGAACTGACAGGTACACAAAAACGAAAACATCCCAATCTCCTATGCAACGCAAATGGTGAAATAATAGCCGATCTACAAGAAAAGCTTAGGACCTGGAAGAACTATGTAGAAGAATTGTTCGACGATGAAAGACAAGAACCTAATATAGATAACTTGCAAGGCGACGAAGGACCAGAAATAACTAAAGAAGAACTATTATACGCTATAAAAATAATGAAAAATGGTAAATCACCGGGTCCAGACGGGCTCACATCAGAACTTCTTAAGCTTGTGGAAGGCGAATCAGTGAATATTCTACTCGACCTTTTTAACTGCATCTACAAAAGAGGAGAAATACCAAAGGAATGGCTACTTTCAACTTTTGTAACCTTACCAAAAAAGGCAAATGCAAAACAGTGCACTGACTACCGCACTATAAGCTTAATGGGGCATACATTAAAAGTATTCATCAAAGTAATCCACTCAAGAATTAACAGAAAACTAGATGCAGATATTAGTAATACTCAATTCGGATTTCGGAACGGGCTTGGAACAAGAGAAGCACTATTTGCACTTAACGTCATATGCCAAAGATGTCTAGATATAAACCAAGATATATATATATATATATATATATATATATATATATATATATATATATATATATATATATATATATATATATGTGCTTTATTGATTACAACAAAGCGTTTGATAAAGTTCGTCACGACCACTTAATGAAACTGCTAGTAGAAAAAAACTTGGATAAAAGGGACATTAGAATTATCTCTAAGATTTACTATAACCAGAAAGCAAATATCCGAATAGAGCAAGAGACAACGGAGGAAATCGAGATCAAGAAAGGCGTAAGACAGGGTTGTATACTCTCACCGACCTTATTCAATCTATACTCCGAAGACATTATAAACACAGCACTTTCGGATCAAAATATAGGTATTAAGATAAATGGCATCCGAATAAACAACTTGAGATATGCCGATGACACGGTACTAATCGCAGAAACTTGGGAAGATCTTCAAATACTAATTAACAAAATAGTAGAATGCAGTGAAGAACACGGATTATCACTTAACATAAGCAAAACAAAAATAATGCTAATATCTAAATCACCACAAAACTTCCCTGACATAACCGTGCATGATCAAAGAATCGAACGTGTAAGAAGATATAATTACCTGGGAACTGTTATCAACGAAAATAATGACTGCTCTGAAGAAATCAGAACCAGAATAGAGAAAGCTAGAGCCACATTTACTAAATTGAAAAAGGTGTTCTGCGGAAGAGATCTAAGTCTAAAACTTAAAATTCGCCTTTTGAGATGTTACATTATGTCAGTTCTCCTCTACGGGATGGAAACATGGACATTGAAAAAGATCGATACCAAAAAGATAGAAGCATTTGAGTTGTGGATGTATCGTAGAATATTAAAAATACCCTGGACAGAGAAAGTAACAAATGTGGAGGTTTTGCGGAGAGTGCGGAAAGAGAAAGAGCTGATACTTACTGTTAAAAAGCGCAAACTACAATATTTGGGACATGTTATGAGGGGAGATAAATACCAGTTGCTGCAATTGATTATACAGGGAAAGATAATGGGAAAAAGATCTATAGGAAGAAGAAGGCATTCATGGTTGAAAAACTTGAGAGAATGGTACAATTGCACCAATTACCAACTGTTTAGATCTGCAGCATCAAAAATACGCATAGATTTTATGATAGCCAAACTTCGGAACGAAGACGGCACTTGAAGAAGAAGATTATAAGTCCTTCTCCCTACTTTAATCTCCACGCTGTAAAAATACAGACATTTTTGGACAATAAAATCGCATTCTCTTAACTTGGTTTCTGAAAAAAAAAAAATAAACGCTTTTTCCTTCTCTCACTGATAAGATGTTACAGGCTAGCCCCTTTTAAAGAGTGGGCTCACAAACAGTCACAAACAGTTTAAAACTTTTTAAATTATTCCATAACATACTGCCATTACTGAAACTGTAATATCTGCATTACCTATGCTTCTTAATATTCCCCCACAAAGTTCAAGGGTCCAAAACTTTGGTTTTAACTCAAGTTCTGTCTACACAGAATGTTTTTGTCTCTGCTCTAATTCTAACAACTTTTCAATTTGCCTCCACCTTTAGATACTCAATTTAACCCAGTATTTTCTTCTTGCTGTATATCTACAATAAAATTGGCAAATATTCTTCCATAAATCCTAGCAGATTCAAATTACTTTTTAACTAGAACCTTTAAATGCTCTAAATATACCCCAGCTTCTAATAAACGAAAACTAAATATTCTTTCCACGACTCATACTGTCACAGCAACTATCACAGTCCCCTCACAACAAAATATTTTTATTCACACTATCGCACAATCTCATTCATTAAATTTAGTTCTGCCTGCCTTTTCTCTTGATATTGTTGCCCTACCAGTCCTAGTGGCCAAGTAACAGCAACCCCTGCAGTTCCCAACAATATTCCTTTTTGGATGGCTTTACAAGGTAGATCCCCAACAAGATGGATCGACCATGAATCTGCAAAAGAATTATGCACGTGTTAAAAGAAATGACTAGAGATGGAGATTTCTGGAAACGGACAATACACAACATCACGATGACAACTACACTCCCTCTGGGGGTCAGGACTGAAGAGAGAAAAAGAGTAAGTGAGAAGAGAGAGAGAGAGAAATAGAGAGAGATAGCTTAGCCTGTTATACCTCCTCCTGGTATGGTGAATATCAATGAAATGTCCCGTTCTTCGTTGTTTAATGATCCCAGGTTCAAACTTAAATAACTGCTTTCGATGGTCAATTAAAATTTCTACAAAATTAGGTAGAATATTAACCTATGATCTAAAGTAGAAATAATTGGAACGTCGCTACTGATCCCTGATATATTGGTGATGTACTAATCAAAGATGAAGAGACTTCCCAGCTTCTTGGACATCTGGCAAAGTTCATGAAAAAAGCAAAGATTCTCTTCTTTGAACTATTAAGGTATTTACACCTAATGACGAATATATTCACGTTTTTACTAATATTGGCGCTTTCAGCCAGTTTACAACTTGTTTAGACATATTATACAGTTTTTGCATAGTTTTAGATACAGTTTTTTACACAGGTATAAACAATATTGTAAAGGATTTATGATATAGGAGAGCACAGACGCCTCATCACAATAAGAATATGCCAGTTTTGCATCTTCCTACTTTAATCCTCGACCTGTAGAAACAAAGACATTTTTAGACAATGAAAAATATCGCTATCGCAAATCGACATTTCTTAATTTGGTTCCCGTAGAAGTTAGATGCTTTTTACTCTTCTCTTAGTAATAAAGACTAGTCAAACAGAAACAGTAGCGTGAGAATAGCCAATTCTTTAATAATATTTATCTGGTAAGAAGATTCAATAGAATTAAGTCTTTTGAATGAGTTGTAACTGTGAAAGTTGAAAGCGTATTTATGGGTTTTTTAAAACACGCTTTTATTAGTATTACTAGAAATTAGATACTAATTCAATAATCTTCAAATTGATACCTGTTCTGTTTTCTTCTTGCTGACTTGGTAACCCCATTTTACATATTCTCTGTATAGACGCTTTATAGAAAATTGTAGACGCCGCAAATATAGAAAACTACCGACCAATAAGCTTATTGTCACACCTTTACAAACTACTAACCCGAATAATAACAAATAGATTGACAGCTAAACTAGATGCATACCAACCAGTGGAGCAAGCAGGCTTTCGTAAGGGTTTTAGCACTATCGATCACTTGCAAACAATCCGGACAGTTATTGAAAAAACAATAGAGTACAACATACCACTACATCTGGCATTTGTCGATTATCACAAAGCATTCGACAGTATCGAGAAATGGGCTTTCTTAACAGTATTGGACGACGCCAGAGTAGATTCAAGTTATGCTGCCCTCCTTAAGAATATATACGATGATGCTACTTTTCACGTAAAAAAAGATGATGATCTGGAAACTATGAAAATGGACCTTGGCAAAGGTGTGAGACAGGGTGACACCATCTCACGCAAGTTATTTACTTTGGCGTTAGAAAATGTTTTCAAAAAACTAAATTGGGCCGAAAAGGGATTAAAAATAGATGGAGTATATCTTAACCATTTGCGTTTTGCAGACGACATAGTACTAATAAGCACAGATATCCATGAACTAAAATCAATGCTACAAGATTTAAATCACAAATCGAATCAAATAGGATTAAAAATGAATCTCGACAAAACAAAGATATTAAGCAACAGCCTAGAAAACATCACGATAGATAACATCAATATAGAAAAGGTAGAACAATATATATATATATATATATATATATATATATATATATATATATATATATATATATATATATATATATATATATCTAGGACATGCAATTAAAAACGAAAAGGAAAATCAAACCTTAGAAACTAAAAGGACACAATTGTCATGGGCTGCTTTTGGTAAGTTGAGCTTCATTTTAAAAGACAGAAAAATCCCAATTCACTTAAAACGAAAAACCTATGACACTTGTATACTACCAGTTGCAACTTATGGATTGGAAACTATGGCAATAACAAGAAAATGTTAAATATAAGCCTCAGAGACAAAATTCCTAACACCGAAATACGTCGAAGAACTAAAGTAACCGACATCATGGAAAAATAGCGACATTGAGATGGCAATGGTAGCCATGTAGCAAGACACCAACAGATGGTCTCATAAAGTGACATTCTGGAGACCCCGAGAAACAAAAAGAAGCGTGGGAAGACCTAAAAAGAGATGGATAGACGATATAACTGCTGTAGCTGGAAAGCAGTGGATGAGAATTGCAAAAGATAGGAAAGCGTGGAAGCAATTGGAGGAGGCCTATGTCCAACATTGGATAAATGAAGGCATCCTTGCCTTAGTCCTTTAGTTTTTTTTTATTGGCTCTGATAGTCTTTCCGATTTTTAGGTAGGTAGTGTTTATCCAATTCTTCATGTGACAAAATTTCTTGCCATTTTTTTTCAAGTTTTTGTTGCTTTTTCTCGTACGACTGCATTGTAGGTACCGCTCCAATCGAAGTATTAACAAGAAAAACGCAAGCCACGGGACGGCGCCTTAGCTTGTTAGATTTGCCGATACGTTATCAAAAGGAATAGATAAATCAAGGCATGATGCCACGTTGGCCTCTCATAGGCATTTTGTGATTAAAATCTTGCTAGTGGCTGCAAAACTCCAACTTGGACTCACATTTTGAAAAAGAAAATTTTAACTAAAATTCGCAAAAACGTTATATTTTAATTTAAAAGTTAAAAAAAGTAATAGAAATACTTCTACAGTACTAAGTGATTGGCCAGTGAAGACATTAAAATTTTCAATATGGTGGTAATTAAACTGTTAAGAATTGTACATAAGTTAGGTTAAGACAAAACAAAATTTCTTACTCTTGTTGATAAGTTGTATATAATATAGGCCTCTATATACAACATTAGGCGTATTTTTGTTATTAAAACAAAGCAACAAGGCAATGTAGTACAAATATTTTTAAAATATTTTTTAACCACTATTCTTGCCATTATGTTCCTTCATTACTCCCCGACTATAACATACAAGTCGTAAACAAACCTTTCAATAAATCTAAACATCCGTGGAATTCCCTCGTGCGGGGAAACCCCGCCCAACTCGATGCGAGCCGCTTAAAAGAGATTCCCCATATTATTAAATTAAAATATTGTCCCATGTTTGTAGGGAGCCTCCTCGGATAAGTTTCAATTCCGTACGGATTACTATAAAACGTGCGGATAATATCCAATTATAGGAGGAGACGCTATTTACTGAAGGCTTATCTTATGAGCAGGATGCTACGGCGGCGCCATCTATACGGGAAGCATTTCGCTAAAAATGAGCCGAGGAGATGAATGGCGTGTAAACGGCGAACACTTACCGAAAAACAGTAACGCCTTAGTTAGCTCGTACCGAGGCAAATTACGAACGAGAAATTGTACACGTGAAGTTGTTTCAGTGCATGGATTTATATTAAAAATATGAAAGACGTGAAAATGGAACTTATTGTAGAGTAGAAAAATAAGGTTGTTTAAAATCAGTGAATTGCATTTTAATTCTAAATTCTAAACAAATTATACTAAAATGCAATACGTAAGGCAAAACAAAGCATTTTTAAAGACAATTGGATCGTGTTCTGCAATAATAGTCTAAGCCACATATACATGGTTCAGAGTAAATGAGCATAATATCTATCTACTTTAAAAAACTCACTGATAGAAAATATGGCTTTATTTTCACATTTTTATATTTCAATAATTACAGGCTACCTTAAAAATCGTACAAAAGCAAAATAATTAAAAGCAGTTTATTGCAAAAATAACTTAAAGCGGCTTAGACGGTTTTTGCAAAATTGTAAAAATATAAATGATCATTTTGCAATAACCGTTTTTTTCTCCGAAATGGTAAATACACAAAAAAACTTTGAATTCGAGTTCATTATAGTAACAGTAAGTAACTGTTACCGATTAAACTGCTACTCGATTTGATCTTGATCAATCTCGAAATCTGGATTTAACCCAATTCCTTCCAAATCTTCAAAATCTTCATGGCAAAATACATAAAAAGGCATGACATCTTAGGGAATTAACTTGGACAAATCTTTGAGGTCCTTTATTTTTTCAGCGGACAGTGGTTTGCCATTTGGCCACCAAAAAGGCAACCCTACAGGTTTTCGAACTTCATCTGATTTTTCAATATTTACCTCCGAAAATTGTTGATCTCAAAAATCACACCATATAATTAATTTCTTTACGAGTGCCTTTATATTTTCGTTAATATATCTACGCAGACATGAACCGACTTCTTGTATTTCCCTGCCTGCCTCTTGCTCTGTCCATACATTGAAAATACTTTTTTTGTACTGCCGACATAAACAGCTAAATTATGTAAATTTAATTGTCTTTTGCGGGCATATTAGATCAGCCTTCATTGCACTCCTTAACTCATTTGCAATTTCAAGATGTTCCGTGTGCTTTCTTTCTAGATTCTCCTTTTTATCTAATGAATGTATAATGAAGCTAATGAAAAATATAATGAAGCTATCCATTATCAAATCCGAGCATATCACCTCCACCAACAAATCTCCATGACAAAGAAATTACTAATGCTCCTTTTCATAGTAACCGTTTCAATCAAACTTATTCAGTGGCAATACCGTTTTCACAAACTTCGGAAGCAATATCCTCCAATCTATCAGCTCCTTTTCCATTAGATACAACTGCAGAAAATTCTAATAAAACTGATACATCAAGACAATTTTCTGAAACAACCATTTCAACCAATCTTACAAATAAAACTTCAAGCTCGACTTCTTTCACTACCAATGAGTTTGCTTCAGTACTTCTAAATGTAATAAAGCCACAGCATCTAAGTGAAAACTCTAATAGCAATTACGAAAACGCAAGTTCTTCCATAAAACGCAGTATTGGTGAGATCGTCACGCCTCCTTCAGACTCAGCAATTTCATCAGAAAATCTATTTGCAAAACCCAAACCTCTAAACCAAAAAAACCGCGCTCATCTAAAGTCCCATCTACACGAGAAACTCTTGAAAATTTCATTGATAATCATACCCACATTTTAATACACCATGTCCTTACTGATTGATATGTCAAGGTCCCGACACTATTAGGTCGTCAAAGAATTTACAACAGATATGGCTGGTTTACTCCATCTTTTACAAAGCAGCTATCAATATGCAAATGATAGATCTACAAAAACCAAGTTTACAAAACTTCAAAAGAAACTACACAACCATTTAGAGAAAGAGATTTCTGACTTAGATAGTGACTCTTCTGTAGACAATTGTTCAGTATCATCTAACTCCGAATCTGTTAACAACATTCAACTCGATACTTCAATGGAACATTGATGGATTTTTTCATCGTCTTTCTATGCTACAGCTTCTTTTATCTAAATATTCTCCAGATATTATTATTTCTTATGAACATGGAAGAAGCGTCCAATTTTTATGGGTTCCCTCACACGTCGGAATAACAAGAAATAAAGAAGATGACAGGACTGGACGAGAGGCAATTTTAAGTAATTTGTCAGAGCCGATAGACAAGTGGGTTTCCAGTGACTTAGAAGCTTATTTTAAAAATAAAGTGTGGTGTTTGTGGCGAAATGAGTGGTCTCAAACTAATTCCAATCTAAATAAAATCAAAAATAATGTGTCTCAGTGGTTTCCATCGTCGCGCAATAGACGAGAACAAATTGCGGTTGCGCGTTTACGTCTAGGACATACCAGATTAACGTACTCCTACCTTTTCACAAAGAAAAATCCACCTATATGTGATCAGTGTAACGTCCGATTAACAGTCGAACATTTTTTAACAATTTGTAGTAAATATGACCCAGAAAGACAGCGCTACAAGATCCCAAACTCTACTACAGGCTCTAGGTCAAAACTGTTCCTGTAACAATATAGTGAATTATCTCAGATCCATAAACATTTTGTACAATCTGTAGGTGTTTAACTTTGTTATTTATATCTTGTTCCGTCGCTAACAACCTTTTGGTGGATGCGACATCTTTTTCTAATAAAAAAAAATAAATAAATAAAAAAATAACTACCTGTTGCTCTCGTTTAAAGTTTAAAACAATATGTTAAAATATCAAACTCCTTTGTTAAAAAAGCATACAATATTTTGCTGACCAGAATTTTGACCATCAAGCAACAGTTCCAATATTGTATATAATGAACAATAAGTTTCGTTATTTGATAATGCAATTTTTTGTCGGCATTTATGACATCAACATACGAGTAATCGCAAAACATATTATGTTATCTTTTCGGTACACTATCTGTAATAAAAGGAATTTAAAAATTTCTTTAAACAATTGCCAAGCTGACAACACCGAAAATTCACAATTTTAAATAATATTCTTTCGTATTTTACCATTAAAGATAAAGCCTCTAGTTTGGTGCATATTTATTTATTTAAAAAAAACAGTAATATTAGTGTAATAATAAATTTCTTCTTTTAATAAGTCAAAATAAAGATTTGTTCAATTAAATATTTTGCATCTGGTGCACACAATGAAAAGACGCTTACAAAGATTTGCAACAAGCGTCTAATCCACATATAATGAAAACATGGGTTAGACTATTTTTACAAATTTCTGTTTTCATATTATTTGACGAATGTGGTTTAGAACTTAGTTCACAAACGCCTCCATTAATATGGCTTATATCATTTTTGCTTGATGTAGTATGCATCAGGATGGACAGTTTGACATGGCTAACCTCATTTGTTAAGAAATGTGGGCTAGGCGGTTGTTGCAAACCACCGTCCAATTGTCAAACAATACGAATTAAAATGAGAGTGCTCAAAAGAACATTATTGTAATATAATCAGTAAAGATATTGAAAAGCTACAAAAAATACAAACCTGTCAGATTTAATATACATAAACAGTACAAAAACGGAATTGACCCAGTACAGTGTGATGCTCTAAGAACGTGTGGACGAATAGTGACCATTAAAAGAGACTAATGCTCGTCAGAAAAATAGAAAAAAAGGACAGAGGAAACGACTGAAGATTTATAGTTTATGATTAATTAAATCCCAATTAAATTACGAATGTTGACTAAATGTGTGAATTCCATAAAGCCGCAATGAAAAATCCTCGGGTCGGGTCAATACGACCGGTCAGTGCTTCGGCGGGTCCCCATCTCATTTCTCATCTCGAAGCGTAAAGCAGAAGAAGGAGAAAGGTCGCCGTGTAGTACCTTCGTCCTCAAAAATTAATTAAATCGGTCACAGAGTAGCTGAAACGACATTAAAGTTAACCAAAAGTCCCGTACGAGACAAATTCGAAATTTGATGAGAGGGACCGTTGTCGCTGAGGCCGCGTGTGGCGTGGTGGATTTATCCCTAAATGGAAGGGTCGAAAGGGCCATATGCTCTTCGAATAGAGGTGTTTCTATGATATTACTCACAGTTACTGATGTTTTAAGTAACTGTTACAGTTATTTTAATAACTGTAACTAAATTACCTTATAATCTTCTTCTTCCTATCCCTATTTTAATTAATTGATCGACACCCATGGACTTCTTCTTCTCTGTGTGCCGTGCTTATTTTCAAGCGTTAGCTATGCCAAGTTTAACGATATTAGATATAACAAGGTGAAAGGTGAATTAAATTAAAACAATGAAAATTAAAATTCAAAAAGTAAAACCACACACTATTTTAATGAAAAGTAATTTCAGTCAGGACACTTTCATAGAAATAAACATTTCTTAAAAACAAGGAGATGGAAGACTCATTATTAAGCCAAGAGCACTTGTTTCAACTTAAGGAAACCTATTTCTGTACCAAAATTAGATGATTGAAAATCTTTGCTATAACAATCATTCTGAAATACTAAAATACAGACCCACGAGAGCGGCACCAAGACAAACTCAAAATCAAAGTCAAAGGACTAAATCTGGAATTCACTGTATACTTATACAGAGAAAAAGAATATCAGAGAAGATCGCTGGGAATAAAATATTAGAAAACGAGAACATCGAAAAAAGCTGTGAAAAACTCAAACCTAACATAATTACCGCAGAAAGAGAATCACATGGAGAGAGGAAAGTTACTAACACTAACATACCAAAAAAGAAAACACCATAGTGTAAAGAGAGTATAAAGGTAAAATGTAAAGAAAAGAAAAAAACCTTTTTAAAATATAAAACACAACAAACACAACAAGCATATAACCACTATAAACGAATCAGAAATGACACTAATGCCTTAGTTGGACAAATAAAAAGGAAACACTGGCAGAACAATAACAACACAAAAAAGAACTAAAACAACACAATAAGAGTAGAAGTAGAAGAAGAACTAACCGACCCTATTAAAGCCGGCAATGGGATAAGACAAGGAGATTCTCTGAGTCCTCTATTGTTTAGCCTGAATGTGGATCAAATAATCAAAAAGTAGGAACTTAAAAAGAATGCCAAATTGAAGAGAAACAACTTAAAGTAATCTGCTATGCAGAGGACACAATAATATTATTTCACAGTGAAGATGATTAACAATGTATGCTTCACCAATTTGATATAACCGCCAGAAAATTGGGTAACATGCTTATTTCCCCAAAAAGATAAAATGAATGATTATAGCAGCAAATTTACTGATGTAAATTGGAGCTGGAAGGTCAGAATAGATAATATAACAAGTGATGGAGTTTAAATATCTAGGCATCATACTATCTAGCTACGAAAAGTTTGAAACTGAAACTGAAATGAAAGATCAAGTGAATAGAGCAAACATGGCCACAGGTTGCCTAAATGAAACAATATGGAAAAATAAAAATATCAGGAAAGAAATGAAACGCAGAATTTACAAAACAGTCATCAGACAACTAATGAAATACGCGACAGAAACAGGACCTGACACAAAGAGGACAAAAAGGATGTTAGAAACACTACGGTACAGACTAGAAGTACAGTATATGACGTTAATTCAAGGTGGAGAACATCAAGAAGTTCTTCTTCTTCATATATCATGTCCTTTCAGAACGTTGGTTACCATCATAGCTATCTTAATTTTATTTACTTCAACCCTAAATAGCATGCTTGTAGAGATAGTGCAAGCACACCTGACCACGGCGCAGTAGACAAAATTTGGATTAGTCCCCACTGTATAATTCCACTTACAATAGAACCTTTCTGTCTCTACGTGAATTTTGACTCCGCCTTCGCGCGTCAGAGTATTTGCACTATCTTTATCAACACCACACCAATCTCGCAAGTTCTTTAACCATAAGGTTCGTCTTCGTCCTGGACTGCGTTTGCCTGCTATTTTTCCTTGCATGATATTTTGTAGCACTAATTGGCTTCATAATGTCCAAAATACTCAAGCTTTCTGTGCTTGATACTTAAGAACTGAATAAGAAATAGAAGAGTAGAATGAAACGATGATAGAAGCCGAATGACAACAAATATAGTAGTAAAGACAGCAAGAGACGGTTCTCCAATAGGAAGACGATCAGTCGAAAGACCACGAAAACGATGAAATGACAACTTACTGGAAGTACATTGCAAAAAGACAGAGACATATCTACATAAAAAAAAAGAAGAAGAAGAAAATATTTGCTGCAATTTTCACCAGTGCATGCAAAATAAATGTATAGTCTTTGTCTTTGTTTAGTAATATTAATGTGGATGATAATATTGATCGATTTAATGGTGAACTTGATTTTCCAATAGATCATCAATAAAGTTAGCAATCCAAAACGTTTTACATTTTTCTTGATATTTTTTGTAATAATTCTTTCCACTGTGTAGATTAATTTTTTTTTAATCTAAAAAAGTTTTTTAGTTTTCGTCTGTTTTAAAAACTCGATCTGATCTTTATACGTTTAACGTATAAAGATTTAAAAAATATTAGTTTAACCTTTTATTGCCTACTGTTGCAGAAGTACAACATAGCGAATTACAACCACCATTATTCGGTGCATTTATGATGACAGTCGAAACATCATAGCTTACTCACTGCTGAATAATATTGACACGCGCATTTCACCAATAAATTAACCGTCTTGACATTTAGCAGTTATATCTAACCTCAAAAAAATCATTACTTTCGAGTTGAAATTTCAATTTTTATTCTAATAAGTTAAAATATTTAGAGAAAAGTATAAAGTCAGCAGATAACGTTTTGTTCACAAAAATACCAAATTTTGTTATTAAGAAAATAAGATGAACTAAAATATGAATTAAATAGACAAGATGACCAACTCAGCATATCCCTCCTATACGGGTGAATCAAATTGGCAACTGGATGAACTACAAAAAATTGGTGCAAATTTTCAAATTACACTGGATATTCGCAGATTTGTTGTGAAAAATGTGGTTAGAAGTTGTGTTTGAATTAGAAAAATAAATGTTTTAAAAAGGTACATACGGAGGCTTATTAAAAAGTAATATCCCAATACATATTGTTGCACATCTGCACCGTTAGATATTTGAATTTTTTAATATTGATGGAACTTAAAAAAAATTTTGGAATTTGTTATTGTTATTGTTTATTTATTTTTCCCAAAGACAACGAAAATACATCATATATCTTTTTGATGAAAATAAAAAAGTCATGCACTAAAGGGTTAATATTAGTGGTTCCCATAGGCCTAATGCAGTGTTTTGTTTTGCATTCATAAACCAAATGGCATAAAAATGGTAGTTGAACTAGTAATGTACGACAACTAAACTTAATAAAATATATTTAAAGCATAACTACACCAAGTAACAATAAAAGCTATTAAGAACGCAGAGAAAAAGTGCAATACAAATTCTAGGAGAGATAAGGAGGAAAAGCTCAGTCAAGAAACAAAAAGACTTATGGAGGCACGAAGAGAACTTAAGAACAAAAACGATACGAATGCACGCGTACTATAACAACTTAATAAAGATATTAATAAAGCAGTGAGAAAGGACGTACGACAATATAACACAAAAAAGATTACAACGGTTGTCGAGAAAAATAAAAGTTTAAAGGTGCTGAAGAGATGTCAAGCTCTAGGTAAGAAGAACATTGTTAAGCTCGCAGATCGAAATGGAAAAGTGGTAACAGATAAAGATAAGATAATTAAGGTAGTTGAAGAATTTTACACAGAATTATATAGAGAAAGGGGGAAGAAAGACGGCACCAAGTTGAGAAAAGTCCAGAATGTGGGTTCAGAGGATATCCCAGAAATAACAATCGAAGAAGTCTTAAAGTCATTAAATAGAATGAAAAACAATAAAGCAGCTGGTGAGGATCAAATCGTTATTGAGGCAGTTAAAGCAGAAGGAAAGACAGTATTGAAAGCATTGACGCAATTATATAACTTATGCCTTTCAAACGAGGTTACACCATCTCAGTAGAATAAAGTTGTTATAAAAAAACACAGAAGTTAAAACACTTCACAAATGTGTATTTAGGTATAAAACAAACAAGTTAAAACTTTTTAAAAAAGTGTCGTCACATTTAAAGTTCTGGCAGAACGTTTTCGATCACTACGGATCATCTTCAGTGCCTCGTATTTGAAAGTTGTTATAGTAGTCATGCACAAAAAGGGAGATATAACAGAGCTAAAGAACTATAGACCTATTAGCTTGTTATCTCACGTTTATAAGTTGTTTATGAAGATAATAACTAATAGGTTGACATCAAAACTAGACTTCTATCAACCTTGCGAGCAAGCAGGATTTAGAGCTGGATACGGAACAAATAATCATTTGCAAACCATTAAGTCGTTGATTGAAAAAACCATTGAATATAATAGACCCCTGATACTTGTCTTTGTCGACTTTGAAAAAGCATTTGATACGGTCAATCAAAGTGAAATGCTCCAAGCTCTAACACAATGTAGAATAGATCATCGATACATATCTCTCATCAGATACATCTATCAACATGCTACAGCCTGTGTAAGACTTAATGAAGATACTGGGACTTTTCGTATTGAAAGAGGCGTTCGGCAAGGAGACAACATGTCTCCTAAATTATTTACAACTTTGCTAGAATACGCTTGTAAAACAATAGATTGGAACGAAAAGGGCATCAATGTAGATGGAAAATTTTTAAATAACCTTAAATTTGCAGATGATATCGTTCTTATTGCAACAGCTTTGATCAGGCACAGATAATGCTCCAAGAACTCCATACTGCCACAAAAAGAGTTGGTCTTAAAATAAATTTTTCAAAAACACAATTTATGACAAATTTAGTCCACAACAAAAACATCTCAGTAGAAGATAAAGATATTGAGCCAGTTGACTCCTATAAATACTTAGGCCATGAGATCAGAATAAGTCGAGACAACCAAACAATCGAGCTGAAAAGAAGAATAAACCTCGCTTGGGCTGCATTTGGAAGGATGAAGGATATTTTTAGGTCTAAGATTCCAATGTGTCTGAAAAGAAAAGTATTTAATCAATGTATTTTGCCAGTGATGACCTACGGCGCAGAAACCCTAACGCTCACAAGAACAACAGTGAGTAAACTACAAGTTGCGGAAAGAGCAATGGAGAGAATTATGTTAGGGATTTCTCTACGTGATAGAATACCCAATGCTACTATACGCAAAAGATCAGGAGTAGCAGACGTTATTGAAAGGATAACAACACTAAAGTGGAACTGGGCAGGTCATGTAGCAAGATCAGTTGATGACCGGTGGACGAAAAGAATTTTGGAATGGAGACCCCGAATACAAGCTTACAGAAATAGAGGTCGACCCCCAACGAGATGGACAGATGACATAAAAAGAGTGACTACAAATTGGATTCAGATGGCGCAAAATCGGACTAAGTGGAAAAGCATGCGAGAGGCCTATGTTCAGCAGTGGACGTTAGAGGCTAGTTGATGATGACACCAAGTAAAATTTAATTTGTTTTTTCTAGAATATGGTAAGTGCCATTATATTGAAACTTTGCAACCAAAAAGAGTTGTAGATGGTCATTTTCTGTTACAACTTTGTGCAAATATATTATTAAATTTATTTTTAAAAAGCAAAAAGCTTGGAACCATTTATATCAAAACAAGTTTTTGGCGCTTGGTCAAGTTATGCATAACGCCGATCAAATGATCTCATTATTCTCACAATCCTATAATATTTGCTTTCAGAATCAAAAAGCAAAAAAAACTTCATATTATCGGACCAGTTCCATCTCTAACACATGAGTAGAAGGACATATTCTCTCCGGAGTTGACATTTGCAATGTCTGGTCGTATCATCGACGCGCTTCGTTAAACAGAAATGGTAAAGGGCTACTCCAGCATACGAGTAAAGGACGAAGGACGCTCTAGGAGGCGAAGGGAGCGGGCCTTCAGCGTTGTGCCCGCGGCAGGCACTTTGCACGACAACGCAAACAAATCTCCTATTACCATCCTGAGCATACAAATATTCACTTGAAACAAGTCCGGTGGTATTTTGACCCCTTGTCATAAGGGAATTGGATAAAATTTGTCATTGGGATACGGTTGGGAAAGTGTGAGAGTAGGTAAGGGCATTGGGCCGGAGGGCGGGTATTAAAATGGAGATGTGTAAACACAGATATTGTGTAAGTTTGCAGGAATGCTCTCGTTTTTGTTTTGACTCGCTCGCTCGAGGGAGTGTTGTTTATTTCGACACAGGATTGCAATATTAAATGTATTACAGATTTGAAACCAAACAGTATGTTTGGTTCTGGAATTAGTATGAAAGACTTTTATACCTATCACCCTGTGACTTCTGTGTTCCATAATTAATTGGACATTTGCCAATATGAGTGATAGCTGACATTAAAATAAAGCATTTGAGCTCAAATTGCTTTGGCAAAATGTTGCTAGTTTTCGTTCTACAGG
The DNA here is from genome assembly GCA_918026665.1 of Diabrotica balteata. Taxonomy (NCBI): domain Eukaryota; kingdom Metazoa; phylum Arthropoda; class Insecta; order Coleoptera; family Chrysomelidae; genus Diabrotica; species Diabrotica balteata. The sequence goes on along the minus strand of OU898283.1, from coordinate 98,290,698 downwards.
GTGATTCATTAATATGTTTTATATTATTTTTAGGGAAATATTGAAAACTATTCAACCGATTTAACCGATTTCATATCTTTCTATTATTTAGTATGCTTACTGTGTAAATGACATTAGTTTTACCATTGACACTAGGGCCCATATTTATAAACGATGCTCAAGTATGGATCGATACTTGAGATCGACCTTGAATCAAATTTGTGTTTTATAAACCGTTCTCAAGCACGAAGTCGAGCTTGAGAACGCAAAAATGACAGCTCGTACTCAAGCATCCGATCGACCTGCCTTGAGCACGGGATCCTAACCTAACTTGTTTGTTTATATTTATGAATATTTCCAATACAATATTTTCTTTGTTTTTTGAGATTAATATTGTCGTTCAACATCCAGGATAAAGTATTGGTAGCTTATTATTTGATCAAAGTTGATTAAAAGTTAGAATGGAAAGAGGGCAAATTCCAGAATTATTAAGAATAGTGAATATGTATGCAGTGCAGACACAATCTACTTACTCCAGTATTATAGCCAGGTATTTATTGATAATTGGCCAAATAAAAAATAGATTATTTGATAAATACATCTTTTTAGGCAATGATCAACAAAATAGATATAATAATAGTACACATGTAATGTGTAAATGGATATTTGGAACCTGGAAAATATGGTTTCCCTGTCTGCAATGAGGCCTACAAACCAAATTAAATACATATCTTGCATAATAAGTGCTACAGCAGTACTTTGCAATATATGTTTACAGGAAAATAATGATAGTGATGATGATTTTCTAGAAAGTAGTAAATAGAAACTTTAATGATGTGGAATGAGGTTTAAATTTTAGGAGACATTTTATTCACCAATGTTATGCATGGGAATGTAAATACAATATTGAATACTTATATTATGTATGTTCTACCTTATTTCTCAAAATGTCAGAATGATTATCATTACTTGATTACACTTTTTGTTGTTTTTTTTTATTTTATATCTTATCTTTGTTTAATTCAAAGTTGTTGATTTTGAGAATTAAATACCTATATTATATTAGATATAGTATGTTTTTGTCTTATTTATAAAAATGTGTTTGTTTTAATTTTAAAATAAATGAGGGTTTTCCCTCACTATGCTCAGACAACTCAAGTAAGTATGTCTTCTCTGAGTACAAGGAGTTTCCCTCATTTTAATTAAGTGTTTATTCCTTTCATAAAACCTTTCCTTACCAAATAAAAATTAATACAAATTTAGAATATTAATATTCTTTATTTAAAAAATTATAGTTATAATTAAATACAATGTAAAATAGATTATTTTATTTTATAGCTTTATCAGGAGTAAACTGTACAACAATTAGAACATTACAAAAATATAAAGTAATTATATGTATATATATATATATATATATATATATATATATATATATATATATATATATATATTTAAAATATATTCAATGGTTGAATATCAGAGGTTTTATCAGTCAATAATTGGCAAATAAAAGTCGTCAACTACTTTATTGATTTATTTGAATACGTTTCGCTTTTATTTTTAAAAGCATCATCAGTTCACTACAAATAAAAAAGATTTTAGCATATAAGTAAACAACCACCAGGGTTCATACTTACAAAAACAATTTGTAGATTTTCTAAAGGATGTTATAAAAACTCTATAATAACTTAACATTAAAGATTACAAACTAAACAAGAGAAACGAGACAAAAAAATACAAGAAAAACAGTAAGAATACTATTGTTCATTTAATTTTAACCGATGGCTTCATTTGAATGCTAGTTTAAGCTCTTTCGAGGATGAAATATATATATATATATATATATATATATATATATATATATATATATATATATATATATATATATATCGAAGTAGCAGCAATTTATTAAAAATTTTTAATAATTTTCTGTAAACAACATAAAAATATTATGAACTATGTATTGCAATCAATACTTAAAAAAAACTGAAAAAGAAACATACATAATCAAAAAACAAAAGACTATACAACAAATAAAAAGGTAAAACCATATCTTACCAGCAGAAATTAAAATATTAACAATCTTAAATCTACATTAAATACTATCTAGAAATAAAATAAACAGGAACGAGAATAGAAAGAAAATAAACATGATTTTACAACACAAAGTATATTTTTTTCGTCTTTATAGAGGGGGGAGGGTCTGAAATCTTAAGACATCTCAGTCCAGGATGCCGCCTGACTGACCTTAGTGCAGGATTCATTCTTCGTAGTTCCGGCGATAGTTCCCGAGGTACTTTAAAACATCCTCTCTTCGCTGATTCTACGTCAAATGCCTACCTGCTAAAACAGACCCTACTCTGACATTCAGTGCTCCTAAAGTGAAAAGGCCACTGAAAGACCGAGTTAACACTTCCCAAACACTATCTTCAGTTGGGAATAAGCCACAATGTTTTGTATGTTATAGTTACTGATGTTTTAATCTCTATGACCAGATATTGTTACCAAAAATACAAAATTGTGATTTATTTTCAGAAAATAAATCACAATTTTGTATCTATGATAACAGCCTCTGGTCATATAGATTGAAAAATATCAATAAATAAACATATTATGGCTTATTTCTACATTTTCCCTAAAACTGCAGAGTATCCAACAAAGGAAAAAGATCTTCTAGCGCCTGAAAATAAACAATTAATTATAGACAAATTCCAGTGACAAGTCAAACATGATAAAATCTATAATTACCCTTTTTATAGTCTATTAACTTCAATGAAGCTAATTCAGCTTCATCAATAGCTCTCTGCCTCTCCTTCTCAGCTGCTTCTCTTAAGGCTTTTGCTTTCAGCATATCTTCTTCTAAAATCTTCATTTTCATCCTATGAATCTCGTCTTGCTGCCTGATGGTATAATCAGGCAGCAAGATGTTGACCTCAGGTTGGCAGTTATAATTTGTTGCTATGAACTCCCAAGCCATATTTTTCTCCATTGCTGAAGTGGAAAACAGTTTGTCCTTTTGTTCTCTACCACAGCGTTTTCTGTTACCAGCTGAATTAGGAGAACTTTTTCCTTTGTTGAGTAAGGTGCATATTTACTGCTATTTCCACTCATCTAAAATTTACATAACCAATTTATTTAGCGTACGGCTTACACATGCAATATAATTATAATGATTGTAACGCATTACATACATATAAATATATCCAAAAACAAATATACATAAGCATATATTTTGAACATCAAAAATTATGCCTCAGACACAGTAACAAAATAGAAATTAATTCTGTAGAATAAATATTTTTTATAACATATTACATACCTTAAAATAGTTAATATCCAGTATTAATTTCAAACACAAAATATTAATATCAAACACAAAATTTCAGTAAGTAGCATAAACTAAATTTGGCGCTAAAAGTTTAGTCACAATTATGAGAAAATTGACAGAATCTTCTTTTTTTCGATGTTTATTCGTAATTTACTTTTACCGTACTAATTTTTTCTTGCTTGAGATCAAACTTGTACGAGAATACCCGAAGTATCGTTTATAGAACACAACAAATACTTGAGCATGACTTTGACGTAAGTTCGACTTGGCCAAGCACGTTCTCGAGCACGATCTTGAGTACCGACTATAAATACGGGGCTAGGTGGCTCCTACTATAACATTGGTTGATTAATGTGGTCATAATTCTTTTGTCCGGTCTGTATAAACCTCCTAGAAAAAAAAACATGACAATTGTTGTTGACAACTTAGCTAGCCACCTGTCACTACCTAGCCAAAACCATACAAATGTGTTTAAAAAACAATGTTTATTTCATAGTTCTACCAGCAAACTCGACACATTCATCACAGCCGTTAAATGTAGCATTCTTTTGACCAATGAAAATTACATGGCGGACAATTGCTGCTGATTGAAAAAAAGAACCTAGTAGATCATAAAGCTACTATACAAAAGAGTAAGTTCCTTTTATCTTAAGTTAAGTTCCTATTATCTTTAAATGACTTGAGAGCCACAACTCTAACAGCCACAACTCCTGTTGCTGCTATTAACGACACTTTCAAGGAACTGCTGAAGGCACTCAGACAACCAGAAGAAACTGCACCTCGCAAAAAACGTGTGAAAGTTTCTCTTGAGCCTGAAAAAAGTGTTTCTGTTGCAGATTTTTCAATTCCAGAAGATCCAGTTCAGGTCGAACCTACCGGTGGTGCTAGTGTAAGTACTGGTCATGGAAGTTCTAGTACGCCTAAAAGTAAAATACCGAGTAGGTCAAAAAAAAATATGGGAAAGTAAAAACACATACAAATGTTAATTCCTGATCTAAAGAAGAGTTAGAGTACACTCTCCAAGATAGTGATGCAGAACTTATTCCATCTAACTTTGTAACCTCGGAAACCATTTTTGGATGGTGCTAGAAAGGTCACCAATGGAGACACTGCGGACGGCAGCCAGATGGTTGGTGGAGAGCGAGTCGTGGGTTCGAAACTAGCTTTTGGAACCGGAAATGGTCCAATGGTGAAATAAGTAAAGATAGGACAGGATAAGAGATATTAGAAAAGATACGGAAATAAACAAAAATGTAGATGGGAAAATTACCAAAGACAGATAAGATAGAAAAAGGGCACCACTTAACTTTTTGGGGTTAAAGGGAAAAATTAAGAAACCCTAGAAACGAAAGAATAAGGAAAGATATTTAGGTCCTGAGATCAAATCAAAGGGAAGATATCAACAGTTAATTATTACATAAATTTGGTCAACACTCTACATAAACAAATAATAGATATATTAGGTATTACACCTAATTACCTACGAATTAATCTACCTGATCTTTCTCCTGGTCGAAGGTATAATAATTGAAGATGAAAAGCAAATATTCAGAGTTATTATTTTATCAGGAAACTTTTAAGGAGTCGACAAATAAAATTCATACATAAAACAAAAACAATATTTTCAACAACACAATGATATAGGCGGCTGAATGTATACACAATTAATAAAAATACACCATCAATTATTAAAGGGTGGTATACATATAAAAATAAACAGTATTATGATTGAGAAATAACTTGAAAAATACAATATAATAAAACCATGCACAGTTTAAAGTATCAGCGAAGAGAGCCTGATAGTGATTAAAAATATTCAACTCAAACTGATTAAAGTAAGCTCTCTTTGCTGTTTATTGGGCTTATCTCAAGATAACATGTACAGTACATAAAAAAGATGAATAACAAATAACGCAAAGTTAATTAAAGTTAAATTCAAAGAATACAAAAAGATTACAGAAATAAAAATTAAACCAACTTGCACTGGTTAAGTTAATTATCTGTTCGCACTGTTGTTTAATGATTACTGTTCTTACTGGGCATTAAATGTTCGTTATAATTATTTATTAGAAGTTCCTGATAGTTAATTGAAAGCTCGTAAGATAATATTTGTCTGCTTAGACTGCCGTCTCCCTATGGAGGTTGGCAATCATAATGGGTATTTTTATTTTAGAATATGCTGCTCTAAACAAAAAGATAATATTAAATGTTCTTTAAATTGAATGCAAAATCAGTAGTTAACTACAGGTGAAGAAATAATCGAACGCAGATTCGCCCAGATACTTGAAGATAATATGATTACCATATTATTCACCCAGATGATTGAAGGTTATTGATTATGATAACTTACAGTAAATCTCGATAGCTGCTTCACTATTTCACTGATTCTACATACTATACTTATATCAAGCACTGAAGTTATTTAATTTAAAGGTAGGTACTTCATAACCATATTTAATCTAATATGATATTAGATTAAGAAAACTCAAATATATAAGTGTATACACACTTATATATTAGATATACATAAAACATAGAGAGCATCATTTATTTTAGAGCATCTAGAGGAAATTGTTTTAAATAAAATAGATTTTAATATACCTTTTTTCTATCGCTATATAGATGACTGCTTGAGTGCAGCACCAGAGGATAAAATGGATAATTTACTAAATGAATTCAATAACTTTCACCAAAAACTAAAATTCACATTAGAAATTGAAAAAAATTATCAAATTAATTTTCTGGACCTGACCTTGCATAGAGAAAACAGCACTATAACTACTTCATGGTACACCAAAAAAACCTGGTCGTCGAGATATCTGAATTTCAACTCTCATCATCCCCTGTCTCAAAAGAAATCAGTAGTTATCGGACTCGCTGATAGAGCTATTAGATTATCCGATCCTATCAATAGACCTCAGGCCATTAAAAAAGCAAAAACAGCACTAACACTTAATTCATACCCACACCACCTTATCGACAACACTTTCAAATCGCGACTGCATAAATTTTACAATAACAATAATAACAATGAAACCAACACGGTAAAGAAAAACTATATGTCTCTCTCCTATATAAAAGGATTATCAGAACAAATTGCAAATCTTCTGTCTAAACATAATATTACGGTTGCTCATAAAGGTCACAATCTTTTGAAAAGGAATTTTACAAGATTGAAAACAAAAACCCCTCTATTAAAAAGATCGCATGTTGTATATGAAATTCCCTGCTCGAATTGTGATGGAGTTTATATTGGACAAACCAGTCAGCTACTTAAGTCAAGAATACGTTCCCACAAATATGACAAAAAAAACTCAACCGCCCTCACAAAACATGAAAACGAAAAAAAAACATAATTTTTGATTTTGAGAAAACCAAGATCCTAAAAAGTGAACCCAACAGGAAAAAGAGAGAGCTTCTAGAGTCTATACAAATAAAAAAAATAATAACGCAATAAATGATAAAAAAGATGTCAAAAATTTGAACAAAATATATTTTAACTTAATTTAAAAACACATAAAAAGTCAATCTCAGAACGCCTATGATGTTAAAATAACTGATTGTTTAAACGATAAACTAACATCAATAAACAACCTATGTTTTAATATTATTTTCATTGTGGCGTCTAATTGTTAATACCAAATCTTTACATGCTTGGTAAGTCAAAAGTTTATTTTTTAAACCGTATTATGTCTGTCATAAAATGTTTTTTTTAGTCAATATATATTCTTGAAAAAAGCATGGATTTCCTGCCGAAACGTCGGAAAAAATATATAAAAATGTGTTAGTATCAAACTAATTTTTTTTATGAACCTAAGCCCAAGAGAATCCACTAAAATATATACATATATATATATATATATATATATATATATATATATATATATATATATATATATATATAAACATATATATATATATATATATATATATATATATATATAAACATATATATATATATATATATATATATATATATATATATATATTTTACATTTTTATTTGTCTATCAAGACTTATTAAGGTCTTTAACATCCCTTTGGCAGAGTAGGCACAGCCAGTATCTTATTAATATCTATCAGTTTGTAGTTTCTTGTCTTCTTCTTCAATATTATGTGAACTTTATGGCACATGTACTGAAATAGTTTGGATTACCAATCCTTTTCTGCTTTCTATGAAGTATGGATGAATCAAATAAAACCATTTGAAACTAAATCACCGAATCCCGTCCTAACAGAGAAAACAACGACCGCACCTACAACTAATCATAAAAACTACAATAAAAACAGTTCCTTTATCATTCACTAACTCTCTACATCATAATTTGCGGTGCAAGTTTATTGTCGTCTCCAGCTGAGTGAATCAAAACGGGTGTTGTTATGGTTGAAGACGAGCCACAACTACTTTTGAGAAGGAAGTACGCTCCAGTAAATCCGGGCCATGCCATCTGCTTCTGCTTCTTTTTATTTATTTCTTTGTTTTGACATAAACGGCACCCAAAATCGGTCACACGGGCGTCTAATTAAATTAAAAATAAGTGGGAAGACTCATATAGTAGTTTATAAGACAAATAATAAAACAATATGGTATATAAAAAATTTGTAAATAGAAGTAGTCAAAATAGTTAAAAATAAATGCTTATAATCCATTTAAAATAATTTATTATTTGGTTTTAACGCAGGAACACCCGTTTTAACACCTGTTTTTTTTAACAGAAACACATCATCGATATCAGATATACAATAATTTGTTTAAAGAAATAAAAAAACTAAATATTTCCTAAATTTTTAGAGACTATTGAGTACGGAAGAATAATCATTTTATTTACTCTCGCTTAATTTTAGCAGTACAAAAAAATATTAAAAGTATTAAAAATAATTAAAAACATTTTCTAAAAAAACTGACACAATTAAAAAAATTTAATTTAACTCAATTTAACAATAAAATGGCATTTCTAACTAAAACGTAACCAAAAACATCTTTTGATATAAACTCTAAAATAAAAATATTCATTCCGATGAGTTTTTGACAGAACATCGTAAGCGACAATAAAGTATAATATGCTTTTTTGGTCTCATACGATTGTTAGGGTTGTTCTACATCAGTCCTCATAAAACATCGTAAGCTAAACGTACTTGATGTAGCACAATATTGTTTTATTTTGTATCGTAAGCACCTATTCGGTAAGCCGTCGTAACAAATTGTAACCGAAAATTATCGTAAGCACCAGTTGATCCCTACAAAACATCTTATGCGACATAAATTCGTGTCGGATACGATGGAGTGGAAGGCGTTTACGATACCCGACTCTGGATTGCTGATAATAGTTCTCGCCGAAATAAAACGGTTAACAAAAAATATTCTCGCCGAAATAAAACTTTCCAAATTAATCGTTATTATTGTTATGGTGGATATTTACAAGATTATTTGTGTGCCATTTTTATTATTCTGGTCAGTTAAATGCTTAATAATTATTATTTTATTGATTGTTATTATACAACACTTTTGTAGGTTAAGTATGGCTTATTCTTCAAGAGGTTATAAAATCCTAATGGCATTGGAGAATGCTGAAAGAACAGTATTGCAAAAGCTTTAGAAAACAATGATAATTCTGCCATTGTTGAAAATATCGAGACTGATTGCCCTGTTTTAAATATTTCTAATCATCTTGATAACACATATACTCCTAGTAATCATTGGATTTAGAAGAGTTGGTTAACATTACTAACATTCCGATTATTCTTGTAGAGTATAGTATTAACCCCATCGTTTTGAAATACAGATCTGATTGGAAACATCTTGCTTATGCCAATAATTCCCAGAATAAAAAAATAAAGTTTGACTCGATATCTTTCAAGAAACCAGGATCTGATTTTATTATCATTTGATCACGATATTCTAATTTTTAGATAAGGTAGGCGATGTTAGTGTAAAAAAGCATTTTGGTGGCACAAAATATATTTAGGAAAACTCATGCAAAAATAAAGCTTGTCAAAACTTATGTGCCAACAATTTCGCTTATCAACAACGTCATGAGATCTTTGAATAATGTTGGTGGTTGGGTAGATATCAAACACAAAGAGATTATCTTTTACTGTGTATTAAAAAAAAACAGTTAAAAGAAGGCGAACAGGTACTGAATCAAGAAGAAATCGAACATTTAAATATTTTATTTAATGGGATGGTTAAAGCCGCAGTATGCCAACAATTCCTTTTAAAAACATTGTGCATATCCCAAATGACATTATGATACACCAAAGATAATGCAATTGCCGAAACATTTGCTAAAAAGGATAAAAGAGGCAGACATGATCCTGCTCACAAAACTAATGCTATAGATAAAAATTATGTTCACGAATTTATAAAGCAGTTACCAGCAGTACCTCTCATTACTGCAGAGCAAGTACATCTAGAAAATATTTGCCTACTAAGTTAAGAAATGTATCTTTTTTATATAGAATTTTCAAAGGAATAAGCAAGAAAACCATAATCTGCAAAGAAAAACTGTTTCTTTAAAAGTATTTCGTGACATTTTTCATAAGGATGTCAATATTGGTTTTCATTTACCAAAGAAGGACAAATGTAGAATATGTGAGTCAAAAAAGGATATCGATATTACTAGTTCGAAACATACCTCGGTACCAGAAGGCGAGCACAACCGCCCTTCAGTGTCGGTTATATGTGGCCACAATGATATCATAGACCGCGCGCAAAGGTTCTTTGAACAACATCGCTGTCACTGCCAGAGACCTACCTAATAAAAAAAAACACCCTCCTTAGTGGTGCATTCACCCGATCTCTCATTAACGCACAATTCTCACGTCTTCTAGCACTTTCTCATTACGACTGAATTCTTCTCTTCCTCTGTTCCTCCCTGTTCATGTTCAATCTCGCCCCTTCTCATTCTGCCTTATCTTCTTGCCTGCGTCTGGGCACCCTACCTCCCTTCAAGTCGCCTTTCTTCTTGTTTCTTTCTCTCCAACGTTCATCTCACATATCTCTGAATTGCTTTTCACCGATCCGCCGGTGCCTGCTGTCCATACATCTTCTCAGATTAGGAATCAACAACTTCGTTCACTGCGCCATCCTTCTGATCTCGTTCCATTCCTCTTGCCACACCATTATGAACCTTTTCCTTTCTTCTTTTTAACCGTTATGTTGCTATATCCTTATTTCTTCTGTTCTATGTTCTTCTTCTTTCCTACACTAATACATTATTCGAAATACACCCAGTGATAACACCCAACGCCTCGGCAGAGACTGGATGCACATGCCATCCTCAATATACTCTTCCTATCTGCTCGAGTAAGCTGCTTTCTGTACGCCTTTGTTAAAACTGCATTATCTCAGATAGGCGCAGCGTAGAGATGAAGTGCCCTTCTACTCTCAGTTTTAGGTCCTCCGATGTTGGACATGATCCCCCAAATGAGGCGGATCTCACCGCAGATCTTTGAGTCACCGTCTTTACGTTCTCCCAACAGTTTTTGTTTTGACTCAGAGTCACTCCTAAATACCTCACACATTTCTGTGAAACCACTCTCTTATTCCATCCCTTTTTCTTTGTTCCTTAAGAACTATAGCCTAGGTCTTACCCGCAGCTAGTTCTAGCTCATGCGTTTTTATTTATTTCTCGAGTTGGTTACGTCTACGCTGTGCACCAAAGATAAAGTTTTCCATGTCTCGCGTCACTACCAACATAGCGAGGTCATCCGCAAATGCGAAAGGGCTTACACCCTTTCCGTATTGTTAGCTCACAACCCCGTCATATGCCAAGCTTTACAGCGTGGGTCCTAGGATTGACCCCTGTGACACTCTAGTTGTTACGTGAACTACCACTTCTTTTTCTACCACAATTTTCCTCTTTGATAGATAGTCGAAGACCAAATTCATTAAGTACCTCGGACACCTTCTCTCTCGTATAGCCTTTATTACCCCTTTCCATTTTAATGTGTTAAAAGAATTAAGGGCGTCAAACAGTAGGATTGCCAACCTCTGGTTAATCTTCACTCACAAAAAATGAGACAAAATTCATCAATAAATCATACTCAACAAGATAATCTACAAAATACTTTCACAATCTTAAATAGCACTCTCTCCACACTTACTACGTCTTCTTAAACCATATTACAAACAGTAGCAATCCCAAATTTATCAATAAACCAAACCCAATAATGCTCACTACAAAATACATCTATAAATTTGACTACTTCTTCAGTTAACACTACAATCGCAACATCTACATGGTCTGAGTCATCCTCTAATACTCAAAAACATAAATCAACCTCACCCGAAACAAGTCAACACTTACCTTCAAATAAAAATACACATATGAATTCTCACGAACCCAGATAACTTAGAACAAAACAACCGAAAAAAGAACCCTAGAAGATGCAATCACGCCACCGCCGAAGAAAAACTTTGAAAAACCTAAGCTTCAATTAAAGAAAAAAACCAAAACTGATGACAAAAACTTAAGAGATGAGATACCAAATCTCCAAACTAGAACAAGTAAGAGAATATGTAAAAAGGGAAAAGCATTGTTAAGCTTCGATAAGTAGTGGATCCATTCGAAAATATACAAGGATCAAAAGATATAATAAGCGTAACAAAATTGTACGCAGAAGAATCTCATGCACTTATAAAGTTTCTAACGGATTTAAGCACTAAATTAATATGAAAACTTGGCAAACACATAGGTTTACTCTATGCAGTGAAAACTTCATTGTCAGAAGAATATGACTCATCGGTAAATAATTCCTCTAAAGAATAATAAGATCCCTATTGACTTCACGTTCCATCACATTCAGGTATACAAGGAACTGAAGATGCAGATGATCTAGCCGGCTTAGCATCCTTCAGCCAGGACTCCATTCTTATTAATGAGATTATGTCTGATGACTTTAAGTCAGAAATAAAGTAATAGTGCTAAGTACGTGCAAAATAAGTGGAGTGCATCACAAAATAAACTCAAGGAAATCAAACAATTAGTAAACCGTGGCTGCAACCCCCAGCGAATAGACACGACCAAGTGAGAATAACACCTTTGCGACTAGGACACAGTAATTTAATACATAAACACCTCTTTACGCGGACTGTGCGCCATGTATGAAAATTGTGAATTAACTATTCGCGAATTATGTACAAACTCAGTGCAAAACATTTGAAGCAGGAAGAAAGAAGCACACTGTCCAAATAATATAAAGGAAGCCTTAGGAAAAAAAGTGAACATTAAAAACACAAAAGTTATCTTAAAGACTCAGGACTGTAAATTATTGTAATTTTCTCTAACTTTACCTGTATTATATTTTTTAGGTCGCTAATAACCCTTGTGGTTACAGCATAAATAAATAAATAAATAAAAAGATTTACGAAAGATGTTACTCTTTCGTATAGAGAGCGCTCCCTTCCCAAATTTTGAATGTAAGGTACCAATATTGGCAAAGATAGGAATTATAATTCTCTCTCTCTCTATAACGATATGCAAGGAGCCGGAAATTTTCATTGTTATAGGGAGAGATCAGTATAAAGAGAAAGATAAAATTAGGTACAGTAATATTAATAATACTATAACCTAACCTAACCTATTTTAATTTAAAAAATTATTAAAACGAATATAAATGAATTAACACTGTATTATACTCCACATAGATTTATTAAAGAATAATATATGAAATACAGTATAAAAAAATGATTGTACAATTAAAACATGTGCATATCCACATTCCACAGCACTCATATCGTCTTCATGGTGGATGAATAATGGATGCAGTACTTTTTCTGCATCCAATGCCTGCTGAGGGCTCGGAGCTAATTATGGCCCTGCTTTCACTTCCGGGTCACTGTTTTTTATTTCGTCTATACGAACTGCTTGTAGGATATCCTCGTCAGAAAGTCCAGATGTAGCTATATTTTCATCAATTTCTTCAAAATCTGTTAGCTTTTCCGGTCCGTAGGTGATAGTTAGTTCAAACTGTCTGGCCCAAACATCTGATGGCAGGTTATCCTCATCATTATTCAATCCTTGATTTTCCAGCCATTATGCATGTTTAAAGGAATGTTTTATTGTATTGCTCGCCCACTCGTCTCAGGATTTACTTAATTAACCAATTATGATGGCGTCAAGAATGTTTAGTTTAAGATCGCCAATGTTGTTAACCAATTCTATCTAAAGTCTTCTCCTGTAATGGCTTTTCAAACTCTTGATGGCATTTTGGTCCATGGGCTGAAGAACACTCATTGTGTTTGCTGACAGAAAACAAAGTTCAATGTTTTGAAGGACGCACAGTACACTATGAGCAGGACAATTGTCTACAAGCAGAAGACATTTTTTCTGTTTGCAACGGGTTTTTTCGACTTTAGTATGACAAACAATTTTCGCTTCACCGAACATGTCATGTTAGCGGCCAGTAAAGCTGTAATGCGTTTCTTAGAGAGCTTTCCACCAACGAACTTTTCCGATTTAAATTTTAAAGTTCTGTTTGGTGTCATTTTAAAAAACAATCCACTCTCATCAACATTGTAAATGCCGTCTGACGCATATCGCCTCTTCAGTCCAGGCCACACGTTTTCTAGTAAATCATCCGTTACGTATTTATTAACATCGCGAGCCTCTCTGCTGATTTGCCCGTAGTTGATATTGTGCCGCAGCTTCCACTTGCTCAGCCTATCCTCAGATGTCTTGAAATTCTCAATTCCAAGCTCAGTTGCAAAAAACTCAGCTTTTGTCCTGACCACAGGCCCAGACACTGGAATATGGTTCATACGATGCTGCTGGAACCACTGCAGTATATCGTAATCTAAATCTTGGTGCTGAGGTTTCCATAACTTCTTCTTGCTACTGCTCTCCATCTCCTTTTTAAGCCACTTTTTTCTATCCTTCCATACCGTAGCAATAGTTGACTGAGACAGCCCCTTACGGCGAACGACATCCGATTGCTTTTCATCTTTCTCTATTGCTTGAGTTATCGAAAACTTTTCCCCCACCAAGAGCACTTTACGCTTTTTCGAAAACATGGTGACTGTTGACACACTGAGACACAACTTAAACTGGAAATGAAAAGTCAATAGATGACATCTGTGTGATAACAGTTAGGCACTTCGCTCGAACAATAAACGCGAGACACTTAACCCTCTGATCAGAATGAGTAGAATGGGTGGCCACATTCATTAAGCGCAAAACAAAGCAACCCCTGGACAATGACCTTGCCACTCGTGACTCAGGTAATCTGAACTTTAAACACTCGACTATTAAATGCTAAAAATCATCGCTGTAAAGAGAGAACGATATCCGTATAGAGAAAGAATTAATACATTGTACTTATGACGAACCAACCAACGTTTACTATTTTCATCGTTATAGAGCAATTATCGTTATATAGACAATTGTTATAAAGAGAGACTACTGTACTAAAAGAAAAATGACACAATTCAAGTATAAATATTAAATATTACGTTTTGTATACTTAAAATCCTCTCTGTTCCGCTACTGAACCATCGTACACCGTCCTATAATCTCACAAAGACGAAACGAAACAAAAGTTTTTATGTTTGCCCAAGGTTTTGGTTTCTAATTTCTCTTTTGGAGCATTAATCCAAAAAGTGTTAAATGCCACTAAAAAGTGGATACCGTTTTCTAACAATAAACTATTGTCGCATTGTCTCACTAGTATTTAGATCGTGAAATTTTTTTCGTGACAGTTTGTCTAAAGTTGAAGGTGATTTTAATTATTGTAATTGTTCATAGAGCTTTGTAAACTAAGTGTGACCACTTTTACTTGTTCAATTAAACGATCAGTCACGAATGTCTGTTTCGTTTCAAGAATTTATCGACATGATTAGTTTGTACCACTCCAAATTCCAGAATTTCAGTAATGCTATTGATGTTTGTGGTGAAACAGTGGCTACATTTGAGAATTAATTCACTTCAATGACTTAAAATACAGTATGAAATACCAAAAAATAAATAATATGTTACAAAAGCCAGTGTTAAGAATTATTAACAGAAAAAAGCTGTTAACAAAATAATACAATGAAAACTATAGTATCTGGACAATATAAATAATGCATAGTGAAAATTATAGCTCCTTGCAACTAATATTCCAAGTGGAAAGAAATAATAATAATAAAGGTCTTCTAAAGAAAATTGAATTCTTTTCCTTTTTCTTCCTTCTTTTATGTTGGCTTCAAAGCCTATTTTTTCTTCAATATTAGCTTCCTAAATTGTTTAAATTGTCGCACCATCTTTTTCTTGGTCTGCCAATACTTCTTCGTCCATTTGGTGACTTATCTCGTGCTATTCGTACTATTCTATAATCTGCCATTCTACTGATGTTTCGTTTCACCTTGTTCAAGACAAAGTTTAAAAACTTTAACCCCAAACTTGTGTCTTTTGTTTTCTATATATTGTAGAAAACTAAGACGTCCTCCTAAAAAGGCACAAGGGTTACGTCTACGCAAACATTACGTGAAGGGGTTACTGCGTTTTGAAATTTTTGACTGATATGATTTAAAAGGGGTTTGATTTTGTAAAGTCTGTGTGAAGTATCTGTACTTTCATTATCAGAAAAATGCCAGTGGCTCAAGAGAAGCTCAAATCGGTTTTTGGACATTAACGATTTTATTTCGTTTGAATATAAGATATTTTTACACCAATAGAATGTCACACTAGGCATCTGAACTAATCCCATCCACACTGTAGATCCAAAAAGATTTTCAATTCGTCAGTAGTAGTATCCTTCCTTTGTCGAATCCGAGCTTGAAGTAAATTGGTTCTTTCTGCTTTTTGCGAAGCGTATTTATTGTTTTCGTGTAACATCAAATTCATGATATCGTCATCCACAGTAAAAAAAAGTAATTTGGCTGGTTATCGTACATAACTGAGATATTTTCATTTATATTCAACCCTTAATCGAAATAGTGAAATGTTTTAAATTATCTTCGGTTACCTCATTCCAGTTCAACACTGTAGAAGCACTAGGTAATTCATCAGGTGTATCACTATCCCATTCAAAGTTTCTGATAGCACTTTCAATCGTTTCATCTATTGGATTCGTAGGACTGCTAACAGAATTAGTTTCCATGTTGTCAGCACGCTTTTCATGTTCAACGCTTTCGATTTGTACTACAAATAATGTACTAGGTTGATCTATGCTATTAGAGTTATTAGAAATGTTGGGTACCTTTTTCTTCTTCTGTTTTTGAACAGCTGATGAAGAATAATTAGATGAATCTAAATAATAACTACTTGCCATATAATTTTCCGATGAATATTCAAAAACCTCTTCATCTGACAACATATCATCTATTAGTTTTTGTAGTTTACTTTGAATTTTTTTCATAATCACCCATTTTCCTCAATTTTACTGCGATACTGTTACTACGATAACAAGCTGATGCGAACTAAATAATATACTGAACTGGTTAGACCCATACCCCTACAATACGCAGTTTAAAATCATTTTTAGAAAGAAAATTTTGCTATATTTACGAAATACGTTTTTTTTGTACTGCATTTTTATGCGTTTTAAATGAAAAAAAAATGAATTTACCTAGGAAAAGGCAAAAAATATTATCATTATGGCGATCAACGTGTTAAGGTAATATAGCAGTAGTTCATGCAGTAAGCCAATGCTCGAAGCATTTTATTAAGATCTAAGTGTCAAATGCCTTTTAGTAGTCTACGAATATAAGAAAGATAGGCTTATATTGTGTCTACAAATATGATACATATAAGTTCCTCTAATATGGTCGATAAAAAGATGTTTCTAAAGTTAAAGTTTCTATGATGATTGCCACGCTCATGAAGAGGAAGGAAACAAGGAAGCTTGTTGAAGGGGAAAAGTAATACTACTCTAAAAAAGTAGTTTTTCATAATTACATAAATTAATGTTTACATAATCAGATAGGTTTATATAGTCAATCCTTAATTTTCTAAACAAGACAAACCCTCTGCTACACCTGGCACACGAAAAACAATAATTTTTCTATCCGCGAAACGTCACGGGCACAGCCTGCTAGCTTAAAAGTAAAAAGTGATTAAAATCGATTGCTCGTGAATGAAAGGAAAGTGCCTTATGACCGTTTTCTCCACGACGAGGCCGACGGTGGTGGCGGTTCCCTATTACCATAATCAAATTAAGGCACGCCATTTCGCAATTTGTCTCATTTTCCCTGAAATTCGAATCGAAAAAAGTTTGGCCACTAGTCAACTAACTATCGTGATTGGTTCTGGCAGTGGGGCTATGTAATTTCAGAAGAAAATACTGTAAACAATTTTAAGTTTGAGGGTTGTATAAGGAGCGTTGTATTGGCTGTTTTGATTTATTTTTAACTTAAATCCATATTATTATCGGACAACAAATTTATGCCAGTAATAAAAACTTTGAATAAGCACACTTATAGTAATGTTGTCATTTTTTTAATTTTATCTTGTAAACATTTCTGCATTGATTATGGTATCTTGTTGTTTAAAATCTTTCACTTGACTTTACGACCAGAAAACACCACCTATATATATATATATATATATATATATATATATATATATATATATATATATATAAAAATATTCAATAGTTGAATAGCAGAGGTTGTATCGGTCAATAATAGGCAAATGAAAGTCGTCAACTACTTCATTGATTTAATTGAATACGTTTCGCTTTTTAGTTTTCAAAAGCATCATCAGTTCACTACAAATAAACATAAAACGATGTAAAATGTAAGTAAATAACCAATATATATATATATATATATAATATAATACCAATATAAGTATATATATATATATATATATATATATATATATATATATTATTATACTTCTTCTTCCACAAACGCGGAAGGAACAAAAATAATTAAGGAATCCATCGGAAGTAAGTTTTTAAGAAATCTGAAGACAAAATATGTATTAATTTTAAGATAGAAAGTTTGTATATTTGTAAATAGATAGATTAGTACCGAAATTTTATGACTTATAAAGAACTAAGCCATTCTAAACGAGTTATTGACAAACCATTTGTACATTATAGAAAATAAGCTGTTACCTGAAGGATTAGTCCGGTATTGTGTTGTATAAATCTTCTATTATGACTAAGGCAAAAATCTTTGAAATGTATAAAAATTATTTGTTTACAAGGAAATGACCATTGTTAAAAGATTAAAGTTCCTTGCTTGAAAACGGTAATTAGCATTCCAACAAGTGTGGTAAACAAATTTGGATTTTGTGATGAGACGATCTTTTTGGAAGGGGAAATCGACAGACCGAGGGTTGATAGAGTTTTTGTTGGTTCGAGAAGACAGTGATGTTTGAGTGATCGAAAAGAAAGGTTGCGTCTCGACAGGCGGTGTGTTCGTGAGTTGGAGGCCGGCATTGTTAAGTGGATAAAGTTACCAGTCTTGTTAGCAGAATTGTGGAAGAAGTAGATTGCAAGTCGATGTAAAGAAATCCTTGAATCTAAAGTGTGCAGTTTCTGGAATACGTGTTAAATAGTTGTGGCACCAGGTGAGAAAAGAGATCCTTGGGTCACGAAGAAGTTATATGAATGTTTGAAGAAGTGATTTTCGTGTGTTAAGTGTTGGAGAATTGAGTCAGGAGGTTAAATTAAGTCAGTTAAATTGGCTGAAGGAGCAGATACTGAAACAAGAAGCCGAGGCGCAAGGTGGAAGAACACATTGCTGTGGAAGGTGGACAATTCTTTGTGTGGTCCTAAAACAATCCAGGGAAGAAAGGTCAGATATTTTCCTTTTTCAAGTTGAAAGGTGTGTAAATCTTAAATGCGATTTGTTTACCTCATTGTTGTTACCAGTTTAAAGCATGATTAGACCTTTTTACATTTATCAAATGTTTTAAAGTTTTGTTTCCATAATAAAATAGATTTTTTAAATATAAGGAAGATAAAAGTTTATAAAGGTATCCAAATTTAAATTAGTTTCAAATTGTTTTGTCTCAAGAAGAAAATAAGAATTAAAATTTTCTTTTTGTATTAATTTCATTACATGCATATTCGCTGATTGAAAAGATAACGGCAAATTTAATAATTGTTTTTTTTTATAAAATAAAAAATATCTGTATTTTATGTATTATACTTTTTATTATTATCCTTTGTTTTTCCTATCCCGATAAATACAACTAGAAAACTTTGAACTCACTGAACATAAGAAATATCAGAAGTTTATTTTTTAGGACATTGATAACGAGAAAGTATATTTTTGTGATTGTTTCAAGTAAATAAATTAAAATCAAAAATACAAAATCATAACAACTGTCGCCCAAACGTGTGAAGCTTAGAAAGTATTTCTAGTTGGAATTTAAAAGGATAGGGAAAGAAAGCAGGTTGATTGAGAATTTATTTCCGATGGTCAAAGTTTATAATAACTGCATTTTATGACATAACATTTCAAATTTCTCTAGGTACAAGTTTTGCATGATATATTTTATTATATTTGATTGATTTTTACAATTGACAAAAGTTTTAAATTTTATTGCATTTATTTAAATTTATTGCATTTGGGATAAGAGAAAAATTTTTTCGTCTTTGCAACATTACTCGAATTTCATATTTGGCGGGGATATTATTGCACAAATTTAAGAGTTTCATATCAGGCGGGGATAAATTTGAACTACATGTCGATCACGAGAAGCAAAAGCAAAGAAAACAAAAAACAAGAAGAACATATAGAACAAGAAGACATTTTTGAAACAACAATCATGGCATCAGAACAACAGGAATTGTCAGGAATAGAGAAAATGTTACAAATAATGATGCAAAAAATGGATAAAGTGGATAAAACAATGGAACAGAATCAAAGAGAAACTCACAAGAGAATGGAAGAAAATCAACGTGAAACGAAACAAGCAATAGAAAAAAACCGACAGGAAACACAACAAGTGATAAAAGAAGTTAAAAGTTGCTTAGAGAATGTTAAAAAAGAAATGGCAGAACAAGAGGTGGAAATTAAAAAAATGAAAAACAAAATGGAAAAGGAATTAGAAGAGTTAGAAACAAAGTTGGAAAACGCTCTGCAAGAAGATAAGGAAGAAATAGAAATAAGATTGAAACGGAATGAAAATTTAATTAAGGAAATAAGACACCAAAATAGAGTCGGAGAAACAAGAGAAATAGTTATCCAGAATTCCGGCGAAATAAAAATACAGTTTGGCGGGGATGTAAGAAAACTACACCCGTACCGTTCATGAATAATCAAAGAAGAAGAAAGAATATCAACAAAGGAAGATGAAAACGACATAATTGAAACAGTGGTTTTTAGGGAAGAGATTAATGAAAAAGAGGATGAAGAATGGACGATAAATATGTGTCAAGAATCTGAGGAAAGAGAAATTAAATTGATGTGTGGAGAAGAAAGAGAAAATGAGTTGCGTTTGATATTAAAAAAATACGAAACGTTGATAAATGAGGAAAACAGAGTGGCCAGAAAGTACGAACATTCATTTGAGGTAAAAAACTTGGGAAATTTTCGATCGAAAACGTACCCGATTCCATATAAGTATCGACAACAGGTGAAAGAAGAAATTAATAAAATGTTGGAAGATCAAATAATTGAACGATGTGATTCACCGTATATTAATCCAATTGTAATAGTAAAGAAAAGCAGTGGAGAATTGAGACTATGTTTAGATGCCAGAAATATCAACCAGCACACGGTATCACAATATGAATCACCTCTAAACATCGAGGCCATATTTGGAAGAATTACAGGGTCACACATATTTTCTAAAATTGATTTAAAGCATAGTTTTTGGTTGATACCTTTAGCTGAAAAATGTAGAAACTACACCGCTTTCTCAATTGATGGTATTGTCTACAGATTCAAGGTAGTGCCTTTTGGTTTACAAAGCGCTTGTGCAGCACTGGTACGGGCTTTACATTCGATTTTAAATCGATACGAAGATTTCATAGTCCATTACATCGACGATTTGTTGATTTTTTCACGAGATGTACAGAGCCATATGAAACATATAAAAATAATTCTGGAAGAATTGGATAGAGCGGGATTAAAATTAAACATCGAAAAATGTCAATTTTTCCAAAAGGAAGTAATTTATCTAGGGTTTCAATTGGACACTAAAACAGTCAGCCTAGCCGAAGATCGAGTCAAGCTCATTGATGAATATCCAAGACCAACCAATTTGAAAACATTGAGAGGTTTTCTTGGCACGATCAATTATTTTAAAAAACTAATTCCCGATTTAAGCCAGAAGGAAATTCCTCTAATAAAATTACTAAAAAAAGGGATAAAATGGAATTGGAAAGAAGAACAGGAGAAGGCTTTTCAAATATTAAAACAAGAATTTGCGAAAGGAACGAAAATATACCACCCCAATTATAATCTACCATTTATACTCCGAACTGATGCGTCAATACAAAAATTTGCAGGAGTTTTGTCACAGATACAAAACGATCAAGAAGTGCCAATATGTTTTATATCTCGAGTGACAAAGACTCACGAAAGAAAATATAGCGTGACAGAATTGGAATTTGCCAGTGTACTATTTTGTGTAAACAAATTAAGATATTACTTATTGGGAGCCAAATTCACAATCGAGACGGATCATGCCGCGTTGATTCACATCATGAAGAACCGATTGGTGAATAATCGGATACATAGAGGCATTCTATTATTACAGGAGTACGATTTTGAATTCCGGTATATCAAGGGAAAAGACAATATCATAGCCGACGCACTAACACGGGATGAAGACACGGGAAAAAAGGAAGCAATTACGTTACATGTGGGACTAAATATCTTGACAGAAGAAGAAGGTGTATTCTCATTAAATGAAATAAGAAGAGATCAAGGAGAATTAGAGGAAAAAGAAAAAAGAAGAGCGGAGATGGAAAACGACATATATTTCAAGAGAATAGACGGAAGGGAACTATATTTGGTGACACAAACATTGGCAGAGAAGATTATAAAGAAATTGCATGAAGACAATGGACATATCGGCAGCAGAAAAGTTTGGCTGGTGTTTCGAGAAAATTATATTTGCCGACAGGATTACCGCATTACAAAGGAGATTACACAAAAGTGCCCGATCTGTCAAAAGTATAAAATTAGGAATTTCAAGAATGAAAACGTTACGAAAAATATTATATCCCGGAACAAATTAGATATTGTAGCAATAGATATATTAAGCGATCTAATTATGACAACGAAGAGGAATAAACATGTTTTAGTCATGATAGATGTATTTTCAAAATATGTAAAATTATACAGTTGCCGGACCACGAAAGGCGAAGAAATAATGAGAAACATCGACAATTTTATAGCCACCGTAGGAACACCAAGAAGGATTCTTCTAGACAATGCAACATACTTCAGGAATGATCGTTTCAAGGGACAACTTCGAGAACGGGGAATAGAGACAAATTTTGTTAGCATCAGACATCCTCAGAGTAATCCTTCGGAACGATGTATACAGGAAGTGACGAAATTTCTTCGAATTACAACAGATGGTCAACATCGACGATGGGATCGGAAAGTGTCCGAAGTAGAAATGTATTTAAATACCATCCCAAGCACCGTAACGAAAGAAACCCCAGAATATATAATGAAAGGGATAATGCCGATAAGGCCATGGGAAGATATAAAACAAAAGGAATACACACAGATAATGGAAGATGTGCAAAGGAGATTGCGGAGAGCAAACGAAAAATATATCCAGAGACAAGATCAAAATAGGAAAAGAAGACCAGTTACTTTCCAAAAAGGTGAGAAGGTTATGGTGAGAGCATTGCGAGTGTCCAACATCCCTGGCAATGTATGCGCAAAGTTAATGCCTGTTTTTGAGGGTCCTTACGTAATAAACAATGATAATGGTATAAATAGTTATGTTTTGAAGCATTTGGATTCAGACAAGATTAGGGGAATATATAATATCAACGATGTTTATAAATATTATGAATAAGAGACAAAGAATGTTTGCATAAGAGAAAAATCCCTACATAATTCAGTAATTTTTATCATATGCAAAGGCGGGGATTTATTATACTTCTTCTTCCACAAACGCGGAAGGAACAAAAATAATTAAGGAATCCATCGGAAGTAAGTTTTTAAGAAATCTGAAGACAAAATATGTATCAATTTTAAGATAGAAAGTTTGTATATTTGTAAATAGATAGATTAGTACCGAAATTTTATGACTTATAAAGAACTAAGCCATTCTAAACGAGTTATTGACAAACCATTTGTACATTATAGAAAATAAGCTGTTACCTGAAGGATTAGTCCGGTATTGTGTTGTATAAATCTTCTATTATGACTAAGGCAAAAATCTTTGAAATGTATAAAAATTATTTGTTTACAAGGAAATGACCATTGTTAAAAGATTAAAGTTCCTTGCTTGAAAACGGTAATTAGCATTCCAACAAGTGTGGTAAACAAATTTGGATTTTGTGATGAGACGATCTTTTTGGAAGGGGAAATCGACAGACCGAGGGTTG
Organism: Diabrotica balteata; assembly: GCA_918026665.1. Taxonomy (NCBI): domain Eukaryota; kingdom Metazoa; phylum Arthropoda; class Insecta; order Coleoptera; family Chrysomelidae; genus Diabrotica; species Diabrotica balteata. The sequence goes on along the minus strand of OU898283.1, from coordinate 98,266,929 downwards.
ATAGAGTTTTTGTTGGTTCGAGAAGACAGTGATGTTTGAGTGATCGAAAAGAAAGGTTGCGTCTCGACAGGCGGTGTGTTCGTGAGTTGGAGGCCGGCATTGTTAAGTGGATAAAGTTACCAGTCTTGTTAGCAGAATTGTGGAAGAAGTAGATTGCAAGTCGATGTAAAGAAATCCTTGAATCTAAAGTGTGCAGTTTCTGGAATACGTGTTAAATAGTTGTGGCACCAGGTGAGAAAAGAGATCCTTGGGTCACGAAGAAGTTATATGAATGTTTGAAGAAGTGATTTTCGTGTGTTAAGTGTTGGAGAATTGAGTCAGGAGGTTAAATTAAGTCAGTTAAATTGGCTGAAGGAGCAGATACTGAAACAAGAAGCCGAGGCGCAAGGTGGAAGAACACATTGCTGTGGAAGGTGGACAATTCTTTGTGTGGTCCTAAAACAATCCAGGGAAGAAAGGTCAGATATTTTCCTTTTTCAAGTTGAAAGGTGTGTAAATCTTAAATGCGATTTGTTTACCTCATTGTTGTTACCAGTTTAAAGCATGATTAGACCTTTTTACATTTATCAAATGTTTTAAAGTTTTGTTTCCATAATAAAATAGATTTTTTAAATATAAGGAAGATAAAAGTTTATAAAGGTATCCAAATTTAAATTAGTTTCAAATTGTTTTGTCTCAAGAAGAAAATAAGAATTAAAATTTTCTTTTTGTATTAATTTCATTACATGCATATTCGCTGATTGAAAAGATAACGGCAAATTTAATAATTGTTTTTTTTTATAAAATAAAAAATATCTGTATTTTATGTATTATACTTTTTATTATTATCCTTTGTTTTTCCTATCCCGATAAATACAACTAGAAAACTTTGAACTCACTGAACATAAGAAATATCAGAAGTTTATTTTTAGGACATTGATAACGAGAAAGTATATTTTTGTGATTGTTTCAAGTAAATAAATTAAAATCAAAAATACAAAATCATAACAACTGTCGCCCAAACGTGTGAAGCTTAGAAAGTATTTCTAGTTGGAATTTAAAAGGATAGGGAAAGAAAGCAGGTTGATTGAGAATTTATTTCCGATGGTCAAAGTTTATAATAACTGCATTTTATGACATAACATTTCAAATTTCTCTAGGTACAAGTTTTGCATGATATATTTTATTATATTTGATTGATTTTTACAATTGACAAAAGTTTTAAATTTTATTGCATTTATTTAAATTTATTGCATTTGGGATAAGAGAAAAATTTTTTCGTCTTTGCAACATTACTCGAATTTCATATTTGGCGGGGATATTATTGCACAAATTTAAGAGTTTCATATCAGGCGGGGATAAATTTGAACTACATGTCGATCACGAGAAGCAAAAGCAAAGAAAACAAAAAACAAGAAGAACATATAGAACAAGAAGACATTTTTGAAACAACAATCATGGCATCAGAACAACAGGAATTGTCAGGAATAGAGAAAATGTTACAAATAATGATGCAAAAAATGGATAAAGTGGATAAAACAATGGAACAGAATCAAAGAGAAACTCACAAGAGAATGGAAGAAAATCAACGTGAAACGAAACAAGCAATAGAAAAAAACCGACAGGAAACACAACAAGTGATAAAAGAAGTTAAAAGTTGCTTAGAGAATGTTAAAAAAGAAATGGCAGAACAAGAGGTGGAAATTAAAAAAATGAAAAACAAAATGGAAAAGGAATTAGAAGAGTTAGAAACAAAGTTTGAAAACGCTCTGCAAGAAGATAAGGAAGAAATAGAAATAAGATTGAAACGGAATGAAAATTTAATTAAGGAAATAAGACACCAAAATAGAGTCGGAGAAACAAGAGAAATAGTTATCCAGAATTCCGGCGAAATAAAAATACAGTTTGGCGGGGATGTAAGAAAACTACACCCCGTACCGTTCATGAATAATCTAAAGAAGAAGAAAGAATATCAACAAAGGAAGATGAAAACGACATAATTGAAACAGTGGTTTTTAGGGAAGAGATTAATGAAAAAGAGGATGAAGAATGGACGATAAATATGTGTCAAGAATCTGAGGAAAGAGAAATTAAATTGATGTGTGGAGAAGAAAGAGAAAATGAGTTGCGTTTGATATTAAAAAAATACGAAACGTTGATAAATGAGGAAAACAGAGTGGCCAGAAAGTACGAACATTCATTTGAGGTAAAAAACTTGGGAAATTTTCGATCGAAAACGTACCCGATTCCATATAAGTATCGACAACAGGTGAAAGAAGAAATTAATAAAATGTTGGAAGATCAAATAATTGAACGATGTGATTCACCGTATATTAATCCAATTGTAATAGTAAAGAAAAGCAGTGAAGAATTGAGACTATGTTTAGATGCCAGAAATATCAACCAGCACACGGTATCACAATATGAATCACCTCTAAACATCGAGGCCATATTTGGAAGAATTACAGGGTCACACATATTTTCTAAAATTGATTTAAAGCATAGTTTTTGGTTGATACCTTTAGATGAAAAATGTAGAAACTACACCGCTTTCTCAATTGATGGTATTGTCTACAGATTCAAGGTAGTGCCTTTTGGTTTACAAAGCGCTTGTGCAGCACTGGTACGGGCTTTACATTCGATTTTAAATCGATACGAAGATTTCATAGTCCATTACATCGACGATTTGTTGATTTTTTCACGAGATGTACAGAGCCATATGAAACATATAAAAATAATTCTGGAAGAATTGGATAGAGCGGGATTAAAATTAAACATCGAAAAATGTCAATTTTTCCAAAAGGAAGTAATTTATCTAGGGTTTCAATTGGACACTAAAACAGTCAGCCTAGCCGAAGATCGAGTCAAGCTCATTGATGAATATCCAAGACCAACCAATTTGAAAACATTGAGAGGTTTTCTTGGCACGATCAATTATTTTAAAAAACTAATTCCCGATTTAAGCCAGAAGGAAATTCCTCTAATAAAATTACTAAAAAAAGGGATAAAATGGAATTGGAAAGAAGAACAGGAGAAGGCTTTTCAAATATTAAAACAAGAATTTGCGAAAGGAACGAAAATATACCACCCCAATTATAATCTACCATTTATACTCCGAACTGATGCGTCAATACAAAAATTTGCAGGAGTTTTGTCACAGATACAAAACGATCAAGAAGTGCCAATATGTTTTATATCTCGAGTGACAAAGACTCACGAAAGAAAATATAGCGTGACAGAATTGGAATTTGCCAGTGTACTATTTTGTGTAAACAAATTAAGATATTACTTATTGGGAGCCAAATTCACAATCGAGACGGATCATGCCGCGTTGATTCACATCATGAAGAACCGATTGGTGAATAATCGGATACATAGAGGCATTCTATTATTACAGGAGTACGATTTTGAATTCCGGTATATCAAGGGAAAAGACAATATCATAGCCGACGCACTAACACGGGATGAAGACACGGGAAAAAAGGAAGCAATTACGTTACATGTGGGACTAAATATCTTGACAGAAGAAGAAGGTGTATTCTCATTAAATGAAATAAGAAGAGATCAAGGAGAATTAGAGGAAAAAGAAAAAAGAAGAGCGGAGATGGAAAACGACATATATTTCAAGAGAATAGACGGAAGGGAACTATATTTGGTGACACAAACATTGGCAGAGAAGATTATAAAGAAATTGCATGAAGACAATGGACATATCGGCAGCAGAAAAGTTTGGCTGGTGTTTCGAGAAAATTATATTTGCCGACAGGATTACCGCATTACAAAGGAGATTACACAAAAGTGCCCGATCTGTCAAAAGTATAAAATTAGGAATTTCAAGAATGAAAACGTTACGAAAAATATTATATCCCGGAACAAATTAGATATTGTAGCAATAGATATATTAAGCGATCTAATTATGACAACGAAGAGGAATAAACATGTTTTAGTCATGATAGATGTATTTTCAAAATATGTAAAATTATACAGTTGCCGGACCACGAAAGGCGAAGAAATAATGAGAAACATCGACAATTTTATAGCCACCGTAGGAACACCAAGAAGGATTCTTCTAGACAATGCAACATACTTCAGGAATGATCGTTTCAAGGGACAACTTCGAGAACGGGGAATAGAGACAAATTTTGTTAGCATCAGACATCCTCAGAGTAATCCTTCGGAACGATGTATACAGGAAGTGACGAAATTTCTTCGAATTACAACAGATGGTCAACATCGACGATGGGATCGGAAAGTGTCCGAAGTAGAAATGTATTTAAATACCATCCCAAGCACCGTAACGAAAGAAACCCCAGAATATATAATGAAAGGGATAATGCCGATAAGGCCATGGGAAGATATAAAACAAAAGGAATACACACAGATAATGGAAGATGTGCAAAGGAGATTGCGGAGAGCAAACGAAAAATATATCCAGAGACAAGATCAAAATAGGAAAAGAAGACCAGTTACTTTCCAAAAAGGTGAGAAGGTTATGGTGAGAGCATTGCGAGTGTCCAACATCCCTGGCAATGTATGCGCAAAGTTAATGCCTGTTTTTGAGGGTCCTTACGTAATAAACAATGATAATGGTATAAATAGTTATGTTTTGAAGCATTTGGATTCAGACAAGATTAGGGGAATATATAATATCAACGATGTTTATAAATATTATGAATAAGAGACAAAGAATGTTTGCATAAGAGAAAAATCCCTACATAATTCAGTAATTTTTATCATATGCAAAGGCGGGGATTTATTATACTTCTTCTTCCACAAACGCGGAAGGAACAAAAATAATTAAGGAATCCATCGGAAGTAAGTTTTTAAGAAATCTGAAGACAAAATATGTATTAATTTTAAGATAGAAAGTTTGTATATTTGTAAATAGATAGATTAGTACCGAAATTTTATGACTTATAAAGAACTAAGCCATTCTAAACGAGTTATTGACAAACCATTTGTACATTATAGAAAATAAGCTGTTACCTGAAGGATTAGTCCGGTATTGTGTTGTATAAATCTTCTATTATGACTAAGGCAAAAATCTTTGAAATGTATAAAAATTATTTGTTTACAAGGAAATGACCATTGTTAAAAGATTAAAGTTCCTTGCTTGAAAACGGTAATTAGCATTCCAACAAGTGTGGTAAACAAATTTGGATTTTGTGATGAGACGATCTTTTTGGAAGGGGAAATCGACAGACCGAGGGTTGATAGAGTTTTTGTTGGTTCGAGAAGACAGTGATGTTTGAGTGATCGAAAAGAAAGGTTGCGTCTCGACAGGCGGTGTGTTCGTGAGTTGGAGGCCGGCATTGTTAAGTGGATAAAGTTACCAGTCTTGTTAGCAGAATTGTGGAAGAAGTAGATTGCAAGTCGATGTAAAGAAATCCTTGAATCTAAAGTGTGCAGTTTCTGGAATACGTGTTAAATAGTTGTGGCACCAGGTGAGAAAAGAGATCCTTGGGTCACGAAGAAGTTATATGAATGTTTGAAGAAGTGATTTTCGTGTGTTAAGTGTTGGAGAATTGAGTCAGGAGGTTAAATTAAGTCAGTTAAATTGGCTGAAGGAGCAGATACTGAAACAAGAAGCCGAGGCGCAAGGTGGAAGAACACATTGCTGTGGAAGGTGGACAATTCTTTGTGTGGTCCTAAAACAATCCAGGGAAGAAAGGTCAGATATTTTCCTTTTTCAAGTTGAAAGGTGTGTAAATCTTAAATGCGATTTGTTTACCTCATTGTTGTTACCAGTTTAAAGCATGATTAGACCTTTTTACATTTATCAAATGTTTTAAAGTTTTGTTTCCATAATAAAATAGATTTTTTAAATATAAGGAAGATAAAAGTTTATAAAGGTATCCAAATTTAAATTAGTTTCAAATTGTTTTGTCTCAAGAAGAAAATAAGAATTAAAATTTTCTTTTTGTATTAATTTCATTACATGCATATTCGCTGATTGAAAAGATAACGGCAAATTTAATAATTGTTTTTTTTTTATAAAATAAAAAATATCTGTATTTTATGTATTATACTTTTTATTATTATCCTTTGTTTTTCCTATCCCGATAAATACAACTAGAAAACTTTGAACTCACTGAACATAAGAAATATCAGAAGTTTATTTTTAGGACATTGATAACGAGAAAGTATATTTTTGTGATTGTTTCAAGTAAATAAATTAAAATCAAAAATACAAAATCATAACAATATATATATATATATATATATATATATATATATATATATATATATATATATATATTTATATAAGAGTAAGAAAAAAGAAGTACTTGTGACTCGTTTGGAAAAAATATAAAACTGTTTTGGATGGGTTGGAGTCAATAAAAGGGGCTATTTGTTGACTATTTTTTACTCGAGCTTTCAATTGTGATTACAATTATTATCAAGAGCTTCTAAAAAATACAAAATATCTTACAAAGTTGAACTAGAAATAAAAAATTTTTTGTTAACTCACCAAATAAAATTAGTTTTTTATATAAAACTGCTGCTTACATATTAATTACAAAAAATATTAATAAAAAATGTCTATTCTAATAAATGTTTCTCTGAAAAATTTTGATAAAGTTTCTTAACAAAAACAATTGAATTTGTAAACAAAAATTGAATAGCTACAAACCAGCCTAAATGTCATAAATACTAACTTAAAAATTTTTATTTTTGACATATTGTCAAAAATAAAATTTTGTTTAAAAAATTCTTCTTTGTTTAGTAACAAAAAAGAAGAAGATTTATTCACCATTGATAGATGCCGTAAAAATGTAACAAATACATGGAAAATTCAAAATGTGATATTTTACTGACTGCATATATAAATTACATAGAAATAATATAATTATAAATTTTGCTTAGATTTTGAATTTCTGACCTTTTGTTTAAATTATTATCACTTTTGCTAATACAAACCATTTCCAAAAAAGTTCTTTTAAATTTATTACTTTCACTACATAAAATTTTAATATTATCAAAATCCATAATATGGTCTTTGTCTATTACATGCTCTGCCAAAGCACAAGATGGTTTCTTAATTCTGCAATCACTCTTGTGAGAAATAATGCGATTTGAGAGATTTCTTCCAGTCTCACCAATATACTCAGCTTCACACTGAGTACAAACAATGCTGTATACTACATTTGTTTGATCTAATTTGTCTATAGGATATTTAGTTTTGGAATATAAAGATGAAATGGTTTTGATGTTTTTTGTTGCTATTTTTATATTGTCAATAACCTTTAGTGTTTGTATTAATTTAGGAGTCAATGATGGTATAAAAGGTAGTGAATGATAATATATGTTTTGATTGTTGGATACAGTGTTTTGAGATTTAGCAAAAAATGGTGTTAAGTTATTTATATTTAATAAATTAGAAAAAAGCATCCTATGTAGCATATCTGGAGGATAAGAGTTTTCAATTAAAATATTTTTTAACAAATGAAGATCTTCTTGTAGATAGTCTGGATGAGAAAGTTTTAAAACACGTTCCTTTAATCCTGTTATAAGGTTCATTTTCATCTTATTTGGATGATTAGAGTAATAGCTTATAAATCTATTACTACATATGGGTTTTCTGAACCATCTGGTTTTCAACATATTGTCTGTATTTCTTACAATTCTCATGTCAAGGAATGGTAGAGAATTATCTACCTCTTCCTCAACTGTAAATTGTATATGTTGATTATGTTTGTTAAAAATGTTGAATGTTTCAAGAATTTTGTGTTTAGGAAGTGCCAAAACTAGATCATCTACATATCTCTTAATAAATGGAATGAAAAAAGTGCAACTATTGATACAATCACTAATAACATCATCCATGACATAACATGTTTTAGTTAGTTTTGATGTAACATGTTTTGATGTAAGAGAAAGAGCTGATACTTACTGTTAAAAAGCGCAAACTACAATATTTGGGACATGTTATGAGGAGAGATAAATACCAGTTGCTGCAATTGATTATACAGGGAAAGATAATGGGAAAGAGATCTATAGGAAGAAGAAGGCATTCATGGTTGAAAAACTTGAGAGAATGGTACAATTGTACCAATTACCAACTGTTTAGATCTGCAGCATCAAAAATACGCATAGCTTTGATGATAGCCAAACTACGGAACGAAGACGGCACTTGAAGAAGAAAAAAAAGAAGATGTAACATCTCTTTTTACCAATTTACCTTTAAATTTAATCATAAGTAGTGTTGAAAAACATTGGAATGAGATTTCGCAACATACTAATATTGATTTATTACATTTTAAAATACTCATCAACTTTGTTTTTGATTCTAATATTTTTATTTTTACTGGTGTTTTTTATAAACAAATTTTTGGTAGCCCTATGGTATCTAGTCTTTCACCCATTCTAAGTTGCTATGTCATGGATGATGTTATTAGTGATTGTATCAATAATTGCACTTTTTTCATTCCATTTATCAAAAGATATGTAGATGATCTAGTTTTGGCACTTCCTAAACACAAAATTCTTGAAACATTCAACATTTTCAACAATCATAATCAACATATACAATTTACAGTTGAGGAAGAGGTAGATAATTCTCTACCATTCCTTGACATGAGAATTGTAAGAAATACAGACAATATGTTGAAAACCAGATGGTTCAGAAAACCCATATGTAGTAATAGATTTATAAGCTATTACTCTAATCATCCAAATAAGATGAAAATGAACCTTATAACAGGATTAAAGGAACGTGTTTTAAAACTTTCTCATCCAGACTATCTACAAGAAGATCTTCATTTGTTAAAAAATATTTTAATTGAAAACTCTTATCCTCCAGATATGCTACATAGGATGCTTTTTTCTAATTTATTAAATATAAATAACTTAACACCATTTTTTGCTAAATCTCAAAACACTGTATCCAACAATCAAAACATATATTATCATTCACTACCTTTTATACCATCATTAACTCCTAAATTAATACAAACACTAAAGGTTATTGACAATATAAAAATAGCAACAAAGAACATCAAAACCATTTCATCTTTATATTCCAAAACTAAATATCCTATAGACAAATTAGATCAAACAAATGTAGTATACAGCATTGTTTGTACTCAGTGTGAAGCTGAGTATATTGGTGAGACTGGAAGAAATCTCTCAAATCGCATTATTTCTCACAAGAGTGATTGCAGAATTAAGAAACCATCTTGTGCTTTGGCAGAGCATGTAATAGACAAAGACCATATTATGGATTTTGATAATATTAAAATTTTATGTAGTGAAAGTAATAAATTTAAAAGAACTTTTTTGGAAATGGTTTGTATTAGCAAAAGTGATAATAATTTAAACAAAAGGTCAGAAATTCAAAATCTAAGCAAAATTTATAATTATATTATTTCTATGTAATTTATATATGCAGTCAGTAAAATATCACATTTTGAATTTTCCATGTATTTGTTACATTTTTACGGGCATCTATCAATGGTGAATAAATCTTCTTCTTTTTTGTTACTAAACAAAGAAGAATTTTTTAAACAAAATTTTATTTTTGACAATATGTCAAAAATAAAAATTTTTAAGTTAGTATTTATGACATTTAGGCTGGTTTGTAGCTATTCAATTTTTGTTTACAAATTCAATTGTTTTTGTTAAGAAACTTTAATCAAAATTTTTCAGAGAAACATTTATTAGAATAGGACATTTTTTTATTAATATTTTTTGTAATTAATATGTAAGCAGCAGTTTTATATAAAAAACTAATTTTATTTGGTGAGTTAACAAAAAATTTTTTATTTCTAGTTCAACTTTGTAAGATATTTTGTATTTTTTAGAAGCTCTTGATAATAATTGTAATCACAATTGAAAGCTCGAGTAAAAAATAGTCAACAAATAGCCCCTTTTATTGACTCCAACCCATCAAAAACAGTTTTATATATGTATATATATATATATATATATATATATATATATATATATATATATATATATATATATATATGTATATATATATATATATATATATATATATATATAATATTATATAAGGTATTAGAGACAACTATTTTAGGTAAGTATAATCAAAATACAATATTAACATTTACATACCACCATCGACAGTTGAAGAACGCTTTTGTATTGGTCTAGATAAATATTTAAAGATCACTAAAAATTCTGTTTGTAAATATCATGTTATATTGGGTGATAATAATAATATCAAAATATGGCACCACAGTCCTCTGAGTATTTAAGTATATTAAGTGACCATATTTTTTTATTATTAATAAATAAAAATACCAGAGTTGAGGGCACTACCTATATTCACCGCATTAACTTATATGATACATTTTTTTCATTCTGATTGTTAATTTATTGATTATCATAAAAAAAAATAAATGACAATGAGTAATCATTTTTATTAAAATCTTTGTGAGCAGTTTTTTTCTTTCTGAAATGCATTTTTATTAAAGCAAGTGTGTTGGGATCACTAAGTATCTATAAAAATTAAATTATTAAACTAAAAATTATTACCTACCCGATTTTTCAGAAAAAAATTGCAGTTAAAAATAGTAGAATTATTTATGTGCTACCAATTCTGTTCCGTGCTAGAAAAGATTTAAACATCCCAATCTAATTTTATCTCAAAGATTGTGCTTTCTTCGGATCTTTATTTATCATCTTTACGACATTTTTACAGCCGAATGCCCTGTAAAAGTCTAAAACAGATAACATTTTACTTATTACACTTTTTCCGATTTTAGTGGAACTGACTAATACTTCAGATGTAATAAAATTTATGGAGAAGCTGGAAGTGACACTCCGATATTTATTCGATTTTTATTTTATTTTTTCTACGGCATTTCACGCTTCCTCGCAAAATGATACGTAGAGAAATGGGAAAATCGAGTGACAGGGTGACTTCAACCATACGAGGTGTGTGCAAAACGTACAGAATATATGGACCATTCCTAGGTGATGCTACAAATATAAAAGTAATTATTTTTGTATATCTTAGGTTTAGTTTTAATCTTCTAAAGCTCTCAAGTGATTAGTAAATGCAAAATGTTACCTTAATCTCGACAAAAGTCAAAAATTTACTGTTTAATAACCCGGAAGTTAGCCCAAAAGCAATGAGAAATCACTGTATTAAATATCACCATCATTTTTCAGCAAATCTATATGACATCAACACTTAAATTTGTTAAAACTATTCTGTATTCCAATCTTCCCATTTTCTTCTAGTTTATTTTTATTTTCGTGAAATATCTGTGAATGTTCAACCGGTTCTTTGCAGTTAGTACCCACACTCGTAAGATTTAATTACTCCTAGATATTTTAAAATATTTTAAATAATATTTAAATTTTTTTTTTAGAAAATGAAGTTGCTAATATGCTACCACTTAAGAGACTGGACATTCCAAAATTTATTTTATTTTAATAGTTTTATAAAAAAATATCAAAACAACCTTTTTCTTCCAAATCTCGCATTGAACCCTCATTTTTCAAATTTATTTCTTTCAAAACCGAACTTCTCGTTTTTTTATACCACTTTTCAAAATTTCTTGCTTGACCAATCAACACACTCGTACTAAAAACATATATCTTTCGCTTTTTTTTTTTCGGCCAGTCCTCTTGCCTGCCTCCTCCTTTCGTAATAATATATACACAATACACTACCCACTTCTGGCTTGACAACAATGTCATCATATCAACAATTCATTTGGAATACTTATTCTTCTTTAGGTGCCGTGTCCCTGTTGGGTGAATATTAGGTGGTGTGTTAGTAAATTCATCTTTACTATTCGATGAACTCATTTATTTATTCTATTATGTATTATTATATCGATTAAATTACCACTATATTTACCCTATTCAGACGTTGGACATCATCATGTTTACAATTTTCTGGGTCCGTTTTCTATTGGTTGCTGGACGAGATAATTCTTCTACTGTGGTAATACACCAATGTCTAATAGAATGCAGCCATGAAAGTTTCTTTCGACCAATCCATTTCTATTCTTCCACTTTTTTTTGTATAAATGATATTTGGGTCCTCTAATTAAATGGCCTAAGTATTATATTATTCTTCCCTTTGTAATGTTTGTAAGCAAGCGTTCTGAATTTATCATTTTAAAAATATTGTCATTGGAAGTGTTAACACATGACACAGTTAACCATCAATGGCTGCTGGTAAAACTCTACGAAATTACAAAATATTTCCGACTAACAAGGTTACTGAAATGTCTTCTCCAGAAAAGACACTTCTACGTAACGCTCCAGTGAAAGAACAGTAGGTGAAGGGATAAAAAAATAGACTCCCACAGGAAAGTGTTCTTGCGCCATTGCTATAAAATATTTACACCAACGACCAATCCAAAAACCAACAAACAAGACAGTTTATTTATTCGTATAATACAGCTATGGCAGCTCAGGGAATCACCTTCAATAAAGCCGAAGTAAAACTGACAGATTCCCTAAAAGACTTAGCACTATATTATGACAAGCCGCGTAGCGGCGAGCGCAGTAATTTTACAAGCATGTAATAAGCTTACAACTCAAGTTGTGTACTATACTTTTTCTACAATTATTTTCATTTATAAAAATAAAAAGTATAACAAGTAGCTTTTATTTATTTAACAAAATTCGAGAACAATTTGAATTAAACATTTATTTATAATAATTAATTCTAAAATTTTGGCAATTATGTATAACTATACCCTTATCCGAGTTTGGCGGTTGTTCAATAATACGTGGTGAATGGTGAGATGAAGTAAACTGTACGGTGTGTTCTTTTTGAACATTGGTATTTTCAGTGTATTTAAAGGTCTGTAAATTACTTTCAATTGAATTTATAATTCTATTGGCTGTTGACGTCTTATTATTTATTGACTCATCGATATATCCTTCGGCCGTTGTTGAAGATTTTCATCCGCCTGTAGTTTAAGAGCCATTAAATCACCACCGGCATCTACCAAAATAGTGGCAGAAGTTCGTCTTAAACAGTGACCTGTGTACATTTGGGATCTGGTAACTTAAATATTCGCATTTGTTAGGAACACCGCCTATTTTGTTTAATCCTACCACCTGTTTCGTACATTTATCTCTTTGATAATTAAGAAAAAATTGATTTATTTGCGGTTCGCATATATATCGAATTTCTGTATATTGTTTGCAGATTTTATAGAAATTTCCGGAAATAACGAAAGATCTACATATTTTGGTTTTCGTATCAGGAATTTTAACCAATAACATGGTACTTAAATCATCAATGTCACAAATTTTAAGATTTTTCAACTCTTGTTTCCTACAAGCTCCACATATTCCAATAATTGCAATAACCTTAAATTAAAAGTATTATAAGTAGGCACATTTATGTTATACTTTTAAATAATATACCTTTATTAACAAGTACTACACATCAGGAGCTCCATTTAAAAAAGTTTTATTTCATCAGGATGTAAAATTTTAGATTTTTTGTTTTTAAAACCTTCTGATTGCCTTTTTAGAATCGCAATTTCGGGTAATTTTCAATATTAGCATTATTTTTCAAAGTTATAATACTTCTTAGCATCGAATATATTACCCATAATGAGGATGGTTTAAATTTCTTAGCGATTTCTCCAAAATAAGCCAAGAGTACGATTTCAGAAAATGAATTTACATTATTTGTTGTACGCCAATCCATAAATTGCTGATATACCTTTCCATATCTTCCTCTAGATTTTTATGGTAATAGGTTCTCGGTAGTGTTCGCAGCTAACTGCATAATATTGGGTGGTGTGCTAGTAAATTCATCTTTACTATTCGATGAACTCATTTTATTTATCTGTATTTAAATTACCACTATATTTACACTTACAGATTAATAATTTTTAATCTGTCAAAATAACGTCTGTTAATTCGTTTCCATGGTAACTCGACTAACTGACTTACAAGGCTTATGTGATATTACACATTTTTATATAACTGAAGCGTATTTTTTTATTACGTGCTAGTCATTACGTGTCAGTATCTATTTTGATGTATTTACTTCAGCATCCAAATAGTAGGTAATATACAATTTACTAGTCAGAGAGTAGACAAATACTATAATGTTCATTTCACTGGTGTACAAGAATATTCTTTATTCTTTCTATTTTTGAATTAATCTAAAACGGATGTCTGCATATATAATTTTGAAAAAAGATTTTTCTAATTTGATAGAGAATCATACAACTGGCACAATGTGATTTATTGTGAAATTAAGGATAGCTGTAAATAGTCTTGCGCTTCGATTGAAAGAATTATGGCAGGTATCTAATAGCAATTACTGATAGGAAGTTGCTAGTAGCGATCGTGTTAAATTTATTTGAACTTGCGACTTCACCATTTTTTTAACATCACTTACAAATCTGTCAACCTGAACGTCGTCGCATACTACACTTTCAACCACAGAAACCTGTTGTAAAATGTCTACGCCAGGACTACCAGTTCACCAAAAATAGTGGAATCACTACTCGAAAATGGACGATTCTAAAAGAATTTTGAGGAGAGAAAAAGTTGCTGTCGAACCCAAACAAACGACTTTGTTCATGGTGGCGTGAATGATAGAAAATCATAGAAATAAAAAATGAGAAAAATGTCACCGTTCGAGATAGAAAAGAAATAAGCGAGGCAATTGAAAAATGCTACACTAAATTATACTCAGTAAATACACAACCACAACAACGACGTACTTTACGAACAATAATTAACACCGGCTCAGAAGAAATACCGGACATAACCGACTACGAAATAAGAATGGCCCTAAATCAACTAAAAACGAATAAATGTCCGAAGAAGATAAAATTATAGTTGAAATGTTGAAAATTGGTAACAGAAAAATGAAACAGGTGATAAATATTTTATTTAATAAAGTAGTTGATGAAAAAAAGATTCCTCAAGAATGGTACAACTCCGAAGTCATTCTTTTACAGAAAACATTTTAGTACCATAGACCACTTGCACACCGTAAGAACACTAATAGAAAAATGCACCGAGTATAATGATCCAATTCATATGGCGTTTGTCGATTTCGATAAAGCATTCGATTCCATCGAATTATGGGCAGTGCTTGAATCTCTAGAAAATGCACGCATAGATTCAAGATACACTAACATAAAAACATATATGAAAATGCCACCATGCAGATAAAGCTGGACGAAAGCACAAAAACTAATCCCAATAAACTACAACGGGGAGTAAGACAAGGAGACACCATCTCTCCCAAACTACTTACCCCTGTCCTAGAAGACATTTTTAAGAAACTATAATGGAACAGCAAGGGTATCAACGTCGACGGATAATACTTAAACCACTTGAGATTCGCAGATGATATAGTTTTAATAGCCGATAATACCAAGAACTAAATGATATGTTACAACAATTAAATGCAGTTTCAGGAGCAGTAGGCTTAAAAATGACCTACAGTAAAACAAAAACACTGAGCCGAGACCAGACAAATATAACAATACAAAATCATACCACAGAAAATGTTGAACATTATGTATGTCAAGTTCATGTCATCAAACTAGGAAAACCAAATCAAGATGCTGCAATTAAAAGAAGAACACAACTAGTATGGGTGCTTTTGGCAAACTAGCATATATCTTGAAAAAACACCTCCATTCCTGTATACTTAAAGAAAAAGGTGTCATGTATTACGTATGTAACACATAGATACTACCAGTTTGTACCTACGGCTTGGAGACAGTAGCCCTTACCAAAAAATCTGCTAAGAAATTAGAAACAACGCAAAGAGCAATGGAACGAATCATGCTTGGAATATCACTGAGAGACAAAATTAGAAACGCCGAGATAAGACGTATGAAGAATAAGAAGATATGGATATTGTGGAAGAAATTACAAAAATTAAATGGTGTTGGGTACTTGGGCAGGTAACGTAGCCCGATATAATTACAGCAGGTGGACACGGATAATTCTATAATAAAGACCAAGGACGACAACAAGAAGCATGGAAAGACCTCAAAAAAGATGGGTAGATGATATAAGAGCAGTAACAGGCAAACAGTGGATTAGATTGGCGCAAGATAGAGAAAGATGGAAGTAATTGGAAGAGACCTATATTCAGGAGTGGATGGAAAATGGTTGACAAAGAGAGTATATTATAACAGCCGGCATATTACAGTTAGCGATCAAATTATTATGATCACTGCAAAAACTGTGTATTTTAATGTTTAATAAAGATAAAACTGCATCTAAGTATCTACTGATGTGAATATAATATGCAAAAAGATATTAGGAATACGTTCTTTTACAAAATTTTAAAATATTTATTTCTTTGACCTTAATAATTTTTTTTTATTTTTTCGTGTGACCTATTATGATGACAGTTTTGATCCTTCATCTTTTTCTTCATTGAGATCAACTTTAGGTTTTTGGCAGGTCTACATGATTTAAAACTTTGCTCAGCAAGCATTCTTTCTGCAGAGTCTCATATCAGAATCGGGCATTCCAGCTTCACGAATCAGTCCCGTGAGGATTTTTCGTTGTTTCTTTGTTGTTTACGAATATATCCACCATTTATCTCTCTCTGGATCTAGTGACACGCTTTCGATCACATTTTTAGACACGTTTATAAGTCAGGGTTTGTTGGTATACAATTTTTTTCTAAATATTGCTTACTGTTGCTTGCGCTACTGGACACTATTGAGCTATCTGACGATATGAAAAATTTGTATTCCATAAAAGTGTTAATCTGCACTATTTTAGATTTAGGGATGTCTTTAGCCTTATTTATTATAATTTTATTTTTAAAAATCAAAATTTTTTAATAATCTTTTTAAAATTTAAACTGATAGCTCTTTTCACTCACAATCACTACTAACTCGTTTTAAACACAGTCAATGTTACATGTCAAGTTGTAAAGTCACCAAATACATCTTCTTTTTTTGTTGATTATCTCGGCCTTTCGGTAATCGAGTAATTAATATTGAACAATCTCACACGTCAATTTTAACCTAACTTCGTTTATTTATGTTTGAATAATAAAATAATTTTTTTTCAATTCACTTCCAATATATATTACAATTATTACAATAAAAAATGACGTTTTTAACATTTGGTCCCATGTATATAATAATATATTTAAATATCGGGTGATCCAGTTTTATAGATCTCTTAAGTCTATGGTATTTAATTATAATTTAGAGAATATTTTGATCGGGAGAGTCAATAATGTTACAGATCTAAGTATGGTTTTTCTCAGAAATTTGTCTTTTAATAGTAGACCATATTTTTATTCTTCTTCTTCTTCTTTAAGTTTCATCTTCTATCGAAGGTTGGAAATCATCATGGCTATGCGGACTCTGTTGACTGCCGCTCTAAAAAGCTCTGCACTACTGCATGCAAACCATTTCCTTAAGTTCTTAAGCCAGGATATTCTTCGTCTTCCCACATTTCGCTTTCCTCGGATTTTGCCCTGCATAATAAGTTGTAATAATGCGTATTTTTGCCCTTTCATCACATGTCCCAAGTACTTAAGTTTTCGTCTTTTATTAGTTAATATTATTTCCGCCTCATTTCCTATCCTTCTAGTTACTTCCATGTTTGACATTCTTTGAATCCATGATATTTGTAGGATTCTTCTGTAACACCAAAATTCTTATTCTGGTATGATCAATTTCTTGAATCTAGTTTTTTTTCTTACCAGATACTTTGTATAAATAAGTGTGTACTTACAATTTCTTTAATGCTGGATTCTTGTTTAATTTTGACAGTAGTTTGTCCCATTTGTTATCAACAAATAAAATTTACTAAAAAATACTGGATTTCTGTGAGATAATCAACAAATCCAATCTATTATGTTACATTCTTGCATAATTTTGCAGTTTTCTTGTGATGATCTACAACCAGGAAGAACAAAACCAACTGTATCATACAATCAAACTAAAACACAACATTACTTTACTAATGTTCTTTTATTGTGATGAAAACAAAATGGAAATGCTTCTTAACAAGTATACACTAAATTTAAAAGATAGTTACCGTTTTTCTTATGATAATTAGATATAAATAACATACATTTATAAATTTATAAACACTTTAAACCATATTTAGTATAAATATCATCTAGAAAAATATCACATTAAATACTATTCGCATATCACCAAGTCCAAGTTATTACAAACAACTTAAACAGTCAGAAATCGATTTATATATTAGAGGTAAATAATAATAATAAATAAATTTCACAAATGTCATTAGTGTCAATATGTCATAATTTAGTGTAGTAAACTTGCCTGCGGTTGGACCAATTGCAAACAGGCATTACGGCGCGGAAAATTTAAATTACTGCTCCTGGTTAAAAAACAGACCATAGTACATAAATAAAACACACAAAATAGATAAAATGATAAACATTTTTCAAAAACTAAATAAAAACAGCCAAATTCAATTCTAACCTCCAAGCGCGATTTCACCACAATGTGTATGTTGTGACATAAGATATAATTTGACACAAATGACAGTTCGAGAGCTGTTAACGTCAAAAAAGTAAAGTTATTAGTGAAAAAATATATTGGTATACTTTAATTGTATACCAGCATATGATTTGACTAGAAAATTTTCGAACAAATGTAAAAAACTTAAATTTTGTTACTGATCAGAATAATTTGATCCCCTACTATATGTACTAGAAAGTATTAGATATTTTGTATATGTTGAGAACTCAATCAGGTAGAACCAGAACTATTTTATCTTTTAGTCTGTCTTCGCTTGTAGCTCGTCCTAATGAGTTTTCAACAATGACGAAACATTTCACATCTTATTGTGGACGAGAAATTTAAGTATGCACACAGTACGTCATGTCCTGCACTTTTTCCTGTATTTTAAACTCTACTTTTATTAATCTGCTACTGCTACCAATGATTTAATAATTAAAGTTATACAAGTATTTGCATTAGGTTTTCACAGTAAAAATATTTATAAAAATTCAAAGGTCTTCTGTTTTAATGATTCATTATGGTGAAACATGAATATTAGGTACATTTAGAATAACAGTCTAAATGTCACATATACAGACTACTAGAGGATGATACCTTTAAATTTGACCATGAACGTGATATATCAAACAAACTTTGTTTTTTTACTATCGTCTGTATCAGTAATTCAAAATTTATACCATTCAGAATCCAAGAAGCAGAATGGGATTTTCTAAAACCAATAAAAAATTTCTCCAAAAACTGTAAACAATGCTGTCAAACTTTCCAGTGTGATCATGTACATAAATTTATTATTAGATTTACTCTGCAAAAAATAGAAACTAATACTGATTAAAACAATGACGAGGATTTCAATTTTTAAAAAACTCTTTTATAGCAACAAAAAACAATATTAAATAGTACAGTAGAACAAATTGGGTATTTTTGTAGTAACCGAAATCTGCCAAAAATTGAAAGCTTTTTATAATAAAGGGATATTCCTTAATACAAAAAGCAGAGACAAAACCCAAATAATTTTATAAAAAAATATCTTCTTCTTTCAGTGCCTATTCGTTCCGAATATTGGCAATCATTCTGGCTATAATTATTTTATTGACTGATGCTTTAAATAGATTCGTTGTTGTTGTGGAGAACCATTTCCTCAGGTTCTTCAACCATGATATTCTCCTTCTCCCAATTCCTCGCTTTCCGAATACTTTACCCTGTAGGATTACCTTCAGTAATCTGTATTTAGTGCTGTTTCTCATTATATGTCCGAGATATTCCAACTTTCTCCTTTTAATGGTATACATCACCTCTCTTTCTTTGCCCACTCTTCGTAATACGGTCTCGTTGGTTATCTTGTCTGTCCATGATATCCTTAGAATTCGCCTGTATAGCCACATCTCGAAGGCTTCAAGTTTTTTCTCCATTGCTTCAGTTAGTGTCCAGGATTCAACTCCGTAATACAATATTGAGAAGATATAACATCGTAGGAGCCTTACTTTTATCTCCAGATTAAGATTGTGGCTTTTAAAGAGTTTGGCCATGTTATTGAATGCACTCCTAGCCTTCTCTATTCTACATTTTATTTCCTGTGAGTGATCCCATTGTTCATTTACTGTTGTTCCAAGATAGTTATACTGTTTTACTCGGTCCACTGGTGTATTATTGATAAGTAGTTGAGCGTCTCTAACTTTATTTTTGCTGATGATCATAAATTTAGTTTTTGTTATATTTACTTGAAGTCCAAATCTTTCACTTACTTCATTTACTTTGTTTATTAGTTGCTGTAAACTGTTCAAACTGTCTGCAAAAATAACGGTGTCGTCTGCATAACGGATGTTGTTTAGGCGTTCTCCATTTAGAAGTATTCCATGTTCGCATTTTTCCAAGACTTCACTAAATATTTTCTCTGAATATAGATTAAATAATATAGGTGAAAGTATACAACCTTGTCTAACGCCTCGTAGAATCTGGATCATTTCCGTTGGTTCACCTCCAAAATTCGTTCTTATTGTGGCTGATTGGTTCCAGTATAAATTTTGTATTAATTATTTATTATAAAAAATATAAAAAAAAGTATTAAACTGAAAGCATGGGAGAGGAAGATCTTCTTCTGAGTCCTTTAGTGGAGAGGATGATATTAAAATTTTGCCACTACACGCAAGGAAAGGGTGCGCCCTGCTTACAAAATAGATCGATACCTAGCAGAAGAACAAAAAGATAGAAATGTAGATATTAACGAAAATAGCAGCGGAACGGGACAAACGAAAAAGTATGAAACACGGGAAAGTACAATACCTTGTCACGCGTCATGCTATCCTGCGTAAAAGCCTAACAAGCATAGACTTTTCGAGAAAAAGACAGGCATGCTTTGTTTCTGTAAGATAATATTTATAACACTAACCTTAAGACAAATCTTCATAAAGTAGAGATTTATGTATTCCACCTGCATAGTACAGGAGCTGGAAGATAGATAAATAAAGCACGACTTGGAATTAGATTCGAGTATTACAACTATCTGATTGAATAACTTCATTAGTAAACTGACTGACTCTCAAATGGTAAATGTTGATAATCTTACCACAATTAAACATACTTATATCTATTCTATTAAGAGATTTAAGGACCACTCCCATTGGGAATTAGAGAAGAAAGTTTAAATATATCATACTTAAAGCTCCTTTTTTTACTGTTATCACACAAAATGAATGCGGTTAATTATTGTCACATGGACCGTTGCAGGAATATACGCATAAACCCCAACTGGAAATGGCTGACACAATCTATATGATTTGCATTGCTCTTTACGCCATTTTAACTGTTTAATGAACGAACATTTCAATTAAAATTTAAATTAATTCGTTTAAATTAACTGCCTGAGTGCGGCCGGCGCATGGAAATGATAATATTCCACTGGAAATATCGCCAGAACCATAACACCACCAATTAACAATTTGTTATTTTACCTCACGCCGGCGATTGTTTTGAATTAAAAGTCTTAACAAACAATATAATTTGCAATATTTCTACTATTGGCAATAACAAAATCATACAACTGTATGCAAAATGCACATTGTATGTAATAGGTTAATTAGCTGATGTAAAAGTGATATACAATATCACATTATATTATTTGTTAATTAAATAATAATTAATTAAAATCGCAAAATACAATAAGCAGACTTGTGCAAATAGCTAAAAAAGTGAAAAATATACGCAATACTGTGCACTAATTTGCCCAAAAATTGTAAACTCTTATATGAAAATATGTTTTTAAAAATTTGTCAGTAAAAACTTGTCGCTAAAATATGCGTTCATATAGAGTAAAGTGCCCTAATATCGGATACATTTTTTTGAACCCTAATATTAGTTTTAATACGTCAATTAATTTATGAATATTTTAGATTAAAACAAGTAACAGATTATAGAAAATCATTTATTGAAAAAAAAAATAAATCATTTCTACGAAGTAAAAAACGGTAAATTTAGACTGACAAAAAAATGTTCGTAATTCGCTCCGTGGGTCTCCCCTCTATTTACAGTCACGCGACACGCTGTCAGATTTGTGAGGACGTTTTAATATTGAGTCTTATGGGATTATTTTGTTAAATTTAAATATTTTATTTTATAGTGTTAATATCCGGATACAATTTTTAGAATTAATTAGTTATCTATTTATAGTGACATTTATTGTTCAACAAAAATATTTTTTGTCATTAATAAAGATTTAATAACATAATCTACGAAAGTGAGGTTATATACAGGGTGGTCCTTAAGTAATTGTACAAAAAGAAACCGCAGATTCTACGCTTTAAAATATTACGATTAAAGTCAACTTGCTTTAATAAAATGTTGATATTAAAAAAGATACAGGGTGTTAAAGTGGAAATTTAAAATGTTATTTTTCGCTATAACTTTTATGTTTGTAAACATTTATGTATACAAATTTACAACTGGGTACTATTTAATATTAGGAATTATAATTTAATGCATACTTTGATATAGCCAATAAAGGGCGCGACATATACCACATACGTGGCATACATTTGCACTTAACTTTTTTGTTCTTTAAGTCAGCGGTATTTTTGATAAAAAATATTAAAGATACATTATTTTAACAAAGAAAACGTATACTTGTTAATAACTTCAAAACTCAACAGTTTTCGAGATAATCGCATTTTTCAAATCAACTGCATAATTCTGATTTAACGTAATTACTCCAGGCAATGAAAGAAAAATAGATAAAAACATCAATACTTCTAAATTTTGTTATAAAATTCCTTTAATAAAGTTATTAGTTAACGAAATACTAAATAAAATAAATATATCAGCAGGATAATTAATAATAGAATTCGATAAAATAACAGAATAATTGGATTTTACATCAACCATTTTACGTTTTGTATTAAATTAAAGTCATAATCAAAACATTTTATTTACAAACCAAATTAATAAATTGTTAAACTAAATAACACTAACTTTTTGTTAAAGTAAGTGTTCAATATGTCCACCATTTTTTTTTTAATTCATTTGTTAATACATTCTATAAAATATTGTCTCATATTAAATAGCATCATTGGTTCTAAAGAAACAGCTGCAGTACTTATTATAAGTATAACAATAGGTATTCTTTTGGGATTTTTATGAATTAAATAATTGTATTAATATCTTACCACATAATCAAGGAATATGACTATCACGAACAATCCAACGTTCAGGAAAGTTTTTTTTAAATACTGTCACTCCCCCTTCTCTGTAATGTATTGGTGTACCATCTTGCATAAACCAAATATTTAGCCTTATGTTTGATGACAATTCTTCCAATAAATCAATAAAATCATTTTATAAAAATCTAAATAAATCTAACCATCCAAATTGCAAGGTAATTCGCATATCTATAAAATATCAATTAAAATTCATATTTAAAATGCATGTCCTATGGTTTGGAATCATTAGTAATTATTTTTTACGGATATGCGAATTACTTTGCAATTTGAATGTCGAGATTTATTTACATTTTTTATAAAATTATTTTATTAATTTATTCAAAGAATTGTCATCAAACTTAAGGCGAAATATGTGGTTTCTACAAGATGGTACACCATTACGTTACAGAGAAAGTGGAGTGAGACAGTGTATAAAAACAACTTTCCTGAACGTTGGATTGTTCGTGGTAGTCATATTCTTGTGGTGAGATATTAATATAATTATTTAATTCATAAAAATTTCAAAAAATTACTTATTATTATACGTATAACACTTATAATAAATACTGCAGCAGTTTCTTTAGAAACAATGATGCTATTTAATATGAAACGATATTTTATGGAATGTATTGACAAATGAATTAAAGAAATTGGTGGACATATTGAACACTTACTTTGACAAAAAGTTCAACGTGATTTAGTTTAAATATTTCTTAATTTGGTTCATAAATAAAATGTTTTGATTTTGCCTTTAATTTAATACAAAACGTAAAATGTTTGATGTAAAATCCAATTATTCTGTTATTTATTAAATTTTGTTATTTTATCCTGCTGATATATTTATTTTATTTAATAATTCGTTATCTATTAACTTTATTAAAGGAATTTTATAACAAAATTTAGAAGTATTCAAGTTTTTCTTTAATTTTCTTTCGTTGTCTGGAGTAATTGAGAAAAATCAGAATTATGTAGTTGATTTCTAAAATGCGATTATCTCGAAAACTGTTGAGTTTTGAGGATATTAAGAATTATACCTTTTTTTTGTTAAAATAATGTATCTTTAATATTTTTTAATAAAAACACCCATAACTTGAGCAGCAAAAAAGTTAAGTGCAAATATATGCCACATATGTGGCATATGTGGCGCCCTCTATCAGATACATTAAAGTATACATCAAATTAAAATTTCTGATATTTAATACTACCCAGTTGTAAATTTTTATACATAAATGTTGACAAACATGAAAGTTATAGCAAAAAATAAAATTTTAAATTTCCACTTTAACACCCTGTATCTTTTTTTATATAACATTTTATTAAAGCAACTTGACTTAAATCGTAATATTTTAAAGTGTAGAATCTACGGTTTCTTTTTGTACAATTACTTAGGGACCACCCTGTATACATGATCAACCAATGATCAACATCCATGGTACAATGAATATGTTCATTGTACCATGCATAAAAGCGTCCTGATAAAATTTCAAGCAATCGCCACCATGAGCAGGTCAGTCGATTTTGCTTTGACCCTTTGTTAACATTCGGAGCGATTACCGGATATTAGGATAACAGAATAAAATTAGCCATCGGAGCAGAAATCACAAATATGTTTTTTTGTCTACATTGGTGCAGTCTGTGTAAGCCCACACTTTATTCACTGAATCCACTGTTCGCCCGAGGTATCTTCAGAGAAGAGTCCAGTACAAAACATACATTCTGCTTTATCTTCCCCAATGTCACACTCCATGTCAGAATTATCACCTAAAACGAATTCTTTATCTTCTTCAGATGAACTAAAAGCTTCATCTTTCTTATCACTTTTCTTTTTAACTGTGGTTGTCTTTGTATTCTTAGCAATAGATTTTCCTTCATTTTTATTTGTTTTCTTAAAAGCCTCACATTTGTCTATTTTAAATTTCGGAATTCCCTTTGAAATACATTTATTTCTCTTTTGTTCTGATAAACTATTTTCTAAGTAATCTTTTTATGGTATACCCGTAATCAAGGCAGCAGATCCTTATCTGGACTTTATTTCTTTAATATTAAACTTGTAAAATGAAGTGGTGGGTAAAGGTCTAATATCTTGTGGCAGCAGTGTTGAATCTCTATTATAAGAAATGTTAAAATCTGCCATACATTTGGTAACATCAATACTTCTTGAAAGAGTTACATGCTTCGGAGGAATTACTTTGTTTTCTTGTTCAGCCTCTGGTAGATTTGAAACTAAAACTCGATCACCTTCCGCTTAATGATTAGGGTGGAACGAAAAAGTCGAAGTCATTATTTTTTTGGGGCTTGTGCGGAAAAGTTGCGTTTTGATGTATATTAAAACTGTTAAAAATATTTTTTGGATTTGACCCTATCTTCAGGTTCCATATTGAATTTAAATTTTTGGAAATAACAAAAAAAAATAAAATTTAAAAAATTTATTTTTTTATTAGTTTTTTTAATCAAAATAATTGTTTTATGATACAATATACATTTTATGATTGGTAGTCTGATTTTGTGTTAAAAAACGGCATAATATTTCTAGACTGCAACCTTGAACGAATAAAGCCATCCCTTGATTCTGGTCCATAAACAGCAGCTGATGCTTCAGTTACTAACTTAACAGTTCTTTCGACAGATTGGGTATGACAGGGGCAGTTTAAGACCTCTATTTTGTTGTGATTCCCGGAATCAATCATATCCCTTACATTTTCATTGGAAATATGTTTTAGCAAAGGCGGAGCCGTAACACTGCATTCAGAAATAGAAATTAAGTCAATATAATCTTCAGCACTAAAATTTAATGTTGGTATTTTAAATCTCCGGATCTTTTTTTCTTTCTGACTTTGTCTAGCTTTCAGCACTCTGCGTAGTCCTAGCTCCCGTATATGTTTTCGTTCATCTTTTATCATTCCGAGTAATAAATTTTCGGGATGGGCAAAATAAGCATTCCTTTGGATAACTGCATCGACAATTTTTCTTTGGTCAACTGGTAGAAATCGTGAATAATGGATCATTCGCCATAAATGTTTCGAACCATCAGAACAGCTAGGATACAGTTTTATATAAAACCAAACTGGTGCATACACTTTTTGGATGAAACTTACTAACATAATTAATTGAGGGCTGGGACATTCAGTGCCAACATACAATCGAAGCAACCGATTAGCAACTGTCAGCCACCTTGCGTGTGATATTTTCCCAGGTTTTTGAAGGCTCAAATCGTTAGGACATTTTCCTGCAGAAACTGCTTGACTGATTTGGTACAAGTACTTCTGATCGGTACTAAGGTCTGTTGTTTCTAATAATACTGGTAGGTTGTTTTCTATTGCAACGAAATTGACGACAGCTTTCTCTTCACAGCGTTCCAGAAGTTTTCCTATTGGCCCTGAAAAACCAAGTGGTCCACTGGTGCGTCCATCTAACTGTTGTATTAAATGACGTAGAGGTAGTTCGTTGCAATGAAATAAGCATACTAGCCATTGAAGTGAGGTGCCGCAGTATTCTTCCAGTTTTCTTATAACGCCTACTTGAGGGCTAGTGTTCACTACCGTACCATCGCATCCAACTGCGCTTAACTTCGATATATCAATATTATTTTTCAGGATGAATGTCTGTATGCTATCCGCGATGTTTGCAGCCGATCCTGATAAAGGAGACACGTGCCCTAGATATCGAGAGCCTGGTTCTTCAATAATTGTTACATGTTCTTCTGTAACTACTTTTCTATAAAACTTTTTGCCTTTTTTTTGTTGCAAGACAGTCTTGTCTTTACGCCCATCAAAAAATATACTTCTGATTGACAGTCCCTCCTTCTGCTTCTGGAGTGAACGTCTATGAGATGCACGCTGTCGCCTTATTTTCATTCTATCAATTACTTTCGATGTATCAGTCACAGTTATAACTCCCATATCTTTTAAGACCGCTGATGCTATAATTGCAGCAGAACGATCGGAGACCCCGGTTCTGTCGCACGCCGAAGCTAAACTTGGCAAGCAAATCCGCATTTGTGACGTAGATGGTTGGACTGTAACTGTTGACAAAGGGGCAATGAATTCTTCTTCATGATCATCTGCATCAGAAGAATTTGAGTCAGACAAGTTGCTACTTATGGAACGATTTGAGGAATCAACGGGACATGCTTTAAGAACAATTTTTTCAGTATTATATTTTTGAGAACTTGCCTTTGCCTTCGTGGTTCTTTCCATTTTCTTCCTTATTGCAGCAGATGCTGCAATATCCACTGGTCCAATTGCCATTTTTCTACAGGATCGTTGATCTTGAAGAAAAATTCGCTCATTTTGTGGTACTTTCTTGGTTTTATCACAAGTACACTCACACAGTGTTCCACTCATGTTGCACTTGCAAGCCGCGATATCAAATAACTTTTCACACTCATTTCGAAACTGGCAAATCTTTTCTTTGTATGAATTAGATGCTTGCTGAGTTTTTGTGTATCGCTTCAGCTTTTGATACTCTGTATAAATATTTTTGATCATATCTTGAATGCGCTTATGCGATAATGTTGGAATAGAAGCTTTTATCCATATTTGTTCTACTTTCGTTGCAACGGCATTCGAGGCGTCGGCGATAGATGGATCTTTATTATTATTTGTTAACTTAAGTTATTACGAATAAAGAGAAAGCACTTTAGAATGTCACACTTAGTGGGTAAAACACGATCATTGAAAACACCAATAATTGTTCCTAGTATTTCACAGTTCAAACTACTTCGCGTTGACATTTCGAAGAATATGTTTATATACGACACGTCTGTGTGAGATAAGAAACTCAACATTACTGTTATCTGTTGTTGTGTCACTATGCCTGCGTGAATGGTTGCAAGATTGATGTAACATCTGCGTCTGCGTTTTTCCCTTCTCTACCTACTTGATCTACAACTGGCGTTGTTTGGAACACGTACTTCATACCATCAAGCTTCAATGGCATTATGGAACCTGACAGGAGCGTCATTTGAAATTTTGATATGGGGGTGGGGCAAGCATTATATATACCATACATTATATATGCAAACATAATACAAAATTGATCTATTTTTTGTAAATTTCAGTCATTTTCAGGGCCTGATCAATGAGCCTCGGAACTGAAAACATCGTTTAATTTTAAAATAATTTTGCATAAAATGCTTTTCAATCCTAAAGACGACCGTTGATCACAGCCAAATCGATTTTTTCAACAAAAATATTTTTTTTGTTTTTTTCATTTTTCAAATCCAATATGGAACCTCAAGATTTTTTTATTTCAAATGTTTCGCACGTTTGTTTTCATTACCTGACACAACTTTTAAACGATAGCCACAATCATTTTTCTTTTATTTTATTTTTTTGGCCTTTTTCGTTCCACCCTATTAATGATGAATGGCAAAGTCGTGATCTCGAAAAATGTATTTATTAAATGGGCAGATACCGCTCTTTCGAAAACCATTTATCTCGATTTCAGCTGTAGCATATCTAACATAAGCTCTTCTAAGCAACTCGCAAACTTGCTAGCAGGTGACTACTCTTCGAGGGTTGTTCCTTAGGCAATTTGTATTTTCCTGCGAGCAGTAGGTTTTAAGAGGTCTTAACCACATGTTTTTAGCGCGCCAAATTTATCAATGTTCCTCGTGTGAAAGAAGTGACCATCCAATATTAATACAACTGGATAAGCTTTACTTGGTTTAACATGGCTAATAAAATGTTGTAACCAATTGGTGAAAATGTGACTCTAAATCCAGCCAGATACATTGCGGGCAGCTATTGTCCCTGGTGAAGCGCCGTTGACCAATTCTGCCTTCATATTTTTTCGAGAAAATATGATCATAAAGGGCACAAAACCCCCAGCCGCATTCATACATGTAACCACTTTCTATAGATAATCTTTCTGCAGAAGTAACAGCCCCTATCTGTTTTTTACCTTTTAAGGTGATTATTTTGGCATGCTTTGATTATACAGACGTTATACCTGTCTTATCTACATTCACCTTTCACCTTCTCCACCGCAGATTCCATAATTCCAAAAAAATTATTTACGTTTTGATCTGAACGCACATCTTTGTAGATGAACGCAGTCATTTGTAACCTTCTTTTTTCTGATTAGTTAAAAACATATGTTTTAAATTCTTTCGAATAGCTAATATTCGCAGCCTGTAAAATCTTCTATCCATTTTTAGGCAATAATCGAATAAATTCGCTTTAATTTCTTTGGAAAACACTGGTGGACGTTCCATATTGGTTTAAATAAGTTCTTTAGGTGACTTTATTTTATTTTTTACGTAGTCTATAAACGTGCTCTTGAGTACTTTAAAAGTTTTTAAAGCTCGCAAATACCCCATTTCTTTGTTTTTAACTGCAATAACAGCTGTATGCATAGATTAACTATCGCATTTCTTTCGTTTTTGTTTGGATTTCGATGACATTTTATTTCTGAAAATAAAAAAACGTAAGAAATAAGATAAAATAAGCAGATATAGTGCAAATATTAGCATAATTCTTTCTTTTCTTCGACGAAAACATTAAAATGTAATTGTTAATACGTCCTTAACTACGTAAAATGATAGAAGGTATTCTATATAAAAACAATTAAGAAATAAGAATAAGAGAGAAACCATACGGTTTCTACCTGGCTAAATCTAATTCAAATTTTTATCACTGTGCTTTCTAAAATTTGCAAAAAAGCAGCTTGATAAATTACTCGGCAAGGGAATCTAAAAATTCCACATGCTGTTCATCATAGTAAAAATTCGTAGTGACTTCAATTTCTGGCACTCCAACCAGAGTAAATAAATGAAACAAAATGACGGTACTAGAATTTTGTTTCGATACAGAGCAGCAGGAAGCCGCTTATTGGAACCGTGCAAGTTCGAAACAACGACACCTGGTGTCGTAAATCAGCAAAATTTACTGCGCTTTCATGTTAGATCGAGGTTACCGGATAACTGTCAAGGACGTAGCCCCAAAAAAGAATAAGAAGAAAAAGTAAGATTGAGGTTATGTCGGTATGTTATTAAAAGGTAAACGTTGTATGTAGTGTAAATACAAATAAATATATTATTAAATTACAGCATTACTGTTAATATGGATGCAATAATAAAAACTGGATTTGAGAAAGTAAATCACCAAATAACTTTTCAACCAAGCACTGAGTCAAATGGAAAAGCTTTAGTAGTGGCAAATGTCAAAAAAGAATGGAAGAATTATGTGGAAGAATTAAGAAAAATAAATTACCATAAATAATGCTAATGTATAAATTAGCAGGTTAAGCCCATGATATCAACCATATTGGTTTGAACAATTAATTCTTTCCCTGTAAACTTTTGGACAGCGAATATATCTTAATGTATCTTCAGAAAAACTTGAACTTGATGCATTTTTGTAAACTTCAAAAAAATAAAATTTAAACAATAAACTTGTTTTTTGGGTTAAAATGAACTCTAAGTGAGTTTTATGAAACTAAAATTTACACTTAAAAGTGAACTTTTATTTATTATTTATTTCAAACTGACTTTAAAATTACAGGTTGTGGATATGAAAGACAAAATGGACTTTACGACAACCTGTAAATATTGTACACATACGTTAGTTTTACTTTTCTTGTAATAAAAAAAATAAAAAATTAATAAATACTTTGGTCCAGTCTAGTATTTTAATTTATTGGGGACTGGAATTGTTGTGAATATTGTTGGATTGTTGAATGTTGTTGGATACAAAGAAAATATCTTTAAAAGAATTTAACATCACTTCAAATTAAAGTATGTTTGCCAATTACTAGGGTTCAGGAATCATTTTCTAAAAAAAAAAATTATTAAAAATCGTAGCGATGGAGGGGAATGGGATATGGGTCCTATTAGCCCTATTTTAGCAACAATTATCCTAGACCATTTATTAGACCTTGGAATCTTAAAATTGCCGTTTTCAATAGCATTTATTTATAAATTTGTTGATGACATAGGTACTATGCAGCGTACCATTCAACCATATTCAGACAATACAAACGATCTTTAATTCACTTGATCAAAATATTCAATTCACTGTCGAGTATGAAAATGAAAATAGTATACCTTTTTTAGATACCAAAGTTATAAGAACTAATGATAACAGAATCATATTAGATTGGTATCAAAAAGATACTGCATCTGGCAGATTTATAAATTATTATTCTAATCATCCTAGAAATCAAAAATTCAACACAATTATATCTATGAAACTTTTTGAAATGTTTTTAAACAATGGCTACCCAAAACATATATTAAAAAAACTTATTTATAACACTCACTTTCACAATAGAGCTTTAATAAATAATCCACAACCAGTTTTATATAAAAAAAATACATTACATAAAAAATTTAACAGACCAAATTGTCCCACTTTTTAAAACATTACCGAACATTAAATTAATTAAATACTATCCACTTCTAAATTCAAGGTTGTTCTCAAAAATAAAAGTTAAAACTCCAAATTCACTAATGAGTAATATAATTTATGGAATAAATTGCAGTCAATGTCAAAGTTGTTATATTGGACAAAGTCAACAGTGGCTTAATCAACGTGTCACTCAACACAAAAGTGACTGTAACTTCCGAAAAAACTCTTGTGCCTTAGTGGACCACCACTTAAAGACAGGACATAACTTTGACATTAATAATGTAAAAATCTTGAAACAAATTGATAATTATAAAAATCGATTTTTCCTTGAAAGGGTACACATTAATAAAACTCCAGAATCTATCAATTATAAGACAGACACCAACCATTTAAGTAATATCTACTGTAATATACTAAACAATATATGATATGATAAATCTTAATATCAGTATCTAACAACATCAGACCAATAACTAACTACGTACCATCAATTACATTTTATAGATCAATTTACCATGTTCCTGATTCTTTCTCAATATTCTACTTTTGCACCTTATTATATGGATAATACTGTCACAATATGTAATTGTTTACTAAAACTTATTCGCT
Organism: Diabrotica balteata; assembly: GCA_918026665.1. Classification (NCBI taxonomy): domain Eukaryota; kingdom Metazoa; phylum Arthropoda; class Insecta; order Coleoptera; family Chrysomelidae; genus Diabrotica; species Diabrotica balteata. The sequence goes on along the minus strand of OU898283.1, from coordinate 98,234,850 downwards.
AAAAATTGTACAATGGGAATTCACTCTATAAAATATTGCGGTTACCATAACTCCCAAATAAATTAAAATCAAAAAAATGTCATTTATTTAAATTGGATATGTTATCAAAATTTAAATTTTTAATCTTAAGTTGTAAGTATTGAAATATTCATTTTGTTTACATATAATAATTATAATAAATTTACAGTTTTCTCCTGAAGAAGTCACAAAATCGTGACGAAATATTGAGAAATAACAAATACAGTTTCATTTCATACAGACCAATTGCTGAGACTACAACAAATAATATTAACACAGTACGGTCGAGAACAATTTGATAAATATATATATATATATATATATATATATATATATATATATATATATATATATATATTATATATATATATATATATATATATATATATACCGACGCTTCACCCTATTATATAGTAACAAATTAAAAAAAAATCAGTAATCTAAAATATAATTGTATTAAAAAACACACTTTAAGGTGGTTAAAATTGAAATTGAAAAATATTGAAAAAGTTTGAGTGCTGATGAAAATATAACAAAAGAGTGAATTGTAAAAATTTAGGTTTTTAAAGATACGCCCTTTTAGTTAAGAAGGGCAGAATTGATGTAGGTATAATCTTTATAATTTTTAATGTCAGTGTCCTCAGAATATTTCGAAATAGATATGTAAGTTATTTCTAGCAGATGTGATTGATTTATCATAATCTTTTGAGCTGAACAGTTTCCTATAATCAATATATAAGCATTTTATATTGCCAAATTAAAAACAGGTATGTTCAAATATTATTTTTAACGCCTTTACGCCTCTCTGTTTACTCATCCTCCAAATATTTGAACCGGAAAATTTCCCAAACACACTAAACAAATAAATCCTCCTTTTATACTAATATATTTATTATAAAACAAACTACTGCGTACAGTAAACCACCTCCCGAGATTTATGCCTCAATTGGCCCATTAGGAAAGCCACCAACCCGTACGTAACGCGGCCCTTCAGTGAGCAACCCTCGGCCCTTACAGCCCTAAATCCGTGTAAAGCGACGTGTAGATTGCAGTAATCTACAAAATGTTATTTCTGTTTATGTCTACACGTACATCAACAAAGAAACACCATTCAGAGTGCAGTTCGAAGGGTCCTTTTTATACAAAAAAGGGAAAGGAAATTGTAGCAGGAAATAATAATTGATTCCAGAAAAGGGCTCTTTGATGTAGATACAACGATTTTTCTAGGGATATATAATTTTTTCTACAAAAAAATTTATTTAATCTTCTACCAATTCCGTTAAAGGATTTAGTTATTTCCTTAAGTTAAGTACACAAAACGTGTATCTTCTCTCTGTTATTATCTTTCAGTAACTAGCAAAGCTATAATAGGAAAATACTGTAAATATGTCTCAAAAAGAATAGTTTGCATACAGATAAAACTAGACTTTAAGGCCTTAAATGTGATAGCTATTTATGCACTAAACAACAGACTTAAGCAAGTATAAAGTACCAAAAACACTAGAAAATCTAAAGACTAGAAAAGCTGTAAGTCATCATCATCAGTTGGCGCTACAGCCCTTCGTGAGCCTTGGCCTGCTTCAAAACATTCTTCCATCCTTCCCTATCGAGTGTCTGCCTTCTCCAGCCCCTCACTCCAATCTCCCTCAGATCTTCCTGTACATCGTCCAAATATCTGAGTTTAGGTCGCCCCCTTCTTCTTCTTCCGACCGGCCTGATTTTGATGGTCTTCATAATATCTGCATCACCAAAAAGTCTATAGAGTTCAAAGCTTATATCGCCTTCTCCACAGACCCTGTTCGTTTACTCCGCCATATATGGTCCTCAATACTTTTCTTTCAAAGACTCGTACTAACTCTTCATCTCGGGTCTTCATTGACCATGTTTCCGATCCGTATGTGAGCACTGGGCGTATTATTGTTTTATAAAGTTTGCACTTTGTTGCTATTGACATACTTCTCGCTCTTAGTTGAAGGCCCAGGCCAAAATAACAGCGGTTAGCCACGCATATTCTTTTTTTTTATCTCGTTGGATGTGTTATTTTTGTACTCTACCAGTGATCCTAAGTAGCAGAATTCTTCTACCATTTCCATCGTTTCGTGTTGCACCTCTAAGTTATTTTGTTGAATTCTTGATATGGCCGGCATATATTTAGTTTTCTGGATGTTAATCAGAAGTCCGATGTTTTCTGCGGCATTTTTGATACGTGTGAAAGCCTCCACTGCTTCATTTTGGGTTCTTCCAATTATGACGATATCATCAGCGTATGCCATTATTTGTATACTACGGGTATATATCGTACCTTTTAAGTTTATTTCCGAATCTCTCATAACTTTTTCTAACGCTAGGTTGAACAGCGTGCACGATAGCGCATCTCCTGGCGCAGTCCTCTGTTGGTTTTAAATGGTTTTGAAATATCCCCTTGTACGCGCACTTTACATTCGATTTTCATCATTTTCATTTTAATTACCAACCTTTGTATCTAATCGATCATCCAATAATTGGACTGTCAATAGTATCGTATGCTGCCTTAAAGTCTACGAAGATGTAATGGCAGTCTATGTCGTACTCCGTCGTTTTTTCTAATATTTGTCTGATAGATGATATGTGATCAATGGTAGATTTGTTTTTCAAGAAGCCTCTTTGGTAGGATCCTATTATATTGTCAGTATACCGTGCCAGTCGTTCGTTAAGTATCAGGGACACAATTTTGTATGCTGTATTAAGAAGGGAAATCCCTCTAAAGTTGGAACATTCAAGAACGTTTCCTTTTTTGTGTATGGGGCATATAATTCCAGTATTCCAATCTTCTGGTAACGCGCGTTCTTGCCATACCTGTATTAGTACTTTGTGAAGAAGGGCAGGTTGTCTGCTCCGGGTGACTTGTTTCTGGCTAGAGACTGAATTGCTTTGTTTATTTCTTCCAAAGTTGGTAGTTCAGTATCCTCCTGTTCTATTTCTATATCATATCTACCTTGAGCTCTACTTTCTCCATTAAGGAGCGTACTAAAATATTCCTGCCATTTTTCTAGTACCCACACTCTCTTGTTTGTAGCGGGATAAAGCTGTAAGTAGTGGAATATTAAATGAATTGTTTAAATATGATGGATCACCTTCTTTTTCTTCTTATTCTTTCTTGTATATAGACTTTAAAAACTTAATTTTTTAAATTTAGACTTTTTAATTATTTAAGTTATCTCACCACATTTTTCTTGTTCTGCCAATACTTCTTCGTTCATTTGGTGACTTATCTCGTGCTATTTGTACTATCCTATCCTCTGCCTAATGCGTTAGTTCCACTTCTGTTTCCGTTTTGTCACCCATCCATTTATGTCTTCTATATTGCATGTTCTTCTTCTGTTTTGCTTTTCTCTCTATCCAACAGACTTTTACCTGATATTCGTTGAAGTGTTTTTATCTCTGTTGTTTGTAGTAGTCGTCTCGTTTTATATGTGTCATGTCTTGTCTCTGCCGTGTATGTTAATATAGGTCTAATTGCTGCTTTATAAATTGTTGTTCTTGTGTCTTGTCTTGGGTGTTTGTTCTTTCAAAGTGTGTCATTAAGAGGTCCTCCCGCTTTACTTTCTTTTAAGCTTTGTTGTCGTACTTCTTCTTCAACATCTCCGAAACTAGTTATATCTAAACCTTGTTTCCTGCTTTATATTTTTCCATCAATTTTGATTTTACATCGTAGTGGGTAATTGAATGTTGTCATAAATTTAGTTTTTTCTGCTGATATTATCATAATGTATATCTTGGCTGTATATTGAAGATGTGTGTTAGTCTCTGGAGCTTGTCTTCTGTTTCGGCGATTAATGCGGTGTCGCCTGCATAACATAATACGAGGCATGTTTTTTAAGTAAGTACCGTTTTGCGATTCCGCCGCCGCAGCGCTACGGTCGGCGTTCCGCGCATGAGCGCTGGTTAAATACATCTCTTGTCTACGCACTGACGCCATTACAGTCTGATTCTTCATTGTATACTTGTTTACTCCAGTGCTTAAGATGCCTCCAACAATCGTGAGACACGCTGATTGTGAAGTACGGGCTGTTATACGATTTCTTAGTGCTAAAGGCGTAAAACTGATCGATATTCATCGTGAGATCGTTGAAGTTTACGGACAAAACATTATGAGTGATAAAATGATAAGGAAATGGGTGAGAGCATTAAAAGATGGCAAATGTGCATGATGAAGAACGAAGTGGGCCGAGCTTTCGACATCCTCCCTGATGTCTTCCTCAGGGCTTCCGAGGTCTCAGTCTCCCGAGCTCCCAGACATTACTACACTTGTTTACTTCACAGTCACTACTACAATGTAGTAGGATGTCAAAAGCTCGGTCCAATGGATATCGACGCGGTTCAACCCGGAAGACTGGTGAGTTTTATATCATTTTTTTGTAATAGTATTAATCTTAGCTCTAGGTTTCATGTATATATATATATATATATATATATATATATATATATATATATATATATATATATATATATCTCTTCAATCCTGACCCCCCAGGGGGAGTGTAGTGGTCGACGTGATGTCGTGTATTGTCCGTCTCCAGAGATCTCTGTCTCTGGTCATTTCTTTTAATTCATGCATAGGTCTTTGGCATATTCCTGTAATTTGATCTATCCATCTTGTTGGGGATCTTCCTCGTGATCTTCGGCCTTCTACCTTTCCTTGTATTATGAGTCTTTCCATGTTTTCTGTGTTTGCTCTCATAACATGCCCAAAATATTTTAATTGTTGGAGATGGACTTTACTAGAGAGTCGTTGGCTAACTTTTAGCTCTCTTAAAATTGAATTATTTGTTCTGCGGTCGGTCCAAGGAATTCGTAACATTCGTCTCCAACAGAACATTTCAGTGGCGTCTATCTTTCTTCTCTCCGATTGTCTCAGAGTCCAAGATTCACATCCGTAGGTCAGTATTGGGAATATTAAGCAGTTGATCAACCTCATCTTTATCGCTCTTGAAATTTGACAGTCCTTCCATATTTTGGTCATTTTTGCTGTGGCAACTTTTGCTAGATCAGATCTACGTTTAATCTCTTCTTGTAATGACCCTGTGTTTGTGATTAATGATCCCAGATATAAGTATGAGCTCACAACCTCGAACCGGTCAATTGTGGTTATGTGTGGATGATTGTTGTGTAGTCTATCCACTATCATGATCTTTGTCTTTGATATGTTTAATTGCAGACCAAATATTTGACTTTCGTTTTCGATCAGTCGTATAAGTTCTATCAGCTCTGCTTGACTATTTGCAAGAAGGGCTGTGTCATCTGCGAAACGTAGGTTGTTTGGTTTATGACCATTTATTGAGATGCCCTTTTCCCATCCTTCAAGTGCTCTTCGCATAATATACTCCCCATATATGTTGAATAATTGTGGAGATAGTATACATCCTTGTCTGACACCCCGTTCTGGATGAAATTCATTCGAAAGTGTGTCAAGTACTTTAACTGATCCAGTAGTGTGTTCATATAGTTCGGTTATAAGCGTAATTAGATGTTGTGGTACGCCTACTTCTTTTAGTATTCGCCATAAGTGTCTCCACTTGACCCTGTCGAACGCTTTACGGTAATCTATAAAACAGATGTATAGTGAGATGTTGAATTCGCTAGATTTCTTGATTATCTGTCTTATATTTAGCAGGTGTTCTTGAGTACCTCTACCTTTGGTAAATCCAGTTTGCTCTTGTGGAATTTCTCTTTGAAGGAATGTTTTCAGTCTCTCATTGATTATATGTAGCATTATCTTGCTGGCATGGGATATAAGAGAGATAGTTCTATAATTGTCGCATTTATGGAAGCTGCCTTTTTTATGTATGGTCGTTATTGTAGATTTTGTCCAGTCTTCAGGCCATTGTTTGGAATGCCATATTTGGTTACAGAGTAGATAAAGTAACTTTACGCCAGTTTCTTCTGTGGCTTTAAGCATTTCTGCTGTTATCATATCTGAACCTGGTGCTTTGTTATATTTGAGCTTGTTGATAGCCTGTCTTACTTCATTTTCGAGTATATTAGGTTCTTCTTACACCTCGTCAGAGATTTGGCTAACAAGCTCTTAGCGTTGATCATCTTTATATAGGTCCCTGCAATACAACCTAAAATAGGTAATTGGTTGTGTCTGACGATGCTTTCTTTAATTTTCCTTTATTTTGCTTATACTGATGTAGTCTTTTTGTAAATAAAGTTTAATATTAATATTAATATAGTTTCTTTTATGTCTTTACAAAGTTATTTATTCAACAAACATATTAGTATCCTATAAGAGAATTTTGAACGTGAGTTTGACTTTCTTGTCGTGAAAAATCCCTAAATTAAATTTAAACATTACCTGAGTTTTCTAAAGAAAAATACGACCTGTTCGTACATGTAAAATTTGCAAGTTTACCCCGAAGAAGAAAAGTTTTCATGCACACACACATACTGTGAATTTTCATGCTCGGGGTAAACTGAAAATTCAATCAATACTCAAGCACTATTGTTTTCAACATATTTCTTAGAAATACCGACCGTATATATGTATTGAAAGCTATTACGAATGCAGGGGCATTTCATATCCGATAAAGGAAATACAAATAAACAGTATGTTATTGTTTTTCATACGTGAGGAATATTTCTCGAAGTCGGGGAAAAATCACTAGTATTGACTCACTTCCGGTTTATTAAATATCTGGGGTTGGATTAGAACTTCATATATAAAACAATAGCTTAATAAAAAAAATAAGATCTAGAAGAAAAGAAAACGAGAAAGGTCTAACGATTTATTGGAAAAACTGTGAACAAACAGGCAGAAACAAAAATTAAAAGTAAATACTCAAAAATTTATCTATTCTTTTATTGAGGACAACTGAAGAAATATTAACAAAAAGAGAAATCATACGATTTCTACCTGGCGAAATCGAATTTAAATATAAGCCGCCGTGTCCCCTAAGACTTGTGAAGCAAACAGCTTGATGAATGCATCGGCAAGGGAGTCTAAAAATTGCACTCCAAATGCCGTTCATCATGGCCTATCTTCGTAGTGAATTCGATTTCTGGTACTCCAAATGAAGTAAATAAATAAAACAAAATGACGGTATTAGATTTTAATTTGATACAGAGCAGCAACAGATTTTGATTTGATGCGGCTTGTTGCTGCTCTGTATTGCGGCGTAACACGCTTTCGTTTTCGTATCTAAGTCTATGATGCAGTCGGTCATTAATTTTACTCCGGTACCAGATCGGCTCTTATTTCTCCAACTACAAACAAATACAAGTAAACTAAATATCATACATATCTATGCACCTACTGCAGATAAATCCGTGGACGAAATTAATCAATTCTACGAAGAAATCAATCAAGTCTTAAAATCGCCGAAACCACAAGACATCACCGCAATTCTAGGTGATTTTAACTCAAAAATTGGTAAAGAAAAAGTGGCAAACTTGTAGGAGAATACGGACTCAGTAAAAGAAATGAACAAGGTGACAGACTACTTCAATTCTGCCAGGAGAATAACATGATTATATCTAATACATTTTTCAACTTACCAAAGAGAGGACTTTATACGTGGAAATCACCCCAGGACAATGGCGAAAGAATAATTCGAAACCAGATTGATTTTTTACTGATAAACAAACGATACGAAGAAGAAGAAAAAACGGTCGATGAAGAAATGAACTCCTTAAAATCAGTTAAAGCTTATCCAGGTGCAGATGTCTTTTCAGACCATAACATAAATAAAAAATGACAAAACGTAAAAATGGCGATAACAAGTCCTGCGAAGAAAATTCTGTCTAAAGAAAAATAAAGCAAAGGTGGATGACTGATAAGATCCTTCTTCTCATGGACAATCGGAGAATAATGAAAGGAAAAAACGAACAAAGGTATAAACAAATACAGAAAGAAATCAAAATAGAAATCAGAATAGCAAAAGGAGATTTTTATAAAAGAAAATGTCAAGAAATAGAGCAATTGCAGGCAAAACATGATATTGTTAATGTACATAAAAAAAGTGAAAGAACTTGCAGCTACACAAAAGCGTAAACAGCCAAATACTCTGTAGAATGTCAACGAAAACATAATAAGAGAACCAGAAGAACAGTTAAAGACATGGAAAAACTATATTAAAGAACTCATTGCAAATGATAGACAACAATCTGAGCTAAGTAACATACAAGGAGACGAGGGTCCAGAAATAACGAAAGAGGAAATATGTAAGTACGCACTTACATATTTACTTACGCAAAAAGAATGAAAAGTGGTAAAGCGTCAGGTCCAGATAAAATACCAACGGAAATCCTTAAACTAATAGAAAAAGACTCGATTCACATTTTAGTTAAACTTTTCGATAGCATTTATACATCAGGAAAAATACAACAAGAATGGCTTTTATTCACCTTTGTTATTATACCAAAAAAGATAAATGCCAAATAATGCAGTGATTACCCTACAATCAGTCTGATGAGCCATGTACTGAAAATATTCCTGAAAATTATACACTCTAGAGTACACAGAAAACTGGAAATGGACATAAATAATACCCAGTTTGGATTCCGAAATGGACTCGGAACAAGAGAGGCGTTGTTTGCACTGAATGTTTTGTCTCAAAGATGTCTTGACATAAATCAAGATGTATTCATGTGTTTCATAGATTATAATAAGGCCTTTGATAAAGTGCGGCATAATCACCTAATCAGACTCCTGACAGAAAAGAATTTAGATAAACGAGACATCCGACTAATAGCAAATATGTACTAGTAGATATAGTAGGCTGCTTTGAGCGCAACCCCTAAATTGCAACCCCTAAAATCGCAACCCCCGGTCGTAAGTTCCAAACGGCTTAACGTAGGATGACGTACGAGGGCTCGTTGGAAAGGGGATGAAAAATGGGGTTGAATGCAGTATGTGCCGTGCGCATCGGAGCATGCCAAAAGGTCATTATGGGGTATCTTCGTTTCTATTGGTCCGATCGGGGCGTACGAGGGCTCGATGGAACGGGGATAAGACGGGGAATACTTTGACACAAAAAACAAAGATGGCGACGTTGCCAAATGGGCGTTAAAACGTATCTTTGTTGCTATTGGCTTGATTTTGACGTATGAAGTGTCAAATGAAAGCGTTGGTGACACATACACACACACACACACACAGAAGCCATGTCAACGCTTGAACATTCTTCTTCTTCGTTTCAGTACAGTGGCTAAGAGAACGTTGACGTAGGACGTGACATTTGTCGCAGGACGTGACAGTTATGTGACATTCAACACAGAACGTGAAATGTCGTGAAATTTGACGCAGGAGTTGACAGGTATGTGACATTCAACACAGAACGTGAAATGTCGTGAAATTTGACGCAGGAGGTGACAGGTATGTGACATTCAACACAGAACGTGAAATGTCGTGAAATTTGACGCAGGAGGTGACAGGTATGTGACATTCAACACAGAACGTGAAATGTCTCGTGACATTTGACGCAGGACGTGACATTCGACGTAAGACGTGTCATTTATGTGGCATTCGACACAAAACGTGAAATGTCACGTGAATTGACGTGACATTCGACGCAGGACGTGACATTTATGTGACATTCGACACAAAACGTGAAATGTCACGTGAATTGACGTGACATTCGACGCAGGACGTGACATTTATGTGACATTCAACACAGAACGTGAAGTGTCTCGTGACATTTGACGCAAGACGTGACATTCGACGTAAGACGTGTCATTTATGTGGCATTCGACACAAAACGTGAAATGTCACGTGAATTGACGTGACATTCGACGTAGGACGTGAAATGTTGTGACGTGTGACGTTGTGACGTGACGTTCGACATTTTAAAAGACAAAGACACAATAACAGAGGACAATAGAGGGTAGCAGAGGGTAACAGAGGGTAGCAGAGGGTAACAGAGGGTAGCAGAGGTACACAGAGGGTAACAGAGCGTCATAACAGAGACATTCAGATGCCTTCAGTGACACATATGCAGCGGCACGAGGGAAATACCAGCGTAAAATCGTTTTATTCCACTTCGAATAAATTGCATAGCTATTGTCACCAACAGAACATCGAGGCTTATTCATAATCATATTTATAGTATCATTATTTAATGTTCCAGTCACAGGAAGATTGTATTTTTCCTGAAAAGCAACTAGGGCCATATCTATACTAGAAAGAGCATTATTTGATGTATTTAGATATCCGAAACGTTTAAGAAAAGAACTAGCATACGCCAGAGTGCTATTCTCTGCACTCACAGATACAGAGAGCAACAATAAGACATGTAAAGAGACCAGCATCTTGATTTATACTAATTTCCAAAAAAATTGGTACTATAGTTATTTATACAAAATTCACAAAAACGGAATTATATACTGAAATATTAAGACAGAAATATTTTAAATAATAATATGTTAAAATTGTGCATTTGATAGCAAACCGGATGAAGCCTCATGATAACAATACACCGCGTTGTTCAAAACACGTAAACAAGTGTGATAACAAATTTTATTTTAATCATTGGAAAAACAAGTACACCGGAAAGAAAACCGCAGTTGCTACATTTTGTAAAATGTATGAAGATATCAGCAACCACATCAACAAAATTCTAAATTGATAACAACGATTCTCTTACCGCAATATCAATTTATTGTATACCATAAATATTAGTTGAAGAAATAAAAATAAATATAAAAATATTAGCATTTCTAGAACTCAAGGTGTTGCTTATCAATGAAACGAATCAGTTGATGGTACCGTAGGCACATTAGGTTGACGCAACTCGGGCTCGGGTGGGGCGATATGCTGTTCTGTTCTTTAAAAGGCCGAGGAGCGCATACGGTGTCACAGTTCGCTTCGCAAACGTACTACAACAACAACAAGTTCGCAGTAGTCAATACGGTGTGCAGTGACTTACATATATCTGATAAAGGTAAGCGGTTTTTGTCTTTTTATGTATTTATTATGTCCTTTTTATCATTGTATTTTATGAGAATTGTACATCTCTCTGTTCGTATTTCATGCAGTATTTTATGAAAAATGTATATTTCTATGTATTTATTATGTCCTTTTTATCGATGTGGGTGTTGTAAAACATTTCACGTCTGCTATTTTTTATAAGAAGTATTCTCCGCTGTTCGTATTTCGATTTCTTGTAGTATATGGTTCTTCTCTATTGCCGAGTATGTAATGCATCTCTCCATTCACGTTAAGCGGAAAAACTATAGTTTTTTGTTATTATTGTAGATGGATCTATCAAAACTAAATAATGCTTCCTTGGTTGCAGAACGTAAGCCAATAAAAAAACTTAAAGATCTACAAATTGGAAAAAAATTTACCATCCACAGTGCAAAGGTGGTAACAACACAATTTGGGGAGACAGTTCTGCTGGATTTGGGTGCTGAAGTTGTCTTCTTACCACAGCGGGTAACCAAAGCCTACCAAGCAGCAATAACGGACCTCAACAGCGGAAACTATTCGCTGATATACGAAGGGGAAGTTGATATTGGAAAAAGCAGACTCCTAGCATCCTTTAAGATAGTTGAATAAGGTAAGTGATTTTTTCTTATTGTTTGTTCTTATGAGTAGCCATGCATATAAAACAAGTGATTAAACAGTCTGATGATTTGATGCACATTATTAAAAAGCTTAGTAAAATAATTTTCGATAAATTCACTGAAAGAGATCGTAAAGTTTGGACAAGACGGTTAAATAGTCAAATTTTTAGATGTAGTAAAGTAATTAAAAACAATAAACTATCAGTAGGAACAGTTAGAAAATTGCAAACTTACATAGGACATTTTAAGCATTTTAGGCAAATTATTTTAAATTTCAATAATAAGTACGTTGGGTTGGGGCTTAATTCAAAATTACACAATAGAGTTAAATGGGAAAATGTCATTTCATGTTTTGCTAGTCGAATTAAAACTGGAGTTATAGTTAATTTATCGCATAAGGACTTAACACATTTCCTAAATGATTGTTATATTATTTTTAGTAGAAAAATTAACAATATTTTAAAAGCAAATAGAATGCTTAAAGTCAATACTGCATTTTGCGGCGAATTCATTAAAAAATCGAGTGATAGCGAAAGTTTAGATTTAAAATATTTTAACACTAAAAATGCTATTATAGACGCATCGACCGATTTACATCTTTGGTTCAGTGAAAATGTTAAAGATAAAATTTTTACAAAGCTGTCGGAGTTTGCAGAAAAAGATTCTGGTGCTGCTCTGTCTAAAGTAATCTCATTAGAAGTCAATATTAATAAAGTAGAAATAGGAAACGGTTCATCGTTCATTGATTTGCCAATAGAGATTCAGAAAAAACGAGCGTGCATTAATGTGCATAACTTCGATCAGGCTTGTTTTTATTGGTCAATAGTTAGCGCTCTGTATCCAGCAAAAGATCATCCACAACGAGTTTCAAAATATCCACATTATTCTACTGTTTTACAAACTGACAAATTAGAAAGCCCAATGCCATTAAGCCAAATGTCCAAATTTGAAAAATTAAACGCCATATCAGTCAATGTTTTTGCATTAGAATTAAACGTAGTTAAGGACAAACAATTTTATGAAGTAGTACCAGCCAGACTGACACCGCAAAAGATGGAAAAGCATGTTAATTTGCTCCTTATACAAGATAAATATTTCCCAAAGTTAAACGATTACGATGCTCCTCCAGAAGATGATGATCAGACTGAAATACGCCTTCATTATTGTTGGATTAAAGATTTAGGAAAATTAGTACAAGCACAATTAAGCAAAACAAAATGGAAAAAATATATTTGTGATCGTTGCTTAAACTATTTTAGCAGTGAAAGCAAACTAGCAGAGCACGAAGAAATGTGTTCAGATGTGAATAAATGTAAAATGACTGTTCCCAAATATGACCATGTGGCTTTTCGCAATTTTACATACAAACAAACAACTCCGTTTATAGTTTATGCCGATTTTGAATGTCAATTACATAATTTTACAGATTCAAATGTCTCAGTGAGTAAAACAGCAAAATATCAGAAACATGTACCTTTTAGTGCAGGTTATTATTTGAAATGTGCGTACGATGATAGTTTATCTTATTTTAATAGCTATAGAGGTGAAAATTGCATGGAGTGGTTCGCAAAAGAAATGACCGAAATTTCCAAATTTGTAAATTCCAAAATAAAGACAATTGTACCTATGGTCGAAAAACCCATCACAAATGGAGCAACTGTGTGCCATATTTGTGAGAAACGCTTTTTGGCTACAGATACAGTTGTTGTAGATCACGATCATTTTACTGGACAAGTACGGGGATTTGCGCACCAAGCATGTAATTTGAACTTTAAAAAATTGTTTGTCGTCCCAATCGTATTTCATAATTTTAGTGGCTACGATTCGCATTTTATGATTATAGATCTTTGCAAGCATGGGCACTTGAGCTTACTTCCCATAAACAAAGAAAAATACATTTCCTTTACATTACAATCTGACGAACATCAAATTAAATTACGATTTATTGATTCTCTAAGATTTATGGGAGCTTCACTCGATGAATTGGCATCTCTTTTAGACACATCCGAAAAGAAGATTTTGAAAAGAGAATTTAGTCAATTAGATAATGATACATTTAATTTGTTAACTTGTAAAGGAGTATTTTGTTATGATTATATTGATAGTTTGGAAAAATTGGATGAAACTTCTTTACCCACAATTAACCATTTTTATAGTAAGTTAAATAATGAATACATTAGTGAAGCGAAGTATGCTCATGCCCAAAATGTTTGGAAGAAATTTAATTGTAAAAATTTGGGAGAATACAGCGATTTGTATTTGAAAACAGATATTCTGCTGCTGGCTGATGTGTTTGAACAGTTCCGACAAAAATGTCGAGACACATATAAATTAGATCCAGCATGGTATTATACCATGCCAGGATACACGTGGGATTGTATGTTGAGATACACACAATGTAAATTAGAATTGCTAAAAGATGTGGATATGATCTTGTTTATGGAAAAAGCCATAAGAGGTGGAATATCTGTTTGTAGCAACAGATATTCAGAGGCCAACAACAAATACATTTCGTCTTATGATCCCACACGGCCCTCTAAGTACATCCTCTATTTAGATGTGAACAATCTGTATGGCTGGGCAATGTTACAATTGCTTCCATATGGAGGGTTCAAGTGGATCGAAGATGTTACCAAATTTGGTGTTGGTAATCTTCCCGAAGGCCATATAGATATTATGTCAATACAGGATGATGCAAAGGAGGGCTATTTTTTCCAAGTTGACTTGGAGTATCCACGCGAATTACACGACAAACATAAAGATTTTCCATTTGCTGCCGAACACCGCATTCCGCCCGGTTCAAAATTGCCAAAGTTAATACCAACCTTATATCACAAAACCAAATATATTATGCATTATAGAACTCTTAAACAGGCATTGGCTAACGGGTTAATTTTAACAAAGATACATAAAGTTTTGAAATTTAATCAATCTGCGTGGCTGCGACCGTATATCGAATTAAATACAAATTTACGGGCGGCAGCCACCAACAGTTTTGAGAAAAATCTCTACAAGCTAATGAACAATGCGGTGTTCGGAAAAACTTTACAGAACCAAAGACGTCATCGTATTGTAAAATTATGTAAAAAATGGCATGGAAGGTACGGAGCCAAAAATTTGATTGCGAGTAGTCGATTTCACAGTCGTACGATCTTTAGCGAAAATTTGGTAGCTATCGAACTTAAGAAATCAGAAGTATGCTTTAATAAACCCCTGTATATAGGCGCAGCAATCCTCGATATATCAAAAGTATGTATGTACGATTTTCACTACAACTTTATGCTTCCAACGATGGGAGAGAACAACTGTTCATTGTTGTACATGGACACCGACAGCTTTATTTATGAATTGAAATGTTCAGATGCATATAGAGAGGTTATAAGAGCGCATCCAAATAAATTTGATACCTCCGACTATGCCGAAAACAACTCATATGAGATAGAACGGTTAAATACAAAAATCCCCGGATTAATGAAGGACGAGGCAAATGGGAAAATAATTACACATTTTATTGGATTACGATCAAAAATGTACACATTTAAACTGCAAATAACTGACGAGGAGAGGGAAAAAGAGAGACAGCGCCTAGAAAGAAAACAACTAAACAAAGAGAGAATTGAATGTGACTTGGGAAATTTGGGAATAACAAAAAAGGCAAAAGGAGTGAAATATAACGTTGTTCGAAATAAAATTACGTACGAAGACTATGAAAAATGTCTTAAAGAATTCAAAATTCAAACCGCGAGCCAAAGATGTATTCGATCATACCAACATTCTGTATTTAGCATCGAGCAATCCAAAACGGCTCTAAGTCCTTATGACGATAAGAGGTACTTAATACCAAAATCATTTAATACGCTTCCGTGGGGACATTATCTTGTCGATTAACATTTATTATAAATAATTTTCTTTTTCTTGTAGTATATGGCTACTCATAAGAACAAAAAAAAAAAAGAGAAAAGATCACTTATCTCACAGTTTTTGTAAATTGTAGATTTAACTAGTATTTTAGAATTGTATAATTTAATTTTTAATAATAAATTTGTGTAATCTTACATTTTTGGTTTTATTTATAATAGAATAAAAGACAACATATCTAATAAATTATATATTTATTTAGTTAAATGATTTACATGTCTATGTTCATAATAATATACATATTCCTTTAGAGCTAAACTTAACAAAGTGTTTGGACAAATATCGATATATGCTGCGAAGGCTGTAACTGGTCCATGTACAGAGTCTTTAGCACAAAAATTTTGTTTAATGAAAGTTGAAATATTTATATAGTATTTCTGGAATTGTAAACTCTGTAACAATGCCACTCTATGGTACAGTATTCTGTAGTTTGCGTTTAAAATGTGGTAGGCGTCATCTTCACGTAAATAATAGTCGACTCCAAATTTTTCAATGGTCAGCAACTTTACATTGTCTTTTACCAATTGTCTTAGTTTGCAAAAATCACCATTCATAAATTCGATTGGAACATACCCATCCGCATATGTAGCATGGAAAAAGTCACTCATTTTTTCTTTTAACCACACAATTATGACGTTCCACTCGCTTATACTTAAACTGATTCTTCTAAAATCATCACGTTGGCACAGAATGATGGATGGTAGAAAATCTCGAGCTGGAGATAGACCAATTTTTATGTGGAGAGAGCTGCTGATTGGATATGTAGTTTCCAATAAACAATATTGCTCGTTTGTGGCAGCTGCTTCATATTTAGCCAATACTCGATCTAATTCGGCGCCAGGACTAGGTGGTTGTTGACTATCTTCATCGTAGTTAAATTCTATGCTAAATTCACTGCCATCATCATCATCGAAATTATTAGGTTGGCTGTTGTATCCGCTATCTTGAGAGCTCATGGTACTACTGTGTGTGTGTGTGTGTTTCTAACGTCGTTAACGAGGTGGATGTAAACTGAACATATTATCGTAGTTTGTCCTACATTTATACCATTGTCTTCTCCCACTTCTTGTGGTTAATTATCGGTCTTTTCACAAAAAATGTATGTCTACGCGGCGTATCGAAATATAGATCCTCAAACTATATTCGAGTTATTTATCCAGCTGTTGTGTTTGCTGTCCATTCCTAACCATTTCACGTACATCTTATTGCCTTTTCGTCTGAGTACTTTTTCGACCAGGTATATGTCAGGGTTTGATGTTTTCTGCAATTCTTCTTCGTAAAAACCGCCACTAATCGGCGCACCTTGCATGTCTTCGAGCAAATACGTTATAGGATTTGTTATCTTAACTTGTACAATTCTAAATAATTCAGTAGTCCAATTGGGCGTGTATGCCTTTTCGAAGAAATGTTTTGCCTTTGATACACGTACAATGTCGCCAACTTTAAACTTTCGTGGACCTGCAATCTTTAAATAAGTATAACTTTTGTTTAAAATAGTTTTTTCGTTGGATTTGTTAACCTGAGACGGTTTGTATCCTGTTTTACTGTGTTTTGTGTTGTTGTATTCCTCTGTAATTATGTGTAGAGCATCTAACCATTTGTACGATCCATGTAAACTGAAATACTTGTACAACTTTGCTTTCAACGTTCTAATAACTCGCTCGCAAATGGCTGCTTTTTTGATCGTGTAGGTGCTGTAATGATTAATCTCGTGTTTTTTCATTAAATTTTGAAATGTTCTGTTGTAAAATTCGGTTCCCTGATCAGATTGTAGGTTCTTCGGATGTCGTCGAGTATGTGCGAGAATATCCGAAAATGCCCGAGTAATTTCCTCGCCAGTCTTCGTTTTTAGAGGTCGTGTCCACACAAATTTTGAAAAGCAATCAATTACAACTAGTATTAGTTTGTAATTTTTATTTTGATGTGCATAAGGACGCATTTCAGCCAAATCCATTTGCCACAAGTCATCGATTCCTTTGATTATTGTTCGTCGACGAGGATAGTTTTTTCGTGCCGGTTTATGCAATTCGTTTATCAACTGTTCTTTAGACATTATTATTTTTTTAACGCACCTTCAACTACCGTAAGACGTTTGTCTATATCCCATGAATGAATGCTATCTACTACGCTTTTTAATGATTGTTCCACTTGTTTTATCCGCTGTTCCATCTGTATATCGTACATAGAATGCTTTGCAACTGTTTCTGCAGCAGATTTTAGATTGTTCTCCGTATCCTTTTTCAGTGCATTCATATCATCTTTGATTATTTTTTTCAATTTTTGCTCGAGAAGTGGAACTGTAGTTTTATGAAGCTCCTTTCTCACATCGTTAAGGCCAATGGCTAAATCCTGTATGTCATTAGTTTTTTGCTGTAACAGCACACCATGTGTTTGAATTAATGGATGGTGCAGGTTACGCAACCCATTAATTTGTTCATCAACGTATTTATTCGTATCCTTTTTCAGTACATTCAGATCATCTTTGATTATTTTTTTCAATTTTTGCTCGAGAAGTGGAACTGTAGTTTTATGAAGCTCCTTTCTCACATCGTTAAGGCCAATAGCTAAATCCTGTATGTCATCAGTTTTTTGTTGCAATAGCACACCATGTGTTTGAATTAATGGATCGTGAAGGTTACGCAACTCATTGATTTGTCCATCAACGTATTTTTTCGTTGCAGCATCGCCACTATCTGATGGATCCTTGACATTGGATATTTTCACATTTTCGGCATTAATATTTCCGTCAGACGTATGTGGAAATGTGACTCGCGCCACCTTTTGGGCATTACTACTACTACTATAACGAGAGTGATGTCCGAATTTGTCGACACTCATAGTGGAAATGATAATGACATTCCCAGTTACTCTATTATATTGGCTTCTCTTAGTTCATTGATGATGGCTACGATTTCGTTGTCGAGAGATGTGTTGCCGGCGTCTTTCGAAGCCACCAAGAGTTTAAGACGTTCAACTAACTCATTTGGATCATCCCAATAAATATACTCCATGGGTGCAGTGTTGTATGTTAATCGTGAGTCATCCAATCCCGTTCCTTTGGCCGTAGATGAAGATGATCGTGTTGTTGTTTTCGTTCTGTGTTCGAGTTCTTTTTTGGATCGAGTTGCAGGTGGTGCATGCTTTTTCATTGCTGCATCAGATGGTTTGAATAGAGGTTTAATAATAGAATGGTATTTTTCTCCGCTGGAACCTTTAAGACGTCCCAAGGTATCCAGATGAATCTCTGTGTTTTTCAACAGTGTTTTGTACTTTTGTAAATCCTCATCATTATACTGGTCGGGGTTGGCATAAAATAAAAGTTGATATAGACCTGGCGTACCACCTAACCTACGTTCTTCTAAATTACGTTCTCGAATTATTATTATGTCTCCATTGCGTTTGTCAAAGTTTATTCGACGTTTTCCCATTATCCAACCACTAATAGAATCGTAAAATGGACCATAGTTTTTATCAATTCTATCGTCTTTTTTCAAATATTCTTTTATATACTTGTGACTTATTGGAGGATATTGATCCATATATTCGTCGGCGGCATCCATCGAAATCTCGTCAGAGATTGGTTCTTGAATAATGTTTTCATGAGGTATCGCTTGATCAGGTGCGTCAAGAAATACATCGTCATTCTCCTCCTCCTCCTCCTCCTCCTCCTTGTCCTCCTTTTTCACCTCTTCTTTTTTAACTTGTTCAAACTTGTTAGTGATAGCATGATGTAACGTTTTTGATGATTGTGCAATATCTTTGAGAGGCTTCGAGAGTGGTTTAAATAGTTTATTTAGGGACTCGTCTTGTTCTGTTCGACCTAATTTCAATGCCAAATATTTTTTGCGAATTGATCTAGCCAATTCGGCGACTTTCTTCTTGCGAAGGGCAATGGCAACCGCATCATCTGACATGTTGTTAACGACTAACCAATCACCTTATAATTTTATATATTTATCAAATCCTTTGCGATATCGGCCATTGTTGAGAGCAAAATCTTTTATAATTACCAAAGTACCATAACTATCACACCAACATTCAGAACAAATTTTTTTAAATTCATCAAATGACATGTCTGGTGATACGTGCTCATCAAATACATGCTTCAAATTTATCTCGTCTTGCTTGAATAGTACAATCATGTTACAGTTGTCTCTAATTAGCTGCTTTGGTATTTTTGAATATGTTTGACATAAATAAGCGGCATCGATATCTTTATGTCTGCACATGGAATAATACTCGCGAATCTTTTGCTGACCATCACATGCAACATCGTCAAATAAAAACACAGAGTGGGGTTTAGCGTCGCTGGGACTAATAATTTCTTCGTTGTCTTTAAACGGGTAATATCCTACACCTTTAACTTGTGCTATTACATCTTGCAGTAGTTGGTATTTCGGTTGAAAGAGGGATTTCGAATAAACATAGACATTTTTAAACTTGGCGCCATTCGGATTGAATAGAAGAGATAGCATGACATTCGTTTTCCCGCATCCACTTGGACCGCAAATAATGGCTCTAAACGAGTTTGGTAGTAATTTACCATGTTTACTGACTGTCACTTTCTGGACAATGTCCAGATTATCAATTGGTAGCGTCTGCTCTTGCTGAACGATCTTCATCGTGTGACAAGTGTAGTACATATGTACGACAATATATTATAGATGTCACCACTTGCATGGTATCAGTCCAATGTTGGTCGTTGAAGGAGGAGGTCTCGTTAACTCTCTAATTAATAAACTGCCAATTGAGCTGCATATTCCCGGTTATCAGTACTGCGGTCCCGGAACAAAACTACAAAAACGTCTTGCACGTGGAGATCCAGGAATTAACCCGTTAGACGCAGCTTGCAAACGACACGATATCGCTTATTCACAGCATTCATCTCTCGAAGAACGTCACAAGGCCGATAAAGAATTGGAAGATAGAGCCTGGGAGCGCTTCAAGTCGAAAGACGCTAGCATTGGTGAAAAAAGTGCTGCTTTAATTGTAACTGGCGGAATGAAGACGAAGAGAAAGTTGGGAATGGGATGTTCTCGTCGTGGACGACGGGGACGTTACTCATTCAATCGAGATGTTGTCTCAAAAATTGCAAAGTCCCTGAAGAGAGGAGCATCGTTAACAGATACTGCTTTGACTGCTGTACGAATAGCAAAATCCATAATCAAACGACTTGGTGGTCGTAAAGAAGTTGATGTTCCACGAGTACTACCACTAAAATCCGGAGGTTTTCTACCCCTCATACCTCTATTTGCAGGCCTTTCCGCTTTGGGGGCCTTAGCGGGGGGTGCTGCCGGAGTGGCCAAGACAGTAGTCGACGCAAAGAATGCCCAAAAGAAATTGGAAGAAGATATACGTCATAATAAAGCAATGGAACACATAGGTTCGGGTCTGTACC
The DNA here is from genome assembly GCA_918026665.1 of Diabrotica balteata. Classification (NCBI taxonomy): domain Eukaryota; kingdom Metazoa; phylum Arthropoda; class Insecta; order Coleoptera; family Chrysomelidae; genus Diabrotica; species Diabrotica balteata. The sequence goes on along the minus strand of OU898283.1, from coordinate 98,213,972 downwards.
TACGTAAGAAACCCAGAGGTGGATTCGGCTTGTATTTGAAAAAAAACTTCCAATAAAGCTACCCAATCGTCCGCTATATGATGTGGAGATTGCACATTATGCGAAAATACTTAAAATACCACATTTTCGAGGCGTTTTTATGAATGACGCTCTGCCTAGAGACGGTCCACGACAACGAGAATGTGCAATAGTAAACTTGGATGTGTCCACACATAACGGGACACATTGGGTAGCATATAGAAAGATAAACAGCGACGTAGAGTATTTCGATTCATTTGGTAATTTAAAGCCGACCAAAGAACTTGTTAAGTATCTGGGTGGTGCACGTGCCAACATTTCCTATAATAACCATCAGTATCAAACGTACAATCAAATTATTTGTGGACATTTATGCTTAAAGTTTTTATATAATGGAGCCTACTAAAAGTACGAATCTGCTTATGGACCATATGTTTCGCAAAAAATATTTTACAGAATTCAGTGAAGAAGAACTAAAATACATACCGCTCGATTATCTTATACGAACTGTACGACCTTCAGAATTGTTAAGTATATGGCATAAATTGCCTGAAGACTATCGAGGAGAATTTAACTTGCAGATACTACTTCCCTGCTATGTACATTACAACAGACCTGATTGGAAGACTCACTGGGATGGTCCACCTGATTCTCAAGCTAAATGTCATTTATGTAAACTTGTTTTGGAACAAATAAAACTATTACAGTAAATATTGTTTTTCTAATATAATAACCTATTACTAGATTGACGTGAGTCAGTCATCATGTCGCAGTTGTTGAGAGTAGACAGCACCAATTACATATTCTCATTTCAACCTCCCACACCGATCGTGTTGGATCCGAACAAAGATTATGAAATAGCTCTTCGTGCTTTCCATTCCTACAACAGTATACCAAACATTGAAAATAACAAGTTTTATTACTACGATAACACAAACCAATTACAACACTTTGATTTCCCCGATGGATGTTATGAAATTGCCGATATTGAAGAATATATACAAAAGAAATTGGGTGCTGATAATGTGCTTAAGCCCGAAACGATATTTAGTCTGAAACCTAACCACAACACGTTGCAATGTCAAATTTTCAGCAAATATAAGATTTCGTTTACGCACCCTGACAGTCTTGGTACAGTATTGGGATTTTCTCCTGCAATTCTCACTCCAGGACAGACACATTCTTCAGATCGACCTGTTAGGATTATTAAAGTATCTAGCATACGCTTTGAATGCAACATTAGTACCGGAGCCTTCGATGGTAACAGACCTGCTCACACGATCTACGAATTTGTCATACAATCAAATCCTGGGTACGCAATTGACGAAACTCCACACAATTTGTTGTATTTACCTGTTGTACCGCAACGAGAAATTACCAATATCACTGTGTTGGCTGTCGATCAAGACGGACGCCCTGTAAACTTTCGAGGAGAACAGAGCACCTTGGTGTTGGAACTTAGATCACGTGGGAAATGGGATTAGTAATAAGACAATCTACTGCCCATAGTACACCATTAGTTGTGCAGCCGTCTGAGCGACAACATCGTACGTCCTCATCTAAGCGGCAACATCTTACGTTTGCAAACAAATTGTTTTTACAATCACTTGGTTTTAAGCTGAAAAAATGACAACCATGTATGGAAAACGATCCCGTTCAAACAGCATAATGCCTCCAATATTTGATATTTATCGTAAGCCGATGTTTGACGAATCGATTCGAAAGGCCGAATACCGAACATATGCACCATTCATCAAATCATTCAACTGTAATGACATTGTAGAATTTAGCATCAATCAAGTTGACTCGTTTTTTGCAATGAGTGAAACCTTGTTATGCATTAAAGGATCGCTCGCAATAAACGGCAATGGTGAAGTCAAACTAGCAAATAATGTGGGTGCTTTTCTTTTCGATTCGTGTACGTACAGCGAAAGCGCAAGGGAGATGGAAACAGTGCGGGATCCTGGTATCGTAAGCGCTGTACGTGCTATGACATGTTATACTCAAGAAGATTCCAGTCATATGGCAATGGCGGGGTGGAATTACCCTAAGGATCCAATTCTACATGCTGCCGATCATTCATTCAACATACAGATGCCTCTTAAGCATGTTTTCAACATTTTCAATGATTATCCTATGATTACGTGTGGTCGTCAAACAATAAGACTAGTTCGAGCTCGAAATGACAACGATTGCATAATTGTCAAAGAAAAAACTCCAGGTCATGTTACAACTGTTAAGATTAACATTACCAATATTGAGCTTAGAGTCAAGCACATATTTCCCAATGATGATATTAAATTGGAACTTATGAAATCCATTCAACAAGATCAACCTATAGTTATTCCTTTTAGAAAGTGGGAATTGCATGAATTACCAGCACTTACCAAAGGCGCTAGACGTGAAGTTTGGGCTGTAAAAACTAGCAATGCAGTGGAAAGACCTCGTTATGTCATTGTTTTCTTTCAAACCAATAAACGTGACAAAAGCGACGCCGATCCCACCTTATTTGACAATATCCACATACAAAGTATCAGATTATCTTTAAATGGAGAATATTGGCCGAACGAGAGAATGCAGTTGGATTTTAGCAAAACTGACTACAATGAGGCCTATTTCAATTATACCGAATTCTATCCTAGCTACATACATTCTCAACAAAAGCGACCTCTGCTCGATTTCTCAGGTTTCGCACAACACACATTGTTCGTCATCGATTGTTCGAAGCAAGAAGAAAGCATGAAAGCATCCACTGTTGACGTAAAACTCGATATTGAAGCGAATAATGGTTTTCCCGAAAATACCAAGGCTTATTGCATTATAATTCACGACTGTGTAATGGAGTACTTCCCTCTCTCTGAAATTGTAAAAAGTCTAAATTAGATGCATAAATTGCCAGTAGTACGCGAGCAGTCATCATGAGAGTAGCATTCGTAGACATTCAGGGATTCAATGTGGATGGATGGTTTGTTCCCAAAGAACTTACCATTGAAATAGGTTTTAAACGAAGTCATTACATCTTCTTGCCTCAGAAACCTTTTAATGCGCTCAGTAGTGAGGATAAGAAGACTGCATCATACGTGGAGAAAAAACTGCTTGGAATTCGATACTCTGATGGACACGTAGAATTGTCCAAAATCAATGAAATACTAGAATCCAAGTTGTTGTATGCAGCAGATTACATCTACGTTCGAGGAGAACAAAAAGCAGAATATTTGGATAAGAAACGTCACGTTTTTGGAGTTTTTCCCATTATTATTGATGTTTGCAAGTTTGATGGTACACCTCATGCTACTGGAAACGTTGGCCCTACTGCAAACCCATGTCATGCCTCTGGATTATTTTCATGCACCGAAAGAAATGTGGATCGTCTACGTCACTGGTTTGCCAATAACATAATGCCATTGTAATTTTATGTATAAATAAATATATTAGAAATTAAACGCTTTTTTATTTATCACATCTTTATTGATCGAGTCTTATATTACAAGAAGATTCAAATTTTCTCCTTACAATTTCGAAAATAATTTTTAAAATTAGAATAAATACAGATGCTAATATTACACAAGACATTGCAAAGACATTGTCTATTTCACTTTTCATATGCTCGCTGGTGTTGTTGCTAACGCCCATGGTATTGGTTGAATACGTCTCAATGGATATGAAGCTGGTGGCAGTTTTCTGCAGGCGTAAATCCAGGTGTCTTGCTGTTGCTGCTGCTGTAGATTCAACTCTTTTGGTTTCCACGTTTTGTCCTCAATATGCAGGCTATCTAATTGTCTTTTAATTTGTTTTATATTCTCATATGATTTAATGTCTCTATTTAACTGATCAAGTTTACGTTGAAATTCCATAACCCTATGTATGTACTCGATGGAATTCATAGTACTACTGAATATGTCCTATGTTGAATGTCACGTTTTATGTCAAGCGATGTCTTGACTGACACATAACTGTTACGTCAAAACGTCTCACGTCACGTAATTCCTACATTTCACGTTCTGCGTCAAATGTCACATATATGTCACGTCCTGCGTCGAATGTCACGTTATTCACGCAACATTTTCACGTTCTGCGTCGAATGTCACGTCATTTCACGTTCTGCGTCAAATGTCACATAAATGTCATGTCCTGCGTCGAATGTCACATAAATGTCACGCCCTGCGTCGAATGTCACGTCAATTCACGTGTCATTGTACGTTCTATGTCAAATGTCACATAAATGTCACGTCCTGCGTCAAATGTCACGTCCTACGTCGAATGTCACATCATTTCACGTGACATTTCACGTCCTGCGGCAAATGTCACATAAATGTCACGTCCTGCGTCGAATGTCACGTGACATCCAACGCTTTGACACCTCATACGTCAAAATCCGACCAATAGCAACGAAGATACGTTTTAACGCCCATTTGGCAACGCCGCCATCTTTGTTTTTTGTGTCAAAGTATTCCCCGTCTTATCCCCGTTCCATCGAGCCCTCGTACGCCCCGATCGGACCAATAGAAACGAAGATACCCCATAATGACCTTTTGGCATGCTCCGATGCGCACGGCACATACTGCATTCAACCCTATTTTTCATCCCCTTTCCAACGAGCCCTCGTACGTCATCCTACGTTAAGCCGTTTGGAACTTACGACCGGGGGTTGCGATTTTAGGGGTTGCAATTTAGGGGTTGGTCTCAGATCTGTGTACCCTATCTGTGTACAATCAGAAAGCAGTAGTCAGAGTAGAGAACAATACCACTTAAGAAATTGAAATAAAGCGAGGTGTGAGACAAGGGTGTATACTGTCATTAACCCTGTTTAATCTCTATTCCGAAGACGTAATGAATAGAACACTCTCTGAGTAATCCGTAGGTATTAGAATAAATGGTGTTAGATTAAACAATCTGAGATTTGCCGACGACACCGTTCTGATCACAGAAACACTTGAAGAGCTACAGACATTGGTGAATAAGATAGCAGACTGCAGCGAAGAATATGGACTATCTTTGAACATAAAGAAAACTAAATTTATGGTAATATCGAAATCAACACAAAATGTCCAAAATTTATATTTACACATTGAAATTATCGATCAAGTTAGCAAATACAAATATTTAGGCCCTTTAATAAATGAAGACAACGATAGCTCAGCAGAAATCAAAATAAGAATAGAAAAAGCCAGATCCATATTCACTAAAATGAAGAGAGTGTTTTGCGGAAAAGATTTGAGCCTTGAAATGAGACTTCGCCTGATGAGATGTTACGTACTTTCTGTGCTGTTTTACGGAAGAGAGTCATGGGCGTTGAAAAATACTGATATTAAAAAATTAGAGGCATTTGAACTGTGGATGTATCGCAAAATCCTGAGGTATTCTATTCCTGTACATAAATTCTGAAGCCAAGATCTTTATTTTGCTAATTTTTTTTTATTTCGCTGCATTTGCTAATATCTCTATTTTGATATTTCCATTAAATATCCATAAAGTCTAAGATTTCGTATGTTATACACTTAGTTTTTATCCAATATTTTAAGTGTTTTCTTTTGGTCAAAAATTACTAATATAAAATTAAAAATCATTGTAGCATGTGGAATTAACTAAATTAGTCATTAATTAAAACAAATAAATTGTATAGCATATAGCAAATATACAATAAATAATTGTTTAAATACATTATTTGGAGTCAATTACTAGATTTACTGAAATATTTTAAGGATGACCAATTTAATAATTATTCACAAACAAGTTATATTAATAAACTAAATTGATATTCACGCAGCCATAAATTCACATGTGTTTTGTACCTAGAAATAATTTGCTACAATTATTAATAACTTTAAATATTTTCATATCACAATAAATTTAACTGCATCAATTGAAGAATTGAAGTCAACGATAATTCACACAATACATAAAACACAAATAGACAAATGATCCAAAACAAATTCTCGTCGTAAAAACTGAAACATCGTCAAATGTAGGGTTAGATCATTGTTGTTGGTCAACTTTTGGATAAGGTCTAGTGTTAGGGTTTTCAGATTGCGCAAGTACCGCTAACATGAATTAAAGATCGCTTATGTAGTGGACAATGAAGGCTTTGTTTGTTCTGTAGTAACACAGCCACAACACTGTAGTTGTTGAAACAACGAAAAGAGCTCCTGTCACTAAACAAAAGAAATACCACAGAATACAAAGAACTTAATTGAGCCATACGAAAACAGATAAAAGACGATATTAAAAAACATCAACAAGAACATGTAGAAAGAGTGATAGAGAAAAATCGAAGTCTAAAATATACCAAACCGAAATTAGGAAAGAAAAATATTATAACTATGAAAAATCAACAAGGCCAACTAGAAACAAGCAAAGCTCAGATATCAAACATAGTTGAAAACTTTTATACTGAGTTACACCGCTCAAGAAACGATCCCCCTGACTCTTCAAAGCAAAATCTGAAAACACAAATAACAAAAGTAAATTCTGAAGTAATGCCCGAAATAAGCGAAGTAGAAATAGAAAATGCAATTAAAGAAATGAAAAGAAATAAAGCACCGGGTAGTGATGAAATTCTAGCAGAAATGTTGAAAGAAGGCGGAGAAGAAGTCATATACTTTTTAATAAATGCCTATTTAAAGGAAACATACCAAAGGAATCGAATACTGCTAACACAATATTAATACACAAAAAAGGGGACAATAGAGATCTGAAAAATTATCGTCCAATATCACTACTATCATAACTTTATAAAACATTCACAAAAATAATTACAAATAGATTGACAACAAAGTTCGATGTATATCAACCGGTAGAGTAAGCCGGATTTAGAAAAGGGTTTAGTACATGTGACTATTATCACACCCTTAAGGTCCTAATAGAAAAAGTTAACAAATACAATTTACCAATCTGTTTAGCATTTATAGACTACGAGAAAGCTTTTGACAGCATAGAATTATAGGCTATTGAGGAAGCACTGGTCAACAGCAGCATAGATTCTAGATATAGGATATTAATACATAATATATATCAACACACTGAAATAGTATTGACGATGGATAACGTAATGAAAACGAGGCCAATAAAAATCAACCGAGGAGTAAGACAGGGAGACACCATATCTCCAAAACTATTTACTGCCGCACTTAAAGACATATTTAAATCACTAAATTGAGAAACGAAGGGACTATCGATAAACGAAAAGTATTTAAACCATCTAAGATATGCAGATGACGTAGTACTAATAGCCGACAGCTGGAAAGAACTGAAGACGATGATAGATGAGCTTTATACGGAATCCATAAAAAAGAACTGAAAATGAATCTGAGTAAAACCAAGCTAATGTCGAATAAAGATGATCAACCGACGATAACCATCCAAGGAACAAAAGTGGAACATGTAGAAGAATACATATATCTGGGTCAAAATATCAATATAAACAAAGAAAACCAAACTACCGAAATAAGCAGACGAGTAAGAATGGGATGGGCCGCATTTGGAAAACTCTCATACATACTAAAAGACAAAAAGATACCCCAAAACCTTCGAACCAAATTGTTCGATTCTTGTATCCTTCCCGTTCTCACTTACGGAGCTCAAACCTGGACATTTACAAAAAGAACATGGACAAGATTCGAAAAACTCAGCGAGCCATGGAGCGACAGATGCTTGGTATCTCACTTATAGATCGGCAAACGAACGAAGCAATCCGGAACAAAACAAAAATAAAGGACGCCGCGAAACAAGCAGCTAAATTAAAATGGACATGGGCTGGACACAACGAACGTCTCGAAGATAGTAGATGGAACAAAGAAGTCGGAAACTGGCGACCGTACGATGCGAAGAGACCAAGAGGAAGACCTCAAAAAAGAGTCGTAGGACCAATGTGGAAACGCCTAGCACACAACAGGGATGAATTGCGAGAAATGGAAGAGGCCTTTATTCGACAATTCGGATAGAAAAAGGGCTATAAAAAAAACACAGCCACGGCCGCTGCACCCAAAATGTACAGTCTCTAGGAAATCAGAATATCAAATGATTAAATAAAAATGCTTGAACCTCAAAAAAAGAGAAAATATAAACGATATGTAAGCCTGTTTTCTTTTATCCTAAATACATGGCCTACCCATTGAAGACACTGCGCTGTAGCCGGATATACTGAGATAAAGGTGATCCTTTATATATATTATATATTTCATAATTATATCTGATTCTCCACCTCTTGTTCTCATTTATAGGGGATAGTATTCGTCTCCGTTCCTTTCTTTCAAAGATGTCTATGCGGTTTACAGATTTTTGTGTCAACACCTAAGTATCACATTCATTAGTCATGTCGTTCAGTTCTTTGTACGTTTGATGATTCTTCTGCTAAGTTCAAGGTTGTCAATGTTGTCCTTTGTGATGTCGACTTTTAAATAGATAAGGTTATCTATTTTTTTAAGTTGCCAACTGTCAGGTACGGTTTTGTTGCCCTATTCTATCGACTTCAAATCAAATCAAATGTATAACACCTGCAGTACGTAGAGGATACCGTGCTTAGTTGTTAAAATTTTTACGTTTTATTTTTTTGTACATTCAATATTAAAATAGACAGCTCATCAAATTAGTGTAAGAAGAACTACGATAAAATTATTTTTAATATTAGATTTCTTAGCAGTATTAATAAATTTTAAAATATTATTTTTTTTGAGTTTTTTGTAAAATGACCAAATTTATTCTTTAAAAGTAACGTCTTCGTAATTTTTAATAGTTGCTCATTAAATTTTATTTTTTGATTGTTTGTTTGTTATTTAGTGTCTTAATATACATAACACAATGTAATAAAACTAGTGATTTTGCTCATTACTATGGGACAGGGGATCCAATCAATTGCATCTACAATCACACAATAACGTATGTATTAAAAACGGCGTAGGTAGGCGTGGCTAACGATAATACCAATATGGCGGTGGGATCAGAGCCAGACTCAATAATATTAAAACTACTATACAAATATGACTAGTTATTCAGAAGATTTAATCCTAATCTAAAAAAGTGCAATACATTTTTAATAAACTATGATTTATTTATCCTGCGGTAAACACTAAAAACACGATATATTATACATAAGGATAAATTAATACAGTCAAATACTATTAATTTATTTTCTAAAGTACGGGCCATTACTTTATTTACATATTTGTATACTAACCTGTGGAACGATATTCCTGAAGATTTTTTATTAACATTGCTTCTGCTATTGCAACTACGTTGAGAACAAGAAACCATTATTATGCACTATCAAAACATATTATTACAGTTTCTATAAAAGTATTATAAAACTAAAAATATTTGAAAAACAACAAATGTAAACAAATAGATACTATCTGTCAAAAGTGTCAAAACAATATTAACAATATGGCCGAAGTGAGGTGAGGTGTCCGGAAGATCTCCGCTCAAGACTGAAGGTATGTTTACCAGAACAGCGGCGTGCTTATTTATATTTTAAACACAATAAATACTTTTTTAATTAAAATTATGATTTTAATTAAAATTAAAAATATGAATACTTATGATTTTTTTTTGTTCCCGTCTATAAGAGAAAAAATTATTTTTATAAAATAGTATGACATTTTACTAAAATGGTAAATAAATCCCTATCACCAAATTTAAAATAAAATTACTTTTAAAATTAAAATTAATTAAAATTAAAAACTATATTTAATTAAACTTAATATACTAAACTAAAAATAACCGAAATACTATGATTTTTTACCTTGTTTTTCCTTTACGTGAACCGTTCCAAAATATTCCATATGTTTGTCCATGAGTTTGTAATAAAAAATGGAGCAATAAAGTTTTATACTGAATTTTATAGCAAAATTTTTGTCCAAAAGTAATTGCATACCTAATATAAAATATTCAATTACAATCTCAGAAACCCGTTATAAAATAATCTGAAACAGCTCCTTATTTTGCATACACACATAATCAATCACAAACAATCTCCCTTTTTGCTTATAACAGGTATTTTGCCTCTCATTAATGTTTTATTAGGTTTTTAAGTGGCAACGATGTTCAACTTTAACCTATATTTACCTTTGCATCACGCAAAGGTGAAAAACACCCCCGTTTGCGTTTATTTCGATACAAGGTAGTAGTTTATGAAATTCTTTTAACTCGTTTTTGCAAACTGCGGAAGTGTATGTATAGGTATGTAAAAATTAAGGAAACGGGGATTAAAAATAAATTTACATCAAAACATTCTTTCAAAAATGTAAACTGTATTCATTATTATCCTAAAGGCTACATAGCAAAACAACGGGAACAATGGAGCAATTGTTTGTAAAAGGAATGCTGTAAGCCCAAGGACCTAGAGAAATATCTCCAATATGATGAGCAGACTAAATGAAGACTCGGGTGAGAAAATCCCTTCATGATGGCATCCATATGGCTTAGAATCGCAGTCTATGGAGACAGCAAGTTATAGATTAGGGTGTCACCACGTCCTGAGAAGGGTTCAACGAATAAAGAGGAATATCCTTATACAACCAGACCATAGAATTATCCTTTTCTCAATACTCTTTGTCTCAAGTTTGAGGAAGTTTGTCCCCAATAATATTTTCTTTCGATTTTATTTAGTTATTTTTGTCGTTTGAAAACTCTTTCATCTACTTTTCCTATGTTAGCATCTTACTTACTGATTTGCCTCTATTCAATATCTATTAAAAGCAATTCTGAAAACTTTTCCATCTAGCCTATCCTGTACGGAGTTTTCAAGAGCACAGACTGACAGGTTAAAATCTGCACGGTGTTCTTTATCATCGCAAAATCCAGCCAAGACATTGTTAAACTGTTTATGTGACCTGTTAGGTCATTGTCTTCTGAAATTACTTCTCGACGTTTCGCCAACACTAGGTATTGGCGTCTTCTTGATATGTTACTGCTTCGCTTACAAGCTCAAAATGATGCCGCGTTGTACTACGGAGACCATATTTATATTTTCTATACGCCTTCCATCCACTGGTTTCAGCGTGAGGGGGCGTGTCGTCGTTTGTAGCTTTTCTTTCTTCGTGTTTTGCGGGAAGAGTGTTTGTGGATTTAATATTGGTATCTATGTTTTGTTAATTTTTAGTCCTTCTGTTATCCGATTAAAATTATTTGAATGCTTATATATTTCCACCGCTTCCCGATACAACCGTGAGTAGTACTGTAATGTTTTATCCAGCATCTGCATTTCTTGAAACAGTATTTGATGTTCTCCGCTTCCCAACAGTGTCTTTTCGTGGTTCCCACATATACCATTCTACATATGCATGGTATTCGGTATACTCCGGCCGTTGCTAATGGGTCACATTTGTCTTTTACTGATCTTAAACAGTCCTTGATTTTCTTTGTATGCTTGAAAATGGTCTTTACATTGGCTTTTTTAAGTATTCGCCCAATTCTGTCTGTTACCTCCGATATATAGGACAAGAACGCTTTGCCTATACATGCTGTTTCTTCGTCCTTTCTTCAAGAAACATTGTTAATCGCTTTATATATTTCTGTTCGTGTGTATAGGTTTTTGATACACTTTATGTCCTAATTAGCCTTCCTGTTGATTTACTTATACATCTAGGAACTCTATTTGTTGATCTTTCTCTGTTTTTATCGTAAATTGAATATTTGGATGTAGTGTCTTTATGTAAGACAGTAAATCCCAACGTTTTTCTACACTGCGACCCCAAATTACAAAAGTGTCATCGATGTGTCTAAACCATACCTAGGGCATACAAGACGATGTACCCTATTGCCCTATTGTGAGCTTCATAAGATCTCCTTATTACAGCCTTGCTAAATATCTGGCCGATATTTTACAACCACACATAGGAAAAAACGATGCCTCTATAAAAGGCTCCGCCCATTTCATCGATAAGATCAAAGGAATAACTTTACAGGAACATGACATTTTTAAGGATATGGTGGAATTATACCATATTTGCCTCACTACCACCTACTTTTTATGAGAAGACCAGATTTATGAATAGGTAAATAAAGTAGCAATGGAAAACCCACTAAGCCCGGTCATAACCAACCTTTTCAGGAAGCATCTGAAGAAGAGGGTAATGGACTCGGTATACAAACCCAGGATATGATTTAGATACGTTGATGACACTTTTGCAATCTGGGGTCGCGGAGTAAAAAAACTTTGGGGTTTCTTGTTTTACATAAACACACTACATCCAAATATTCAATTTACGATGAAAACAAAAAGAGATCAACAACTAGCGTTCCTAGATGTATTAGTAAATCGAAAGAAAGGCTAATTAGGACATAAAGTGTATCGATAACCTACACATACGGAGAGATACCTAACCAGAAACTCAAATCATCATCCAGACCAAAAACAAGGTATCAACAAAACTCTGGCGGAGAGGGCGAAGAGAATTTGTAAACCACTTCTTCTTCTTACGGTGCCTTATCCTTAAGGACGTTGGCCATTACATTTGCCTATTTATTCTTATTTGTAGCAGCCCTAAATAGTTCTCTGGAGGTCATGTTCGTCCATTGCCGTAGGTTTTTAAGCCAAGAGTTTAAGCGTCTTCTTCCTGGTCCTCTTTTGCTATTGACTTTGCCTTCGATTATAAGTTGGAGCAGTTCATACTTTTGATTTCTTATGATGTGACCAAAATATTGTGTTTTCCGTTCTTTTATTATAAGCATAAGCTCTCTTTCCTTATTCATCCTCCGCAAGACTTCCGCATTTGTCGTATGGCTCATGTAGGATATTCTGAGCATTTTACGGTAACACCAGAGTTCAAATGCTTGGATTCTTTTTTGTGTTACTTCTGTCATTGTCCAGGCTTCAACACCAGAGAGCAAGTTGGAGAAAACATAGCACTTAAGTATTCTAGTTCTCAATAAGATTCCCAGCTGGCGGTTGCATAGAACTTTTTGCATTTTGTAAAACATTGTACGTGCCTTTTCCAGGCGTATTCTTATCTCTAGTGAGTGGTCCCAAGTTTTATCAAGATTACTTCCAAGGTACGTTGTTCTTGTTACTCTTTCCAGATCTGTTCCGTCGAAATTGATCTTCACCCTTCTGTTTTGGTGCTTGCTGATGACCATCGTTTTTGTCTTCTTTGTATTCAATTTCATTCCAAATTCTCTACAGGCTGTCGTTACTCGGTCCATTAAGCGTTGCAGGGCTTCAGCATTATCTGCCAGTATGACAGTGTCATCAGCATATCGCAGGTTATTTATACATTGCCCGTTTATAATTATACCATCCGAGGTGCCTTCCAAAGTTTTCTGAAATATCTTCTCAGAGTAAACATTGAACAGCAAAGGTGATAGGACACCTCCCTGTCTTACTCCCTTCGCGATATTGATTTTTCCAGATGTTTCGCTTTTTATTCTGATTTTAGCCTTTTGTTCTTGGTAGAGGTTTGAAATGATCCTTAAATCTTTATTGTCGATATTACATGACCTTAAAATATTTATTAGTTTATAATGTTTCACCAGGTCAAACGCCTTCTGAAAGTCTATAAAACACAAGTATACATCAGAATCGACATCTCTACATTTTTCAACTAGCACACGTATTGAAAAAAGTGCTTCTCTTGTTCCGAACCCATTCTTAAAACCAAACTGAGTTTGACCAATGTGTTCGTCTAGTTTATGGTATACTCTATTGTGTATTACTCGTAGGAAAAGCTTCAACATATGATTCATCAGGCTAATAATCCTATGGTCTTCACATTTCTTGGAGTTTCTCTTCTTTGGTAGTGGTATAAATACCGATGTCAGCCAATCATTTGGTATTTTGCTGTTTCGTATATTTTGTTAAATATATCTTCCATTACTTCGATATGTTCGTCTAGTAATATCTTTATTATTTCAATTGGGATATTATCTTCCTCAACAGCTTTTCCGTTCTTTAACTGATTTGCCCCTTTGATAATTTCTTGCTTTGTGATATAAGGTCCAGTCGATGCCTCCTGCATGTAAATGTTCGTCCTCTCACGGTCTTCAAACATCTCTTCACGTATTCTCTCCATCTACCTATTTAATCTTCTATGTTCAGTAGCGGGTTCCCATGTTTATTTTTGATGAAAGACGTAGGAGTTTGTTTAAATATTCCAGCGGCTTCTTTTATTTTTTTATGTAGATTGAAAATATCATGTCTTTGTTCCAACTCTTCAATTTCTTCGCTTTTTTCACTTAGCCAGGTTTCTTTGGCTTGTTGGATCTTTATTCTGATAGCCTTGTGTATTTGCTTGTATGTTGTTTAACCTCTGTATTTTCTTCTTTCGTCCATCATGATTAGAATTTCTTCTGTCATCCATGGCTTGTTCTTTTTTCGTGTATCTTCTTTGAGGTAGTCTTCTGTTACTCTTGTAAGTGTTTTCTCAATATAGTGCTATTCTTCCTCGGGAGTTTGTGTCGATTGTACTGTTCTGTTACTCAAGTGTCTATGTATTTCTGTAAACCACAGCATCTGCAAAGTAAACTTCTTCAAATTTAAAAACAATCCCCCCATAAAATCCCTACATGATGCTGTCCATATGGCTTAGGTTCGCAGCCTCCATCTCCTCCATCTCAATGAAGACTGCAAGCTAATAAGATTTAAAGTATGACGACATCCTAAGAAGGGCTCAAGGAATAAGGAGCATTATCCTTACACAACCAGGACATATAATTATCCTTTTCTCTTTTCTCAATACTCTGTGTCTCAAATTTAAGGAAATTTTTCCTCACATCTTACTTACTAATTTGCCTCTCTTTATTAACCATTTAAAGAAAGTATGAGAATTTTTCCATCTAATCTGTTCTGTGCGGAGTTCTTAGGAGCTCATAATGACAGTTTAAAATTTGCACGGTTTTTATCATCGCAAAATCCAGTCAAGACATGTTGCGTAATTTGTTTATATTGATTAAAGAGATTTCACGTTCGGACTTTAACTGCCTGCTTAAATTGTTTTTTGTTCCTCTGTTCCATTTCCAAGCCAGTTATTCACGAGACTTTTCTTTTCGTTCATTTTTCAGTAGCCAAGCTAGCTACTTACTCCACTTCTATTATATTTCATGTGATACTTGTTCACACAGTTGTAGTTTAGTCGAGTGAAGTATAGTATTGAAACCGTTCTTTTGTTTTTCTTTCTTTACAGCCAGAATCGAGTATTGGTCTCATCCAACTATGCCTCTAACCTTGCTGGTCCTACGTCAATCTTTTCTAAGTTCTAACGTGAAAACAAATGTTGGGCGTCCACTACCACTTCATCCTCCCATCTTTTTCGTATTGTTATTTTTTATCTTATGCCCTATATTTTACTATTTACGACTCTTTTCGGCAATATTTCGGCCTTTGTTCTCAATACATGGCCAGCCATCGAAGTATTAGAAGTTTCAGCAATTTTAAAATCGGTGCCTGTTTGACGGAGTAGCCAGCAAGATAAGGAACGTAGAAAATCATCCTCGACCAGTTTATCATTAAATTCTCACAAGAGAAGCTGTATTAGCAGAATGGTTATGATACTGCGAAGTAATATGACAGAGGAATCCATTGCGTTACCAATCTCAAAGATGTTGTCACACATTCCGCATAACAAGGTCAAGGAGTGTGAAATTGGCCACCGGCCACGCTTATGTTAGTAATGGTTATAAGATAAAAAAAATTAACAAAGATATGAAAAAAGCAACTATACTCCATTCCACGAATATACGACTGTTTTAAATTCGCTTTAAGGTGTCGACTTAAATGGTCCAATGTGCTGAATTGTACAATGGTAAATTCTCCCCATTTTTAAAATACTGTTATGACAGATATACACCTTAGATTTAAATATGAAGTTATGATCTAAATATAGAATTGATAGTTTATAGAATAGTTGTAATTCAGATTTTGAAGTATACTCGTATAATTACTCTCATTGACTTTAGTATTGTAAACAAGTTGGTTTTTGAATTAAGTGATTTAAACGAAGTGTAACAATACTTAAGTGATTAAATAGTTTAATTTATTTAGTCGAATATTCAATTAGTATTAAAAAAACAAAAAAACTTACTCTTACTCTTATTCTCCTAATCACCATTACAAACAAATACACTACACTAAACTCTCTCTTAACGGACACGTCTCTTCACCGGACACCTCTATACGGACTGTTTTTAAAACTAAAATCAGTCGGCGATTTATGAAACTGTATGTAAATTTTCGTTACTTTTTAATATCTGTAATGACTCGGTACTTTAACTATCAATAGCCGCCATGTTATACCCGTTACTTTCGGAACTTTTAAGAGTATATCCACTCAAAGCAAACAAAAAACTAACAAAGTGGAACACTAGATTCTTTTCCTGGTTTCTGAACCATCGTTCTGCCAATTTCTTTTTATTTATATTAAAAATATTATATTTCTTTTTATTACCGTTGCCTAATAAAGTAATAAAGATACCCGGCGCGCCTCTTTGGTGTTTACATTTCACCGAAATCCAACCCAAATGGCTGATGAAACACATTTTAACTTCATAGAGGTCATTGTATTTATTTGTAGGGGCGTTTACGTAAATTTTTTTGTTATTTTCGGATTAATTTTTACAATAAATTTTGCGTCTATCTGAACATCTACTAACTGAAATAATTTTAGTTTATATGTAATAGTAACAGATGATCCTTTTTTTATGGAATAATATTTAGACCAATTCACTTTCATACTTCTACTTGTACAGTAAAATATTCGTTGTAGCAATAATTCCAAACAGTCGTATATTCGTGGAATAACCTATATATTAAAATCTTTAAAAGGGATAGAAGAAATCATCAGAATACCAAAAAACGTTGTGATCAAAGAAGTTGCGTATAATATGATATAGAAAACGACATAAAAGTATGAAAATAAAACAGAGGAGAAAGAATACAAAAATTAGAAAGTATGGATAGCCAATTAACGAGACATACCCTAAATTGTAACGGAACAGAAATAAGGAGCAGTAATACACCTTAAAATACGATAATACGCGATGGTGATGAATATTCCATGTTTTCTTTTAATTTATTTGAATCGCTTCTACGATTTTCTCTCTCTTTTTGCTCTGCTGAATGATCAACAATATAAACTTTACATATAACATCAAACTATGCAGCTGTTATTTTCACACATTGTCAACCAGCGTTAGGGGCGTTCCGGTAAGATCGATGCAGTAAATAATTCGGCCATGCTGCTGAAACCGAACAACAATACTTTGTAAGTGCTGTCTAAATATTTAACCCAGTACAAGTACATTCGCACTCGTTTGGCATAAAGCATCAACTATTCGTACGACTTCGATGAATAAATCTGTCGTGTGCCCTCCAGAAGTGCCACGTGACGTATATTTACGTACTTATAAAATACGTAGTAGAATTAGAGGTGAGTCGAGTATGAACGAACGGTTCTACAGAGTGGTAACAGGAGTCGAATGAATAGGTTCTTATATACTTTTAATCGGTATTTCTTCTTCTCTTTTGCCTTTTCTGAGAACCATTCCACATTCTTTTTGGAGGAGTAGTAGCATGCATTACAGAGCTACTGTATAATAGCTACCTGTATATGATCCTGATTGAAACTACAAAAAAGTTCTTAGTTGGTAATAAGCCAGTTGTAACACAAAGAGGATAAGAAGGACTCATGGCTCCCAAAAATGCTCTTAAACCATAAAGTTAAATGGGCGGTAATAGACCTTAACTAAATAAATTTTTCTTCTTCAGTTCAACTGAGTATAATTTTGTGCAGTTTTCTTTTCATTTTATACTTAGTAGATGTCTAGATTGGTCTTACTAAATTTTTACTTATTTCTTTTATATTTTGACGTTTACCTTATCTTTTTTTAACTGCTTATAATGTTCTACTCATACTCTCTCATGCAATATATGCAACTAAAATCTAGATTAGTATTATGATAACTAATATTTGGATTTATATACCTACTGCATTACTGATGAATATGATATCTTTTATAACTTAATGATTATATACATATCTAGTGATATTGCTAATATCATAATTATATATGTTTAAAATTAGCTTCCCTTAAGAACTAACATTCTTGAAAGAATGGCTTTCTAACGATGTTTATCTACATGAGTGATAGATACATCGTCCCCATATTAGTTGTTTTTGTATGATATATATGTAATTACATATATATATGGGACCGAACTGTGGTGGGGATGTACATTTATATCAATGGATCTTCCTTTAATGGTAAGGTTGTCTTTAGGGTATGGCGTCGGGGGGTTCATAGTATGTGTAGCGTTATAACTGCTACATTGCCTGCTTTCTTTCTTATGTTAATATATTTCGTTAACTCTATTCTCCAATTTCCGTATCTTCTGTCATAATTCATATTCTTCTATATCCTCCATTGTATCTCTTATTTTTCTATATATTTTCTCGGATATAGATTGTATCAGAATTATGTCGTTACTTAATTGATTCATTATTCTCTTTTCATTTTTACTGGTATTTGGTATAAAAACCAGTTGGCGTCCAAATCTATCTCCTTTATATATATATATATACAGTATATTTCAGTATCTACCTCTTCCTATTTTCTTAATAATCATCATTTTTATCTTTTACTCAAGTTTCTAAAGAGTAAATTTTATTTTCATCTCTATTTCTGTTACTTTGGAACGAGAGGTGCCATCTTTATTCTCTGTTTAGTTCAATGCTGTTGACATTTCGCCCTTCCCGTTCGATACAAAAGACGATATAAAGACTTCTATTTTCTAAAAATGTCGATTTTCTTCATGACTTCTCTAAGAGTAGAATAGCCAATTGTTGTGTCGTCTCCAGATTTGGAGTCAACCTCCGGGATACATTTCTCAGGTGCGGGTCAAATTCTATTAACATCCAGAAGACCAACCGGCCTGAGAATGGAACCATCATTCCAATAGGAGAGTTGACTCCGGGACAAGAAAATCCAAAACTGACAACATGGCTTGCTAACAACCAGAGCAGAAAAGACCAGGATAAAACTTAGGATTTGGTGACAAACATTGTTCTTTCATATACCTAATGTAACACTGTAGCAAGAAGTCGAATAATTTTTATTTAAATTCAATACGATACTAAACATTTATCTTTCTGTTTTTTTTATATTTTAATAAACATGTGTTAATTTAACTGTGTATTGTTTCTTCTTTTTACTTGTTTGTGTGTGTTGCTCCAGAGTAGGCCATATTCACATCCTGAGTGAGCTAGCCAGGGAGTGTTTCGTATAACGTCTAATGTAGCAATTTTGTAATTGATACATTAGGGGTTATGACGTTAAAAATTGGTCCCAACGGGAAACGATTTGTCACTCCAACGTTGTTAGTGATGTTAGTCAGGTTGTAGCAGCAAACTAAGGTTTGCGGTTACAGGTTGACAACAGCAGCTCAACGTTGGGATGTTACAAATTGAGCCTTGAAGGGTTACAAATTGGCACCCAATGAATATTTGTTGGCACGTCATAGATTGACGTCCAATGAATGTTCGTTGGAACGTTACAAAATCATAAAAAAATAATAAAAAAATTATATATACCTAGTGTGACCAACTCCAATTCAATCGAATTCGGAACAAGTCTAAAAAAATACCTGAAATCCGGGATTTTTCAATGAAAATCGGGCCATTTTTTATTTTTTGAAACCAGGACTGTAATACCATGGTTTTATTAATTATTTAACATTTTTATGTTGACAATGATATTTTTGATAGGATTAAGCCATAATTGGTTATATTAATTATATGTTCGTTGGTTTTCGACGTTTCGACTTCCAATCCGAAGATCATTCTCAAAAAAGGAAAAATTAGAAAATCAACTGATGTTAGATTTCCATGTTAACGTAACCTTAGGTTAACATAATAATATTGTTACAATATAATCCCATAAAAAATATAATTGTTTAACATGCCACAAGGAAACAGCTTCAAACATTTAAACATCCATCCATTCATATTTTAAATTTACCTCAAGGAACAAAATATATTAATTCTTTGCACTGCTTATTTTTTAAAATCATATTTGTCTTGCGATGAAATTTGCTTTAACAATCTGAGAAGTATACAAGCCCTTTTCCATATCAGTTGGCTCAACGTTAGATTGATAAGACAAAAATAAAAGCGCAGTGGAAATTTAGAATTTTTAGTCCATCGAACAACATTTTCAATTTCCTAATTATAGAAAATATTTTATTACGTAATGAAAACAAATGATTAAACAGAATAATACTAAATTTAAAAAAACGCATAGAATGTAGTATTAACAAAGAAATGTGAAAGGTTAGGTACCACTAAGTTACATCTCCTTTATTTATAATGGCATTAACAATTTGATGCATAGTTTTCACCAAGTTCTGATAAAATTCTAATCTAAACGAATTGCACTTTTCTTGTAATTTTTCCTTTAATTCGATGACATACCTGACAGATGTTTTTTAAAAAGCATTTTTTCCATTTTTAACTCTTTTTTTTAAGTACAGCAACCTGCACCGTCCTAATGGAAGACAAAATCTTCTAAAAGAGATTATTCTAAAATATTCAAATATTTGTCCGATTTTTCAATTGAGTTCAATCTTTATGCTCTTTTGAGCATCTTACTATATTTTTCTTTTATTGTGATGTTAAAAGTGGCTTTTCGTTAGCCCAAAATAAAATAAAATTTATTTAAAACAATTTTTACTACGTTTTTCAACTATAAATGTTACTTTGTAAGTACAAAATCCTGATTTGTAGGCCTCTTGGTGACATGTTAATTTAGTAACGTATCTTCCAATCAGGTCAGGATATAATTTGCTTGACGATTTTTTACTACAATGCGTCATAGTGCCCTTCGATCTACTTCGGTTATTTTGCTTTTTCGTAAAGTTCTAGGTTACGTGACTACCGAACCTGTAGTTTTGTCTCTTTTGACTATATTTGTTACACTATAGCGTGTTAATTGCAACATATTCGCGCTTTTCAAATTGGGTTTTTCCAGAATTCTAATAATGATTGAATCCAAAAATCTAATAATGATTGAACAAATTTTCTCATCGATCACTTTACCTCGGCCCATTGTACCATCCACAAACGGCAAAAAGCTTTACAATACTACAAAATACATTTTACAATAAATGGCAATATTATTGTTTTGATGTCATTTTTCCATCGCTACCTCTGGATTTAACGTATAACCCGACAAGCGAGAGCTGGCGGGTTGCGCGTAGAACAAATTAAAAAGTGGAAGGAATTGCTCATTTCTATTGCAGTCGGCTAGGAGTTCACATCGTGTATAACCGTTTAAGTACCTATACTATATACCTATAATCGCGATTAAGTACCTCTCCTATCTCTCTTAGAATAATTCCTTTTCGAGACACCCGCCAGCTCTCGCTTGTCGGATTATAATTATGAAAAAGTCAACGTTTGTTGACGTAAGTAAATTTAGTTTAGGTTTTGGTGATTTTTTTTATAGTTGAAAATAAATAAAAAATCATAAAGGATGTTTTTAATAAATATTAACAAAAAATGCCTCAATAATTAATATGAGAATTTACAAAAACATGGAGAGTATACTATTTGTTTATGGTAATCGACATTAAGTGCAAATTCCATACGTGGGCCAACTGATATGGAAAGGGACTTGAACGTTTATATTTCTAGTATGGATATATAATAGTATATATATATAACAAGCGATTCTTCTACAGCTGGCGCCGCTTCTCGCATCCTAATTTCCAGCGTTTTCTGTCGAAGCAATCTTCAGTTGTTAGATCTCTGGCGGTCATTGCATCGTCGACATCGTCTCTCCAGGATCGTCTTGGTCTACCTCGTTTTCTTCTAGTTGGCAGAGTCCATTCTTCTATTTTTTTGGCCATCTATTTTCCGGCATTCTCTGAAGGTGTCCATACCAGTTAAGTCTTTTGGCTTCGATTGTGTCTATTATGTCTAGATCGATTTCCATTTCTCTCCGAATATCTTCGTTTCTCACCCTATCAAGTCTAGTGAGCTGGCAACATCGTCTCCAGTAGTTCATTTCCATGGCCTTAATTTTTGATTTGTTTCTTTGGTTTATTTCCCAGAGTTCGGCACCGTACAGTCCAATACTTTCTATTATTGTTTTATAAATTCTTCTTTTATTTTCTTTTGTTATTTTTTTGTTCCATAATAGTCCGTGTAGCTGTCTGGTGGCTGATCTTGCTTGGCCAATCCTGGAATGTATTTCTTCGCTACTTCCTGCTTTTGATGTTATTTGGACTCCCAAGTATTTAAAATTGTCTGTTGGTTTTATAGTTCCCATTTCGATTTGTAGGCTTTCTGGTTTTTCTTCTACAACTAAGTACTCAGTTTTTTGTATATTAATTGTGAGGCCCCATTTGGTGTACTCATCTTCCAGTTTTCTAAGCATGTATCCTACATCACTCTCGTCTTCAGCTAGAATGGCTTGGTCGTCAGCGAAGTGTATCGTGTACAATCTATCATCTCCGATTGGGATGCCCATATTGCAGCACTTTCTTCTCCACAGTGAGAGTGCCTCATTTAGATATATTTTGAAGAGTGTAGGTGCTATGCAGCAGCCTTGCTTTAGGCCCTTACTAATAGGAATTTCTCTAGTTAATCTATTTCCAGTTTTAATGTTTGCCGTCATATTTTTGTAGAGCTGTTGTACTGCTTGTATATTTTTTTTGCTTATTCCTTGTTTTTCCATTGCTACCCAAAGCATTGAAAGTGGTACACTATCGTATGCCTTTGTCAGATCTATAAAGACTATATGAGTTGAAAGGTTGTGGGCTAATCTTTTCTCGATAACTTGCTTTAGAGAGAATATACTGTCCATACAGGATCTGCCTGCACGAAAGCCATTTTGTTCTTCTACATCTGTCATCTCTTTTTCAATTTTATTTTTATTATTTTTCCATACAGTCTTGAGAGTGAATTTATGACACTTAGCCCCTGTAGTTTAAGCAATTCTTTCTATCTCCTTTTTTGTAGATGTTGTTAATATGTGCTTTTGTCCACTCCGGTGGTAAGTCGTGTCCATTATAGAATAAGGTGAAGACATACGCCAGTAATTCCCGTAATACTTGTGGGCTATGTTTTAATAATTCATTTGGTATACCTTGTGGTCCGCATGACTTCCGATTTTTTAGAGTTCGTATTGCATTCTCGACTTCCTGTACTGTTATTTCATCGTCTTCACTGAATTCCAGTTCATATGTTGTTGTACTGATGTTCGTGAATTGAGGTCTTGTTTCAGTCAAAAGTTGTGAGTAGTGTTCGATCCAAGATCTTTCTTCTATTAAATCTATTCTACTCGTTTCTTTTCTGTTTGTTCTCAGATTTTTTACCGTTTTCCATGCTTCTCTTGATCTTGTTGACCCTATATATTTGTTGAGTTCTTCGCATTTACTTTCCCAGGAAATATTTTTTGCTTTAGTTACTAAATTTTTTACTTCTCTGTTTGATCTTGCATATGTTCGTCTATCATCTGGATCATTTGTTTGCAGCCACTTTTGATATGCTTGTTTCTTGTTGTGTACTGCATTGGCGATGTCATTTGTCCACCACAATGGAGTATTCTTTTTGTTCTTTTGGATTGTGCCGAGCGCTTCGTAAGCTGCTTCATTGATTTTATTGATTATCTCTTTATAGGTATTCTGGGCTGAGGAGTAGATCAGGTTTGCCAATTTTTGGCTAAGTCGCAGCTTATATAAGAATGATGTCGAGTCGTTTTGCAGTGCATCAATATTGTATTTAGGTAGATTCGATTCCAGGGGTTTTGATTGAGCTAGTTGGTTGTCATTTTGATGTAGTAGCCGAGGTCGATACTGTAGGTAACATTTTGATCTTACCATATAGTGGTCAGTTCCGCACTCCGGTCCTCTTAATACTCTTATGTCTTCAACTTGTATGTGTGTTTCTTGTTTTGTGATGACATAATCTATAATTGACTTTGTGTTTCTCGTTGGTTGAACCCAGGTGTACTTATGTATGTTTTTATGTTGGTAGAATCCGTTTAGGATTTTCAGAGAGTGCTGTTCACAGAATTCGATTAAGTGTTCCCCATTTTCATTTGTTTTAGCGTCACCATATTTTCCTACGACTTTGTCATTTGTTTTTGTTCCTGTCCAAGCGTTAAAATCTCCCAACAGCACAATTTCTGTGCGGCTATTTATATTTTCAATGAGTTCCGATAAAGTTTCGTAGAATATTTGTTTAGCTGCTTTTGATGCATTTTCTGACGGAGCATATATTCCAATGATCTCGAGGTCGTGCCCTTTCCACGTAATAGATACTCTAATAATTTCTCTCATTGATCTGCTCCCAGCTTTTCAGGTTTCCTTTTAAGTCTTTTTTTATCAATATTGATACCCCTGCTTGTGCTCTTTTGTCTTTCTCTACTTCACTATAAATATGTATAAAACCTCCTATGTCTTCACTACCTTGGCCTTTTTTCTTTGTTTCGGTAAGAACCGTGATATCTGATTTTATTTTCTTTACTTCTGCCATGACTTCGTCTGACTTGGTTCTCCACCCTTGGATATTCCATGTATTTATATTCAAAGTCCTTGTTCGTTTGCTACGTCGTCTTCGTTTTTTCCCGTCCGTATTCCGAGGCTGGATTTTAGAATTTTTTGCAGTAAGTTTTTCACGGGTGTAGAGGAGCAGGCCCTACGTCCCAACCCCCTACCAGGAGGACCAGGATTTTCTGTTAGGGTTTACTCCCTTAGTCGAGAGAAGAGTAGTAGAGTGTAGTAGACAGAATTATAGTGACCCGTCCGCCCTCGGATTACCCTAACAGCCACTCGGGGTCGGAAAAACAAGAGCTTGCCAAGAGAGGTCGATAGGAAAGATTAAAGACATTTCACTCTAGATAACAGAGTAAAATGTGAAGACTCTTATGATCCGCCAGATGCGTTTCATAAGCGTAGGAGTATTGGTACACTTTGTATTCTCGCTCATACCTCGGGGTGTCGACTACAGACTGTATGGCTCGTCCAGCATGCCATAGCATGGAGGATAGGGTGCATGTCATTTTTACAATGTAGACCCCTAAACTCCACGGCCTGACTAATATATATATATATATATATATATATATATATATATATATATATATATAATAGTTTAAAGATAAATATACAGACACTCTTCTTTCACTCTTTTTGTAAGCGAATAAAAATTCGTTGAGAAATCATTATTTTTATTAGTTATATAACGGTATGTCCAGGTAATATTGGGACAAATCGATTATGAGCTAGGATCCGACTCACTAAAAGTACCTATAGATTCCATTTCCAAGGTCCGCACGCGTGGTAACAAGTTTTGTAATTTAAATCGCTTTTCGATATAGTGCTCAAATCCCGAGTATAAATACCCAATTGAAAACGGGAAATCTCCTCGAATCCCCGGCAAATTGAATACATACTAATTTCCATGATAAAATTTAAATATTACACGCCAAATTGGAGCGCTCGTTGGGGCCTCTCCAATTAAAATAATATTCAATCGTTTGCCGCCGATGCGGTGTCGTTATATATGCGAGTTTCATTAGATGACAGTCGTAATTTAAATTCAATTATTTTAATCTGTTTTTGACACTAAATTTTAAATCCGCTTTTTTTCTTTCGTTCCTAAAACGTTATCCATGTGTAAACTATAATATAACAAATAATAAACTGTATTTTATGATTTAGCTACTGTTTTGAATTATCGCAGCTAATTTTGTATTTTTTTGAATACTGTAATAAAAAAGGTATGTGCACTGCACATTTTAAGCGAAATATTTTTTGTCAAGTAGTTTTACCTTTTAGAATTAGCAATATGCTTTATTGTCACTGAAAATTGTACAATTTTATGAAAAAAACTTAAAGAAGTCAGAAAATAACAGTGATAATTATATAATTTTCTTTGACATGTGCTATGGGTAAATGAATGGAAAAAATTGTAAATAAAAGGCTTTTATGGACTCTTGAGAATCGAAACCTAATAATTCCAAATCAAAGTAGTTTTCGTAGAAATCGGTCAACAATGGACAATAATTTAGCATTAGAAAATGACGTACTTGAAGCTTTTGCTGCCAATCAAAAATGTCTCGCAATATGATACCACTTGGAAACACCTAATAGTTAAAAAACTACATAATTTAAATATCAAAGGACACTGCCTAGCTTTTATTTATAACTTCCTAATTAATAGATCATTGCACCTTAAAACTGATGGTATGCTATCACCAAAAACAAAACTAGAGAATGGTATTCCTTAAGGATCAGTTTTAAGCCCTACACTTTTTTAGTAGCAATAAATGATGTCCTAGCCAGTATGAACTCACCACTAAAAGGTCTCTTATACGCAGACGACCTTGTTATCTATGCGAGAAGCCAAAATATTGAAAACATCACGAGTATACTACAGACGTTTTTACATCAACTAGAGGAATGGTCGCAAAATTGTGGATTTTAATTTTCTACAGAAAAAACACAATTTATATTATTTACAAAGAAAAGCTACCCTAATCACTCTTCACTCTCACTATTATAACAAGCCTCTAGTTCAAAAAAATAATGCAAAATTTTTAGGAATGACATTCGACCAACATCTAAATTGGAAAGAACATATTAAAAAATTGGCAATCGAATGCCAAGCAAGACTTAATATCGTTAATACAACTATCTAAAAATGACTGGGGGCAGATAGACAAACTATGCTCTCTCTCTAAAGAACTCTAATCAGATCTAAATTAGACTATGGCGCGATAGCATATTCATCGGCTACTGAGTCTTTCCTTAAAATTTTAGATTTAATACATAATACTGCACTCCGCATTGTCTTGGGAGCTTACAGAACCACACCAATAGAAAGCCTGTATTGTGAAGCAGCTGAACCATCACTATATCACAGAAGAATGTACTTAAAGTTAACCTACGCAATTAAATCAAATGCAAATCCTAACAACCACACCTTCAAATATGATCACTTAACGATTATCAACATGTTTCTCCAATAAACCACGTCTACATAAACCTTTCTACCACCGAATCAAAATGGATCTTTCATCTCTGAACACCACCTTACCTCCTTGCTTTCCCGTTAGTTTTGAACCTGCTGCACCATGGACTTTGGGAGTACCTAAAATAATAACTACCCTAACATCATTGGACAAACACACTACTAACCATAGTATAATACATCAAAATCTGCAAAACTTATTATCAAAGTATACAAATTTCTCTCAAATTTATACAGATGCTTCAAAATCAACAGATGGTGTGGGAGCAGCAGTTATATCCTCTAATATGTGTCAAAAATATAAGTTGCCAATACACTATAGTACTCTTAATGCAGAATTATATGCCATATACGAGGCACTCACATATATTATATCCTCACCAAATCAGAAATATATAATTTTGACTGATTCACTAAACTCACTACAATCTATAGGAAGAATATACCCAGAGAATCATATTCTTGAAAAAATAAAACAAAATCTGATAGAGATAGAAAATTGTAATAAGGAGGTAATCTTTATTTGGATCCCATCACAATGGTATTAGAGGTAATGAAGAAGCAGATAAGTGTGCGCGTGAAGCCGTCAATTCAGCTGACTCTATTATTGTGAAATACGTGATAGCTAGTGATGTTTCAAGTGTTATCAAATCGCGGATCCTAAGTGAGTGGCAAAACCGGTGGGAATTTTCAGTGTCCAATCTTCGGAATATTAAACCGGACATTAAACCATGGAGATGTTTCCCCACTAAAAGAAGGGATCAAGTGACAATAACTCGTCTTAGATTAGGTCATACCAGTGCCACGCACAAGTTCTTAATTACTAAAGAATCCGAACCAAAATGTGAGCAGTGTAACGTTAAACTCTCGGTGAAACATGTTGTTGTAGACTGTCCAGTTTTCTCCACAGCAAGAATCAATTATGGTATCTCAATAAACTTAGAGAAAGCACTTGGTGCAAATTGTTCATTCACAAATATGTTAAACTACTTAAAAGCTATTAATTTTGTTAATATATAATATATTTAATATTGTAAATCTGATTCTCGCTAATAACCTTCGGGTTGATGCGAATTTGTAAATAAAAAAAAATTTACCGAAATTACATATCGACACCTGATATGAATAACATTGTAACTCTGCTTACAATGTTTTTAAACTTTAAATTAAATAACATATATAAAGGATAACCTTTATTTTGGTCTTAGGGTCAATGCGTATAAGAGAACGTACTTAAGATTAAAAGTACGATATTTTTTTATTTTTACAAAAATGGACTATTTATCATTCTTCACATTGTTAATCAACCATTTAAAAAGATGTTTTCATGTTTATATTCAACAAAATTCAACAAAAATTCACAAATACATATAAAAAGAAATATGAAAGTATGTTTTAGAACTCATTTTTATTTTTTCATCTTTAAATCCATTGCTACTCCTCACAGTTAAAACACATGAAGTCTCCTATTACGTAAGTCGTACAAGATTCGTGCCACCAATTCTTGCATTGAAAGCACATGATCCAGTCTTCAACAGAATTTGAATATAATTCATTGCATCCTGGGCATGTTACATCAGGATAATTTTCGTTATTCCCTTTTTGAACTTTGCGCGATGATTTACTACAACTAGGCACTAATTTTCTTTTTATTCGTTCCGTCTTCTTTTTTTGTTCTACTTCTTTGGGTTTTTCCAAATTCTCGAGTTCTTTTGTATGTGGGCTACTGAGAAGTATTTCGGACTGTGAAGGTTTTGTTTTGCGTCGATTAGGCTTTTCTTTAATTTTGTGTAATGGTAAAATCTCTGCCGCTGACACTGACATATTTAAGCTATTAGTTTGTTTTGCGTTGATTAGGCTTTTGCCTAATCGCTTTTTCCCTTTCTCGCTAATGTATTGGTCAACTTATTAGGCACGGTTCATAAACCCGATTCATTCATGTTTTATATTGAACTTGGAGAGTATTCCCTTAGTTCATAAA
Organism: Diabrotica balteata; assembly: GCA_918026665.1. Taxonomy (NCBI): domain Eukaryota; kingdom Metazoa; phylum Arthropoda; class Insecta; order Coleoptera; family Chrysomelidae; genus Diabrotica; species Diabrotica balteata. Next base: position 98,185,013 of record OU898283.1, on the reverse strand, counting down.
GATTTTTAAGATTATCGTAAAATCTTGTTCATCATCATCAATCAGCCCTGAGTTGTCCATTGTTGAACATAGGCCACCTCTAGACTTTTCCATCTGCTTCTGTTCTGCACCTCTGCTATCCAATTGGTCACGATTCTTTTGAGGTCGTCGGTCCATCGCGTTGGGGGTCTTCCTCGGCTTCGCTTGTTAGCCCGTGGTCTCCACTCAAGCAATTTTTTTGTCCAACTGTCGTCTTTCATTCTTGCAACATGTTCTACCCATCTTCATTTCTGCAACTTTCTCCAACTTTCCATCTCCAAAAAAATTGCAACTTTCAATGCAAGGACCCTGCTATCCGAAGAAAATCTTGTTACTACATTTTTATTAAAACCCATAATTCGGGCCATCGAACATTTGTCTAGCTGTCGAAGCGCAATTTTGTTTCGCTGACAAATTCTCTTACCCATGATTCACTAGCTATTTGTTGATTTCTATGAAAACGGTGAGAAAAATTATTAAATTCAGCAAATTTATATGCTGCTATTTGCAATTTTTTTTGTAATTTTATAACCGATCTGATCTAATTCTCGTATCTGTTGTGCTAATTTGGCTTCTAGGTCGCCTGGAATATCGCTTTGAAATCTTCCCAATGATTTTGGTACATTTCCACACTTTAATCTTTTTCTTAATGTGGCCTCATCCATATCATTCGCTACACTTCTTTTACTACATCATGCTTCTAATTTTTGCGTTTTGTATTCTCGTAGTTTTCTTCGGTAAAAATTAACTTTCTGTCGGTTTTTCGCTTTTACCGACCCACTAGGAATTTAAAATCTGAAAATGAAAAGAAAACTTAAAACAAATAAAAAATTGTTTAAGAATGCCCAACTGTGTACAAGAGTTTGCATTGCGTAATCTTACACATCGGTAACTGCGTACTCTTATACATATATGCATTTTGTGATTTTAAAGCGTTGATTACGAAAACAAATAGATTTACGGCCCATTCTAATACCTTTCATCGGTCATTACGGAATTTGTCAATCTTCTTCTTCTTATAGTGCCGTGCACCTATAGTGCGTTGGCGAATTATCTTAAGGCTAGATGTCTGTCTTTTGCGGCATGAAAAAGATCGCCAGTGTTATTTATGCCTATCCAGTTTTTTATGTTCCGTAGCCACGACATTTGTTTGCGACCTACTCCTCTCTTACCTTCAATCTTTCCCTGGATGATTAGTTGAGGGACAGAAAAACAATTCATAAAAATTCTAACAACCCAGATCAATGCAAGAGATGGTCAAAATGTAAAAAGGAATATAAAATGGTTAATAGACTTAAGGTGATTAAGAACTACAATCAGTTCATGGGTGGAATTTACTTTGTTGATAGAATGTTGTCTGTCCGGCACGAGTACTTACGAAACAGTGGACAATTCGTTTCATCAGCCACATGCTAGATTAGGCAGTTTTTAACTCTTGGTGTCAATACAAAGCAGTACAAAAGGAAAACATGTACCAGTCACAAACATTCCGCGACTGAGATTATTCAAATTACGAAGACCTGGAGCCAAAACATAAAAAAACGAAGAATCGAAATTCAACTCTTCTCTGCCGAAGTTAAAACGTTTTCATAAGGCTGAATATTTAGTGGACTATGCTAATAAATTCACGGAAACAAAATGTTTTTACAGTTTCATATCAAAGACTAGTTTCTAATACATTGTTCTGTGTATAAAAATAATGAATAATAAAAGATTGCTAGAATATGAGTATTTATTGTATTGTTTCTTTCTTATGTTTAAGTTTATTTCTGTCTCTCGGCACTAAGGTATCAATCTGCCTACTCCTTAGTGTCGAGTGAACAAGGATCTACAGACCGAGAATTTGGTATACAAATTCCACGGCTTCGCGCAATCGTACTTGTAAGTTCGTATAGTCGGCTGGAGTTACAATTTGCCAAATTTAAATGTAATCGTTTCTACTCATTCATATTAATATTATAATGTATAATATATTAAAGTTTTTAATATTGGTAATATTATTAAAGCTTTTAATACTATTTTTTAATATTAATAATAATATTAAGTAATTAAATATTGCGCCTTGCTTAAAAAAAGTACGAGATAAATAACTCGTTTTTTATATGAAAGTGCAATTTTCTTGCAAATGCCTTGAGAGGGGAAATTTCCAATATAACACCAACCAAAAGACAAAAATATTAACTTAGGTACATGCAATCATTATCACTGCTTAGCGTATTTTCATGGAAATCAACCGCTGTGCTGACTAGTATTTTTTTTTTAATTGTGATGAATAAATAAAGTATATATTAAATAAAGGGTATTTTAAATAAATTTGTAATATTTTATGCGAAAAGAAGAAAAGACTCAGTTCCGAGTCGTGAGCGAATTCCTTATATTTTCTTTAATTGTGTTAAGCTACTCGGATGTGAGTCGTTGTTATAATTATTCAAAAAAATGAATTTACAATATTTTTTATTAAATCAAATGAGAAATGTTATAGCAAATTAAGAACTAAGGAAAAAAAACAAATTTTCATTTCCTAAATAGCAAATTGTTTCTGAACACTTAAGATTAAAACTTCCAAATAAAATTTGGATAATATTGTAAAGGCTTTTATATAGTGGAAAAAAGTGGAAAAATAATAAAAAATTCCCAAATTTAAATATATCTCGAAAACAAAATACGATCTGGAAAAAGAATACCGAAAATGTTTAATTTTTTTGAGCTCTTCGATTGTGTATAGTACCTTCAATTTCAGTTTTTTTCAACAATACTCGAGTATTCCGATTTAGTACTCTCAGCCTTATAAAAATTTCCAAGAAATTAATATCGGATGAAGTTTCAACAAGCGAAATGAAAATCCTAATATTAAAACAGCATTATGACCAGGTACAATATCTGACTGTTATGCAAATTAGTAGGTAATTAGAATTAGAAAGTCAGTATGGGCAAAACCAGCTTATTCAAATTATAGGTACCTACCTTTAGTCTTGTATTGAAGGATTTTAATTTATTACCAGCCTTACGTACATACCTTAGATAGTATAAAAAACGAGTTATATTTATCTCGTGTACTTTTTTTAAGTAAGGCGCAATATTTAATTACTTAATATTATTATTAATATTAAAAAAGAGTATTAAAAGCTTTAATAATATTACCAATATTAAAAACTTTAATATATTATACATTATAATATTAATATGAATGAGTAAAAACGATTACATTTAAATTTGGCAAATTGTAACTCCAGCCGACTATACGAACTTACAAGTACGATTGCGCGAAGCCGTGGAATTTGTATACCAAATTCTCGGTCTGTAGATCCTTGTGTCGAGTGACAACCGGTCTTACCCTGTGTCGCTGCTTTCATACTCGCTGTATGTGAAGCAAGGGTGGCCATGCTGCTGGCAATCGTTTTACGTTATCGCGCGTATTTAAGCTGTTTTTCTATTTCGATAGATTCACGAATGATTCTTGATTTTAAGGAGCGGATGAGGGCGATAGTTTTTGCTTTTTCGAAATCTATTTTATGGCCTGTTTGAATATGATGTTGCGTTAGAAATTAAGTAGTATCGGAATATTTGACTGATATAGAATGTTCGTAAATACGGTTATGGATTCGTGGGTTTGTCTGTCCGATGTATGTACGTGGACAACTGGAACAAGGTATCTCGTAGACACCATGGTCTTCATTAGGGATTTAATCTTTTACGGATCTGACGAGATTGGACAACTTGGAGTGAGTAGTGAAGATGATTTTGATGTTAAGAGGAAGAAGAGTTCTATTGAATTGATTTCGGATGACCTATGATTGTTGGCGCCAAGTCTTATGGAACCAGAAATGAGAGTGTTGACAACTGAATTGAGTTGGGCGGGGTAATGATGTGACTGGGCATTAAGATATCGGTTTGTATAAGTGGGTTTCCGGTACACGGAATAGGAAAAACTGTGAGGTAAGTTTTTCTGAATAAGAACATCAAGGAATGGCAAAGACGCTTCAGACTCAACTTCCATCGTGAATTGAATACTAGGATGTATTCCATTCAGGTGGGAGAGGAAGAGATCTAACGCGTCCTTACCATGAGGCCAACTGACAAAAGTGTCATCAACATACCGTAACCAGCAGGTGGGTTTGAGATTTGATGAGGACAGGGCTGTGTTTCGAAATGTTCCATGAAAATATCAGCTATTACGGGAGAGAGAGGAGATCCCATTGGAAGCACCTTTGATTTGACGATAGAAATGATTTTGGAATAAAAAGTATGTATTAGACATGCAGTGTTTTATAAGAGATAGTGTGTCTTGGGAGATTTTATGTTTAGAGTCCAAGATGGAAATGGTTTCATCGATGGGAATGTTGGTGAACAAAGAAACAATGTCAAAACTAACAAGTATATCTGAGGGTGAGATAGAAATATTTTTCAGAAGATCAATAAAATGAAAAGAGTTTTTCACAAAAGACGAAGCTTTTACGGCTAATGGTTGTCAAGATAGTTCTAAGTGGGATAGTTGTATGCACTGACGACGGGCCTTAGAGAAACATTGGGTTTATGAATTTTTGGAAAACCGTATATCTTTGGAACTCGAGACGACTTTTCTCTGGGTATAAGAGATTTTTTGATGTCTGGAGGTAGAGTAGACTTATTTATAATGGATTTGGTAGTTTTCTTATAGATATTTGGTGGGATCGTTTGGGACGCGAATCCAAAATAGTTTGAAAATATTTTAAAAATACTCTGGTGCTCAGGAGGATAAAACCCCTCTCCCTAACATTCAGTCAGAGTAAAATGGGATAAGTCTTACTAAGAAGATAAGCTGGATGACTGTTTGGGCTCTACAGTTTCATCCAACCTTGAGATCCCTGATAAAATGTTACTTAGCAAATAATGGAGAATGTTTTAAAGTAAAATACACTTTTTAATTTTACCATGGTAGTAATGGTGGAGAAACCAAACTACTGCATAAAGATAGTGCACATAGAGTAAGTCTTTTTATTTTTCTTGTAACTATTGAAAAGGGACTCACAAGTTTTAAAATTTTTTTAATTATCAAATAAAGTATCTATTATATCACAGTTTCTGTTAATTATTAATGTCTGATAATAAATTAATATGCTATAAACAAATGCCTTCAAAAGAACATTCTACAAAGAAATTATGGAATGCTCCTGGTAGCAACATGGCAAACAATGTCAGAATAGTTTTAGAGAACTGTGTCTTCCTATTAGAATAAATGGAATAATTCAAGTCCCCCATTTGCGCAACCGTGGCAAATTCAAACATTGATGACGTTTCATTAAGCACAAAGATTCATTCTATAAATCTTTCAACCTTTGTCACTGGCAACCAAATCTCCCGTATTAGAGTCCAAAACTCATTCCAAACGCATACAATACTCCGCAAGTTCAACTTCAAGAAGTTGGAAACTTGACGGCAATTGCCGTTCGAAAATCTTCATGGCTCATTGACGTTCGTCGTCTCGGGGGAGATCGAATTTGAACGCGGTATAGACAAACTTAAACGGGGATGAGCCTAACTATAATGAATAAATTAGAAATCAGTTAAAACTTTATGAACTTGTAGATAATAGTTATTTTTCAAGAGAAATAAGAAATATTATTTACCGAACAATTTCTACAGCGAAAACAACGATCATAAAATTTTTCAATATTTTGCACATTCAATGTGATATCAAACATTGTTCTAAGTCGCATACTTATTCTTCGCATGTTTGTTGCAATTGCTCTAGGTCTTGCATGTGGTTTAAGCCATTGAATACCCACTATTTCTAAAACTGTTCTTCTAAGTGGCATGTCTTGGGCTGTTCGAGAAGAAATACACTGGTATATTGTAAATGAATTTATGCCGGCTAGATTCAATATTATATTATAAAATACCACTATGGGCCAGCGATTAGTCGATCTTGCACAATTGTAGCTTTCAAATATCTTATCAATAGGGTTCGCTCCTTCTTTGGTTGCGTTGTAATCAATTATTATGTAAGGTTTGCCGTCTCTGTATCCAACGTATTGTCTTCATAATGCATTGTTGACATCAGAAGTACAACTTTAAAAGGTAAATAACAAAGGCAGATCTAGCCTATTTCTTTAAAGGATTGTAATTGTAGTTAACTGATGATTGACCAATAATGTATCAACTAGCTGATTACCGATGAAAAATTTATCAAGAGTAACATGTTTATTGGTACCTTAGATCGGTCTACACAAACGTACTAATGTAACCAAAGACTTTATAGTTTGCAAGTAGGGTCCCTGTAGTTGCTGACTAACATAACTTTCTAAATTTGAGGTATGAGCTAATTTAGCATCAGTTAAGGCATATATTTTTATACCGTACCTATTTGTTTTTTTTTTGGCATATAAACTTTGAATCCACAGCGTCATCGAAATGTTTCTAACTTTTCATCAACTGTACAATAGTGTGCCGTGGTGTAGTGTTTTTGGGAAATGGTGTTGAATCCTTCAAAAAAGTTTCAGATAGGAGCCAATATATCCGTTTTCTGTCTCTCTGCACAAGTTTGTTTATTATCATAGCAAATAAATGCCAACAAAAATTTGAATCGCTCGTATGACATTTTTAGGCGAAATATTTCTAAGAAATAAACGTTTTTTCTAAAAAAGTCGCGAGCATTAAGATGGTTATTCTTGAACTTTCCTTCTATATACAACAGGCCTATAAGTGTTTTTATTTCTAGTATATCCATCTTTCTGAAGTTTATATATAGAGGATCAGCATGTAGGACAATATTTATGTTGGTATTTATTACAATAACTTCCAACATCTAGTCTGTTATAGCCCCAAATATCACTTAAGATTAAGCCTCCCTAGCATCCCCCTTTACACCTGGTCAATTTCTAGTTAAATTGTCTGCTTTTGTACGCACTCGTTTATTACCAAGATGCTTTTGCCATTTAGTTTTTTATCCTTACCAAAAACAAGTCGAAATTCGCCGGCAAATCTTTTCTGCTTCTGCCTCATGAAAAACATCATTTTCTGCTTCTGATATATTTAACGTTTGCAAGAAGTCGGTTTAGATGGAAAAGACATCAAATTCTTAAAAAACTTGTACTGGAACCAAAAAGCCAGAGTTAGGATCGAAGGTTCCACATCCGCAGAAGTAGAAATTAGGAGGGGAGTTAGACAGGGATGTGTTCTGTCGCCTCTGCTGTTTAATCTTTACTCCGAGTTTCTATTTAAAGAAGCAATGGAGGATTCCAAGGATGGAGTCAAGGTGAATGGCGTAAATATCAACAGTATCAGATATGCCGATAATACAGTGTTAATTGCGGATTCAGACTCAGGTCTACAACGACTCATCGACAAGACCAACTCGACCTGTGAGCAATTTGGTATGAAAATAAACATTAAAAAAACCAAAGTGATGTCAATCCGAAAAAACCAAAACGTACCTCAACCTTGCACAATAAATGGGCACATCTTAGAACAGGTCAATAGATTTAAGTACCTGGGATGTTGGATCGATAGCAGCCTAAATCCTGATCAAGAAATAAGATCGAGAATAGAACAGGCTAGAAAATCTTTCGAAAAAATAAAAAAACTGCTTTGTGATTCTCGAATAAAACTCGAAATTCGACTACGTTTATCAAAATGCTACGTCTGGTCGACTCTTCTATATGCAGTTGAAACGTGGACCCTTAAAACATCAACCGTAAATAAATTGGAGGCCTTTGAAATGTGGATCTACCGGAGAATACTCAAAATTTCATGGACATCGCATACCTCAAACGAAGAAGTGCTGCATAGAATAGGCAAGGAAAGAGAACTTTTTAACACAGTAAAAGTAAGAAAAACATCATACCTAGGCCACATACTGAGAAATAATAAGTACCAATATGCCCAACTTATAGTGAAAGGAAAAATCGAGGGAAAGAGAGGCCTAGGAAGGAAAAGACTATCATGGCTCAGAAACATCCGACAATGGACAGGGCTAAATTTTGAACAGCTAATAAGAACAGCTGAAGATAGAGAAGAGTTTAAAATTGTAGTAGCCAACCTCCATTGAGGAGAGGGCACTTTAAGAAGAAGATATATTTAATTTTTGCATTCCAATTCTTCATTACTATCAACTTCCTCTAGAAGTCTCTGCAATATTTTAATACTAACAACGGTTAAGCAAAATATAAAGATATTTATTGATCTAGCGCGTATATCGGAACATATCGTTAATTATCGGTATGAATAGGTTATCTCCGTCGGTAAAACCATGCGTTAGCCATGAAAGTTTAATGGGCTAAATGTCTAAATGTCTAAAAGTCTGGAACCCCATTGTGTGAGTTTGTCGTTAAAATTTCCTCCCATAGACCAATAACTGCCGGGTTATATTTCTTGGCAATAACGTTCACCACCGTTGCCTAAATATCTTTAGCTTCAAATTTGACTTCTTCGTTATGTTGAAGATTTTCCCTATTTATAACCGCACTAAATTATAACCGTCTGGAGCCTCAGGAGACTGAGACCTCCAAAGCCCAGGAGACATCAAAGAGGAAGTCGAAGGCTTGGCGCAATAATGATCGACGTGGTTTAACCGAAAAGACTGAGTTTAATAGTAAGGTGGGGCAAGTGCGTACCCGAGGTGGGTGCCTTTGGACTAAACAAAAATATTTGTAACGTGAAGTTGGGTATGAAACCGATTTCAAATTTAGGGCCAAGTATTAAACGAAATATCTACACAAATGAGTGGCAACGTCATTGAATTCACGACATAGTAGCACATGTGTTTGTTGGTAGTTACGTTTGAGTTTATACAAAGAGAAGGTTAGTGTTTTTTTCTAAGTCTTGTTAATCTCGTACCGCTTAATATATGTTAATTTTTATTGAATATTTTCGGTTAGTATTGCAAAAATTTGAATTGTTTTGATACCATTTATGTTTTTTCGCTATAGTTTGCTAGTAATTAAAAGGTTCGCACTTGCCCCAGAGATTTATCATAGGGGATAGTGCGCGGAGGAAGTGCATCCTTATCTTAACGCACTTGTCCTGGCATAAAATCTAAATACAATCTTTTAATTCTAAGGTAGAGATGGTCCGAAATTACGTCCGAAAGACAAAGCAATATTCAGCAGAAGCCCTTAACAATGTCTTAACGGATATAAGAAATCAGAATTTCACTGTCAAGGGAGCATCGCGCACACACGATATTCCTGTGACAATATTACGGGATCACTTAAGTGAAAGAAGAGGGGTGAAGGGATCAGGACAAGGTCGATCTACCGACATTCCATTGTCATTCCTCCATTAATCGTTTTTAGAGGCCAAAATATCTGGGATGAATAGATCGCCGACGAACATGATGTCTTTCCTGGTACTGCTTATGCCGCTACTAAAAATGGCTTGATTGAAGTTATTGTATTTTGCAACTATTCAAGACTTCCCAAAAAGTTTTTTCTAAGCTGATTGGGAAAATATGGACAACAATAATTAACCCAAAAGTTTTCAAAAAAGGGTTTAAGAAGGGAGGTATCTTTCTAGTTGATGATAAAGATGTAAACGAAGATTATTACAAGACTTCTTTTTTAAGGCGATGGCAGATTTTAACGGACGTTAGAGATCAGCTCCAGGAGACTTCTCTAGAAGTGACAGATGTTGCCACCTTGGAGACAAACTCGTGAGTATCGTATTTCTACAATATAAACATAAGATTTTAGCAAGCTACTCTCGTCACCTTATGATATTTTTTCTGTTTTTCAGATGACCAGTATCTTTCAAACATCTCCTACTACAAACCGTAAAAACCGGAACATTAACTCCAGCAAAAAAGAAGAAGCAAATTGCAGCAGGCAGTGAAGTGATCACTGCGGACCCAGCAAAGGCACCTTCCAAGACTCAAGTGATGAAGACCAGGATGATCAGATCTCTCTACACGATGAGTCTAAAGGTAGCAATTTCGTGGGCCAGATTTCGTTAAAAGAAAAAGATGACGAGGAGGAACTACATCTTGGTTCTCCGCCTGAATTTTCTGTGAGAGACTGGGTTCTGGTGGCTTTTAAAAGCCAAAGTTGGGACAGAAATGACATTTTATATATAGGCCACATGATTTCTCTCACTGAAAGTGATACCCAGGTGACGTTCCTGAGGAAAAAAACAAAGTGCTTTATTGTTCCTCAGGTGGAAGATATATCCCTTGTAAGAAAAGAGGATATCCTTTAAGTATTACCAGCTCCACGTGTTAGGAGAGGAGTGCATAGTTTCAATATTAAGTTTCCGCAAGATATACAACATAAATTAAGATAAACTGTACAATTTTTGCATTTAAATAAAGTACTTTCTCATTTTTTGGTGTGTCATTAGACCCTTCTGAAGGTATTTTGTTTTCAAAATTATAAAAATTAAAATAAAAAAGATTTAGAACTGTGTTCAGAAAAGCCTAGTAAATAGGTGCACTTACCCCGTAATTCAAGGCAAGGAATCTATATAAAACTATGCCGGGAGACGCACTTGCCCCAAACTGACGGGGCAAGTTCGCTACTGCGATATGTAAGAGAAAAAAAATTATAATTAATAATCGTGAAAAGCCACAGATTTGGAATATTTCCTAAATAAAGATCATTGTCAAAGTACTTGATGCACTTATTCTCGATTTGGCAGAAATAACCCAATTGAAGCATTGATACAATTAAAACCAAATATGAATAAAAGGGGGCGCAGTTCCCCCAACTTACCCTATTAGTTTTTTTAATAGTTTTAATCTTAGCTCTAGCTTTAATTCAAAAAAATAAAAATATCACTATCCTTAATGTTAATAAAAAGTTAAATTATTCAAATTTTTTTTCTAGCAGTTATCGAATTATTGCTTCTTTAAATCTCTAAACTCTTAAAAAGTTATTATTCATATCCTATATTAATTTTGAAGGATCAATCCTCCTGAACGCCGCTGCAATTCCTTCTCGCATTACCCTAATGGTTTAATACCGACATAGATTACAAATTCGAAAGCGGGATTTTCGTAACGGCAGCCCAGAAGTAACAAGTGCCATTGGAAGGACGCCCGACGCCGCGACGCCATTTAGAATATATCTGTTCCTTAGTCGATAGCCGATATTCGATAGACGATAACCAGCGTAATCGAGCGAAGACTTCCAATCGCCCCATTGGCTTCGGGGACTAGATTTACGGTTATTGGGATAGACTTCTTCTAGGATACTACTATTTGCATTGGAAACTGATCTACTTGTTACGTTAGAGGTGACTTACACGAGAAGAGCCAGAGACACTTTAAAAATGCAGCTAATACGAGAACAAGCAACAAAAATATAGTAAAATAAGAATGTAATAAAGTGACATAAACGAAATTTAGTTACAACTAAAAGACAGAAGATGCAAATAAAGAACCCGTGAAGGATAGCTTCTTGGAATGTGACAATTTATATGAAGCAGTCAAGCTAAGAAATCTACTTCTGCTATAAGTGGGCAAGCTGGATGTAACTATTATGGAAGAGTGAGATAGAATGGCCAAAAAAAGGAAATTACATAGATATCAGATGCTGTGTATTTGTATGAAAACAAAAGATATATACTAAAAAGTTGAGTTCACTAACTTCGACCCACGATCTGACAGGGTGATGCTAATACAGTTAATTGCTAATCCAAAGTATAATTTAGGTAAAGGTAGATAAGATGTTACGTTTTTTTGATAGATGACACCTTTATCCAATAAGCAATTTACAAAGTTTTGTTGGCGCTGTAACGAGTCAAAAATTTGGTTTTTATTTTGTCCAAATTTCGATATTTCATTTATAAACTAACACAATCTCATTTCACCTTGTATATAAATTACACATTTTAATTTTTTATAAATATCTTCCAATGAAAATATTTTGTTTTCTTCTTATGGTGCTCTATCCAATTAGTGGATGTTGGCGACAATTTTGGCATACTCCTCTCGATCTTGCGTGGCTCTAAAGAGTGCATGGGCATCGAGGTTTGTCCAATCCCTTATGTTTTTAAGCCATGAGTATTTCTTTCTTCGATGCCCCGTTTTCCTTCTATCTTTCCTTCCATAATAAGCTTTAAGAACTGGTACTTGGAATTTCGAAATATATGACCCAGATAAGCAGTTTTTTTCTTTTTATTATTGGCAGCAATTCTCGTTCTCTGCCCATTCGATTTAATACTTCGACATTTGTTGTGTGATCTGTCCAGGGAATTTTAAGTAGTCTTCCAAATACCCACATTTCAAAGGCCTCCAATCGGTTCATTACATTGGCCTTTATGGTCCAGATTTCTACACCATATAGCAGTATGGAGTAAATGTAACATTTCACAAAGCGATATCGAAGCGTTAATTAAGGCTGCTGCTGCTTAGCAAGTTTCTCATATTAGTAAATGCTGTTCTGGCATGCCCAATCCTGCGACGTATCTCTATGTCTGAATCTAAATCTTCAGTAATCCAACTATCGAGACATTTTTGGGGACCTTTTGGATGTTCTTATTGTTAACTCTTATATTTAATTGCATATTTCGTGTTCAACTAACCACCATTACCTTCTTCTTGTCTATAATAATCTTCAATCCCAGTCGTTCTCCTTCAATGTTTATTTTATCTATCAGTCGTTGTAGCATTTCTTGGGTATCAGCTATTATCACTGTATCATCAGCATAGCGAAGATTAGGAATAGTCTTCTTCTTCTTTTGGCATCATAACCCTGGATGGGTCTTAGCCTGTCTAACTATCGTCGGCTTAGTGACACAAAAATGTATCTCAAAAATGACTACTTTTCAGGAGAGCTTATTTAAGGGTTTTAAAAAAATGATTTGCATTTTGTAATGACTTGTAGTTTATCCTCAACTTTTTTGTTCCGAATTATTAATGTTATAAATGTTGTCATTACGGTAATACAATCATACACAACAATGGCTAAATTGTGTTCTCAAAATATCAACAATTAAATAAAGTAGCGGAGATTTTTGTGTCACTAACTGAAAAGTCTATTGAGACTTACGTAGGTACCATTTAATTTTAGAAAAGCTTAATCTTAATCCTATTACATACAGTCATTTGTATTGGAGTAATAGGGATAAGTTTCGAGAGATAAACATACTGAGTGGTAGGTATAATAATTAAAAGTACAATAGATTACAATTTATTATTCTCTACCTGGTCCGAAAACTTAACCACGCCATTTAAATAAAAATCATTTTATAATAGGATTAAGACTAAGCTTTTCTAAAATGAAATGGTACCTACTTGTAATAATTCTTTGTTGTTAGAGCATTATAATCTAATTTCACTACTGAGGGTTACCCAATTTATTAATAATAATAATAAAACTTCTTCTTCTTCTTCTACTTTTTGTAGATCTTTCGATCTGTTTAATTCTGAAGCTGCCTCTGGTTAATTTCTTGGGAGGTAGATTGCCAACTATCCCTCCATCTTTTAGGTGGTCTTCCGGGGGGTCTTGAACCGGGCGGATTGTTTTCTAGGGCAATTTTTGGGAGTCTATTCTCATCCATTCGTCTTACATGGTTGTACCACATCCTCTTGCGCTGCCTTCCCCATCTTACAATATCTTGAATTTTGCACTGCTCTCTAATGTTTGTATTTCTCACTCTGTCTCTTCTTGTTTTCCCCATTATTGTTCTTAGGGTTTTCATTTCGGCAACCCTTAGCATCTGTTTCGTTTTGTTGGTATCTTCGCGCACTTCTATGCCATATGTCATGATCGGTCGTATGCAAGTCTTATAGATTCTAATTTTACTATCTGTGCGCATATACGGATTTGACCAGACTATCTCCCGCAGACATCCTGACAGTGCAGATGCTTTGTTGATCTGACTCCTCAGGTCCTTTACTGGGTCGTGGGTGCTTGATATATCTATGCCCAGATATCTGAATTGCATCACCTGTTCTATGGGGTTGTCCTCAACCACTAACTTACATCTGAGCGGATCTTTTGCTATTGTCATACATTTAGTTTTGTTGGTAGAGATGTTCATATTTAGTAGTCGGCTTGTTTGAAAGAACTGAAAGAGCTGCCTTTGGAGATCATCTTCTGATTCGGCAATAATTGCTGCATCGTCTGCGTAACACACCATACCAATTCTTTTGTTGCCCATTCTATATCCGAGATTAAGAGATGTTACTTTGTTGATAATTTTGCCCATGAGAAGATTAAACAAGAAGGGGCTTAAACTGTCGCCTTGTCTAATTCCTCCCGGTGTTGGAATATTTTCAGTGAATTCGTCTCCTGCTCTAACTTTGGTTACGTTGTTGTTATTTAGGTTATGGAGTATCTTTGTTATACTGGTCGGTGTTTCATTTTCTATTAATATATTTAGAATGTCTCCCAGGCGAACTCTGTCAAATGCCTTCGTCAAATCAATGAAGCAAATATACGCTGGCATGCCGAACTCTATAGCTTTTTCTTTTATTTGTTTTATTATAAATACTGCGTCTGTTATAGACCGCCCTTTTGTAAAACCTTGTTGTTCTTCAGCATTAGTGATTTGCTTTTCCAATTTGTCCTTGAGAATACCCGTGAAAAGTTTCATTGTTGTATTTAAGAGGGTTATTCCTCTATAGTTTTGTGGGCAGGTTTTTTGTCCTTTTTTAAATATGGGGATTGTGATACTATTATGCCATTCCTCTGGTGTTTCTGTTTTGTTTAATATTTTGTTAAATAGTTGTGCCAGTTTACTTGCAAGTTCCGGGCCTCCATATTTTAAAAGTTCATTGGGTATACCATCCGTTCCCGGTGATTTTCTGTTTTTTAGCTTTTTGATCTTTGCTTCTACTTCTTCGTCATTTATTGTAGCACTCACATCTGTTTTGCCTTCGTTTATATTCAGCGTTTCTTCAGCATCATATAGCTCTTTAAAATGCTGTTGCCATGCCCCTATAGGTACTCCTTTGGTCTGCACGAACTCGTTAACTGATTTTTTCCTGTTGCGGAGCATTTTCCATACTTTCTTTTGGGCACCATATAGGTCGTAGTCCATGTCGCAAGTGAATTTGGCCCAATGTTCTCTTTTGATTGATTTTATTTTGGCGTTTACTTCGTTTCTTATTTGGACATATTCTGCATGAGCTTCTTCCGATTGCATGCTTTTATATCTCAGGTAGCATTTGCGTTTTAATTCAGAGAGTTCTTTTACATCTTGGCAAAACCACGGTTTAACCTTTCGTGTTCAACCTCTCGTGTTAATTTTCCGCTTTCCAATCGCTTCTTCTGCTGCTTCGTTGATGCATTTCTTAATTTTTTGCCAAGTATCTTCTACTCCCCATTCGGGTTTTAAGTCGATTTCTTTTAGTTTGCTGGTAGTCCTGTTCTCATAAAGCAGTTTTGTACTCTCTGTTGCTAGCGACTCTAATAATAATAAAACTAATAATCGTTATTCATTTTATAACTTTTTATTGTTCTAACGATATTTTCTTGTGGCATTAAATACTATTTAAAAGTCTTGATGGAAATAACCACAATATTATTAATTAAAAAAAGAAACTTTATAAAATGTTTAGACAATGATATCTGAATTTAGAAGTCGAAACGTCAATAATTTTTTTTAATAAATAGATTGTGGTTATTCCCATCAAGATGTTTATAACATTATTTAAAGTCATAAAATATTTTTTTTAATTAAACATAAACTTTAAAAGCCTTTCCCTAAAAGTTTTGAGTACTCGGAGAGATACAATTTTTTGTCGGTCTATAGAACTTACTAAGGTAAGTTCAATGGTGTAAATATGTCAAAACGTGAAAAAATGTAGTTACATTTTTGTGTCACTAAGCCGACGCTATGTCCTTCCATTCCGATCTTTCTTGTGCCCTCCTTCTCCATTGTCTTATGTTCATTGTTTTCAGGTCGTCTTCCACGTCATCCAACCATCTCGTTCTGGGCCTTCCTTTTTTTCGCCTTCCTATGGGCTTCCATTGTAACATTTTCTTTGTTGCTTTTGCATCGTTTTGTCTCTGCACATGTCCCAGCCATGACAGTCTTTGACTTTTCACAAATCTTACAATGTCATAACCTTCATTTAACTCATTAACCTCGTCGTTTTTCCTGATTCTCCATGTGCCATCTTCCTCTTGTCATCATCATCATCATATAACGGGGGTCCTACGGCGATTGCCGCTTCCCGCATTTCAGCCTCCATCTTTTCCTATCTCCCCAATCTCCCTCTTCTAAGCCTCTAGATTGCATTGTTTTTGTAATTTCTCTTCTCCAGGAATTTGGTGGTCTTCCCCTTTTCCTTCTTTCTGGCGGAACATACATTAAGGCTTTCTTTGGCCACCGCTCCTCCTCCATTCTCATCACGTGACCATACCATTGTAATTGCCTTCCTTGTATTCTATCTGAAAGAGTATCTCTAATTCCTGTACGGTTTCGTATTTCCTCATTCCTGATTCTTTCCATTCTCGATACTCGACATGACCTTCTAAGATAATCCATTTCCACAACGTCTACTTTATCTCGTTCATTCTTTGTCATCGTCCAACATTCGGCACCATATGTGGTAATTGGTTCTACAATTGCTCTGTATACGCGAAGTTTGGTATGCATCTTTATTTTATTAGACCACAGTAATGAATTCAGTATTCGGATGCATTTTTTCCCTTGGGTTATTCGGTTTTGTACATCTATCTTAACTCTGCCATCTGCTGATATGATGCTTCCTAGATATTTATACTGGTTGCAGCCTTTTATGACTGCGTTTTCAAGCCTCAGATCTGTGGTATTTCCTCCAATTTTTAAATATTCTGTTTTGCTTATGTTTACAGTAAGCCCCCATTTGGCATATTCCTCAAATAATTTTCGATTCATATAATTTATATCTTCCTCATCGGTTGCAACCACCACCTGATCATCTGCAAACAACAATGTATACAGAGTTTCTTGTCCCACTTCGATGCCCATAAATCTACATTTATTTCTCCAATTCCTCAATGCTTCTTGGACGTATATTTTAAAGAGTGTCGGTGACAAACAGCATCCTTGCTTTAGGCCTTTAGTGACTTTAAATTCATTTGAGGTTCTGGTTCCAATTTTTACACAACTAACTGCATTTTCGTACAATTTATATATCGCTCGGATATACGTCGAATCCAATCCGGACCTTTTGAGGACCTCAAACATTTTCTTTAACGGGACACTATCATATGCTTTCTCAAGGTCTACAAATACCAAATGGGTCTCTCTACTTCTTTCGACACGCTTTTCAATTATTTGTCGTAGGATAAATATATTATCAAGGCAGGATCTCCCGGTACGAAAGCCGCTTTGTTCTTCAATATCTTGTATCTGTCTTTCAACCCTCTTCTTTAGTATTCTGCCGTACAACCTGCCCACAGAGCTCGTCACACTAATACCTCTATAATTGGAACAGTCTCTTTTATTCCCTTTCTTATATATGGAGCTTATATAAGATTTATTTCAATCTTTAGGAATTTCCTGGTCTCCACACATACATTTATTGAAAAGGTATCTTCCTCTTGTACCGGGTCATATACTTTTCTCAGTATTTTTCTCTCGAATGTCCTAAGTTGGGCTTCATCTTTTTTCGTCATTACCCAAGTTTCACATCCATAGGTTACTACGGGTCTAATCACTAATAGTCTGTCCTTTGATTTTAATTCAGTCTTCAGTGTCACTTAAGGCTCTATCGAAAATAGTTATAGAGTAAAGATTAAAAAGGAGGGGTGACAGAACACAACCTGTGGTACACCTTTTTCGATTGAGAAATATGATGTAGATTCCAGTTCTACTCTCACAGATGCCACTTGATTCATATAAAGGTTTTTTTATGATTTTAAGGTCATTATCATCTATCAAACGTTCGTGGAGCAATCTTACTAATTCTGAATTATGAACACAATCGAACGCTTTCTGGTAATCTATAAAGCATAGGAAGACATCTTTTTGCTGATTTCTGCATTTCTGAAGTAGGACAGTTAAGCTATAAAGTGCTTCTCTTGTGCCAAATCTTTGTCTGAAACCGAACTGAGTAGGGCTAATGTCTTTTTCACATCTGTTGTATATTCTTGTGTGAATTATCTTTAAGAAGAGTTTAAGGACCTGGCTCAATGAGCTAATCATTCGGAATTGGTCGCAACTATTAGTGTTTGGCTTTTTTGGGATTGGTATAAAGGTTGATTGAAGCCAATCTTCTGGTATTTGACCGGACCCATAAATGTCATTAAAAAGATCTACCAAGGCATCTATATTGACTTCACTCAACATTGTTAGAACCTCTATGTATATGTCGTCTGGGCCTGGTGCTTTTCCCCATTTGCTCTGTTTGATTGCCCTTATAACTTCTGACTTCAATATTTTGGGGGAGGGTTCACTTTTATATTTACTTTCAGAGTTTCTTCTAGTGTTGTCTGAGTATAGTTGCTGTGTGTAGTTTCTCCAATGTTAAGTAGATCCTTGGGATCAGTAATTAATTTATTGTCCTTCACAATACTGTTAAAACTGCAAGGTTTTGTATGACCTGTCACTTCTTTAACGAGTTTATGTATGTTAAGTGGTCATGTATTTCTTCTAATTCCTCCATTTCTGCACACCTGTCTAGTAGCCACTGTTCTTTAGCTTTGCGACACTCTTTTCGTATTTGTCGGTTAATCTGCTGATCTTTGGTTCGGTCTTTGTTTTTAAATGATCTGTGGTCGTCCTGCATTGATAATATTTCGTCAGTCATCCAATTATTCTTCTTGTGCTTTTGGGATGCGATCAGAGACTTGGTGGTGGTTACGATAGCTTTTTTAATACAATTCCATTTGTCTTCTATACTGACCGGTGGTTTAGATCTTGCCTGTGATATCCGCTATTGCCTCATTTAATTTTTCTGTGACTTTTAGTTTAACGTTAGGTTGTTTTAAGCTATTAATATTAATTTACTTTATAGATTTTCTTTTAATTTTCTTAAACTTAATTTTAAATTTTCCTACTACGGGATTGTGATCAGATTCGATATCTGTTTCAGGATATGTTTCTTGCAATACGTGTCTTGCAATCCATTTTTGTATCTCTGATTAATCAATAAAAAATCAATTTGATGTTATGGAAATTTCCAGGTGTAGAGTCTCCAAGGTGGCAGTTTGTACCAGGTATTTGGAATGACTAATTTTTCTTCTTGACAGAACTGGATTAACATATCACCTCTATCGTTTCGATCTGCCAAACCAAAGTCGCCCACGATATTTTCAACACGTCCTCGCCCTATCTTTGCATTGAAATCTCCATGATTATAAGAGTCTGGTTTTTCTTGATCAGTTTCATTAACTCCTTAATCTCTCTATACAATTGTTTTACTTCATTTTCAGGCTTGTCCAAGGTTGGTGCATAGATTTGTATAATGTTAAGGGCAACAGGATCGACTTGGACTTGTAGTAGTGCTGCCCTATCTGAGTATGCCACGAAGTTCTTTACTAATTTGTTTGAGGATTAGTCAATAAGAAATCCAACTGCATAATCCAACTTCAATATTTTGTTAAGATTTATTTTGTTAAGTTAGTTTTAACTTACAGCTAGGTCCACAATAAAAACCTTTTTCTAGAATACCGCTAGGATGCTATAATACAATTCTACTTTTGAAACTTTATTGTCCTTTGTGTACTTGCTTATCTTAACGCTGTTTATCCAGTTGAACACTTTTAATTTGTACAAATAGTGAATATTCTTAAGAAATTTGGACAAAAAAGTCCCATTAGGAGCAGTTAATTTTCGACTACCCTAACAGTTCCGTCTAAGTTAAACTGCACAACATCTTCCTTTCACTTTCCCTTCCATTATAAGTTCAAGGAAGTTGTATTTTTCTTCTTTATAAATATGTCCTAGATAATTCGTTTTTCTGTTTTTTACAATGTACCCATTTTTCTTAGCACCTCGTTGTTGGTACCTGCTGTGTCCAAGAGATCTTCAGCATCCTTCGAAAAACCCACATCTCAAAAGCTTCTATACGCCTCATACTTGTAATTCCGAGAGTCCATGTTTCCACTCCGTATAGCAATATGGAATAAATAAACGATTTTACAAATTGGTATCGTATATCCAACAAAAACGTAGAGTTTGTTAGGAATTTTTTCTTTCGTTGAAATGCAGACCTAGCATATTCTATATACGAGCACGTATTTTGACCTCGTGGTCAAAATCGTTTGTTATCCAGCAACCAAGATACTGGAATATTTGTACTGGTTCTATATGTTTGTTATAGATACGAATATTAATGTCGACATTTGGTGCACGTGTAACAGTCATTACTTTTGTTTTATTTGTGTTTATATTTAGTCCCAAGCTATTTCCCTCTCTGGTTAAGACATTCAAAAGTCGTTGTAAACCCTCAGCACTGTCCGCAATAATGACGGTGTCGTCTGCGTATCTTAAGTTGTTTACGTATTCTCCGTTGATTTTTATTCTTCTTCAATATTTTCGAGGGCATTTTGAAAGATCTTTTTGGAATATATATTAAATTACCATGGAAAAAGTACACAGCCCTGACGAACTCATCTTTTTATTGGCAATTCTGCTGTCAGACGATTGTCTATTTTCATCGACGCCATTTGATCCCAATATAGTTTTTTAATCAGTGCTACAGTCTTATGGTCTATACCATGTTGTGTCTCCTTCCGGTCGAGGAGATAAGAATACGACCGGGGCCAGAAGACCCTGCCTGTCGTAAGAGGCGACTAATGGGCGGATATGAGAGGTGGAGGGCCGTCGTTTGAGGTGTCGGGTTGGTAGAAACGCACAGAGATGCTTAGTCATCTCAGTCACCGGTCTACATTCCTAGTATCCGAGACGAGCGCCTCGTGGGACCACTCTACTCTCATTTTCCACAAGAGCCGGGTGTGGTTAAACGAGCCAGGTACGGAGGTTCCCCAGAAGCTGACACCGCGGAAGGGGAACGGGTGACCCAGCGCGTAACCACACCTCGGAATGATTTAACGAGTGGTAGAGGAGCGATTCCTCGGCGGCGACCTGTCTACGTGCGAGGTGGTATTCCACCACCTGCGTGCCTTTCCGCCTCCGGGGGGAGGACTCACGGAAGGGTGGCGTGACCCGCAACACAGGTACTACGGGGGAGGTGGAGCCCCACGATGTGCAAACATCGTGCCACCTCCATTTGGTGTCGGACTCGTAGGGGCAGTGGCGTGCGCTAACGGTCGTATGCCGAAAGGCCAGGTAGACCAGGGTCCTGCCAAAATTTATTTTGGAGGGCACAAAGCTCAGCTATACCATGTTGTGTTAGGGTTTCTATGAGTCCTGTGTGTTTTACTCGATTAAATGCTTTCTCGTAGTCGATAAAACAAAGAAACACGTCTTTTCGCTGATGTCGGTATTTTTGTAGTAATATTTTCCAAATAATGTCTTCCTTGTACCAAAGCCCATAGGAAATCCAAATTGATTGTCGCTCAGGTTTTTTTCACATTTTCTCTATATTCGTTGATGTACAATTTTGAGTAAAATTTTCAGAAAATAGCTCGTCAGGCTAATTAATCTGAACTATGAGCATCTATTTGCTTTATTTTTCTTCTGTATAGGTATAGATGTCGATTTAGTCGATAGGTAAATGGAATTAAAGTAACAATATTGTGAGTTCCATCACACGTTGGTATTCCAGGTAACGAAAAAGCCGATCAAGCAGCAAAAAAGCATGTTCTCTTAACGTAACAACAAACATTCAAACGTCATTCATTCACTAAAAAGAACCCTGAAATATAAAATAATGGACCTTTGAAATGATCATTGGAAAGGAAGCAATACCCAGTTAAGCATCCTACAACCAAACATTTTCTAGCACGAGCTCCCACCAATGAAAAGAAAGGACAAATCTTTCATTCCAATCCAGAATAAAAGATATACTTATCTCAAACAGCAGCAACTATGAAAATGTATTAAACTTTTTAAAAAACACTAAACTATACAATTTGATTTAAAACAAAATGTATTATAAAAAATGTATTGTAACTAACTTGTACCCCATGTAAAGTATTAACAATGTAAACTTGAATGTAAATTGTACCTGTGTTAATAACCATTAGCTGTTGAGACATATATTTTCGAAATAAAAAAAACACGTCAATTATACGAATGGTTAGTGTCTATTAGTGTGTAAATTAGGGTTAGTGTTCTAGGGTTGATTAGAACGTTACGAGATAACGTCTGATGGATTATAGCAGATAAGGAAATAAAAGAGGTATTTGAGAGGAGGTATCTAAGTAATTTGCTTCAAGTGTACTACACAAATGTGGTGGTTTGACGGTTGAAAAAATGTCCAACTTAAATTGGCTTCAGATTCAACAAATTGTTAAAAAGCCGAAACAGAAAAAGGGAAAAACTTATTGGCGTATTGCTATTTTTACTAATTTTATACAAAAATAATATTAAATTTAGTTCATTGAAAGAAAGAAGAAGTAATACAAAACAACAAAAAAAGTATGAAATGCTTAAGGCCGAAATTAGGAAAGTTTGAAATAAACAAAAAAAAAGACGTAAATGAAATAGAAACAAACGTTAAAGATGACATCATAAATATAATCCACCATTTCTACTCAGAATTATATAAAACAAAAAAGGAACCACCAGAAGAAATTAAAAACCAACTTAAGGTCAAAATAAAAAATGTCGACTCAGAGCTGCAGCCCGAAATAAGCAAATCAGAAATAAAAAAGGCATTGAAAGAAATGAAAAACAACAAATCGCCTGGAAAAGATGGAATAACTGCAGAGATGCTGAAATATGGTGGAAAAGTGGTCATTAATACTCTACATTCCCTTTTTAACAAGATATTAAAAGAAAAAAGAATCCCAAACAACTGGAAGGAATCAGTAACCATTATCCTACACAAGAAAGGGGATAAAGCAGATATAAAAAACTACCGTCCTATAACACTCCTCAATGTAATGTATAAACTCCTAACAAAAATTTTAATCAATAGATTGACGACAAAATTCGATGGATACCAGTCGAAAGAACAAGCTGGTTTTAGAAAGGGATTCAGCACAAGTGACCATTTACTAAGTATGAAAATACTTATAGAACGAGCAAATGAATACCACATTCCTCTATATATGGCGTTCATAGATTTCGAAAAGGCTTTCGACAGTGTCGAACATTGGGCAGTGAAAAGTTCTTTGATTAACAGCCGAATTGACCACAGATATACGGAACTAATAACCAATATATATAAGGAAGCCAAAACAACAATTAAAGTATATGAAGGAACAAAATCATTACAAATAAGTAGAGGCGTGAGACAGGGTGATACAATATCACCGAAACTTTTCAATCAGGCTCTTGAAGATACTTTTAAAAGATTAGAATGGGAAAAAAAGGTATAAAAATTTGTGGACAACGCTTGAACCATCTAAGGTACGCTGATGACATCGTATTGATAACCGATAAAAAAGAAGAATTATTTGAAATGATGAAAGAACTGGACGTAGAAGCTGGAAAGATAGGCCTTAATATGAATTACAGCAAGACCAAAACTATAACAAATACAGATGAAGACATCACAATGAGAATCGGACAAGATGAAATAGAACAAGTTAAGGAATATATATATCTTGGTCAAACTATAAAACTTAACAAAGAGAACCAAACAGCAGAGATCAAGAGACGAGTTAGACTGGCATGGGCGGCATTTGGCAAACTAAGCTACATTCTTAAAAACAAAAGATATCCACAGCATCTTAAGACCAAAGTATATAATCAATGCGTACTCCCTGTTCTTACTTATGGTTCCCAAACGTGGACATCTACAAAAGCAAACATGGACAAAATCATAAAAACCCAAAGAGCAATGGAAAGACAAATGTTGCACATAAGACTAATGGATAAGAAGAGAAACGAGTGGATAAGAGAGAAAACAAAAGTGAGGGATGTTAGACAAGAAGTTGCAAAATTGAAATGGAGATTTGCCGGACACAATATAAGACAAAAAGAAGACCGATGGAACAAAATTCTTATAAGTTGGAGACCGTGGGAATATAAACGAAGCAGAGGAAGGCCCCAAATGAGATGGGCAGATGATATCAAGAAGCACGTGGGCTCTAGATGGATGACTGTAGCGACAGACAGAGAAGAATGGAAAAGGATTGGGGAGGCCTATGTCCAAAGATGGATCGAAGAAGGCTAATTAGATAGATATACGCTTTCGAATATACAGTTGGTCGATCAATATGTTATGTAAACAAAAGCTTAGTTTTATAAAATCTTGCTGTTTTTTATAATAATTAAGAAACGAATTCAGCCTAAAAAGCTCCAATACAACACAAGTTTTAAAAATGTTCCAAAACATTGAAAATGTGACATAAGACCTTTATCGACCCATGTCTTCAATTTAGACATATTTATATTTATATTTAGTTTATGTTTGTATTATACAGTCAAAGTATAAAATTATTTGTTATTATTAATTTTATTACTTTATTTAAAGAAAAGGTTCGATACAGGCATTTAGCTCTTATATTTATATTTACTACTCGTGAATTATCAAGTTTTACAGTCACCCTCTGAAGCCTCCATCCCCTATTAAATTTTTGAATTAACAGTTTCTTACAGCCTAGTAATGAGTTTTTCATACTCACTTACCTCTTAGCATAAGATTCGTAATAAAACCGTCAAATGAGATGGAAGCAAATTACCCCAAATTTAAAAAACCCAATATTTTGATAAGACCACCAAAAATTGATTGATCAAAGCCATCAACCGAGAATAGATTCATTTCCCCCAAAAAGTTGTCAAAAA
The DNA here is from genome assembly GCA_918026665.1 of Diabrotica balteata. NCBI lineage: Eukaryota > Metazoa > Arthropoda > Insecta > Coleoptera > Chrysomelidae > Diabrotica > Diabrotica balteata. The sequence goes on along the minus strand of OU898283.1, from coordinate 98,160,284 downwards.
TAAATTACTTATCTTGTGGTAAATTACGAATCAATTCAATTCGCTGGAGCAGGACCTTTCCATCGATTTTTTATAAAATTTTCCGGCATTTGAGAGGCTCATTCAGGAAATAACTCCACTTCTTAATCAAAACTTGCTGGGCGATTCGCCGAAAGTGTTATGGAGAGGTTTTGAGTACAGAAAAGAGATTGATTGTGCGTTTTCGTGCAGATTACTTCGATTACTGGTCGTCAGGCGGCGCTGCAGGAGAGCGCTCTCACGCGAAATATGGTCTCTTACTGGACTTTGTTGCTTGTTTCGAGATTGAATCGGGTGTTAAATGAGAAAGTTCAAATTGATTAGGCAATAGAAATGGGCGTTTTACTTTATTAAACGCGTTACAGAAAATAACTAAACGCAGAAGTTTGATTTTTTATAAACGAAGAAAAATATTCCCATTAAATAATAATAAAACGATTTTTCATTTTTATTAAATAAATGATTTTATTAGAGAACACAATACAAATACACACAATACAAATGATTATAAAATGCATATGAGCAAGCCATAAGGGTTTTAAGAATTTCACGCCTTAGTGATAAAAAATACTATAACTAGACAGCTGTTGTTGACAGGATGAAATAACAATTAAGATCTGGAATATGATGTCACTAAGCCAAAAAAGTGGCATTTATAAAAGAAATTAAGCGTTATAATATCAAAATAATAAAATTAAAATTAAAATCCCAAAAATACAGAGCCGGTCGTCTTCACCAGAAAAAGAAGAATTACCACATCCCCAAAAGAAGAATATCCCCAAGGATTATAAACTACAGTCTAACCTTTTCTGACGAGGTGAAGTATCTTAGTATAAATTGCCCTTGACAGGAAGTTAACATGGAACTCACACTTAGATGAAAGAGAGTCTGGGGCCTTTTACCCAGGGTGATCAACTGAGTCTACACTGCTATCATTAGGTCAATGCTAACTTATGGAGCTATTGCTTGGATACCAAGAGTACTACAGCCATTAGCAATTAACAAACTAAACCATACTTAGCGTATGGCTTACATACATATAAAAGGTGCCATGAAAACATCACCAAATGCTCTGCAATGGAGTTGGTCATTGGCGTCATACTTCTAGACATATATTAGATCAAAGAGGTGGTGCTAGTGACTGCGCTCATCTGGTGCAAACCTTGATATAAAAATGAGACAATTCAGAACTTGTTTTTGGTGGGAAAAACTGGATTCACGACTCCTGCTATATCACTGAACCTAAGAATAAAGTGGGGTATGGGCAAAAATGCAAGCTGCATTGCAATGCGGCTAATATTTCCATAGCCGCAAAAGAGATAACCGAAAAAGATATAACCAAGAAAAATATAATAATCTGTACAGATGGCAGGCAAACGCTATTCCGGTAGAAACTAAGCTAAATCAAGATTACGCAGATAAATAATTGTTAAATTCTGGCTACAACATTTTCAGAAACAGTTCTGGGATTCATTTCTCCCAGATAGTCCTCTTTAGATAGAAGGAGCCTTATTGATTGAAGTCATATGAGTATGGTTAAACAAACCTAAGCTATTTTTATTTTACTCTTGATAGTACTGCTAGAAAAGTTTACCCATAAATGTATACTTAAATTGGCGCCCAACCTAGGGCCCGATCCTCTTCTCTCTTTACCTATTTATTTTAAAGTTATTTCCACGTTACAAGACAAAGCTGGATGTCAAAAAATAAGTATAAGCAATAAATGGTGAACAAATATCTATAATACTGAAAAGGTCAGAAAAACTTGAAGACGAATAAAATGAACAATATGATTATAATTGAAAACTTTTATATTAGAGGTATCTCTGATGCAACAGTACTACAAAATTCAACAGACACTCTAGAGAACTACAAGATACATGGTAGAGCTATTTAGCAGATTAAATAAAAAGAAAATTATAGTACAGAAGTGGAAAATTAGGAATTTTGGGCACAATTTGGGCAACAATCAGTGGGCCAATAAACGATTATGTGGTGTTGGATTTCTTGTTAACATAAGGTTTGTTTCTGTAGTAGTTGGAAACGGTTTTAAGATTATTTTCCAAATAATAGTTTGACGCAGGCGTACTAAGTAAAAATAAATAAGGTTTCTTATTCTTAACTTGTAAATATAAAATATATTATATTGTAAATATTTTTCACTAAGTTATATTGAACTGATTATTTATTGGTTATTGTTCAATTCCAACGTTTAGTGTATTTACATTGATTATTCTTTATTGAATAAATTTTTGGACTAAATATCGAACATGGTAATTATACGTGATATAACTATGATTAAATAAGTTATGAAGTAAAAAAAAATATATTTCGAATCTTCTGAAAGTTCTTCTTCTGATGAAGAGGTGTTTCCTATTGAAGAATTGTCATCGGATGAAAATTTGTTACAAATTCTAGATGGACCTATAAGGTCTAAAAATAAGAATTATATTGAAGAAACGGTGTCTAGTTACAACGAGTGTGAATTTATTGAACACAAGCGGTAGGCAATGGAAAGCTTGGAGAATATGAACAAACATTAATATATTTATGGTTCGTTGGTCACCAGACTGCATCTTTCAGATATGTAACTGATAGATTCGATATTACTATCAGCACTCTTTTTAAAACACTTAGAAAGTTAACATATTTCCTGAGCAATACAGCATCTCAAGTAATTTAATGGCCATCAGGTGAAGAGAAAATAGAAATTGAGAGAAACTTTAGGCAAAACAATTTTCCAGGTAGGTGTTATTGGAGTAATTGGTGGGAGTCACATTAAAATAGACAAACCAACAAATGATCCAGACTCATACTTAAATAGAAAACAATATTATTCTATTCAGATAATAACATAGTAATTCATATCTTATAAACTAAAAAACTGACTAGAATTTATATATATATATATATATATATATATATATATATATATATATATATTTAGTTGCAAGTAATTTGTGACCACCAAAGAAGAATAAGGGACCTATTTGTCGGTTATCCAGGATCAGGATATGGCAGCAGAGTTTTCATAACTTCACCGTTAGCTGAGATTATAGTTGTAAAGTGTGCACATCATTTTATTTTAGGGATTAGTGGTTATCCATGTGTGCCCAATCTCCTAACTCCTTTTAAAGATATAGGTAACTTAACAAGAACACAGTTAAATTACAATATGAAATTAAGCAAAAATAGATATGTAGTTGAACACTGTTTTGGTCTACTTAAGCAGAAATTCCGGCAGTTGTACAATGTAAAATTTAGAGCTGTACCAGATATAATACATTTTATAGGAGTATGTTGTGTTCTTCATAATATGACAATCGAAGACAAATTTGAATATGAGGCAGAAAATATTGATGAAAATATTTTACCATTTAATTTGGACATTGATGAGAATCATGCAGACAGAAATAGAATAGAAAGAAGACATGAAGTCATGAATGTGTTACATATGTAAATGAATAATGTTCATTATATATTTTTTTAATTTTCTGAAATATTTTAATCTCTTGGCTATAGACTGTAAAACATGTATTACTTAAAGTGTGATGTATTTAAAGCATATTTTTAAGTTAGAGTTAAGAGTTAATATATGTATATTCTTTTTATTTGTTACACATTCAATTTGTAGAAAATAAAAATATAACTCTGATACTTTTTTATTAAAAAAACCTGTTACAAACTTAACCTTAAATTTACTTTCCTAAAAATTAATGTATTTCAGTAGGTAAAGATTATTTTGATACTAATTACTTGCTAAGTGTTTCGTTCGTCTTCTCTCTCAGTTTATGTTGTTTTCTCATTTCTAAAAGTCTTTCTGCTTCAAACAGTTTCTTTGTTTGGTTTTTTTCTTTCATCACTTCTAATTTTGCTTTGTGAATTTTTAGCAGTTCTGTATAAAATTCCTTTTTGTCTTCACACATATTTTGAAGAATATTATTTTGCTAACTGGTTTCTCTCTCTTTCTTTTAAGTGATTTTGGTGTATAACTAAGAGCATTGGCTTTAGCTGTTGCTACATCTTTAGGCTTTTCATCTATGTGATGTGCAACTGTTTCATTAGATAACAGCAATTCAGGAACGACATTTTTTTTGCCCAAATATCTCATCTAGTTCATTACTATATTCAAATGTTTTGCGGCCTCTTCCTGTTTTTTACTCTCATCTATATATTTCTTATAATTTCTTTCAATAACTCGTCATCTATTTTCGCAGTGACATGCATTCAAATTAAGATTGTGTAAGTCATTTAGTTGTTCTGCTACCTTTGCCCACAATATTTTCATGGATTTCATTTGGAAACTCTCTACACTAGCTCTGTATTTTTTATTAAAATCTATTAATGACAGTGTCTGGTTGTGGGTCCAAGATATACTGACTGAAACACTTGTCGATGGGCTTTGGTTTACAATTATAAACTCTTGTAAATCTGAAACAAATGTAACCTTTAAATGCCGTTTAGAAAAATGTGATTCATTATTATTTTGTTAAACTTTTACTTGTGACGAAGTTATTGTTTGTAAGTAAGTAGTACTTACTTCCATATTAGAAATATATATTATTATTTGTTTGATTACAAAAATTATGAATCTCGACATTAACCAAAAATATAAGGATAGGTTAGATTAATTTAATTTCGATAATCAGCAAATCGTTCGTGCAGCATACATTTTGACAATGGTCAGAAAACAGTCTAATTTAACATCTGCGCAGAGTGCAAAGTTTACAAACGGTAAGCAAACCACTGCAAAAACAAACCTATAATAAGTGACAATTTGATGATACATTAAATCAGATTATCTTCTTCTTCTTCTTCTTCTTTTTTATAAGCAAAATGCTTGTTCAATGTCGATTAATGCCTCTATTGGAGGTTATCACTCCATCTTTTGCGTGGTCGCCCGATACTTCTTCTACCTTTTGGTGATTTGTCCCTCGCTATTCTGACTAATCGGGTCTCTTCCATTCTGTTTATGTGTTCGTTCCATTCCTTTTTTCTGTTCAGTGTCCACTCATTTATTTCTGGTATATTGCATTTTCTTCTGATCTCTTCACTCCTCATTCGATCTCTCAGTGTGTTTCCTGTAATTCTCCTCAGTAAACGCATCTCCGCTGTTTCTAGTAGTTGCTGAGTTTTGGAGGTATCCGGTCTTGTCTCTGAAGTGTATGTCATTATTGGTCTTATTGTTGCTTTGTAGATTCTTGATTTCACGTCGGTATTAATGTGGGGATTGCGCCATATCGTGTTATTAAGACAACCTGCTATTTTATTAGCCTTTTGTACTTGATTTTTCACTTCCTTCTCCACATCTCCGTAGCTAGACAGTGTAATTCCTAGGTGATTTGTCTCCATTACTTGCTCAATGCTGATACTGTCGATTTCCAGTTTACATCTAATTGGTTCTTTACTGATTACAATTGTTTTAGTTTTCTGTGTAGAGATCGCTATAATAAAGTCCTTTGCCCTTGTGTTGAATCTATGGGTTAGTCTTTGTAGATCGTCTTCATTAGATGCATTAGATAGCAGAGTATTCTGATTTCTTTGTTCCCCATTTTGTATCCTCTCCCTTTAATAATAGTGTTGATGATTTCATCCATGATTAGATTGAATAGCGTTGGACTAAGCGAGTCTCCTTGTCTTATTCCATTGCCCATATCTATTGGATCTGTAAGCTGGTAAACCATAAATCAGATTATGTACGATGAAAATAACAGCAAAATATTATTTGTAAATATACATGCAAAAAAATGAATAAAATGCATCAGAAAAAAATTTAATAAAAATATTCAAGAAAACTCTTAATAACAATTTAAAAATGTTTCATAAAATATCATCATATAATACAGAAATTTTTATAGGAGATTACAATTCAAAGATTACTAGGAAAGAAGGTAAGAAATAAACTATAAGATAAGCCAGAAAGTGATTGTCTTTTGTACATGCCATTTAAGAGTGTGAGGTGCTATTAAATAACAACTTAGCACAACACAAGCCTAATGTTGAATTTGTAATGTAAATTTTACTATAAAGATTTAAATTAACTCCAAAATATATATTCTAGAAAATATTTTTAATTCTTCAAAACTGAATGCAATTAATTTATCATCTGGCTTCTTTTAGCAGCTGAAAATGTTTCCAAACTCTGCTCGCTAATTCAGCATAAAGCCAAAGAACGATCAACAGTGCATTAACTGCAAAAACTTCTTAAAACTTCCGCCAAACACTCGAATTATCCCCGGCCTACTCCCGCTTTTAATATTCCTGAAGGAACTTATTAACTTCTTGAATGTAAGTCGAGGTCCTGTGGCCCCGAAAAAAGATTGCAATCTGTGTTAGTAAATTTGCATAAACGTAGAGAGCCCTATCGTATGCATAGCGAAGCGAGCGCATGAATAGACTCGCCAGAAACAATATCGCAGCGTCGAGCCAGCTTTCACAAGGAGCTTTAAGAGCTTTTACTAACTACTGCTTTTCATTAATTGTTGGGAAATTATTCATATCTCTAATCTGTGGACTGATGGTATCGTTGTTTGCCCAGCTTTTCCCTTTCTTTGTTGTGTCACTTCACTGGATCTCACTTATATAGCAAATTTAGCGTTACACGGCCATTCTTTAATAACACTCTTAAATTTTCCCTTTCCTCAAATATTGTGATTAAGATTTTAAATATTTAGCATAAAAAATAAATATTACATAATAAATATAATCTGACAAAAGAACAAAAAAGGACTGTTTAACATAATATAAGTGCCAAAGAATTGTTTAAAAAAAAAATAACAATGAACAAAAAGGTATTAGAGTCAAATATAAATGTTAAAATTCTTATGAAATCGTCTAAACTGATCTTGGTATGCGGAAAGATGCTGTTCCAGTTATTTTCGATGCTGTTAAGAATAGCATCTAGTGGTAAGTTTGTAAATAGTGACACAACATCTAAACTAATGAATATATAATTATTCTCAACTTTAACATTTTAATGAAGTTACTAGTAACTAACAACAAAATATCCCCCATACTATATAACTTTGTTTTGGATGAACTTATAACAACGTGTAAAGAAAAGATACCGTTTCATATACCTTTTATTAAATAATATGTAGATGATTTGATTGTATCGGTCCCAGAAAACAAAGTAACTGATGTTTTAAACACCTTTAACGCCCAATGTGAACACGTAAAGTTTACGGTTGAGAGAGAGGCTGATAATATGATTCCTTTTTTAGACATGCTTATCCATCGTGGCAGTGATGGCATGCTAAGGACAGAGTGGTATCGTAAACCTTGTTTTAGTAACCGTTTCATAAACTTTTATTCTCAACATCCATCTAAGATGAAAACAAATTTGGTTTTGGCCCTATATCAACTTGTCACACATCGAGTTCAGGGACAAGGGACTAAAAAAGTTGAGATCTATAATACAACAGAACTCCTATACCATAGGGCTTTTAAATAAACTCATTTTCGGTTCTCCTTTTCCTTCGCAATTTTCTGACAACCAAAATTTTCGTAATAGTAAGGTCCGACAATTGACATTGACATACAACACATCAGTGATACCATCTAAAATAACTTATGGTTGCCTACCCTACATTCCAGTTCTGACACCTAAGCTAATGAACATTTTCAAAAATGTTAGTGGCTTAAAAATTACAACTAAGAATGTGAAAACGGTATCGAAGTTATACACAAAAACAAAAGATACTTTCACAATACAGGAGTCATCGAATGTTGTTTATTCTATACCGTGTACCAATTATAACAAAGTATACATCAGAGAATCATCTCGTAATTTTCACAGTAGGGTGATCTCACATCGTAGTGACATAAAAACCAAAAAATAAATGCATGTGCACTTACAGAACATGCATTAACGTTGAAACATGAATTTAATTTCGAAGATTCCTGTATTTTGGCAAAAGAAAAAAACCATTCAAAACGTGTTTTCTTGGAAATGTGTTTCATAAAATCTAGTACGTCTTGCATTAATAAAAAGTCTGACATAGATAAACTGAGTAACATTTATTGTTATTTATTTGAAAAGCGTCAAAAATAAAATACATATTTACATCTACATATACACGCCATATTACACCTGTATGCATAACCATTAAGATGCATACATTATGTTGCAGATGCATATCATTAAGACATGTTTAGAATGTATTTTGTCCATTATTTTATATTTTAATGTTGAGTGTCAAAGCTTTTTATTAATAATCTCAACGACTAGTAAGTTGCACTGACGAATTGCGATATTTTGTAAATATTTACATATTCCTTGAAAAGGAGTAAATCAATTCCGAAAGTTAGACAAAAAGTCAAAAGAGTGTTTCTTTAACATCCCGGCCAAATTTCCGACTTCTTCTTCTTTGGGTGCCGTCTTCTTAGCGAAGGTTGGCGATGACCTCTGCAAAGTCTTCCCTATTTTGGGCTTTCTTATTAAACTTTGAAAGTCTAATCCTGTCCAATCTTTGATGTTGCGCAGCCAGGTCATTTGTCGTCTACCCGGGCCGCGTCTACCTTCTATCTTCCCTTCTATAATAAGCTGAAGGAAGTTATACCTGTCGTGTCTAAATATGTGTCCAAGATAAGACGTTTTACGCTTCTTGACAATTTCTGTGAGTTCACGTTCTCTATTCATACGCCTTAAAACTTCTTCATTTCTAACGCGGTCGGTCCATGGAATTTTCAGCATACGACGAAATACCCACATCTCAAAGCTCTCTAAACGTCGTAACGAGCTGACTGTTAACGTCCAAGCTTCCACGCCGTGTAATAGTACACTATATACATAACACTTTATCATGCGGTATCGTAGGGACAAATCAAGATTACGGGTAGTGAGTAACTGTCGCATCTTTAAGAAGGTGTTTCTTGCCTGTTCTATTCTACATTTAACCTCTTGTTCTTGGTCTAAGGTTTCATGTATCCAACAGCCTAGATACTTAAACTTTTCACTTGTTCAACTAGATTGTTGTTGACTAGTATGTTTATAACTGGTGTGTGTTTTTTTGAAATTACCATTGTTTTGGTTTTTTTACATTCACCTTAAGGCCGTATAGTTCTCCTTCTCGCACTACTTTAGTTAACAGAATTTGTAGCTCTTCTTCACTGCCAGCAATCAGTACTGTATCATCGGCATACCTGATATTGTTCACGATTTTTCCATTGACTTTTATTCCTTCTTGTGACTTCTGACTGTGGCTCTAATAAATTGTGTTGTTTATATATATATATATATATATATATATATATATATATATAATATATATATATATATAGATATATATTATATATATATATATATAATATATATAATATATATATATATTATATATATATATATATATATATATATAATATATATATATATATATAAAATATATATATATATATATACATATATATATATATGTATATATATTATATATATATATATATAATATATATATATATATATATATATATATATATATATATATATATATATATATATATATATATATATAGGAGGAAGAATGATCACAGCTGTCCAATTATTAATTAGTATAATGGTAAGGTTTAGCTGCTAACCCAATTAACCTTACCATTATACTAATATATATATATATATATATATATATATATATATATATATATATATAAAGGTAAAATGTTTTGACATGTCACAAAGTAAACAGGAAAACAAAAAAAAAGGTATCAATGCAAAGCAACCGCATATACGTTTTTCTGACTATTTGGTCGTCATCAGTTTGGTGCACTCGAGCTATCAAAGGAGCATGTCAACTTAACCCTCTACTGCATGAATTATTGCAAACATAAAATAAAAATTGTTTTTATGTATTGTGAATTTTATTAAGGTATATAAAAAACATCAGCATATTTAAAATATATAAAAGCAGTTTCCAGCTGTTCTCCGTGCGTATAGGTTCACTCCCCGGCTCTGGAACTCAATTTAACAATGTATGTTACCTGAAGTAATATTTAATTTAATACTGAACATCACAGTTTTTTAACAACAAGATGTATAATCTTTTATAACTATATGTAATTTAAAGGGTTTTTACCCATGTATTTTGGTGGCTCAGGCATTTTATCCTAGCAATTTTAAACCTGATGATGGACTGTTTAGTCCGAAAACGTTTGTTTTTTTGATGTAGCCCTTTTAAGGATTTTTTAAATAAAGATACCAACTTATTAAGACTAACCTCTTTTTTTGTGATACGTGGTATACAGCCAGCTACAGGAATTGTTTTCCTTGTGGATTTTTTTTAAAAGAAGAATTATTCTTCTTTTTTGACGACAATGTTTCTGATTTCTGTCAATATCGCGATGTCATATGTAACAAGGTTATATTTACATCTGCAGCTCATGGAAGTTGGAAAGAATCTTTTTAAGAACCAAAATCACCAGGGAAATGAAGTCTGTTCTCAAGTGCAGGTAGGTCATCTGTGTATGTTGTGATAAGTTCCCGACATTTTCCAATATGTTACATCTTGTCAAGTCCTGATGAAGCAAAAAAGAATAAATACAACTTAAGTTTTCAACAGCTTTCTTACAGTTCATAGAAGAGCTGCAGTTATGGATGTAGCACATTTCTATGAAATTTCTCTTAAATTGGTTGTCAACCCTTTTTAGTACTTCCACATTTTCATAGTTAGCAATGTGTCCAGTATTCTTAATATGTTGGCTAAAAGCTGTACTAGTAGGCTTCCTTACAACATCACTCTTGTGCAAAGCTATTCTTTTTGAGAGTTTCTGGCTGGTTTGACCGACATACACTTCTGAACAAGAACCACATGGAATAGAATACACTACATTGAAGTTATCCAGTTTTTTAACTTTTTTTGTCAGGTGAGTAAAGTATGTCCCTAAAGTTTTGTACACTGAATTTGCTATCACTATGTTGAACTGTCTGAAAAGGTTTGTGATCTGTGGTGATAAACCCCTGATGTAAGACAATCTCCCATAGAAAAGTTCTACTGTTTCTCCTTCTAATGTTTGTCTTTGGTATGTTCTTGCTGTTGGCATATCTTGGAAGAGCAGTTTATTAAGAAGCATCTTAGGATAGTGATATTTTCTAAGAATCTCATAAAGTAACTTGATGTTCTTATTGTAGTTAGAAGTGTGACAAATTCTTTTTGTTCTATTTTTTAGACCTTTGATGATGTTAATCTTCTGCTCGTCTGGATGTTACGAGTGAAAAGGCACATATCTACCTAAAAATGTTTTCTTTCTGTACCAGTCCAACCTTACTGTATTATCCTTATGTCTGGTTACATTGGTGTCGAGGAACATGAGTTTTCAACTCATATAACACTCACCTACAATTTACTGAAGAAAATAATAGTGTGCCATTCCTCGACACCAATGTAACTTAAGTTGTATTTATTCTTTTTTGGTTTAGCAGTACTTCACAAGATGTAACAGATTGGAGAATGTAGGAAAATTATTATAACATACACAGATGACCGACCTGCACTTGAGAACAGACTTAATTTCCCTGCTGATTTTGGTTCTTTAAAAGATTCCTTCTACCTTCCATGAGGTGCAGATGTAAATATAACCTTGTTACATATGACATCGGGATATTGACAGAAATCAGAAACATTGTCATCAAAAAAGAAGAATAATTCTTCTTTTCTACCTTTAACATGAAGTTGCGGTTTTTGTGGGTTTTTAGATTTTAGATTTTTTTTGTGTTGTATTTGAAAAAATACCCTTTTGTGTTGTAATGTTTTTATTTAAAATTTTAAATGTATTTTTTAATATTTTTAACATATTTATGACAGTGTTCTTCACCACTAGGACCAACTGAACATTTTCAATGTAGGTTTTTAAATGTTAGATTTCCACCACTTGTACTAAATAGGTTTTCCATTTAGGTGCTGATGAAGGTGACAGCCTATCACCGAAAATTTCACATTTAGAATAAAGTTCTACACCAAACTGGCTTATACCATCTCTAGCCGATCCTTGATTTGACGCTTTCCCGAAAGTTAGCTACCAAAGAATTATATATATATATATATATATATATATATATATATATATATATATATATATACATATATATATATATATATATATATATATATAATATATATATATATATATAGATGGTCTCGTTCACAAAACCCATCAAGTCTCAAAATTTAGTTGTTTAAGTGAGTTAGAATACCAAATACTTCACAAGAAAATTTTAGTGTCTACTTTATTGATGGCAATATATAATACGTGAACAACTCCATGTAACTTCGATGATTAAATAGTTTTTGTTAAGTTCTTCAAATTGCCCAACTTCGCCAACTTGTTCCAATTCTTTGTAAAGCGGCAAAGGGGAAGGGCGACAGGGTCGACGGGGGTTAAGGTATCATTAAAAACTTTTAGAAACTCTCATCAACATTCAGCGAGTAAGCCGGATTGTATTGGGGTTGTTTATTTTTAGGGTAGAAGAAGTGGTTAAAAGATTAGCTAGGAAGGTGTAAGAGGAGAATAAGAAGTTAGTGGCCGGGTGAGAGGTCTTTTGATAATTTCTGTTCTGTGGGGAGACATTTTCAAAGGAAAACTTTTTATTAAGGGGCTTTGAATAGATAGGTTAATGGACGAGGATTGTGTTTTTAATTATCAAGGAAAAGATTTGGAAGTAATTAAAATTCTCGGCAAGTTTTTTTAAAATCTACAAATTTTATACAAAATAAAAAATAATGAATATAAGGCAAATGTGTAATAAAGACAAGAAGAGCGCTGTGGTATAAAAAATATACAAACCATCACCGTTCTTTTGTTTTTTTCCCATGCGCAATTAGCTTCTTTTTTTATATTTTTCCATAATTTTCTACACACAGGGATACACCTATTATGCAACATGGAGATTTTAACGGGTTGACTGCCACAAAAAATGTTTAGAAAAGTCCATGGTGCCAAATTGAAAAAATGCATCTGGCAACCAACTGAATACTTCCATTAGTAATATTTCACCAATTTCATTTATTAGTCACAATTTTTAAAAAAAATTGTCAGCGGTCGAATACGACCGCCGGGGCGTGGATTCTAAAGACCCGTTTACACGAGTAAAGTAATGATGCAAGTACTCAGTAGAGTGGAATAATTCCACCCGTAAAAACGCTCAGTGCAGTAGAGTAGCAAGTACAGTGCATAGTAGGCAGTAGAGTAGAGTGACTAGCCACATGTGGCAAAGCAACTCTATTCTACTACCACCACCACCGCCAAAATGTCCACTCGCCCGCGCACTCTACTCATGGAACGCGGTCAATTCTGGTAGAGTAGAATAGGTAGGAGAGTACATAGGGTCGCTGTCATTCCGGTTGGAGTTGTTTTACGTAAAAAGTAAAAATGAAGATCACCGAAGATAAAACTTGTAGAGATGTATGGCGAATACCAGTGTTTATGGAATTTAGGTAGTGTAAACTACAGAAATAAAAGTATGAGGCAAACTGTGGAGGATGAAATCGTCGAAAGAATGGCAAAAGGGGCATTGGAGTAAACGAATTCAAGCAAAAAGTTAAGAATATAAGGTGCACTTATAATCAAGAGTGTTTGAAAATACAAAAATAAAAAAAATCGGGTTCAGGTTCAGCCGATGTAAACGTTCCGAACGTGAAATGGTTCACTCCCATGAAAGCAATCATGAAAGTTGCAAAAGGAAACAATAAAACTGAAGGCTCATGGGTAAGTTACAGGTTTTTCTTACTATTTATTGAAAAATACAATCAGAAATAAAAAATGTATTCTTATCAAGATAAAAGTGAACGATTGTATATCAGATTTGACAGTAAACCGATTGGCTGCCATATAAAATTAATGCCACGTTGATTTTGTTTCGATTTTGTCATGGATCATATTCAGAAGTTCTTCAAATTTCCCTGGGGTTATCCTTGGACACATCTTATATTTAAACTTATCCTCTAAGGCTAGTTCTCTTAGCAGAAGAGATGAGGCCCCGTGTGTATTTCTTCTTTTAGGCCAGTCTCTTATCCACTCCTTTCTTTATTTGTTTACCTCATTATCGATAGCTTTAGTGACTTTAGTTACAAATGTATTTGCCACTGTAGCTAAACAATTTTGAATTTAATTTCTTTTTTGAATTCATTTTGCACTAAATAAACACCCACTCCACACTATTGGGACCGTGCAAGTTTGGAAGAGCGACACCTGGTGTCGTAAATCAGCAAAATTTACTGCGCTTTCATGTTAGATCGAGGTTACCGGATAACTGTCAAGGACGTAGCCCCAAAAAAAGAATAAGAAGAAAAAGTAAGATTGAGGTTATGTAGGTATGTTATTGGGGTGTAGGGTTGAGTTATAGAGGTAGTACCTTTTTATCGGAACGACCACATCGAGCGTCATAGACGGGAGATGGTTCTTGATAACTGGTCCTCATAAGGCAACTAACTCTCACTTATGGCTCCACGTGCCACACCCCGGGCAACTGCATTGGTCTGCAGGCTAAACTAAGTGAGGGTAGCCAGATATGGCGAAAATTTCACTGAGCGATTGCCGGTATAAGCAATCCCATACTTACTGACCAACTGCTTCGAGCGGATGAGTTGGTAAGTGTTAGGGCACTTTGTCCTTTGTCCTGAGACCGAGAAATCGATCTCGAAGGCGGATGAACCCTACAGAATGGCCAACGGCATAAGGATGCAGAAGGCAACGGGGAATCACTGCATTAAAGACTCATAGAGTACCCCTAGTAGTAATCATCATGGTAGACATGCAAAGGAAAAGTACTGATCATGGACATCGGATACCAAGATCCGGCAGAGAAAGAGAAATAGATAAGTACAAGGCTTTCTCGGTCGTAAACCAGCGAAACCCTTGTAAAAAGAAAAAGACAACCATAAAAATTGCTACATGGAATGTAAGGAGCTTATTCTCTTCGGGAAAATTAGATAACGTCGTGTTGGAAATGGATCGTTTGGGTATAGACATATTAGGCATGAGCGATACACAATGGCCAGGAAACGGCAAATGTCCCACAAATAATCATGGTATGTTTTATTATGCCGGAAGTGACACCAAAACCCATCGATACGGAGTAGGAGTCATCATCTCAAAAAAATGGAAAGATGCTGTAGTAAACTTTACTCCATTCTCAGAGCGCGTGATGTTAATACAATTAAAAGATAAGAAGAACATGATAAACATCATACAAGTGTACGCTCCTACAGCAGACAAAGACGAAGAGGAAATAGAACAATTCTATAATATCTTAGAAGAGGTGATGAGAACAACAAAGAGACAACACATTAACATAGTAATGGGCGATCTGAACGCCAAGGTAGGTCAGGGTAAAGTTGGAGAAAATGTCGGTGAATATGGCTTAGGTAATAGAAATGAAAGGGGTGATCGTTTAGTTCAGTTTTGTCAAAGCGAAGATTTAATAATAACTAATACATTCTTTAAACTACCCCCAAGGCGACTATATACGTGGACGTCACCTCAACATACACAAGAAAAAGTGGTCAGAAACCAAATAGATTACATATTGGTGACAAAAAGATACCGTAATGCCGTAAAATCTACTAAAACTTTCCCTGGAGCTGATATCGGTTCGGATCATAATCCAGTAGTATCTGTGATAGAAGCTAGACCAAAGAAAATAAGAAAAGCCATCATTCCAGCATTAGACTTAAGCCAGCTTAAAAATGAACATCTACGACAAACAGTGCGAGAAGAAATAAACACCAGCCTCAGTGTAGCAGAAAGCCAAATCCGCAGAACAGACAACATAGATGAAAAACTTAAGTATATAAATACTATAATAAGAACTACGGGAAAGAAACACCTAACCAAATCTGCAAAGAAACATAAGGTGTGGATGACACCAGACATTCTAGAACTAATGGATGAAAGACGTAAAATGAAGAATAATGCAGAAAAATACAAAGAGGTTGATAAGAACATAAAGCAAAGAATAAGAAATGCCAAAGAATCATGGATTACAGAACAATGTGTAGAAATGGAAAACTATGAAAGAAAGTATGACACGTTCAATATACATAAAAAAGTAAGAGAAATTACAGGAACCCAAAGAAGACGTCAAATAAGTTTGCTTAAGAACAAAGATGGAAAGATTATTATAGATTTAACAGAGAAAATTAATAGATGGAGTGAATACATAAGAGAATTATTTGAGGACAACAGAAATAACATTGTTCTGATATATGGCGAAACGGGACCTGAAATTCTAAAATGTGAAGTAGAAATGGCACTTAAAAATTCCAAAACTGGGAAGGCAAATGGACCGGATGAGGTTCCTACCGAATTGCTAAAGCTCTTGAATGATGAATCAATAGGTATAATATTGCACTTATTTAATACAATATACAATACTGGCATTATACCTCAAGAGTGGCTGTTGTCTACATTCGTTACACTGCCAAAGAAATCTAATGCTAAAGAATGTTCAGAACA
The DNA here is from genome assembly GCA_918026665.1 of Diabrotica balteata. NCBI lineage: Eukaryota > Metazoa > Arthropoda > Insecta > Coleoptera > Chrysomelidae > Diabrotica > Diabrotica balteata. Next base: position 98,143,826 of record OU898283.1, on the reverse strand, counting down.
TCGAACAATATCTTTAATGAGCCACCTACTAAAGATATTTCTAAAAATCATCCACAACCGAGTTTATCAAAAGTTGGAGTCAGATATTAGTAATACACAGATGGGGTTCAGAAAAGGGCTTGGTGCTCGAGAAGCTCTCTTCGGTTTGAATGTTCTCACACAAAGATGCCTAGACGTTAATCAGGAGGTACATACGTGTTTTATCGATTTTGAAAAAGCGTTTGACAGAGTACGCCATGATAAGCTTAGAGAGATTCTTGAAAGGAAGGACATAGATAATAAAGATCTGCGAATAATTCTCAATCTATATTGGAATCAGAAAGCTAACATCAAAATAGAAACTGAAACATCACAAGCAATAGAAATACGTAGAGGAGTACGACAGGGTTGCATTTTGTCACCTCTGTTATTTAATGTATATAGTGAAAGCATCTGTCAGGAAGCCCTTTTACAAGCAAACGGAGGAATCGTAATTAATGGAGAGATTGTAAATAATATTCGATACGCGGACGACACTGTACTAGTTGCAAGAACAGTAGAAGAATTACAAAGATTACTTACAGACATAAATATTGCTTGCAACAATTATGGTATAAATATCAATATTAAAAAAACCAAGTATATGGTCTTCAGTAAAAACATGACACAACCAGCGTATATTAGTATAAACGGCACTCAAGTTGAAAAAGTATCAAGTTACAAATACTTGGGAACTTTAATAAACGAAACTGGAGACCAAAACAGTGAAATAAAAAGACGTATCGAAATTGCCAGGGCCACCTTCATAAAGATGAGAAAATTCTTCTGCAACAGAAATATAAGCATCCCTCTACGATTAAGAATGCTGAGAGGCTATGTATTTAACACGCTATTATACGGTGTAGAGGCCTGGACTCTCAAACAGAACAACATGAAAAATATTGAAAGTTTCGAGATGTGGTGCTACCGTCGAATGCTGAAGATTAGTTGGGTTGAAAGAATAACAAACTGTGAAGTAATACGAAGAATAGGAAAAGACCCAGAGATTTTGTTAACGCTAAAGCGAAGAAAACTCGAATATTTTGGTCACCTGATGAGAGGACATAAATACGCATTACTTCAAAATATAATGCAGGGAAAAATAGAAGGAAAACGGAATCCAGGCCGTAGAAGAATGTCATGGTTGCGGAATTTGAGAGAGTGGTTTGGCTGCACCACTAATGAACTCTTTAGGTCAATTGTTGTCAATTGTCAGGTTGTATGTAGTGTAAATACAAATAAATACATTATTAAATTACAGCATTACTGCTAATATGGATGCAATAATAAAAACTGGATTTGAGAAAGTAAATCACCAAATAACTTTTCAACCAAGCACTGAGTCAAAGGAAAAGCTTTAGTAGTGACAAATTATGTTAAGAATGTGGAAGAATTAAGAAAAAATGGACAAAGCTATGTAATACATAGCTAAACTTAAAGTTACATTAGCATTAAACTTGATTTTTGGGTTAAAGTGAACTCTAAGTGAGTGTTATGAAACTAAAATTTTCACTTAAAAGTGAACTTTTATTTATTATTTATTTCAAACTGACTTTAAAATCGGGCGCAAGAATAATGCATAATTTAGGTTATGTTACTTACTTATGCTTTTTATGATATAAATCCACTTTTCTCTTTGTAGTAATTTGTGCTTGGAAGTTGGAAACGAATAAAACTTAAATTGACAATTTTTTAACAATCGTAAAATAGTTTCGAAACACAATTCATTTTACGATTGTTAAATTAGATGTCGCTAGTGCGTCCGTATCGAAGCCATGTTATTGTTGCTTCTCAAAAGGCAGAAAATATTGATTTTTCACGTTGAGAAACCCTATGAATAACTCTTCTGACGAGACCTATTAGGTCGAAATACGTATCAAGAGATACATAGGATTTGTTTGCGTGAAATCAAATATTTGCTGCCTTTTCTCATTTGACAATTTTTTGTTGTAATTTTACAATTTGTAACACACCATTTACTAAATCCCATTTTCTTCAGTGACAAAAGGTGTAAATAAACAAACGAATATGAAATATGACAATTTGAGAATATCAATTTATGAAATTTATGAAATGTGCAGTAAAAAATGCAAGATTTCTCCGCTACTCGCGCACGATCGTTTCTCGTACCACATCCAAGTACTTGCACATCGCCAATACTAGCATCAGTACTATACTTGTAACTCTCCTCGAGTGAACGGTATCAAGCCATTTTTGGTAGAGTAGCGAGTAGAGTCGACTCTACTCACAGTACTCACTACTCTACTCTTCTTACAACTCTACCTGTGTAAACAAGTCTTTATATATGTAGTGCCAAGCGGTCGGTCGGGCGGTCGTTCTGTTCATGATGAGACTTATGTAGTATTATTCTGCTGAGTGGTTGTTTTGACCAATATTTTATCAGTAGAGGTTGGATTGTTAGTAAGATAAGTAAGTTGATTGTGCTCGTGTTATTTTTAGAGTTGATAATAGTAAAAGCAATTATTATTTCTTGAAATAAAATGGAAAGTCGCGGTAAAATGATGGTTGGTATGGGTTTTGAAAGCAATGAAAATTCAGCTAAGATAAAATTTTCAGCTAAGATAAAATTCAGCTAAGATAATCAAAAAAATTCTTAGTGGCTTCCTAATAAAAGGTTAGGTGAAAACGACATAAATAATACACAGGAATTTCAAAGTTGAAATAACAAAATTCGTTTATTTTATCAGTTTGTATTAAATGATCAATCATGTAAGTTTTATCAATGACTTCTTCTTCAAGTGCCGTCTTCGTTCCGAAGTTTGGCTATCATCAAAGCTATGCGTATTTTTGATGCTGCAGATCTAAACAGTTGGTAATTGGTGCAATTGTACCATTCTCTCAAGTTTTTCAACCATGAATGCCTTCTTCTTCCTATAGATCTCTTTCCCATTATCTTTCCCTGTATAATCAATTGCAGCAACTGGTATTTATCTCCCCTCATAACATGTCCCAAATATTGTAGTTTGCGCTTTTTAACAGTAAGTATCAGCTCTTTCTCTTTCCGCACTCTCCGCAAAACCTCCACATTTGTTACTTTCTCTGTCCAGGGTATTTTTAATATTCTACGATACATCCACAACTCAAATGCTTCTATCTTTTTGGTATCGATCTTTTTCAATGTCCATGTTTCCATCCCGTAGAGGAGAACTGACATAACGTAACATCTCAAAAGGCGAATTTTAAGTTTTAGACTTAGATCTCTTCCGCAGAACACCTTTTTCAATTTAGTAAATGTGGCTCTAGCTTTCTCTATTCTGGTTCTGATTTCTTCAGAGCAGTCATTATTTTCGTTGATAACAGTTCCCAGGTAATTATATCTTCTTACACGTTCGATTCTTTGATCATGCACGGTTATGTCAGGGAAGTTTTGTGGTGATTTAGATATTAGCATTATTTTTGTTTTGCTTATGTTAAGTGATAATCCGTGTTCTTCACTGCATTCTACTATTTTGTTAATTAGTATTTGAAGATCTTCCCAAGTTTCTGCGATTAGTACCGTGTCATCGGCATTTCTCAAGTTGTTTATTCGGATGCCATTTATCTTAATACCTTTATTTTGATCCGAAAGTGCTGTGTTTATAATGTCTTCGGAGTATAGATTAAATAAGGTCGGTGAGAGTATACAACCCTGTCTTACGCCTTTCTTGATCTCGATTTCCTCCGTTGTCTCTTGCTCTATTCGGATATTTGCTTTCTGGTTATAGTAAATCTTAGAGATAATTCTAATGTCCCTTTTATCCAAGTTTTTTTCTACTAGCAGTTTCAGTATCAATGACTCCTTTACCTTTTATTGTATGTATTTTATGTAACCAATATTAAAACTATGAATCTTGTTTTCTTTTGTGACCCAAATTACTTTGATATGAAATATTTTAATTTATCAATATTACGGATAAACAAAATTATACTGATGTCTAAATGAAAACTTTTTCTTGAGATTTAAAAAAATATATAATATTGAAATGTTTATTTAAATATGCACTGTGGTATTTAATACGCAAAACCATTCATTTCTGTCATAACAAATTAAGACTGACCTTTTCACTGTAGCTTCGAAAATTTCCTCATATCAAAAACAATTCTTCGTAGTTGCTGCTGTTGCTATTCAAGGAAACTTGTCCACGTTTCCCAAATATGTCCCTGCTTGCTATCACCTCGTTTTCCTTTTCCTGCTATGCCTTGTACCTGCACTCGTTGCGGCTTTCTCCTGCTGCAGTATTCCCGCCTTTTACAGTACTTAACGACTCCTGTATGCTTTAGATTTAAGAAGTTATTTTAACTCTCAACTTGACCTAATTCTTTGTTCCAATTATCTAACACTAGTCACTTTTGGACAAACGAAAACCGGCAATTCCTTTTTTTGTACACTATCTACCGAACAGGACTATCCCTTTCAATTAAACCAAACAGACTGCCTTTTCTTCTCATTCATTCTCACTTCTTCTCCAGTCCTTCCCTTTTTTCTCTTCTATTTTTAGCCAATCAAAACAACTTTCAGTCATGACGTATTTTTCTATCAAACTATCATCTCTTTTCAAAAATGCCATTCGGGATTTCAAAAAAAAAACAAAATTTCCATCAAAAAAACAATCTTAATCCTAATCTAAACATCAAACGTATTTTTTCTGTCTTTATAAATAATAATATCCAGGTATAATTTAACTACCGATAATGTCTATTAACTGTATTTCTTGAAAAGTCAATAATCGACTCCTTTGTTACATAGATTTACCCTCGACCTCGGCTTTGGGTACTTATTTCAAACAACACCTTTTATCATTAAATTTTATCATTTGTACACAATTTTGTCTTATACAAGGTGTTCCAAAACTTAAGAATATGCTCGTGGTTGAGAAATATAAAAGTTATTATTTAAAAAATATTAATATAGGCTTTTAACTTCTCATGTCAATTTAAAAACTACAGCAATATATATATATATATATATATATATATATATATATATATATATATATATATATATAGTAGTGAGAGCAGAAATGCAATAAATTAACATATATACAACCAGATATACAATGTTAAATTTATTTAAATAGTAATTAAAGACATAATTTGTAAGTTATATACTAGATAATATTATTAAAAAATAATTATATGGGGGTATTTTTAAGAATTTAGCATAAGAATTAAGTTTAAGAAGTTTTTTTTTATGTTATTTTATTTAATATTTAATATGTTTATTCAGCCATGTGCATATGCAACCAAACATAAACTGTAGTGTCAAAGTCAAAAAGTTATTTATTTTTGGAATGTTAATTTAGAATATAATTGTGGATGTAGAATAGTAAAAATATATTTCATATGAATGTTTAAATTACATATAATAGTGTAGTTCTGATCTGGAGAGCCTAAAGTCGAGTAAATTGTAAATGGAAAGTTCTCGAAATGTCAATGGGACTATTTACGTAATACATCACAGACAGGAAATCATTCCAGATTGTTCAGATAGAACAAATAGAATGATTCGAACATTATTTATTGCTAGATTACTCTGGAAACAATGAAAAACATATAAAAAGCCATGTAATTTGGAGGAGTTCAGTTCAGTTACCAGTTCAGTTATCAGTATGATCAGTTATCAGTTAGAAGTCAGTTAGTTAGTAAGTTACAGTTGATTAATCAGTGAGTCAGTAAAGTTATAATTCAAGAATTTAGTTACAAGAAGATTATGAATTGAGTTAAGTGAGTTAGAAGAAATTAAATCAGTTACAAGATTATTATTGAGGAGTTAGTTATAACAATTCAAGGATTATTAAGTCAATTACATGTGATTATTAATTATAAAGAATAATTAACAAGAAATTATGAGGTAATGAAGAGATTATTAGCTAGAAGAAGGGATTGTTTAAGTTAAATGAATTATTAAGTCTAATACAGTTGAGATTAATTATTACTACAGTAATATAGTGATAGTATGAAGTTAATTCATTGAAGTAAGCATTCAATAATACAACCACAAGATCCAGTATATTTGAAAGTACATTATATGGAAATTACAAGGATTTAAATGTATATATTTATATGGTGAGTGGAGATAATTAAGAAGGAACATATTAAAATAGTTGGATAACCAAGGCTGAGTAAGAAAATATCGAGTGGTGATAATAACTTTAATTTTGGAAAAACTTTAGGCGTTCAGTGAAAGAAAGGTACCAAAATTTGTTAATAATTTGATAATTGTAAGAATTTCAAATTTTAGATAGATTGTTTTAAATTGATATTGCTTATATTAGATAGATAGGTTTGTTTCATAATAGTTATAATAAAGATAATTTAAAAAAGTACTTACAAACTAATTCTTTGAGAACCGCGATAAAAACCCTATACTTACATATATCATTTAAATTTACTCATAGCTCATACATACAACAACACATCATAACAATATATATATATATATATATATATATATATATATATATATATATATATATATATATATATATATATATGCGGTGCCCCTCGTAAAATATGAATTGATGGTAATGAGCATCGCGAAAACGCTTTCCAATTACTCGACTTAATTACCTTAGCATAAATTCCACTGCGCAATATTCAATTCCGACATGAATTAACCTCATTTATGTTTAATCGAAATGCATAACAACTGCTATCGATAATAAGTACGAGTTACTCGATCTCATTTGCATAATTAACGTAACACCTTTTGCCATCTACATGATATACATATTCGCCTTATCTGCTGACAAATTCCCTGTAATTCAGTATGTCGTAGGGTGTTAGACTAAGCAATTACGACGGGAGCTGTCACTCATATTACTTACACTATAAACATGCCATTGAGTAGTAATGAAAGACACTTATGACAAAACAAGAGACGTTATGAATTTTTATTAATTATATTTGAACAAAATACACCTAAAAAATAATAAATCTCCAGGAAGTGATGGATATACCCGGGATGAACCGGAACTTATGAATGTGAAGGTGCTACTCTGACTAACCATAATATATATAAAATCGTACTGAGAGCCAGGAATGAACAAATCTCAGAAGAGTGGTGTAATGGGATCGTTTGCCCGCTACACAAAAAGGGTGATTAATTTGAATGTAGAAACTATAGTGAAATAACCCTTCTTAATACTGCATACAAAATATTTTCGAGTATTTTATATAGTCGCATGAGTGCATATTCAGAGGAGCTTCTTGGCAAATATCAAAGTGGTTTTAGGCCTGGTCGATCAACAATAGACCAGATCTTTGTGCTAAGGCAAATAATGGAAAAAAAACAATGAATTCAATACCGACACATACCATCTTTTCATAGATTTTAAATAGGCCTATGATAGTCTCCTAAGAAATAAACTGTATGAAGCCATGGATAAATTTCACATCCCCGATAAAATAATAAGATTGGTTAAGGCTACAATGCTTAAAGTTGTTTGCAAAGTCGAAATACAGGGCGAACAATCACAGGAATCGAACTGAAACTGGCATTTCCAGGTACGCTGAATGCTGTCACTGGGCGGCTAGTTCTTCTAGAAGTATTTGAAAATATACCTGTTTCAAATCGAGGGTTAATATAAAATTTGCTTCCTTAAGTCTATCCAGAATTTCCGATATTCTGGGTAACGTCCTTATCTGATGGTTCGTTGACTTTCTAAGTCATGCAAAATCTGTACGAGTTATTTTGTCCTTTTTTCTAACTAGTACAATCTGTGAACTCCAACCACTTGTGGAGGGTTCGATGGTTCCTTCTTTTAACATCTTGTCCACTTCTTGATTGATGATCTGCAGCATTGCGGGATAGTGCCGCCTATAAGGCTGTTTGACTGGATCGCATTTTATCTTTAGTTTATTTTATGTTTTATTAAGTTGGTGGTTCCTGTTATGTTCTCAAACTCCCTTAGTTCTTTTCTTAGGAACCTTTTCCGTATTTTTAGTGGAGTCTTTTAAAGTATTACAGGTCTCTTCTTAATGTTGTACGTATTGCTTGGTCGTATGTTTATCGAATTTAAGTTCGATAGAATCGTTCCTGAGGAATTCCACTCCTAGTAAGGCATCTTACGTCAACCCTGGTATTACTATGCATGTTTGTCGGGTTTGTAACTTATAGATCAAGCATTCAATTGTCAACTTCTGGTTAAGCTCCATTGACGCTCCATTTGCTGGTCTTGTTCTCCCGCTGTAGCTATCTAGAGAGTCCTTGTATGTCTGAGCTATTCTACTCCCGACGTAATTTGTAGTGGTTCCTGTGTCGATGAGCGCTCTGTACTGTATGTTTTTTGCCCTATTTTCAGTGATGCGAACAGTCGAATGTCATTGCTTGCTAGCTGTGTAACGGCGAAAACGAATGAAGTCGAATCTTGCTTTACAGACTGGGACGACTCCTTGTTTCTCCAGTCTGTAAGTCGTTTTCGCTGACGCCTAAAACAGCAGTCGCTGCTGTAAACCCCTTCTTTGCCGCAACGCGAACAAAACTTTTTCCATGGGTTTTTGCAGTTTTTGCGGCTGTGACCTGGCATCTTGCATCTAAACATGTCGTTTTGGCATCGTACTCTGCTTGGTCCGTACGTCTCCAGTTTTCACGGCAACTCTGATTTGATTGGGTCTTTTCGTCTTCTAAATATTCGTATTCTTGGGCTAAATCTTGTAGTTCGGCTAAGTTTTTAAAATCCCGGCGGCGAGCATAAAGCTTATATTATGGTAACAAATTTTTGTATATCCTTTCGAGTTCTTGGTTTCTAGAAAACGATCCTTCTCGTCTGATTAATGTTTGAATCTCCGTGATATATATATATATATATATATATATATATATATATATATCTACCGGCTCGTTTTGTCTTTGTTTTCTGTTTCGGATTTGCTCCTCTAGTTGTAGCAAATATCCTCTGGGATAGAAAGCTTTTTAAAATCTCCGCTGAAATCTGTCAAAGCGTGGTCTCCTAATAATACTGGTAATGCTCTTATTAGATCTAATTTATTGATCTCGTAGGCCAAGCTTAATTCGTCTATCCTCTCGAAGAATTCTATTGCATCCGAATGTTTCTTGTAGAAGTATGTGTTCCACCTTCATATTTAATTTAGCAATGCTGATTGCTCCATTTGTTTAGTTATTGTTAATTCCTGTAATTGTCTTCGGATGTCCGAAATTTTCTGGGTTAGTGTATCGGATTTTGTTCCCTTGGAAGCTTTTTCTTTTGTGATTGTTCCTGTCGCTTCCTCGCGATTTTTAAAATAAGTTCTGAGTCGTACTCTCACTTCGTCGACGGTTTTCTTGAGATCTAATCCGAATTTTTCGGCCTCGCTCTGCAATTTCTCTTTGTAAAGTCGGTTTATCCACGACGTACCTGTTACTGAGTCTGTGTCTTTATCTGTCGGCATGTTATTATTTTAGGTAGCTTTTAGCAATTCCTTAATTCTACTCGGGCGCCAGTTTGTAATGGGTAGCTCTTTTGGGACGTTAGACGCAGTAAAACACAGGTTGAAACAAAAATATATCTATTAATTTACCGTATGTACAATAAAAATAAAAATAAAATGAATTCTCCGCCGTATATACAATACATAAAACGAATCCTACGTCCCCTGGATACCGCGATGAAGGAATTCCCCAGCGAACGTCTATAAAAGAAAGAAAAAGTTATTATTAATAACAAACAAATAAAATATGTGAATTCGATGGGTTCTGCTTAGTTAGGGACAGAGTGTATCCTCAGTACAGAAATATCTCTGTCCGGGTTGGCTCGCAGGTTCAATACACCGGCCAGCTGGGGAGCCTACAGCGCAAGCTACAAGACTGAATAATACCGCTACTCACATACCTTAAATAGCCGCTCCGAATCCCACTTCGCCATCTCGCTGAGGAAGTGGATGCACAAACATTGACACTCCCACGGTTCAAACTGTTAAACGATCGGAACATCGTTACAAACGCATGTTGGGCTGCGACAGGAAGATGCGCTGGCGTGTCTACTTTTCAACATAGCTCTGAAAAGGCGGTCAGTGATGCCCAAATAGACAACAGAGGAAACATTTTTAATAAATCATACCAAATTTTGGCATATGCAGATGATGTTGACCTAGTTGCCCGCACAACAAGCAAACTAGAATAAATGTATACCACCTTGTCAAATGCCTCAATAAACATGGGCCTGCAAGTAAAAGAGGAGAATTCTAAGATAATGACATCAACACCCAAAAATAGAGCCAGAAACATCGGCCACCAATTCACTGTTGATAACTCTACCTTTGAAGTGGTGGACAAATTCGCATACTTAGACTCCCTGATAGCCAAGGAGAACGTCATGATGGAAGAAATCAAGCGAAGAATAATCCTAGCAAACAAATGCTATTTTGGATTGAGTAGACAAATGAGAAGCAGAAACTTAAGCCAAAAAACAAAAATAACCATATACAAAACCTTTATACAACCAGTTTTGACATATGGTGTAGATACAAGCATGCTATTTAGGGTGGCAGTGAATAAAATTAAAATAGCTATGATAGTAAACAACGTTCTGAAAAGACATGGTACACGAAGAAGAAGAAATTGACATATGGATCGGAGACATTAACCATTTCCAAAGCAGATGAAAACCTTCTGCTTATATTTGAGCGAAGGATCCTGAGAAGAATATTCGGTGGCATCTGTGAAAATGGTGTTTGGAGAAGGAGGTACAACTATGAGATATATCACAGATATAAATATATATTTGGTAGTAAAGTCATAGTATCTCTTATAAAAATACGAAGACTAAGATGGGCAGGACATCTGGCAAGATCACAGCAGAACAACCCTCCTAGAAGAATTCTTATGTCACAACCTGTGGAAAGTAGAAGTAGGGGTAGGCCAAAACTCAGATGGAGGGATGGTGTAGCTGAGGATGGTAGAAAAATAGGCACAGCGAACTGACAACAGTTGGCAATGGATAAAACTGGTCAAGGCTCTTTTATAGACCTGTAGCATCAGTGATGATGATGATATTTAAACAATATATGCGCATCTTTGATTGTGTCGTAACAAATCTCTTTCTCACGTTGTCCTCAGGCTTGTTTATCCCAGCATATTTACGCATACAGCATATCCCAACAACTTTAAGTCGTTCGATAATAAATACGTTTTTATTTGATTGACAAAGTAATTAATAAACCTTCTAAAAACTCGGAGGCTAGCTAAGTTGCCGAAGCTCAGCTCATAACAAAACTCTGGAAAATACTCTCTGATTTTTGACGGATAATTCAAGGTTTCTAGGAATAGAACTTGGCTTTTTCAGAAAATTTTACTCTCACGTCCTCAAAGATTTTATCGCCTAACCACTGGATACATGGCGTACAATGGATGTAAGTTATGCAATATACGAGAGAAAGAGCAATCAGCGAGTTTACGTAGGCTTAAAATTGTAACTTTTCGGCTAAGAAAGGCGGCTCTTTATAAAAATTGGGTAGGTTAGAAAACCTCAAGATGGCGGCGACATCATCTGACTACTAAGCTAAAGGTTTGTAATGTTTATTTAGGAATTCTAGCTACTTTAAATAAAAACTATATAAAGTATACAAAACAGAATATCAATTAAGAGGGAAATAACATAAAGGAGTGCTTCAACAAAGCCACAAATGAGGACCGGTCCTGGCAAGGTATGGTTAAGTTGTACTCATATCGTACTCCTAGTTTTTAATAAAAACAAGTGGTTTTATGAATTATTTTTTTAAATTTAAGTGTTCATCTACTAGATACTACTACCTAAGTCATCTATACGTAATTATTATTTTTTATTGTGAAAAGAGAACATCAAATAATAAATATTCACTACCGTACAATCATTTTGTGAGGTTAGCTGCTATAAGTAGCTTATAATAGCATACGGTTGGTTTCTCACTTACCCGAGTCGGAGTAAGGCCTTCATGTGCCTTGTCCGTTCCGAACGTTGGCAATCAACATGGCTATTCTGACTTTGTTTACGGCAGATCTGAATAGTTCAGCAGATGACAATCCGAACCATTGCCGCAAGTTTTGGAGCCACGAGTGTCTTCTCCTCCCTGGACCCCTTCTGCTGTCTATTTTCCCTTGAACGATCAGCTGTAGTACTCTATATTTATTATGTCTCATAACGTGACCCAAGTATTCCAACTTTCTTTTCTTTATACTTATTCCTACCTCTCTCTCTTTACCTATCCGGCGTAGTACCTCTTCGTTGGTCACGTGCTCAGTCCAGGATATACGTAATATACGTCGGTAAGCCCACATTTCGAAGGCCTCTACTTTTTTCATCAATGTTGCGGTCATTGTCCACGCCTGCATTCCATATAACAAAACCGGGAATACATAACATTTCAGAAGTCGAATTTTGAGAGGTAGGGTGAGGCTTTTAGAGGTGAAAATACTCTTATACGTATTTCCTTCGCTTGATCCCAATTTGAGTTAACTGTTGTTCCCAAGTAGATGTACGAATCCACGTGTTCAATTCTTTCATTGTCTAATATCAGTTGCTGTGGTGGTTGTTGGGATTTGCTTACTAACATCCATTTGGTTTTTGTGATATTTAGTCTGAGTCCGTATTGTGCACTTGTTTTTTGTATCTTACTTATTAGGCAACTCAGTTCCTCCATGCTACTTGCTAGAATCACAGTGTCATCAGCATACCTTATGTTATTAATTATTTCTCCATTTATCTTTATGCCTTCTGTGCTTTCCTCCAGCGCTGTCTTAAATACTTCTTCTGAGTATATATTAAAGAGAATTGGAGACAAGATACAGCCCTGTCGTACCCCTTTCTTGATCTCAATTTTATTGGTCAATGTAGATCCTACTTTCACTTTAGCTGTTTGACCCCAATAGAGACTCGCTATTGTTCGAATGTCTCTGTAGTCGACTCCGATCTTATGGTAAATTACTTCACACAATGTAAACACACCTTCCGATCTAACCAGTCCAGTAAATCAACGTTCGAATATCACAAACAGTTATGCATTTGTTATGCATTTGTTATTTAATTGAACAATAAGTCAGTTCTATCAGTCTATCTAATACTGCTTTTTTTGTTTAAGTATCTCCTTACCTCGGTTATAGTATCATCACCATTATCATTCCGCAACCTTTTGCATTCAATTTTGAATATAGGTCTCCTCCAGATTCTTCCATTACTCTCTATCTTGTTTCACCTGTATCGAATTTCCCACTGTTTTTCTCAAGTCATCTGGTGTCTTTTATCTTCTCTAGGCCTCCATTCTATGAATCTTTTGGTCCACATATTATCATTTACACGTGCTACATGTCCAGCTCATCTCCATTTGGCTTGTGCAATTTTTTCTATGACATCTGTCACTTTAGTCCTCTCTCTCTCTCTCTCTCTCTCTCTCTCTCTCTCTCTCTCTCTGTCATTCCGTCAGAGGTTGTTGGTCCTCCATCGGGCGCCTCCCAGATGACGGAAAGGGGAATGGCTCCTAGATATAGGTGGTACCAGGGAAATAAAATACTCGGGGCGGACCAAAACCAGTAAACACTGCAGTGTCTGATCCAGAGTTATCGGCTGCAATCAGCATCTGACCCAGAGTGGGCGGTTGAATCGAAACTCAACAAACCCGTTTTACCAGGCGTGGTGTTTTAATCGCCAAAAAAACCCTCAATGAAATGTCGAAGGTTCAGAACTAAAATACCCTAGGCAAGCAGAACGAATCGTATCTAGTATAAGTGCCCTAAAAACTGTTTTCAAGTTATTATGGCCCTAAACTATATACATTTTTTTAACGAACTCTTAATGAGATTTGGGCGCGACGTAGGTACCAAAACTCCTTTTGGCTCCAGCAAGGTTTCCTCGTCTTCACCACCTTTTTAGGCCACGAGCCGCTGCTGATTAGCATACATGTATTTTTGCGCCAATACATTAAGGGCTAACAGGGTCTTTCTTGTACCCATTGTATTTCTAAAGTAAAACTGAGTATTACTAATGTCTAACGCATGTGTACATGATCCTTTAATTATACACACTGTATATTAAGAAATGATTAACAATATTACGAGTAATACAGAAATAACTTAACTCCATATATATTACATCGCCTAAAAAATTTTCATAGCACCGAAAATATTTCGTACTGGCCTCCCTTCCAAAACAAAATCCTCTTTAATTATGCTGTTCATTTTCCTAAAACACACAAAAAAAAAACAACGGGAAAGTAGAAAATATTTAGCAACAAAGTTTCAGGCACGCCGTGCATTAGCCTAATGAACGAGTGTAGGTATTGTTAACGGATGATGTTCCGTCGATTGGAAATGTTTTTCTGGAAAGTTTATTTCCATCGTTATCTGATCAGCGCCAGCCAGTGAACCAGGGAGTCTGGATGGAGCATTTCCCCAGGGGGCGAGTGGGACGCTGATTCGGCCTTGCTGCTATGAGAACATCAATCAGTGGGATCGTTCCGGAATTCCAAACTACCGTTTTCAAAGTATATACACGCTCTTTTTAAGGGATGTCGGATAATTTGAAGAAAAAATAAATATAAAAGATATATTTCGACGATAAAAATGTCTAAGATTTGTGAAACTGATTTGGAATAAATGATAGTAATAAATAGACTTTAAATTTATATATATATATATATATATATATATATATATATATATATATACATATATATATATATATACATATATATATATATATATATATATATATATATATATATATATATATATATATATATATATAGGTATATATATATATATATATATATATATATATATATATATATATATATATATATATATTATGATATGTAAAATCAAGAAAAATATTGGTTTGCTTAAAATATTTCAAAGTTCAAAAACATTAAAATAATTCAGATAAGTCAAACAATAAACTACAAACATTTCGAAGAATGAAAGTCTTTTAATTTTGGATTACCTGTATTTAACAAAACGTAAGATATGCATTAATTATTTTCTTTGTTAAAATATATTTGTATGACGTGTATAAGCTGAAGTGAAATCCATAAGACAATTGAACCGGGTTTTCCAAAAACATTAGAGCAGTGAGTAGGACAATAGAATAGATTTTAGAAAGATAGGTTTTTGTTAGTTTTTAAGAATTGGTGAAAAAAGATTAGTTTTTAAATAATGTTCGGAAATTTTATAATTGTAGGTAAAAATTTCTGTGTTATCGAAACGAAGAAATGGGAAATGGATGACGCGTTTTGATTGGATGAAATTGCAAAAGGTGGGATGATTGGTTTGAGAATGAGACTTTAGTTAGTTTTTGAAACCAAAATGATAGTCAGTTGGTTTCCAAGGGTAGAAGGCGAACGGCCGTTGTTCTCGGGTAGTTTCCCAGAGGTAGGAAGCAGTAACAGTGAAAGTTTGTGAGTTTTCGTGTAGTTAGTGTATCTGACAGAAGCTGATCCAGTAAAATATTGTAAGTCATATTTTTCTACTTATATTCCAAGAGTCACTGTTCAGGCCAACGAGAGATTCAGTTTATCGTAAAGAGAAGATATTCCAAGAGTCATTTTTCACTCGGGCCAACGAGAGATTCAGTTTATCGAGATTAGAAAGGCTATCATAATTTGAATGATTCGTGCTTTTGAAGGAAATCATCAAGGACGATATACTTGCAACAATTTGTTGTAAGATTGCTAATTACCTAGGGAGCTGCTAAGAATAGATAATATAGACTACAAAGAACAAGGATTTGGACCACTCATCATCATAGAGAGATAGTTTTGTTTTTCTGCAGTTTTTTCTTTCATTGATAACACAATTTTTTACAATTACTTTGGAAAAGATATAAATATTTTGATTAGGAGATTTAGAATAATAATTGGAATTTTGTGATTTTCACTAATATTGTTTGTACCAGTAATTTTGAAGGTTCACGTACGTAGAACAAAATTTTAAGAATCAATCAATATTATTTCATTATTTTATTTCAATATATAATGTTAGATCCTATATGTTTTTTATTATTCCGGTAATCTTTGGACCTTACCTTTCACATGTAATAGCATAGATGTTGAAGCACGAATAGAACCCTGAGATAAGAAAATTAAAAAGTGTGATAGAATCATAGTCATATCATTTAAATAATTTTAATTAATTAATTAATTAATTAGCTAATTAATTGCTTGGCGCACTAAGACTTTGAATGTCACAATAATATATATATATATATATATATATATATATATATATATATATATATATATATATATATATATATAAACAACACAGTTTATTAGGGATGCAGTCAGAATATTGGCCGGGATGTTCAAAAAAACACTCTTTTGACTTTTTGTCTAGCTTTCGGAATGGTTTTATTCCTTTTTCAAGACACTGTAATAAGACAAATATGTAAATATTTAAAAAATATCACAATTCTTCAGTGTAACTTACTAGTCGTTGAGATTATTTGTAAAAGCATTGACACTCAACATTTATAACACACATTAAAATATAAAAATATAAAATCATGGACAAAATACATTTTAAAATTTAGGGTAAAGATGGTAAAACTTTGTTTATGGCATGTTTTACTGTTGTGTTTTAACTCATATGCACAGAGAATGGAAAATAAAAACACTGTAATTAACATGTAATTAGGTGTACTTGATGTTATCTTTCTTTTCAAGAAATACTAGAGGCCCGTCTTAGGAGATTATACTTTTTAAACCTGTCTTCATGGTATGCAACATATTATACATACAGGTGTAATTTATGTATATGTAAATATTTATTTTATTTTTGGTGTTTTTCTAGTAAATAACAATAAATGTTGCTTAATTTATCTATGTCAGACTTTTTATTGATGCAAGATGTGCTAGATTTTATGCAACACATTTCCAAAAAAACACGTTTTGAATGGTTCTTTTCTTTTGCCAAAATACAGGAATCATCGAAATTGAATTCATGTTTCAGAGTTAATGCATGTTCTGTCAATGCACATGCATTGATTTTTTTGGTTTTTATATCACTACGATGTGATATCACCCTGCTGTGAAAATTACGAGATGATTCTCCTATGTAAATTTTATTACAATTAGTACACGGTATAGAATAAACAACATTCGATGACTCCTGTATTGTGAAAGGATCTTTTGTCTTTGTGTAAAGCTTCGATACCGTTTTCACATTTTTGGTTGTAATTTTTAAGCCACTAACATTTTTGAAGATGTTCATTAGCTTAGGTGTCAGAACTGGAATGTAGGGTAGGCAACCATAAGTTATTTTAGATGGTAATATTGATGCGTTATGTGTCAATGTCAATTGTCGGATCTCATTGTTATGAAAATTTTGGTTGACAGAAACTTGCGAAGTAAAAGGAGAACCGAAAATGAGTTTATTTAACAGCCCTATGGGATAAGAATTCTCTTGAAGTATAGATCTCAACATTTTAGTCCCTTGTCCCTGAATTCGATGTGTGACAAGTTGATAACCCTAGTTTTTAGAGCCAAAACCAAATTTGTTTTCATCTTAGATGGATGTTGAGAACAAAAGTTTATGAAACGGTTACTAAACAAGGTTTACGATACCATTCCGTCCTTAGCATGCCATCATTGCCACGATGGATTAGCATGTCCAAAAAAGGAATCATATTATCAGCCTCTCTCTCAACCGTAAACTTTAGGTGTTCACATTGGGCGTTAAAAGTGTTTAGAACATCAGTTACCTTGTTTTCAGGGACCGATAAAATCAAATCATGTACATAACGTTTATAAAGTATGAAAAGGTATTTTCTTTACACGTTGTTATAAGTTCATACAAAATAAAGTTACATAGTATGGGGGATATTTTGCTGCCCATTGGAGTGCCAAAAATTTGTTTAAAAAAATTACCATTGAACAAAAAGATGTTGGAGTCTAATATAAATGTTAACATTCTTATGAAATCATCTAAACTGATCTTAGTATGCGGAGAGATGTTGTTTCAGTTATTTTTGATACTGTTAAGAATAGCATCTAGTGGTAAGTTTGTAAACAATGACACAACATCTAACCTAATTAATATATAATTATTTGGAAACTTTAACATTGTTAATGAAGTTACTAAATGTGAAAGAATCTCTAATATAGAATTCATTGGATTCGTTGTAGGAAATTGTGAGAATATCTGTATGGTGTTTAGCAAGTTTACTATTGGGAGCATCAATGGAAGATACAATAGGCCTCATTGAAATAGTGGGTTTATGAACTTTAGTCAGTGTATAAAACCAGGGTGCAACTGCATTGTAAATTTTAAAAGATTTTGCAACTTCTGTTGTTATAGATTTGAAAGAAGCTAATGACTAAGCTTTTATTCCATATTTTTCATGTTCAGCAAAGCTTGCCGTAATCACGATGTTATCTGCATATCTTATGTTGTTAATAGATCTTCCGTTAATTATTATTCCTTCACTTTGAGATAGTAATGCTTCTTCAAAATGGCTTCACTATATAAATTAAATAGTAATGGGGACATAATACATCCCTGCCTACTTCTCTCCTGATTTCAGTTTCTGGACTAGGTTGGTTATCTATTACGATTTGTGCTCTTTGGTTTCAGTAGAGGTTTGTTATTATTCGTAAGTCCCTATGGTCTATGTTTTTTGTCTTTAGAATTTGGACTAATTTTTCATGTCTTACTTTGTTAAATGCTTTTTCAAAATCAATGTAACAAACATGCACATAATTATTCATATCCATACATCTTTGAGCTAACACATTTAAAAGCAAATAACGCTTCTCTAGGTCCTAGTCCGTTTCTGAACCAAAACTCACTATCATCTATTTCTTCTTCAGTTTTATATATACGACCATGTATTATTTTCAAGAATAATTTGAGAATGTGACTAATTAATGATATTGTTCTGTATTCTTTGCAATATTTAGCGTTTGTATTTTTAGGAATAGCAAAAAAGGTGGAGAGTAACCATTGTTTCGGTATGTTTCCTGAGTTAAATAAGTTTAATATAATGTCTAAGGTTTCATTATTTATGCATTTTAAGATTTCTATAGGGATTTGGACTGGATCTACTGCTATACTATTTTTGCAGTTTTCTAATGTTATTTTAATTTTCTCTTTTAATATTTTTAAAGCCATATCTTCTTATACTTCTAACTTAATCTGGTCTGTTCTACTCTCTTTGAACAGTTCATTGATGTATTCCGTCCATCTCTTTAATTTGTCGTTAGTATTCAACACAAGTTTCCCATTTGCATCTTTCAGTATTCCCGTTTTTTTTTGTTCTATTGTGTTGAGTTAATTCTTTAATTTTTTTATGTGTGTCAAAACTATCATGTCTTTTCTGGTATTCTTCTATTTCTGCGCATTGTTCTTTTAACCATTGTTCTTTAGCTTTTTTAATTCTGTATTTTATTTGTTTATCCCTTTTTTGTACATCTGATTATCTTTGTTTTTATATTAACGTCTTTCTTCCATTAAATCTAAAATTTCTTTCGTCATCTATTGCTTCTTTTTATATCTGGTTGGTATTCGATTTTTTTTTGACTTTTATCTATTTTTGTCTTTATTAATAACCATTTTTTATCCATATTAGTATTTTGCAGAATTTGTTCTTTAACATTCATTAATCCGTTGTTGATTTTATCTGTCAGGCGTTGACTTATGAGTGGGTTCCATAATTCATTTTGAGCCTAATTTTGGTCACTACTGAGTTGTGATCTTATCCTATGTCGGCACTTAAATGGGTTTTTGCGAATATAATTGCGTTCCTGTATCTTTGCCTAACTAATACATAGTCTATTTGGTTTCTTAAAATTATCTCTTCTTGATCTGCTGGTGACTTCCAGATGAAGTGGACGATATGTTTTTTATGAGAGGTCTTCATTTCAAAGATAACCATCAATTCTGTGACCGGTATGAAGATGGTGTTGACCTTGAGCTGAAATTGAATCGGAATTGCGAACAGAAATGGAATGTTTATAATTCATATTTTGGATTCTAGGGTTTATTTGGCTTATATAAGACAATAGGCAGTCTGCATAAGAAATTTAATAAACTCCGTGTTCTTTATTTAAAATATTGTATGGGTAAATGTCAAAGATATTTAGTTTTATAAAAATAATATTCCACTAAAAAGATTTAGACGTATCACTTACAGTTTACGTACCTTGGAAACCAAATCCATACCGATTAAAATATTACCATTTTTTCGCAATAAATGTGTAAATATATATTTTGAAAGTTATGAACTTTTTACCATAAGACCTACTACAAAAATTTCATTTTAAAACAAAAATATACCTATTCAAAAATAATTTAATATACAGGATGATTCATTAAAAAAAACAAGTTTGGTTCATTCTGTTGTTTTGACTGACTCTGTATAATCAAAGATAATTTTAAATTTAAGACTTTTTCAATTATAATCTTGATACAAATATTTTATATATACTCAATAAGCCGTAATAAAAGAAAACCAGAGGTTTGATGCACCCTGTATACATATTTATATACTATCGTACAACAGAAAATTAGCCCCAAACGAACCATTTAAAATATCAAAAAGGGACAAGTAACATTAAAACAAACATTTTATAGACAAGTTGTTTCGTATCTTAAGAACGATCATCACAAACCACCCCTAGGAAATGCAGGAACTGCCAAAACTCCCTCGCGATAAACCCCACATTAAGCAAACTTTGGTCTCGGAACACCACAAAACAGGCAAACAAGATAAAGAATTCTTAAATCTCCGGCAGAGTCGTCAAAATAAGAAGAATCCGTAATAAATATTATAATCGCGCCGTTCTCATGACGCCTGGGATTCCCCGTATCCGATAAAGGGTCATAAATATCCCATTAGCGACTGAGGGTGTTACGTACAAGAGACGCAACGTTGCCAGCCGTTCAGACCTTTCGACCATTAGATGCTCGTTTGCCACAGAAAGGACCACAAAAACTGACGGAAGGAAATTATATGTATGCTTCGTGGGAATAGAGGTGGCAGCGGTGACTTTAGAGCACCATTGAGTGTATTATAACATAGCAACATTTATGAAAATTGCGGAACTCTTTCAATCTCAATTCAACGTTGTTTTTATGTAACATGATAATTCTGCTATAATCTGACTTTTGATTTTAAGGAATATAATTGACGTTGTGAATGTGGACAATGTTGATTTGTCTCTGGAAAGGCATACGACAACAAATCTCGTTGTTCTCGAAAGACCAAACAAAAAAAAACTCAAATTATAGAAAAATCTAAAGAATTTAATCTAGAAACATATTTGTGCTTTGTTGACTACTCGGAAGCGTTCGATAATGTAAAGAGGCATAAAATGTGGAGAATACTGAGAGAAATGGGTACCCCGAACATCTAATATACTACTGAAACAACTGTATATCAACAACACAGCAAACGTAAGAGTCAACAACATATACTCCGATAATTTTAAACTAAAAGCCGGTGTTCGTCAAGGATGTATTATCTCTCCCACGTTATTCAATATATATATAGTAAACAAACACATCATGCGCATTGTATTCGGCGGATGGCAAGGAGGAATATCAGTCTGAGGACAAAAAATCAGCAATCTCCGCTATGCTGACGATACTTTAGTACTAGCATCATCAACAAATGACCTTAATACATCATGAACAGACTAGATACTATTAGTCGTGAATATGGAGTCAAAATTAATGTACAGAAGACCAAGGTAATGATAATCGATCGAATTAGAAATAACCAGCCGGAAATACGATAGGTTCTGTTATCACAAACAATGGTGGATGCGAAGAAGAGATACGTCGACGCATTACAATGGCCAGATCAGCAACGGTCAAACTTACTAAAATCTGGAAAGATACGGACATAACCAGGAACACGAAACTGCGCCTAGTACGGACGCTTATCTTTCCTATCGCTACCTATGCGTCAGAAACTTGGACCATTAAAAAGTCCGACTCACGACGTATAATGGCCTTTGAAATGTGGGTATATCGTAGAATGATGCGCATACCCTGGACAGCACATCGCACAAATGTCTCAATATTGACAGAACTCGACATCAATACTAGGCTTACCACAATCATCAACCAAAATATATTGAGGTACTTTGGACACATTACCAGACGAATGGAAGGCATGGAGAGGTTGGTGGTTGAAGGCAAGGTAGATGGTAAAAGAACTCGAGGAAGATCGCCACTCCGATGGTCAGACCAAATAAAGTGCGCTACCGGTTACTCTCTGTCTGAGGCAGCACACCGCGCCCAGGAGAGAGAAGAATGGATAGCAACCATTCGTCAAATACCATATCCTCACTACATCCTTAAGAAGGATTAAGAATAGAAAAGGAGCAGGAATTGATGTTACTAATGACAACATATGTATATATTCATTGATTTCATTATCATCCTTAATACTGTTGCATTCAGTTCCAGACGTTATCTTATACTTTGTTTTTGTTGCTAATATGAGTTAAAATATGCATGCAAAATATTCTATAATAACTAAATTATGAAACTGATGGCTACGTTTGTAATTTCGGCAGCAACTTATTTAGCCAAACCAGATCTTTTTAAAAATCATCACCATCATCGCCATCATCATCATCAGTCAGTTTTAAGTCATCTGTAATATATGGGTCTTCTCTGCTTGTATCCATAGTGCACAGTCTTGTGCAGTATGGATCCAATTTCTGCAAGCTGCAAGCTATGTCCATAATACCTGTAATTATGGCTCTTCTTCGTAAATCTTCGTATGTGATTTTGTCTTTTATTGTTACTCCTATTATTAGACGCTCATGTGATAACGAAAATTTCAGGAAAGTGAGTACAGCAACTGAAATTACTAAGAGCTAAATGTTTGTAGCGAATACAAAAAACACAAATTATGGTAAAGAGTCGTCAAGAAAGTTTTTTAACAGAATTTATTTTAATGGCATACATTAAATTATAACAGAACAAGCGGTAGACTTTGTTTGAGACACACAAAATAAACAAGGCAACGCTGCTCAGCTTCTATTAATTTTTGTCATCAAAAAGAAAAACGGAACAAAACACATTATACCTTACAATTTGTCATGTTTGAAACAAACATTTCATAAACTGTAAAAACACTTTTTATCAGCATTACAACTTGTAAGATATGCAGACGACACCGTCATTATTGCGGACAGTGGTGAGGGTTTACACGTGCACCAAATGTCGACATTAATATTCGTATTCTATAACAAACATATAGAATCAGTACAAAGATTCCAGTATCTTGGTTGCTGGATAACAAACGATCTTGACCACGAGGTCGAAATACGTGCTCGTATAGAATATGCTAGGTCCGCATTTCAACGAATGAAAAAAATCGTAATAAACTCTACGTTATCGTTGGATATCCGATACCAATTTGTAAAAACGTTTATTTATTCCATATTGCTATACGGAGTGGAAACATGGACTCTCTGAATTACAAGTATGAGGCGTATAGAAGCCTTTGAGATGTGGGTTTTTTGAAGGATGCTGAAGATCTCTTGGACAGAGCACGTGACCAACAACGAGGTGCTAAGAAGAATGGGTACTGAGAGAGAACTCCTAAATATTGTAAAAAACAGAAAAACAAGTTATCTAGGACATATTTACAGAGGAGAAAAATACAACTTCCTACGACTTATAATGGAAGGAAAGTGGAAGGAAGAAGAGGTCAGAAGAAGAAAATGCCCTGGTTGAAGAATGTAAGAGACTGGACAGGTATGGACACACATTTGATACTAAGAACAGCTCAAGATAGTGAGCAATTTGCTGTAGTTATAGCCAACCTTCAGTAATAGAGAAGGCACCTTAAGAAGAACAAGAAGATCAGCATTACTTCAACTTAGATCTCTGAAAAATAACTTGTCGGCAAATACTTAACCCTTATCCGGGCAAGATGGGTCCAACAGGCCCGAGACGCCAATTCTTTTATCATAAACTAATAAAAGGATTTTTATTGAATTTTATGCATCACTGAATTTGTTTAGCAGTATGTATTCTTTAAAATAGTCATAAGCTATTCAAAATATTCCTTATCATTTTCAAAATTATTGCGTCGAAAGAATTTTTTTATACCTATTTGTATTTATACCTAAAATCTAAATCTTTGTTACAGAAGTTAATCTGGCAGTCAGGTAATGTTTTTGAGAATTATCTGCATGACTTTTACGATTCCGGAAATCCAATAATAAAGTCAAAACGTATAATAAACAATGTAAATATCTCTTTGATGTGAACATCAAAGTCATACAATGGGTGTTATATCTATTCTAAATGAATTTTAAAACCAATAATCATTGTTAAAATGCAATAATATTGTTAGGTGGAGGGGATGTATTACTTGAAAAAATAAAACTTTCAATATCTGCCTTCACAGCGCCAATATTCCAACAGACTGGAACAACGCTACTATGATTCTATTACACAAAGCAGGAGACAAAGCAAAT
Source organism: Diabrotica balteata (assembly GCA_918026665.1). Lineage (NCBI taxonomy): Eukaryota > Metazoa > Arthropoda > Insecta > Coleoptera > Chrysomelidae > Diabrotica > Diabrotica balteata. The sequence continues at coordinate 98,119,400 of OU898283.1, read as the reverse complement.
TTAGAGAATTACAGACCGATTAGCCTCCTCAGCCATATATAGATATATATTATATATATAAAGTTGTTTACGCGAATACTAGTTAAGAGAATGGAAAGAAAATTAGAGACTTATCAACCAAGGGAACAGGCAGGATTCCGAAAAAGTTACGGAACAAATGACCATCTACAAAGTATAAAAACCCTAATAGAGAAAGCAGTGAAATACAATAAACCTCTAGTTCTAATATTTATCGATTTTCACAAAGCCTTTGACACAGTTGAGCTAAGCAAAATATTACAGGCGCTTAAAGAATGCAGGCTAGATTATAGATATACTAAATTATTATACAAATATACCTGAGGCAACAACCGTCAATTACATACAACAGTAATCGCATAAAAATAGAACGGGGGTTAGACAAGGAGACGCAATGTCACCTAAACTTTTTATATACGGTACTAGAACATGCTTTTAAGAATTTGGATTGGATGATCAACAACCATTGGATTGGATGGAACAACTTACGTTTCGCCGATGATATACTTATAATAGCTGAAGATCTAGGTATGGCAAGAGAGATGGTACAGGAACTCGTTGTGGCTACAGAAAATGTAGGTTTAAATATAAATATCTCGAAAACAAAAATCATGACAAATTTGGTGCCCAACCAGAACATCAGTATTGGTGTTAAATTTTTAAAAGTGAGATGCCCACATGCCTAAAGAGAAAGGTATTTGATCAGTGAGTCCTCCCAGTCTTGACGTACGGAGCAGAAACACTTACCTTAACAAAAGCAGCAGCTACTAAACTGAGAGTCACGCAGAGAAGAATGGAGCGGTCCATGTTAGGAATAACTCTCCGAGACAGAATAACAAACGAAGACATCAGGAGAAGAACCGGAGTGACTGACATCATCGAGAAGATAGCCAGACTAAAATGGATATGGGCAGGACACATAGCCAGAATGACAGATGGGCGATGGACAAAGAGGTTATTGGAATGGAGGCCAAGGGAAGACAAGAGAAGCGTCGGTCGACCACCTACAAGATGGACTGACGATTTAAGAAGACTCAATAAAAACTGGATAAGAGCGGCGCAAGATAGACGGGGTTGGAAACATGAGGAAGAGGCCTATGTTCAGCAGTGGACTCTTGAGGCTGGATGATGATGATGATGATGTTAGGTGGGTACCTATACATATTTTGAAATAAATGATGCATCTGATATCAGTCGTTTGATATTAATGTTATTGTCGACAATTAAGCTTCTGAAATTATATTAAATTACAGTGAAAGTAGATTATGCAAATAAAATATCCAGAAAACCATTATCAGCTGCAGAACTGCAAGATATTGTTAATATTGTATGGAGTTCCAATGACGAAGAATTTCCTGAAGTAGGTGGCATTGAAAGTGACTCTTAAATTGAAGATCATCTTTCTGAAGCAAGTGAAGAGGATAATCAGCAAGTAGTATTAAGGGATAATGAAGAAGAATGTGTAGCTACAAGTTCCCAGATTTTGAGTGTCTATTTTTTAAACTAAGAATGGAATTAACTGGAAGAGTCAACCACAACCAACAGGACGTATGCAATTCTGTGACATAATAAAAAGCAAAGTCACAAAGTAATGTATACCCCTGGTTAAAGTGTAGATGATAAACAGAGAACTATAAATATTGCGACTCTACAGAGCTATATGCCTTTATTGGACTACTACTAACTGCAGAGCACCTGAGTGCCAACATCCATAATCTAGATGTATTTTGGAGTGAGTTTTATGGACCCACTATATTTAAAGCTACCACGGGGTTAAAACAATTTAAAAACTTGCTAAAAGTTGTTCAATTTGACAATAAGGAAACAAGGTCTGAACGAAGAATGGACGACAAATTAGCAGCAATATGCGATGTGTGGAATAAAGTCACCAAAACTTTCAGAAATACTATTTACCAGGAAAAAACATAACATTCAGGCAGTATATGCCTTTAAAGCCAGATAATTGTGGCATGAAAATATGGTGGACCTAAGACTCTGAAATGTATTACCCTTTAGGTGAAATATCATATACAGGAAAAAAATGGAAATAAAGTAGCCAAAGGCCTTGCATCTCAAGTTGTAAAGCAACTCGTTGACCCTTATTACAATTCTAAGAGGAATGTGACTTGCGATAACTATTTCACTGATCTTGATCTTGCGCATGAATATCTGACAAATTTAGTAACTTGTGAGCACAGTGAACAAAAATAAGAGCTTTGTTTTTCGGGAATTTTTTACTAAAGAAGAACTGTTTCATTTAGAGGAATACAATGATACAAAACAGTGTACTGAACAATGCTTACAGGAAGTTGAACCACACAATAAAAAGCAAAAACTAGAAAAACCTCTAGTTTTAACAAGGAAAAAGTGTCACATGTGCCCAACAAAAAAGGACAGGAAACAAAAACAAATTTGTGAAATATGCAGTAGAAATGTGTGTAACGATCACTGTATAATTAAAAAAGTTTGTAAGTATTGCAATAAAGAAAAATAAATGACTAATCTATGGTTTTTTATTTTTATTGTTTTTTTAACCTAATATTTAATAATAATTTAATTTGTCATATCAATTTGCTATTCTAGTTGGGAATAAGCTAATCTTGTGGCTTATTCCAACTAAAATAGTAAATTGATATGACAAAGTATTAATTTGTAAAAGTAAAATAATAATATTCTTCTGACTTATGCGTTTTATTCATTTTGTAAAGATTGTTTTTGTCGGTACTTTATACATGAACTGCTAATTACCATAATCTTTTCTCAAAAGGGTTTTCACGCAATAATGAAAGGCAACAAACCGTAATCTTTTTCCAGTGTATGCGTAAATATCATACTATCTACATATAGAAAAGGCCTGCGAATTTAAAATTCCAATAATAATCTGTTTTCTAGACTACCAAAAGGCATTTGATTGTGTAAAGTGGCAAGTTCTCTGGACAGTTCTTCATGAGATAGGAGTTCCAGATCATTTGGCAATATTAATTAAAAACTTATACGAAGATAACTCAGTTAAAATAAGAATTGAAAACCAGCAATCTGATACCTTCAAAACCAGCAGAGGTGTACGACAAGGCTGCATACTATCTCCAGACCTGTTCAATTTATATGGAGAATACATAATGAGGAACGCACTCGATGGATGGAGAGGCGGCATCTCCATTGCAGGGAAAAAGATCTCAAACTTAAGATTCGCAGACGATACAACACTGATAGCAACATCTGAAGAGGAGATGTCGAGACTGATAAAGAGAGTAGAAACCGAAAGCAACAAGTGTGGGCTCAAGATTAATAATCAGAAAACAAAAATCATGATTGTGGACCACGCGAATATCCTCCAAACAACAGGCGCCCTAAATCAATTCGAGAAAGTAGACGAGTTCACGTATCTAGGATCTTCCTTAAGCAATGCAGCCTCCTGCCATACGGAAATTCGCAGAAGAATAGGAATGGCCAAGAACGCGATGAGTCGACTGTCAAAAATATGGAAGGACCGCTCTTTGTCCAAAAAACTCAAAATGAGACTGGTACGGACACTCGTTTTTTCAATCTTTAGTTACGGTGCCGAAACATGGACAATAAAATCAGAGGATAGGAAAAGGATTGACGCATTCGAAATGTGGTGCTGGAGACGAATGCTACGCGTCTCGTGGACGGAGCACAGATCCAATCAGTCGATTCTCGAAGAGCTAAACATTCAGACCAGACTCTCCTCTCAGTGTCTTGCAAATGTTTTAAAGTTTTTTGGCCACATTGCGAGAAGAGACAATGACAACTTAGAAAGACTAATTGTGTGCGGAAACGTAGAAGGACGTAGAGGCCGAGGACGCTCACCTATCCGATGGTCAGATCAAGTACAGAAAGCCACTGGAGAGACGTTTTCCGAGTCCATGAGAGCAGCCCAAAATCGCAAGAGATGGAGAGAATTGACAGCCCGCATTGTAGGGAATCACGATCCTCAGCAATGAGGAAACGACAAGAGAGAGAGAGCGTAAATATCAACCAATCAGGCCTGGTAGAATAATTAAAGTCTTTATTTGGCTTTAAATGTTTATTACTTATAAATAAATATTTGTTCTACAAAGTTTTTCTTGCATTTCATTATTTTGTGTAAATCCTTCAGGTAGATCGCACACTCGAGGTAGACCGCATACTGTAGTAGCGCCTATTTTAATAAAAAATCAAAAACGAATATTAGAAATTTATGGGTAAATGTGAATAGTACACTCAAGAACATTGGTGAGCCCAACGGACCTGAATTGCCCGGTTATGCAAGTAAAATGTGTTACCCAGATAAGGGTTAATTGCCTTGTACTCTTACATTTACTACTTACTATGATCAACAATACTAATGCAAAGATTACTCGATCTCCAAAGATCATCAATCAGCCAATCGCGTCCACTGCTGGACATAGGCCTCCCTCAGTTCTTTCCAGTGTTCTCTACACTGGGCCGCTTGTAGCCAGTTTCCCGCTACACGTTTAATGTCATCGGTCCATCTAGTCGGTGGTCGTCCTCGGCTTCTTTTATAATTTCTGGGCCTCCATTCCATAATACGTCTTGTCCACCGTCCATCTTGTGTTCTGGCTAAGTGCCCTGCCCAGTTCCACTTAAGCGTCGTGGTTCTTTCGATGACGTCTTGAACTCCTGATCTTCGCCTGATTTGTTGGTTTGTTATGTGGTCTCGAAGGCTCACGTTCAGCATTGCACGTTCCATGGCTCGTTGTGTAACTCTAAGTTTATTCGCAGATTTTTGCGTGAGTGTTAAAGTCTCTGCTCCATAAGTTTGTACAGGTAAAACACATTGGTTATAAACCTTTCGCTTGAGACACATGGGAATTGAACTTTTTAGAATATGGCTTAATTTGCCAAATGCTGCCCATGTTAGACCTATTCGCCTCTGTATTTCATGTGTTTGATTGTCTCTGCTTATTTTGATTTCGTGTCCCAGATATTTGTAAGTGTCTGTTTGTTGTATGGTATTATTGTCAATAGTTATATTTCCACTCATTACGAGATTTGTTATAATTTTAGTTTTCTCAAAGTTTATCTTTAATCCTGCTCTTTCAGACAGACTTTTAAGCGAATGCATCATAAGGGTTAATTGCCTTGTACTCTTACATTTACTACTTACTATGACCAACAATACTAATGCAAAGATTACTCGATCTCCAAAGATGCTTCTAAATATATCTAAACATCAAATATCATAACCAATTAACAGCTACGCCACTGAAACTACACCGAGCTTTTAATTCTTGCTATAGTTAAGAGGTGTCCACGGACTCGATACTCGTTATTCGCATAGTCCATTCCACGTTTGCCTTAATGAGTACTATAAAATCTCTAATGATCTTATAACGTCTTTTCTACTGGTCCCGCTCCCACCTCTATCGAAGCTTCTCAGCTCGTTCAAAGTTATATTCTCCTCTAGAGTCTTCCTTATCGACTCTTATTACGCACTTATGACGTATTTATGGCCAGTTTGGCATATTGTGACGATGAACTACCAATGCGGTGCTTCAGTTCCTTGGGAGGTAATAGCCGAGCCGACATTTATTTTAACAGATCGCTTCAGATGCGCTTTTTTGATGACCCGGAAGGAAATAAAAGCGTCGTTGGCCAAATGAAGGTTTTTAAATGGAACGCCGATGGGTTTGTTAAGGAAACAGTAACAAAAATAGAAGACTATACAGGCCTTTAAAAAAATATACCTTTAGTGTAAATTTTCGTATAGAGAAGCAACATATTTGAATCCCTATGTAGATCCTTTGAAAAAAAATCACCCAATATCCTAGTCACGATGGTGAATTAAGGTTTGACATTATTAATATAAAGTTTGATTGGGACTTTTGAAAAAAATAATCCACGTTTAGCTGTAAGTTGGCCGGGAATATTAGCAATAAATTATTTTTCTTAAGAATAAATCTTCAACAAATTTACTTAAAATTCTACACAAAATTTAATCTGACTTTTATTCGTTTACGACCATCCGCACTAATTTCAATACACTCCGCCAAAAAAGTATCGCATCACCTATGAAACTGCAAATTTTGTATTAAAAATAATTTAAAACATGAATTTTTTACTGTTGTTTTTTAAGTACATAATAAGTATTAAAAAAAATGTAGAATGTACGAAAAACAAAGGTTTTATTTAATTTATTTCATAAATTAGAAGTAAGCGCGCAAACAGCATTGAATAAAAAAATCAAAATTATATAATGAACATTTAGTAAAATGTTCTAGCTCTTATAACATCTAGACAACGTTGTGACATACTTCCAATTAATCTTGGATGGTTGCATTGAAAATAACGATTCCCATCCCGTCTATAAACTGGTATTCTTCGATCCGAAGTATATAAACAAAATCTTGACTCATCCGTAAAGAGCATATTACCCCAGTCGTCGATATTCCAGTTTACGTGTTCTCTTGCAAATGTTAGACGTGCTATACAGTGTTCCCTTGTAAGTCTCAGAGCAGTGGAAGCTACTCTGGCCCTAATTCCAGACTGTCTTAAGATGTGCCTAACAGTTTCTGAAGACACACGTACATTTTGAGTCTCAGCTGAGTCGTGTAGAAGTTGACTTTCAGTCACAGTTGCTCTTGGCCGACCTGTTATAAAGACCAGTCTCTCGGTACCTTACTACCAATCGTGATACTGTCGACTGATTTACACCAACTAAATTTGCCACATATCTCTGACTCCTTTCGTCTTCAATGAGGGAAATTATTCTAACCACTTGATCTCTCGTTAAATTTAAATTTACATTACTTCCATACTCAATATTTAATACGAAATTTTAAATTAAATGCAAACTGTATACTTTTGACAAACGTAAAATAAAGACTAATAATATAAAAACCAGACAAAATAGCAATTAACATTTTTTTTCTTAAACAGTAAGCTGTATTTACAAATTTCTTTTTAATATTTATTCTAGCCTTAATATTCTTAAGGGCCAGAAAGAAATAATTTAAATTAACCAAATGCTGTCAGAAATATTTGTAATTTTATAAGTGATGCGATACTTTTTTTGCGGAGTTTATCATATAATTTTTTTTTTGATGTTGACATGATATTTTTATCATATAAATTTAAATTTATTAGTCTTTCACCCAATTTCATTGGATGTAATCGTCCAATATTTAATTCTAAATGGTCAACAAAAACATGAAACTTTTTCAAATGCCTAGGTTTAAATCTAGATGATAGTTGATTTAATAAACATTGTTTATTATTGCACGAGTTTTTGTCTAATTTCAAGGTTTTCTTAAATGTATCGGTACCAGATGTTTCATTCAACTGATTATTATCTTTATTGTATATATGAACTTATATTAATTTTTTCGTACACAATGATATCTTAACAAACATTGACCCGATTATCTTTATTCTAATTACCCTTCAGCGGGCCATTGTCGCTGGTGGAGAAACTATTTACTCTGGACATCAGTCTTTCTTTTAAATACAAATTAATATAGGTGCATATAACTGATAATCAGAATATTTGGTCAAAATAGTCAAGTTTTTCATTTAATGTTGTTAAAATTTGACTTTGTAGTAGGTCAGATATGTATTGACGAGTCACTACTTTAGTACCCGATGCAGTAGGTAGATCTGAAACAACTGAAAAAGGTGTGTTCTAAAATAATCTCTAACAGTTTTTTTGAAAGTTTAGAGATTATTTTAGAACACACTAAATTTTCACCTAAATTTACCATAAAAAATACAATAGAACTAGTTAATAAAATACAACATTTTCAATTACCTAACAACTCCAGATTAATTTCATTTGACGTAAAAAATCTTTTTCCTAGTATCCCTCCTACAGAAACTTTTATTCTAGTAAAAAACCTTTTAGACCAAAATAGTACAAATCCAATAATTACATCTGAAATTTTACATCTTCTTGAAGTTTGCATAAACCAGGACTACTTTGAATTTAATAATAAAATATATACAAATAACAGTGCAGGACTTATAATGGGTAATCCTCTAAGCCCATTGCTATCAGATATTTTTATGGATCATCTAGAGACAAATATTTCAAAACATCCCGTATTCAAACAGTTTTTATATTGGTGGAGATACGTAGACGACGTACTGGTATGTTTCACAGGAACTAACAGGCAACTCGACCAATTTTTATCTTATATTAATTCACTTCATAGTCATATTGAATTTACAATAGAAACAGAACAAAATCAATCCATAAATTTTTTAGATTTAAAAATTAGCAGACTTCAAAACAAACATGACTTCTCCATATTTCATAAACCTACCCATACTGACACGACTATACACAATTCATCATCCCATCCAACACAACATAAACTGGCAGCTTATCATAGTATGTTACATAGATTAACAGAAATTCCGATGTCAAAATACAACTTTGAGACAGAATTAAATATAATTAAGCAAATAGCAGTAAACAACGGATACAACGAACAAACAATTAATAAAATGTTAAATCAAAAACTACACAAGAAAGCCCTGAAATTAGTATTTCCACCACCAGAGAAAAAACCCAGTACCTTCTGCTCGATTACATATACAGGCAAAATAACAACAAAAATTGCCAAACACATAAAAAAGAAAGGAATAACACCAGCTTTCCGAACAAATAACAACCTAGGCAAATATATTAAAAATAACAAGAGCCAAAATAAAAAACACTTAAATAGTGGTGTGTACAAACTTCAATGTGGCGACTGCCCAAAAACTTACATCGGTCAAACTGGTAGAAACTTTGATAAACGAATAGCAGAACATAAAAGGGCTTTCAAAATAGAAAAACAGATTCGACATACGCACTTCACCTTCTAGATCATAATCATTCTTTTAATGACAAATTTAAAATTCTTCACATTCAAAATAAAGGCCTTAAGCTATCTTTGTTAGAATCTATGGAAATCAACAAATTAAAAAACACAGATATAATTCTGAATGACCAACGTGAGACAAACAGTTCTCCCCTCCTCAACCTATTTCATTAGAGACTATAAATTTGTAAACCCAAGCCAAAAATAGATCACTTGAGAAAGGCAATCAGCCGAAACAGCTGTAGTGATAAGAGTTAAAATAAATTTTGTGGAAGTTTGAAAACAAAGTTTTCAGTGTTTTATTGTTACATAAAATGAATTTCCATCAAGTAACGGTCGAATCCATCAATTATCTATATTTTGGTTTCTAAAACTGAGAAATCTTCAGATTTCGACTGTATATATTACTTTCAACTGTTTGCGTTTTATCAATTAAGCGTTTCTCTGATAAAAGCCATCAGTAACTAACAGAAAAATTCACATTGTCTTTCAGTTAAATAAATCCGAAAGAAAGTTAACAGGAAGTTTTGATAGTCTCACTATCGAGTGTCGCCGTTTCCGAGCGGCCTGGCCGTCAGCATGATGCAAAATTCATGCAGTAATCCATAAGCCCTTATTCGAAATAAACGGCAAAGTAGTTTAAACTGAATAATTCCACAACTTCTCCTAAGTGCTAGTTTCAACTTCTAATGGCACTTCCAACCGACACTAAAGACAGTTTCCTTCGAGGTGTTCCTGATACAGGGACGATCATTAAGGCTGCCGCTGATATTTTATGGTTCGGTTGAACGTGTCCGTAATGATGTTTGAAATTGGAAATGGTTAGTGTATCGGTGTCATTTTTACTACACGATTTGTGTTCTTCGTATACCTGCAATTGCCTATATATATATATATATATATATATATATATATATATATATATATATATATTATATATATATATATCGGAAAAAGGAGTACGACCGTCAATCCAATATATATATAAGGATCACTCAGACGAGTGGTGGGTTCTTATATCGGTCTCTAGGTGGAGAAATAAAAGACAAAGTTGATAGGCTACTTTATCTATTTTGAAGACGTTTCGCTTTCGAGTTTTGAAAGCATCATCAGTTCATCTAAAAAATTATTACAATATGAGAACCACACAATCATGGAAACGATGTTAATTGTTACCTTAAAAAGATATGTAGCAGTCAATGTTATTAACAAATATGTGAATGAAACTAAGTAAATGGACATAGTACGCTGATCTTGTATAAACAGTTAAGCAACTAACAACATATATGAACTTGTACAAAAATTAGCACAGCAATTGACCATGTGGTCCAAAATAAATTCAATGTTATTTATATTAATAAGTGAGAAAGAACCAAGAAAATCATAAATAACCTCCAACTATTTAATGGATATTAAACTTTGATTTTAACTTTAGGTAGCATTATAAGTAATATTAATAAAATTCTACAAAATAGTGAATATGAAGTTACCGATCAAAGCCTTGTGGATGTCGCCGTGAAAATGGCGTTAGATGAAACAGGAACGAACTAACCGCAAAAAGACAGCCAACCTTGAGGTCAAAATTACTTTTGACAGATCAACAAGGTGTAAATACCAACCCAGAATTTTGGGCGGTTAATTTAATTTTTATATATTTATTTATTTTATATTATATATATATATATATATATATATATATATATATATATATATTATATATATATATATATAGGTTATTTTATATATATATATATATATATATATATATATATATATATATATATATATATATAACGAATTTTACTCCATTCCACGAATATACGACTGTTTTAAATTCGCTTTAAGGTGTCGACTTAAATGGTCCAATGTACTGAATTGTACAATGGTAAATTCTCCCCATTTTAAAATACTGTTATGACAGATATACACCTTAGATTTAAATATGAAGTTATGATCTAAATATAGAATTGATAGTTTATAGAATAGTTGTAATTCAGATTTTGAAGTATACTCGTATAATTACTCTCATTGACTTTAGTATTGTAAACAAGTTGGTTTTTGAATTAAGTGATTTAAACGAAGTGTAACAATACTTAAGTGATTAAATAGTTTAATTTATTTAGTCGAATATTCAATAAGTATTAAAAAAACAAAAAAACTTACTCTTACTCTTATTCTCCTAATCACCATTACAAACAAATACACTACACTAAACTCTCTCTTAACGGACACGTCTCTTCACCGGACACCTCTATACGGACGGTTTTTAAAACTAAAATCAGTCGGCGATTTATGAAACTGTATGTAAATTTTCGTTACTTTTTAATATCTGTAATGACTCGGTACTTTAACTATCAATAGCCGCCATGTTATACCCGTTACTTTCGGAACTTTTAAGAGTACCTATATCCACTCAAAGCAAACAAAAAACTAACAAAGTGGAATACCAGATTCTTTTTCTGGTTTCTGAACCATCGTTCTGCCAATTTCTTTTTATTTATATTAAAAATAATATATTTCTTTTTATTACCGTTTTAGTACCTAATAAAGTAATAAAGATACCCAGCGCGCCTCTTTGGTGTTTACATTTCACCGAAATCCAACCCAAATGGCTGATGAACACATTTTAACTTCATAGAGGTCATTGTATTTATTTGTAGGAGCGTTTACGTAAATTTTTTTGTTAGTTTCGGATTAATTTTCACAATAAATTTTGCGTCTATCTGAACATCTACTAACTGAAATAATTTTAGTTTATATGTCATAGTAACAGAAGATCCTTTTTTATGGAATAATAATTAGACCAATTTACTTTCATACTTCTACTTGTACAGTAAAATGTTCGTTGTAGCAATAATTCCAAACAGTCGTATATTCGTGGAATAACCTATATATATATATATTATATATATATATATATATATATATATATATATATATAATATATATATATATACAGATAAACGCATTGTTTTGTTGACCATAGGAATTAAGATTTATTGCAATCTTATCTCTAGAGTATATTTATTTTAATGCTCTAGAACTTATTTTTTAATTTTTTTTTTTAAACTTCCTCTGTGGCTCAGTGGTAAGAGCGCCTACCTTTAAACCTAAAGGTCGTGAGTTCGAATCCCACCTGGATGGAAATTTTCGTTTATTAAAAATTAATAAATGAAAATAATTTCTATCCTTGTGCGATCGGTACTCACCGGAGGGACCGCAGACGTTCGGATACAATTAGCGTCTCTTAGCAAAGACAATGACGTCGACTTTGCTAAGTATCAAGACAATTACTCTACACACATACACACACACACACACACACACACACACACACACACACACACACACACACACACACACACACATCACACACACATCACACTAGGTACCTGACTGTACCATGCCAATGATCATAGTTGTCGAAGCATTAACTCAATAATAAAAAAAATCATTGTTTTTTAGTAAGTAAGTAAGAAAGTAATATGCTTTATTGTCACTGAAAATTGTACAAATTTTATGGACGAAGCTTATAACAATAACACAAGAAACAAGAAAAAAAATCAGAATGATAATCGTTTGTACTTTTAAATAAAAAAACAGTAAAATTATTCCAAACTTAAACATAAAAAATTAGTAAAGAACATACAAACTTCGTAAAATGTACCTAACAAAAAATAAAAATTAGGAAAGCAGATTAATCAATTAGAGGCTCAAATATTCCACCTCTTGTGACAGTAACAGTAACCAAATCTGTGATATAGATTTCTCCTCATATTTTGAAGTAGGGCTGATGTAATGCTTGCAGAGAAATGAAGTATTTTTGCCATTTATTCAACTGGGTTTGTGTCCCTTTCAAACACATGCCTATAAATGTTTTCTTTGAGAAAACCCAAAAAAAAAATGTTAGGCGCTAAGTCACAGGATCTAGCGGGCCATTTAATTGTACCACGTATACTTATCAGTCGATTAGGAAACGTTTGAAGTCAATATTGGAAGTCAATAGTTGCTCTAGAGTTGTGAGCCGAACATTCATCTGTTGGAAATAAACCTCCTGAAAATGAACGGGAAGACGTCGAACTGCTGGAATGAGCTCATTCTGTAAAAGTTGTAAATATTTGGGCCCGTTTAGGTTTCCATCGATAAAAAATGGACCGACAATATGGTCGCCTAATATCCCAGTCCAAACATTTAACTTTTGCGGATGCTGCGTTCGTACTGCAGCATTGAGGTGCTTATTTTTCCGAGAATAACACCTTGCAACTGATGGATTGTATTTTTTATGTAGTAAAATAAAGATTCGTCGGAAAAAAAATATTTTTAAAAGGTTTATTTAACCCATTAACGGCCAAGCACAGAAATACTGCAATAATATATAATATATTTTATTAACTAGGGTGAAATAAACTTAAACATTCGTAAAAAAATTGTTTTACACTTTGATAATGACAGGTGTCACAACAAAAAAATGGTTCGTTTTCGAACCTTTGGCGGAAGTGAGATATAAAAATTGAAATACACATTTTTATTTTTTGTGAAAAGTCTCAAAATATTTAGAGTGTAAATGGACCTGGCATTTTTGACAAACAAAAACAGTATGGTTAGAACACTCCCTGCACCTTCTTCTTGCATTTTCTGCATGCTTTACTACTAAATGACCTATCTTATCTTTTCGGATTTCATCTGGTAAGCTATTTTTTGACGGTCTACCCATGTTTACTGTCAACGGTACAGTTGACTTTTCATCTTCTTCACTCTCATTCTGGTCTAATTCTTCTTGTTTTTCATCTTCCGATTTCATTAGACAAACAACAATATATGACCGAAAATCGATTTGGGAAATGGAGCTTTTATTTGCCAATCTGTAAAGTTTCCAGGCATTTACAATGGAACTATCAATTACGTTTTTAAAAAGTGGCCACCACCATTTCTTTCCTCGTACAGCAATCCTGTAATTCGCTATGCCGTTGTCATGTAAGTCAACGCCGCCCATACATCTATTGTATTCTTGGATAACATTTGGAATAAGTATATTTACTTCTTTACGCTGCTTGCGATCGTACCTCTTTGCAAAGCCTATGGGACGGACCGGACAGTTATTGGAGATTACTGTTACGACTGAGTTGTCATTCCATCTAACTACAGACACTTCAGCTTCTTTGTCAAAAACGAAGTCGAACGACCCTCTATCTTTTTTAGAAATAATTTTAGATGTTTCCAGTGGACACTTTTCAATCCTGTTTTCTCGCACTGTGCCAGTTGCATAAATTCCCTTTTCTTTCAATATTGTGAACAGCTTATAAGATGAAAAGAAGTTGTCAAAAAATACCCTGTGGTTAGAGGGAGTTTCTACAACACTTAGTAATTTTAATACTACATCAGCACCCAAGCCTAAATCTGATTTTGTTGTGCTAGCACCACCGTAGGGGATAAACTGGAATAGGTATCCATCAGATGAACAGAGGCACCATAACTTATACCCAAAACGCACAGGTTTTCCCTTTATAAACATTTTTGCAGAGTGCCTTCCAAAATAGGGTACCATTTCTTCGTCTATAGATAAATTATATGCGAAAATACCAAATTGCAGGAATTTTCGATTCATTATGTCGATAAAGGGGCGAAGTTTTGCAAATTTATCATTTTTGTGTAATACCGTATTATCACTTACGTGAATATACTTTTTGATACGCCGAAATTTATTTCTACTCATGCAGTTCCTAATGAATGTCACGTTCTTATCCTGGTCCTTGCTCCAGTACATATCTATTTGTGGCAAGGTGTGATATCCTGTAAGAATGAGTATTCCCAAAAACCTTTTCAGTGATGCATTTGTCAAATGAAAATCATGACAATTATTATCGTGGGCATATTTTATGGTAAAATTAACCATAAGGTTGTAAACTTCATCATCGAAGAAGAGCTGGAAACATTCGTAAGGGGTTTTTCCGGCGACACGGTTCTCAATTTCTATCCCTTTTTCAATTTCATGTGATTGTGGTGCTGATGAAAATGTAGGATCAGTTTTTGTAGACCATTTTGGAGTTGTCACACTACATACTTTACGTTTTTTATTTGATTTGCTTGTTGTTGGTTCGACATCGAATGAATCCTTAGTAGGAATCTCTACAAAGCCGGCAACTTCAGAATTACTTGTGGAAGGTTCCAGAAGCACGGTATCTTTAGCAGAAATCTCAAATGTACCGGCAATCTCTCGAATCTCATTGTCACCTACAACGTCACGTAATAGATGATATAAAATTAAAAAATAGTGAATAGGTTACCTGTTACAACATCATCATCAATCATTTCTTCATCTGTTAATTCGTCACAGTCTGGAGGTATTATAGCTATTTCTGCGACCCCATCATCATTATCACTGAGATTCTCCAATTCGGCTTCTAATTCCAATAAAGTTAGAGCCCTTTTAGGGTTATTTTTCCAAATCGACATATTGTCTACAACACTACACAACCTCCCAGCCCTAGATTATAACAAAACTGAATACCAGAATATCCGTCTTTCTAACACAACATATAATAAAGAAATATCCCATCAAACGAGAGGCACGTGTGCGCAGTGAAATAACTGCGTGTGCGTCACCTTGAAATTCCTGACCAGACAAGATTCGAAGTCGACTTCCGCCAATGGTTCGTTATCGAACCATTATTTTCAAACACGAGATTTGATGACTGAAAATTTTTTTTTGTATTTTTATAACAATTGACGTACACATAGGTTAAAAAAATCAAGTGTGAATTTATTTGACCAGAAAAGTGTTTTACCAATAAAATTACTACACTAAAAATAAAGTGGTGTCGAAGGATTGAAAATGTCGGATATTTAGAAAATATTTTTGTAAAGAAAAAATGAGTTTGGAGATTAACTAAAATTAAATTTAGTTACACTTATACCTTCTGGTTGCTCAAAAACTGCGAAGATTAAAAAAAATTTACGTATTGCCAATAAAAAATTTTACAAAAAAATGGTGCGTTTTCGCACCATTGGCTCTAAATCGGTTAACATAAATTTACAAAACACCATCCGCCTAAAGTTATCTTCCGAAAACAGTTCTTGTATTGGTTGTATCTTAAAACATTTCTTTTGAGAACTCGCTTTACAATTCTAGCATTCACAGTAACTTCCCTAGCAATTTGTATACTATTGCAGGGTTTCCTAGCTTCCACAAAAGCACAAATAACAATATCCCTGTTTTGACGCTCCTCATCGATAGGTCTAACACGCGGTTCATTACCTTCATGTGTAAACATCTGTTTACACATCACGAAGTTTGAAAATGTTTAATGGTATTTTTAACTGTCTTAACTGTTTAAACCATCGTTACACTTGGTGGGGGTCTATTTTCGAAGGCAACCATAAATAAATTAATTACTTCGCGTATAGAATGACCCTAAAACTACCATGTTAGAATATTTTCTTGGACGGGATACAACGTAATAGGCATTTTATTAATTATTTGTTTATTCTTTTAAAACTACGTTTGAAATTTTTAATGTCAATGTGATAATTACAATTCGTACCTACTGTGAAATGAATGTAGAGGTGGAAACGTCCAACATGTCACAGCGATTGCCATTGTGTTGTATGGTCAATAAAACAATGTCGCAATATATATATATATATATATATATATATATATATATATATATATATATATATTGTAATGATGTATTTGATGTATTGTTTCTGTATGATCTATGAGTAAATTTGAATGATATATGTAAGTATAGGGTTTTTGTCGCGGTTCTCAAAGAATTAGTTTGTAAGTACTTTTTTAAATTATCTTTATTATAAGTATTATGAAACAAACATATCTATCTAATATAAGTCATATCAATTTAAAACAATCTATCTAAAATTTGAAATTCTTACAATTATTAAATTATTAACAAAATTTGGTACCTTTCTATCACTGAATGCCTAAAGTTTCTCCAAATTAAAGTTATTATCACTACTCGATATCTCCTTACTCAGCCTTGATTATCCAACAATTTTAATATGTTTCTTCTTAA
The DNA here is from genome assembly GCA_918026665.1 of Diabrotica balteata. Lineage (NCBI taxonomy): Eukaryota > Metazoa > Arthropoda > Insecta > Coleoptera > Chrysomelidae > Diabrotica > Diabrotica balteata. Next base: position 98,102,521 of record OU898283.1, on the reverse strand, counting down.
TTATTTCCACTCACCATATAAATATATAAATTAAAATCCTTGTAATTTCCATATAATGTACTTTAAAATATACTCTTGTGGTTGTATTTAACCACATTTAGTTAATTAGTGTATTAGTCATTTTGTTTTTTTTTATACATGATTAGTTTTTACCTATATTTTTTTAACATACATGTACAACTACCACCTGTTTTTTTTGATATGCTAATTTTATGAAAATTGTCAACTATATTTAGTTCAATTTATTGTTTATACAACATAATTATACAATGTCCATTGTCGTAAGCTTCTTTACAATAATTGTTAATATCACTGACTGCTACAGATCTTATTGAGGTAACATACTTAATAGCTTTTCATTGGATGTTAGGTTTTTCATATTGTTCTTTTTAAATGAACTGATGATGCTATCAAATTAGATAACGTTTTCAATAAATAGATGAAGTAGCCATTATCTTTTTCTTTTTTTCTCCAATTTTTGACCGAAAAACCCGCCACTCTTCGAGTGATATATATATATATATATATATATATATATATATATATATATATATATATATATATATATATATAGATTTGTAGTCTCGGAAATTGATCTGTGGGAAATAAAACTCTATTTGATTATTTCTCAGTATTTCGTCACGATTTTGTGACTTTTTCAGGAAAAACTGAAGAGAAACTTAAATTTAGTATAATTATTATAGGTAAACAAAATGAATATTTCAATACTTACAACTATAAGATTAAAAATTTAGATTTTGATAACATATCTACTTAAATAAATGACATTTTTTGATTTTAATTTATTTGGGAGTAATGGTAACCGCAATATTTTATAGAGTGAATTCCCATTGTACAATTTTTAGTGAATACTAATTAGTATTAGTATTAGTATAGAAAAAGTAAGGACAACTGAAAGAGGAAGGTTAGAAAATAAAGAAACTACATCAAAACTCACCAACATGTAGCCTTCAGGTAGTTTACTGAGACTACAGGTACAGGTTCAACCTGACATCACAGTAGGCACACCAGAAAATGACTCCCATAACGTTCCTTCTTCCCCTTCACGTTACTACTCTCTCCCTTATTTCCCTTATCTAACTGAGAAGCTCGCAAAACTCCTAACATCTACATCAATTAAAATTGGAGTTAAAAACGTCAGATCAGTTGGTAAACTATTCTCTAAAACTGAAACCCCTTTAAACCCGTTGGAAAAGATCAATGTGGTTTACAACATCCCCTGTATGGATTGTAACCTATGTTACATTGGCCAGACTCGTACATCCCTTAAAGGTCGACTAATTTCTCACAAGAGTGATATTAGATGCCATAAACATTCCTGTGCCTTAGCACAACACATTCTTACGTCTGACCACCGAGCAGATTATGAACATGTCAAAATTCTTTGCACAGAAAGCAACCATTTCAAGAGAAGCTTCCTTGAAATGTGCCACATTTTCCTCAATCCTTCCACCATGAATAAACGTACTGACATCGACAACCTCAGTTTAGTGTACCATTCTCTTCTCTCCAATATCAAATGAGGAATTTTTCGACGTTCTTTTTGTCATCCAGACAGTTTCATTGCCGTTTCATTTGATCATTTATTACCACATCCCAGCTACCTATCAACCTTCTCTTTATTTCCCACTAGTACTTACTCTTACTTTCAACCTTTTACATCACATACTGATTCATACCTAATTTACATAAACCCTCACTTATTTGACAATTCATATTTTCCCTCCTTGACTAATCGCCATTATAAATTTTAGATTCCAACCTTTCTTCATTACATCAGTGTCTCTGCGTTGTAGGTTTGCGTTTCTTGTGTATTGCGCCTGCTTGTCTCATTCTCCCCCAAAAGTTAGATCAACTCACAACTAATAAATCCACACATTCTACTGCATTGAAAATGCCGGCAATTGGACTTTCGTTTTCGGGTTAGAATCCGTTAGAGTGAAATGCGACCTAAAGTAAAGTACAAAATCTTTTTGATATAACAATTCAGCTCTGTGCCAGTGCGTTTTAGTCATTTTTTTAATTTGTTAATTGTATATCTACACTTTATTGTTGTAAGTTAGTTTTTTTACGTGCAATGTTGACGGGTTTTTTATTGAGCTTGGTAGTAGTTTTTATTCTTTCTTTCATTTGTAAATTAAACTTTTTCGCATTGTAATACACAAATGCTACTACACAGAAACATTCAAGCTACGATTTTAACAACATTTTAATGTACTGACCACAGTTACCAAGGGAATGGTGTGTTTGTTTAACACCTTTTTATACTTCACCTACTATTCGTAAGTTATTTTTTCCATGTTTTTGTATATTATTGCCTACCACCATGGTAATATTTTTTAGATTGAACTGATGAAGCTTGTGAACTCCACAAGCGAAACGTCTTCAAATATAGGAATGGAACTGTGATTTCCTTGTATTATTTCTCCTTTGACCGATATCCTCGTGATCAAAAGATTTTTTTTAAACCTACTTCATTGTATATATATATATATTATATATATATATATATATATATATATTTACTCATAAAAAGTAATTTGTACTTGTCTATTGGTTGCTATTTTAATATATTAATTTATCACATCAAAAACAATAAACATTTATCAGATCAAAAAAGTTTTTATATGGTTCCGTTCGAGTTCGGGATCTCAATCTGCCTACTCCCCTCACTCGTGACGTACAGTGATCTTATTCTCTAGAAATACGAGAACCGTTAAACGGCACTGAGGTCTCAATCTGACTATCCTGCATAGCTGCTTTTATACCACAGTATCCGCGGGACCAGTATGTGCAGAAACGCTCTGAACGAGATCGGTTGGCATGAAGAGTCGCTGAAGTAGCGATCGCCATGTAACCGGGGCACTCTTTTACCATGAGTGTTTAAACTGTTAGGGCGTGTTTCAATTTCGATGGACTCACGAATAATTTTCAATTTTAAGGTGCGAACAGGAGCGATAATTTTTGCTTGTTTGAAATATACAAACGTAGAAATACAATCAAGAATAGCAACTACTAAAAGTAATTTTAGTAAAATTAAGAAATTTCTTTGCAATAATCATCGTAGTTTAAAACTAAGACAAAAAATGGTTAAGTGCTATATTTGGTCTATACTTTTGTATCGAGTAGAAGTGGCGACCATAAAAGTATCAAGTATGAACAGAATTGAAGCATTGGAAATGTAGATTCATAGACCGATGCTAAAGATACCTTGGATAGCAAAAAAACTAATGAGGAAGTACTAAAGAGGGTCAACAAAGATAGAGAATTGCTAAAGACTGTTAAGTACCGGAAAATGTCTTATCTGAGACATATACTGACGGGAAATCAATATAAAATATTACAACTGATCTTTAAAGGTAAAATAGAGAGCCGTAGAGGTGTAGGAAGGAAACGAGTTTCTTGGTTAAAAAAGATTTGTGAATGGACTTAGATATCAAATGTCGGACAACTATTCCATGTGGCATAAGACCGAGGAGTCATCGTAATGGTGACCGCCAACTTCGGATAACTCTGATATAGCACGTGAAGAAGAAGATGAGCGTTGGCATATCTAAGGAAGTAAATTGGTCAAATTCGTGAATGGGCTGTTCATTAGTATAGCACACAGCAGTGGAGATAGAACTTCCTCTGTGGCAATCATCTCCTAATATTGCCTCATTGCTTCTTTAGTATAATAACAATGGCTCCTTACATTGCCTCATTGCTAATGTAATCGTATTTCGTAAAGAGTCACTTGTCCAATAACAGATAAATGTAGAGTCTTTTATTCTTAAAGACCTTTCATTTTTTATGCAAGAAAGACGTAAGATGCTTTTGCCAAACCTAGAAAAATCAACAACACCTTTTTTCTAAAAACTTTGAGAGCAACTTATTAAGATTAACCAGCGCTAAGGCCGTCGACTTTTTCTAATTAAATTGCATATTACACATCGCTGATTGATACCTTTAAGTATGTGTATTCTTTTATACCTATCTAATATTTTTTCAGCGTGTTTTCAAAAAGTAGGATAGTACTCGCCTGGATAATTTGATTGTTGGACCTTCGCTAGTAAAGTAATCCTCACCTTTTGCCAAACTAAGGAATTATACCTTCATTCTAAATGGTAAATATTTAACAAATCGAAAGAAATAATAAGTGAAACGTGTTATGGATCTACAATAACACGCAAATACAATCACAGATCACATGGACATTTCGCCTACTTACCATTGACCTAACACTAAGAAAGTATCCCAAATCATATACAAACTTCTCCATAATTAAACATCTTTTTGTATAAATCATATCACATTACTTCAACTACTTACAAATCTTTACCGACGCCTCTAAAACCCCAGATAGACATGCTGCTGCTTACTATTCTGATGAAGAAAACTACTACAGCATACACTTACCTACAAATTGTAGTATACTCACAGGCGAAACCACAGCTATATTAAAAGCCTTAACTTTTTTCAAAACGAGTAACAAGATGAAGTGCGTCATCATTACAGATTCACTTAATGTTTTATAGAAATTAAAGAAAATTTATACAATAAATCCCATTATACAAGCAATAAAAAATGAATTAGAAACACTTCATTCCATGGGAAAGGACACAGCTTTCATTTGGGTACCATCGCATACTGGAATCTGGGGAAATGAAAAAGCAGATCAACTAGCAACTACAAGCCGTATCAACTTAGAAGATACTACAAAAATTACAAAATATCCTTATAGTGACATGAAACATCTGATTAAAGATCATTGCAATAACATTTGGCAAAATTACTGGGAAAATTCAGTAACCAAATTAAACCCAATATGCCCAAAGGTGAACAGCTCTTTGAATAACCCCACAAGTAGACGAGATCAAGTAATTATAAACCGTTTAAGAATTGGTCATACTGCTGTCACACACAAATTTTTAATTAGTAAAGATCCACCGCCAATTTGCAATAACTGCTCCACTTCATTGACAGTGAAACACTTCCTGCTTGATTGCCCATGTTTCCAAAATCAAAGAAGAATGCATGGAATTCCAGACGACCTCAAATCCATCTTGACAGAAAAAATTTAAATGTATTAAATTATTTAAGAGACATCAAATTGTATTTTACTATTTAATGTACATAATTGTATTAAAACTATTGTGTTTGTCATCCCACTAATAACCCTGCGTGGTTGATGTGGTATAAGTGTTTTAAATAAAAAAAAGTCACAGATCAGAAATAACAGTTGGGAATCCAAAAACTAATGCTATTAGTATGGGAACGCAAAATCCTGCGAATTATATATGGTCCTTGCAGGGACAGCGTGACAAATGAATGGAGGAGCAGATACAACAATGAAATAGAGACTCTCTTCGGGAAAGGAAACATCGTAAGATACATAAAAGCCAATAGATTAAGATAGGCAGGCCACGTGGTATGAAGTGATGACGACAGACTGATTAGCAATGTGTTTTGGGAAAGACCAGATGGTAGAAGATCGACAGGAAGGCCTAGAAAAAGGTGGAAAGACGCAGTCAGGGAAGACCTGGAGAAGATGGAAGTAAGGCCATGGGAAATAATAGCACATAATCAATGGAAGGCAATAGTAAACGCGGCAAAAACTCACGAAGAGTTGTAAAAGTCAATGATGATGATCCAAAAACTAAGGTAAATATCAATAAAAAAAGAAAATTCATGAATGATCCAGAAGATACAGGAAATGGACAACGAATCAAGTGATACTCTCATGTTTTTTGTATAATACTATTTAACGTTATGCTAACTTTTTACATTTAACAACAATTTTTTACGATCAATATCACTGCTATTTAATTTTGACTTTAGTGGTCTTTTCCGCTAAACTTTGATAGTTTATAGATATCTAAAAATATACTAAATTCGAAAGTATCGGCATCTTATATTGATAAGAGTATATTGTAAAAGATAAAGGTACACTATATATTATAGGTCGGTATATAGTTTTTAGGTAGATATCAAAATAGTCGTCGTAAGATCAGCTGCATTTTAAAATGGCTATAAAATACGTGATGGTTGTATTATTACTGGCGTTATCTGGTTACGATGTAACTAGCGCCTCCCAAGGTAATTATAATTATAGGTTATCTTTTCATGCAGTATTTCATACTTTTAATAATTTAGTTACATATTATAGATGCATTTATTATTTTTTATTAAACCAATCAATGTAACTCGCTTTCCTTAATTTTACGTAATTAGTTTGGATACCGATTTAATTCAAAAATGAAAAAATTCTAAAAATAAATAAACTAGACAGTAATAGGACACTATTTTATTTAGGTATGTTTCATAGTTGCTTTACTTAAAGGTAAAAAATTCTTTGTAATTGCTATTTCTTATATATAGCGTCGACATTTAAAAGCGGAAATTCTCAATTAATGCCATTTTAAATCAATCTTAAAAACTGTCTTGATTTTAATTTTAAACATATTTTATAATTTTTTTTTCTATCAATTTTTAGAAGAAACTAACATAGTCTTTTTTTACAATTTGAGTGTAATATATGTTACCACCATATGAACTTTGTCCATATAGGTAAAAAGAAATAGAATAAGACTTACTCACAAAAATTTAATTTTACCACCAAAACGACCGGTTTTCGCAAACTACAATTTGCTATGCACCTTCAACGGGCGTGCATGATTTGGACGCTAAATTTAAAATTCGACACTGAAAAATAAAATTACCTGTTTCTGCATACATGATTTGGACGCTGGGTGTAATTGAAATGTAAATGGAAAGTCAGGTAATAAAATTCTAGAGATTAAGCTTGATAAGGTTTATTTGTCACTTTGAAATAAATACGACATACATTTTACGAAATGGAATCGATCGATACAGTTAGTTTGATACTCATGTATCCTATTTCTAACGAACATAATTTTTTTTCTACTCTTTGGATCTTTAAGTCTATTACTTTCACTATTACAGACACTATTAATTTTAATGTAAGTTTCAGTTTGAAAATTTTTTAAAACATCAATAAAATGGAAAATATTTGGATGAGCATGGTAAAAATTATCATTAAAAACGCGAGTGGAACGATTCACAAGCATTAGTTGTTAATTGTAAACTCTCACTCATCGCAGCCCACATCTCCGACGGAAATGTTGCGTGGTCGCCAATGTAGTTGTCCAATAAGTAGTCGGAAAACTTTTCAATTTTTGAATCCTTTGGTTGAATAGCCATAAAATCATATATGAAAGATTCTTCGACTTCTGAGGGAGGTAAAAATGGCAGCCCAAAAATATATTTCAGCCATTTAGATATTTCACTGTCTGCCAATTTATATTCCCGAATTAAGCCACAACCACCGATATTACGATACCAAGCTTGCATAAGATGAAAACGGCACCCTTTAATGTGCACATTTGGAAATTCAAAACGCGCAGCATTGTGGATAGCAATTTCAAAATCGGAGAAAATGATTTTTGGATTGAATTTTAGACCAATTACTTCACATTTGCGTTTCAAAACATTAAATAGTTTTATATAGGTTTGTTCCGATTTGTCGGGAAGTAAACAATAACACAATGGTATATAATGTCCATTGATAAATACATGTATGGTAAAAAATTGCTTGAAATATTGAGCACAGTAACTAAATGTACCGTCCATATAAATCGTTTCACTGCCGCACAGAAAACGCATGTTAGTGTTACACGAGAAGATGATAATGTTAGAACTTAGTTCAACCGCAAATATAAAATTCTCGTCTTTAAGTGTTTTGATATTCATAATATTTACCGCAGCAATAGTTTCTTCTTTACTTTTGGGCAGTTTCGGTTGAGCCATTCGCCGTTCACTGTATATTTGATTTCGTATTAAATTAACGTCTTTAACAGACATGTGGCTCAAGCAATCTACATTTTCTTTCAACGCACTATGTATGATTTTGGACGGCCTTTCGGTCAAATTATCCTTAGCCTTCCTTTTGGCACTGCTACGCACAATCTGTCTATTAAGCGTCTTGATATCACACTCGTGATTATGTTCTAGATTACTTCGGATCACTAACTTTTCTGGCCCTTTCGTGAATATCTTCGCTTTACACGACCGTTTTACGCACCTCCAATACGTTTCTCCCGATTTTAGTACTTTATCTTGAGAAAAAGTAAAACTGTTCACTTTGAGCAAAATTTTACCACGATTACTTACTAACGTTGAAATTTCCATGTTCACTTTTCACTATTCTCTGACAAACTAATAACTAGTAACTAAGTAAATTTCAATGACCATGATTAAACCCTAATTATATCTAATATCTGGTACCTGCGATAATCCTTCCGACACCGTCCAAAACAAGTATACTTTAGAGACCCTCAGGTACTTCAGCGTCGAAAACATGCCCGACCTGTTCAACTCTAACGGTATCAGGTAAATTAAATGTTGAAATTACAAAACCCACATTAGGGTACTATGTTATAAAGCATAACTATCTCATAAGGATAACAATTACAGCAATTATGCCAATATTATGTGTCTGTGATTATTAATATAAATAAAATTGATTAAGCAGACAAAGTAAAACCCACAAATTGGTATAAAATAATCTAATAAATTGAAATAAATTACTAAATTACCAAAACACTACTTATATGCCGGTATTTCTTTCTTCTTTGAGTGCCTCTCCTATCGGAGATTGAATATCATTATGGCGATTCTAATTTTATTTACTGCTGTTTTAAATAATTCCTAGAGGTACAACCAAACAACTCTCTTAAATTTCTCATCCAGGACATTCTTCTACGACCAGGATATATTTTGTAGGAATGTGTACTTTTGTCCTCTCATCAGGTGGCCTAAGTATTCAAATTTTCTCTATTTTATATTCATGATAACTTCTGGATCGTTATTTATTCTGCGTATTACCTCTTCATTCGTAATTTTATCCACCCAAATTTATTTTTAGTATGCAACGGTAGCACCACATCTCAAAGCTTTCAAGATTTTTAATGTTCCCCTGTTTAAGAGTCCATGCCTCAACGTCGTAAAGCAAAGTACTAAATACATAGCATCTTAACATTCTAGTTCGTAGATAAATACTAATATCATGATTACAAAATAATTTTATCATTTTCATAAAGATAGACCTGGCAATTTCAATGCGTCTTTTTATCTCGTGATTTTGGGTACCTGTTTCGTTGATGAGGGTTCCTAAATATTTGTATTCGCTTACTTTTCAAGCTGGGTACCGTTTATTGCGATACTAGTGTCATGTATTAGATTCTTACTGAAGGTCATATATTTGGTTTTTTTAACGTTCATCCTTATGCCGTAGTTATTACATATCTCATTCATACTTTCAACTAGATGTTGTAGATCTTCCGCTGTTCTTGCCATTATCACAGTATCGTCAGCATATCGAATGTTATTGATAACTTCTTCATTGACTATTATTCCTTCGTTTGCATGTGAGAGAGCTTCTTGGCATATTTGTTCGCTGTAGATATTAAACAGGAGCGGTAACAATATACAAGCCTGTCGTACTCCTATACGTATTTCTATTTCGTCAGATGTTTGGTCTTCTATTTGTATGTCACTGGTGTCGATGTTTTTACCTTTCAGGATTTCTTTGAGTTGATTGTGGCGCACTTTGTCAAAGGCCTTTTCAAAGTCTATAAAGCAGACATGTACCTCTTGGTTGACATCTAGACATTTTTGTGTTAGGACATTTAAAGCAAATAGCGCTTCTCTTGTACCTAATCCTTTTCTGAATCCCATCTGTGTATCGTTTCATCAAGAAGATTGTTCGATGATCTGAACATTGCATTGCCTTAGTTTTCTTCGGTATGGTGACAAACGTAAACAGCAACCATGCTTAAGGTATTATACCACTACTGTATATTGTATTAAATAGATGTAATATTATGCTTACGGATTTATCATTCAAAAGCTTCAACAGTTCTGTAGAAATTTCATTAGGTTCATTTGGTTTTCCACTTTTAGCGTTTCTTATTGCATATTCTACTTGTTCTGTCAATATGTCTGTCCCAGTTGCATTGATAGTCTGAGTTAAGTTGTTTCTATTGTCTTCAAATAATTCATTCAAGTATTCTGTCCATCTTTTTATTTTATTATCTAGATCTACAATAAGATTTCCATCTTTGTCTTTAAGTTTACCTTTTTGACATTTCTTTATGTTTCCTATTATTTCTTTTACTTTTTTGTGCATATTGAACGCATCGTTCTTTTTCTCATAGGTTTTCATTTTTTCACACTGTTCTTTAATCCACTCCTCTTTGGCTTTTTTTATTCTCTTTTCATGTGTTTATTTATTTCTTTGTATTTGTCATGGTAATTATTCATCTTTCTGCTTTGTTTCAGCAAGTCTAATATTATATTAATTTTTTAATATAATATTAATATAATAATAAATATAAAATAAATGGGAAAAACCGCTTAGTTGGCTGTATACCATCGTTTAAAAAAACACAAAAGTTAAAACGCTTCACACTTGTATTGTGGTATAAAAAACAATTAGTTAAAACTTTGTAAAAAGTGTCGTCAAAATTTAAGTTCTAGCAGAACGTTTTCGATCTGAACAGATCATCCTCAGTGCATTGTGTAATTGTAGCTAACAATAAAGTTATCTGTGAGACCACCATATATGGATTTACAGCATTCCAAATATTACATTTTCATTATGTTGTGACTCTAGGTCGATGACAATGGATAGATTTTTAATTACTTTAGGGACTACATGTCTCGCTGCTCGATTTTTTAACACATGGTACTTGTCAGTTAAAATGACACAGACCAACTGACAGTTGTTCACTTTAAGTGTCCAGCTTTTCATTCCATAAAACAAAGTTCGAGAACACGTAGCGTCTTAAGGCTCTTATCCTCAAATCTAGAGGAAGGTCTCGATTGACAAACATTGTTTTCTTTTTTATAAATGCTTGTCTTGCAATTTTAATGCATGTCCTTATTTCCCTAAGTTGGTCATTGTTTTCATTTACGCAGGTTCCCAGATATTTGTAGTTATTCACTCTTTCTACTTGTTTTCTCTCAATATCTAGCCTTCCTACTGTATGTTGCTTAAAAATAATCATGAACTTGGTTTTCTTAACGTTTTATTAACATTTGTAATGCATAATTGATACTGACTTGATGTAATCTATTAACTAAGAGTTGCAATGCTTCTAGACTGTCTGCAAAAATAGCTGTGTTGTCTGCGAATCTCATGTTGTTTAAGATTTTTCCGATTATTAATATATCCTGTTTGTCCTCTGATATTGCTTGCAAGCCAAATTTGGGGCCAGCAAAATATCATCTGTAGTTAAACCATTTGGTCTAGGAAACCGAAACGATTGGGGAGATACGTTGGAGATTTTTGTGGAAGCTAATCAATTGGTAATAATGAACACCTGGTTTAAGCTACACCCAAAGAAACTGTACACCTGGAAATCTCCACAGGACTCTGGGGAAGGATTGTAAGAAATCAGATGATCATCAGCAAGGAAAATATAACTGAAGCAAATTTGTATGTAAACCAAATGAGATTGAATGTCGCATCGGAAAGGCAAAGAGTAAATTCTTGTCTATGAATTTTGTGTTTAAGAGCCATGACCTCATCCTAGAAACAAAAATAAGGCTCCTTAAATGTTATGTGTACCCAGTGCTTCTATACGGAGTAGAAACGTGAACATTGAAGAAGGAAACTATATCAAAACTTCAGGCTTTTGAGCTGTGGTCATACAGAAGGATCTTGAAGATACCATGGACAGACAAAGTCACCAATGAAGAAGTACTGCGAAGGATGAACGGAACTGCGGATTTGGTCAACATCGTGAAGGGTCGTAAGCTGCAGTACTTGGGACATGTGATGAGAAATCGAGACAGATACGAGCTACTTCAATACATTTTACAAGGTAAAATTGAAGGAAAAAGGGCCCCAGGACAAAAAAGAATATCCTGGCTTGCTAACCTGAGAGCATGGTATAGAAAGACCTCAACACAGCTATTTCGCATAGCAGCCAATAAAGTAATCATAGCCAGAATGATCGCTAACGTTCGGAACGGACAGTCACCCTAAGAAGAAGACGATGTTTACTCCCTTTACGTTCCAACTTATCTCAGAGAAGTATTTAGTAATCTCTATTTAATCTTATTTGTCGTTTTTTTTTGGTTTTTGACTTAAGTGGTAAAATATATTACAGTCTAACTAAAGCCATGAGTTGTAACAATTATTTTTGCGCCAAAGAGTTTAGCGATTTCTTTGTAACATTCTATAAGCACTGTCTTTCTGGTTTATGTTAAATCCATTGCTCTGCATTCATTAGTTTTCAAGTGGTCAGCAACTTTTTCCAGTCTTTTCGTTTGTGTTTTAGTTTATTTAATATAATTAAAAAATTACAATAACAAAAATTTTAAATACAAGAAAAAATTTTATTTTAATTTCTAATTTTTTATAAGTTCTGCAAACTTTTTAACTGCCGCTAACTGCAGTAAATTTTGTTTTGTTTTCAGATCCAGTTGTTCATTGGGAAGATTTGCTGTACCATCCGAATTTTAACGGGGCAATTTACCACGGACAGACTGTAACCGGAGAGAAAGTTTATATATCACGGACTATTGTTGCAGACGAAAAAAGCATCGCTTTTATGCCAGGCTCTGTCATTTTTGGATACCAGTACCAACCAGCAACTCTAAATGGAAATCATTATATCAACTATGCAGAACTTTACGTGAGCATTTTTTTATATTTATAATAATATAACTGTAGGCAAATTGCGATATTATTGGTCAAGATAGTCAACTTCTAGAGTAACATACAATTTTAGCATGCAATGCAATTTGTGTTTCGTATTAAAAGATACTCTTCTTTCTACAAGAGTCGCCTCATTAAATCCAAATAGCTTATCATAATAATATATTAATGTTGGAACAGCCAGTAGTATTATAGAATAAACTCTGAAGAATTTTTTTTTATTTACAAATTCGCATCAACCCGAAGGTTATTAGCGAGAATCAGATTTACAATATTAAATATATTATATTTTAACAAAATTAATAGCTTTTAAGTAGTTTAACATATTTGCGAATAAACAATTTGCACTAAGTGCTTTCTATAAGTTTATTGAGATACCATAATTGATTCTTGCTGTGGAGAAAACTGGACAGTCTACAACAACATGTTTCACCGAGAGTTTAACGTTACCCTGCTCAAATTTTGGTTCGGATTCTTTAGTAATTAAGAACTTGTGCGTGGCACTGGTATGACCTAATCTGAGACGAGTTATTGTCAGTTGATCCCTTCTTTTAGTGGGGAAACATCTCCATGGTTTAATGTCTGGATTAATATTCCGAAGATTGGACACTGAAAATTCCCACCGGTTTTGCCACTCACTTAGGATCCGCGATTTGATAACTCTTGAAACATCACTAGCTATCACGTATTTCACAATAATAGAGTCAGCTGAATTGACGGCTTCACGCGCACACTTATCTGCTTCTTCATTACCTCTAATACCATCATGTGATGGGATCCAAATAAAGATTACCTCCTCCAAATAAAGATTTTTTATCTCTATCAGATTTTGTTTTATTTTTTCAAGAATATGATTCTCTATATATATTCTTCCTATAGATTGTAGTGAGTTTAGTGAATCAGTCAAAATTATAGATTTCTGATTTGGTGAGATATATATATTGAGTGCCTCGTATATGGCATATAATTTGCATTAAGAGTACTATAGTGTATTGGCAACTTATGCTTTTGACACATATTAGAGGATATAACTAGCATCTGTACGAAAATTTGAGAGAAATTTGTATACTTTGATAATAAGTTTTGCAGATTTTGATGTATTATACTATGGTTAGTAGTGTGTTTGTCCAATGATGTTAGGCTAGTTATTATTTTAGGTACTCCCAAAGTCCATGGTGCAGCAGGTTCAAAACTAATGGAAAAGCAAGAAGGTAAGGTGGTGTTCAGAGATGAGAGATCCATTTTGATTCTGTGGTAGAAAGGTTTATGTAGACGTGGTTTATTGGAGAAACATGTTGATAATCGGTTAAGGTGATCATATTTGAAGGTGTGGTTGTTAGGATTTGCATTTGATTTAATTGCGTAGGTTAACTTTAAGTACATTCTTCTGTGATATAGTGATGGTTCAGCTGCTTCACAATACAGACTTTCTATTGGTGTGGTTTTGTAAGCTCCCAAGACAATGCGGAGTGGTAGTATTGTGTATTGAATCTAAAATTTTAAGGGAAGACTCAGTAGCCGATGAATATGCTATCGCGCCATAGTCTAATTTAGATCTGATTAGAGTTCTGTAGAGAGAGAGCATAGTTTGTCTATCTGCCCCCCAGTCTTTTTTGAATAGTGATTTAAGGATATTAAGTCTTGCTTGGCATTCAATTGCCAATTTTTTAATATGTTCTTTCCAATTTAGATGTTGGTCGAATGTCATTCCTAAAAATTTTACATTATTTTTTCGAACTAGAGGCTTGTTAAATAGTGAGAGTGGAGAGTGATTAGGGTAGCTTTTCTTTGTGAATAATATAAATTGAGTTTTTTGCTGTAGAAAATTGAATACAACAATTTTGCGACCATTCTTCTAGTTGATGTAAAAACGTTTGTAGCATACTCGTGATGTTTTCCATATTTTGGCTTCTCGCATTGATAACAAGGTCGTCTGCGTATAAGAGACCTTTCAGTGAAGAGTTCATATTGGCTAGGACATCATTTATTGCTACTAAAAAAAGTGTAGGGCTTAAAACTGATCCTTGAGGAATACCATTCTCTAGTTTTGTTTTTGGTGATAGCATACCATTAGTTTTAAGGTGGAATGATCGATTGGTTAAGAAATTATTAATGAAAGCTAGGCAGTGTCCTTTGATATTTAAATTATGTAGTTTTTTAACTATTAGGTGTTTCCAAGTGGTATCATATGTCCCCTTGATGTCAAAAAATATTGCGAGGCATTTTTGATTGGCAGCAAAAGCTTCAACTACGTCATTTTCTAATGCTAAAATATTGTTCATTGTTGACCGATTTATACGAAAACCACTTTGATTTGGAATTATTAGGTTTCGATTCTCAAGAGTCCATAAAAGCCTTTTATTTATAATTTTTTCCATTAATTTACCCATAGCACATGTCAAAGATATTGGTCTATATGAATTTGGATTACTTTTTGGATTGTTTGGTTTTAAAATTGGTATAATAATAGATTATGACCATTTTGATGGAAATTTATGTTGCATCCATATTAAATTAAATAACTTTAGTAAGTACTGATGAGCCTTTGAAGGTAAATTTCTTATAGATTTTACCTGAATATCATCAGGTCCCGCTGCCGATTTTTTAAACGAGGTAAGGGCTTCATTGTACTCTTCCATTGAAATCGGTGAGTTTATAGGACTTTTATCTATTTCGTCGAAATCAATAATTATGTCGAATCCTTTTCGCTTTAGACATTCCATAAAAATGCTTTGTTTAACTTTGTGAAAAAATTTTTATAGTCTATAAATGCGACGAAAAGATCGTTTTGTCGGTCTTGACATTTTTGAGCATTAATTGTGAAACTATACAGGGGTTCTACTATTCCGAAGCCATCACGATAGCAAAACTGTCTATGACTGGTATTTATGGACAACAAAACTTGAAGAAGAATTCGCCTATATAAGAAAACATTGTTATTAAAAAAGGCAGAAATCCTAGCATAAGGCAGAAAACAATCAAATACGTTATTATTTGTTATATAAAGTGAATCAACTTAACATTAACTTGACGCAAATACATGTATATAATATTAACTTGAGACTTTTTAAAAAGGGGAAGTACTCAAGAACAAAAAGAAGCACAACTTGAGCCTTTCAAAGATTGAAGCCTTGACCCTTTTTTGTTTCCTATTTTTTAATAATTTTGCCAAATATTACATTCTGTTTTTATTTCAGCTTTTACTTACCAACGACTATAACAAACTAGAATGGAGGTCCGCCACCGCCAAAAACTTTACTGAGCTGCTGAACCAAGACGACTTCGAGCCCGTCCAAGGTGGCTGGATTTATGAACTAGATTCAAAGGCTAACGCTTCTCTGTATATAGGAGCTGCAGATGTACCAAAGTATGGCGATTTTATTGGAAAAATCTTCCACAATTATCACGAAGAAGATAGAAATGGAGTGTTGCATTTGGATATTCAAGAGGAGGAGATAGTAATTGCCAAAGATGACGTCTACCAGGTGCTTGGTGTTAAAAAGTAAAATTTTATAAAATAAAATACTGTATTCTTAAGATTAATAAAGTGTACATAAAATATATTATTAGTTTGTATTTGTATAAGCTAAGCGGTTGAACTCCTTTTCTCCGAGGATACAGTACCAAATATTTTAGGACCATAGAACTTCTAAAGATATTCCTTCATTATAAGTAAGCAGACCCCAAGGTAATGATTTATATGTGTGTTTGATTTTATTAGATCTAAAAAATAAAAAAGAGCAATCAATAGATACCAAACTTTTATTAACAAAAGAATATTTACACAATTACTAAGAATAAAAAAATTTGTTTAACATTCTTGTTCATTATTTAAACCGGTGCTTAAATGGCTTGCAAATATAGTGAAAACTGATTTACGTGTTTATTGGATTTTGGAGAAAGAGTGTACCTCATACTTCGGCTAGCAAATTGAGACAATTCTCTCTGCGATTTTCGATATTGGCCTTATACAATTAGGTAGGATTTTACCTGTAACCCCTTTCTAACGATCCGACACAGCGGTGTCAATGTGGTTATAAAACAACCAGATAACACTTTGAGTGATTTTTTTTATATACAAGAGGTAAAATCTGTCACATAAGATTTAAAACTAATTTATAAAAACTAAAAATCAACTAATATTAATATAACTTGTTGTTTTTACAACACTAATATTTTTTATATTTAACTTAAACCTCTCTAAATACAGTGTCCTATAACCAAATATGTGAACTGTGACTGTGGAGAAACACAGCATATGAAACATCTTCTTACATGCAGAAACTGTCCTCATTGCGATGTACCCTTGAAGATTTGTGGCTCGCCAACAAAGATGGAACCAACGTAGCTCGATTGGGCCTAAATTTTATGACTGACAGATCCAGACACGATAAAGTAAAGTAAGTTCAAATTTTACTCCAAACGCCAACAGCGCTTCAATAGGTTTCGAATACATATTTGTCCTTGTCTACAATCTTATGCAGTCAGGTCAGTCAGCAACTAGATATACCGTGAGTGGTATCGCTTAGTTAAACATACTAACCAACGAATTTCAGAAAAATCTAAAATTTGGAAGAACTCTCTACAATATAAGAATATATCTGTGATAGAAATCAAAGCTCTGTTAAAGCTCTTTTACCTGTCTGGTAAGTTCAGAAATAACTATCGTTATTGACAGGAATGGATATTTTTTCCATACACAATGAGCCAACGTCGACTGAAATTTTTAATTTCATGTCTAAGATCTAACATAAGTTAGATAAACTAGCTCACATCAGAGCTTTCTTTGACAGACTTGTGGTAAATTGCAAATCTGCATATTCTCCCTCTGAATTTTTGACAATTGACGAGAAGCTTGAATCGTTCAGAGGGAGATGTGCTTTCAGGCAATATATGCCAAATAAGCCATCAAAATATGGAATCAAGGTACATGCATTAGTTGACGCACGTACGAACTACCTACTCAATATGAAGGTGTATGTGAGACAACAGCCGGAAGGTCCATTCCGAGTTAGCAATTCCCCGAAACATTGTAGAAAGATTGGTTGCTCCTGTGTCTGGGACCAAACGCAATATAACGTTTGATAACTGGTACACTAGTCGTGATCTTGGTAAAGTTGCGTGAGACTCATAATTTAACTGCAGTAGGTACTATCAGAAAAAATAAGCCTGATTTGTCCATAGAATTCCTGCAAGGAAAGGAAGAGAAGTATTTTCCAGTATATTTGGATTTCAGAACGGATACACTATTCTTTCGTATGTACCAAAGAAAGAAAAGTTGTTTAACTTATATCTTTCTCTCCACCATGATACAACAGTAACAGATACTCATAATAAGCTGCCTGAAAATATTTTCTTTTATAATTCGACCAAAGGCAGTAGAGTTAGAAATCTGCAACACATAATGTAACATGCAAGAGTCGTCGCTGATCTTTGACAATTTTTTTCTCTCTAACACTGCAGGAATCAATAGCCAGATCATTCACAGACAAAACAACGATAGTCCTAACATTGCTAGAAGGCTTTTCCTGAAGAAACTGGCTTCCAATTGATCGAAGAACATCAAAGAGAAAGAATGAGTAACCGTAGATTATCTAGAGAGTTGAGAAGCAGAATCCGAAAGATTTTAGGTAAAAATTTCGAACCTCCTGCAAAGAAGAGGAAATCTAATCAGCAGTGACGATGTTCAAAATGTCCCAGAAACAGAGACAGGAAAACTAAATACGTATGTAAGGTATGTGAAGTTTTTTTGCATTCAAAACACTGTGTGACATACTGCGAAAATTGCTCCAACTTTAAGAACTCTTAACTCAATAATCAATCTATAGAATTTGATTTTGTTTTTCTTTTGATAAACTACACTTGAGTGCAAAAAAATCGACTCAAAATTATTTTGCGAAAGTACGTCTCCTGTTTCAATCAAAAAAGGTGTAAATTTAAAAATATTTAGTGTACAATTATTAACCTCATTATTGAGTTTGAAAAAAGTTTTGATTTTTGGTAAATCGGGTGACGTATTACAAATAAATAATGCAACACGTAGAGAGGGGTCATAATTTGACCCATTGAAATCGACACGCACCCACTTAACACATTTGGTTAACATCGTAAGCATCAATTTCCATAGCAACCCACTAATACATCAGTCAATTAAGTTCGCAACTTCATAACAAATGGATACCACATCCGTCAAAGCAGCTCAAGCAGTAGCATTATTGAGAGAAGACCTGAGCCAGAGAGCCGTGGCAAATCGACTAAATTTAAGCCAATCTGCTGTGTCCCGAGTGTATCGTCGGTACCAAGATACTGGTGATTATGTCCGCCGACAAGGAGGAGGTCGTAAACGAATAACAACAGAGAGAGATGATCGATTTCTTGTATCTAAATCTCTGAGAAATCGACATTTGACTGGTGCTAATCTCAAAGAAGAGCTTAGAGAGGTCCGAGGTGTGGTTACCAGCGTTTGGACAGTCAGAAGGAGACTGAAAGCAGCCAACCTGACACCAAAAAGGGCAGCTACTGGTCCCAAGCTAACTGCAGCCCAGAAGCAAAGACGACTAGAATTTGCTCGCGAACATCTGGATTGGGACGACTATCAATGGAGTCAGGTATTATTCTCGGACGAAAGTAGGATCTGCCTACATGGCAACGACAAGAGGCGTCGAGTCTATAGAAGGCCAGGGGAACGATTTGCTCAATGTTGTATACGAGAAATTGTGTCATATGGAGGCGGTTCTTGTATGTTTTGGGCAGGCATTTCCATGGATGGAAAAACCGAGCTGGTTTTCGTGCCTGGTGGAGGACGTGGAGGAGGTTTAACGGCGGATCGTTACATCAGAGATATTTTGGAGGAACATGTGGTTCCATACGCGGATTTATTGGTAATGCCTTTATTTTATTGCATGATAATGCACGATGTCATACCGCACGAGTCACCACCACCTATCTGACTGAGATCGGTATACCTACAATAAATTGGCCTGCGTTGAGTCCGGACATAAATCCAATAGAGCATGTTTGGGATGAGCTTAAACGAAGGGTCCGGAGCAGAAATCATGCACCAAGGAGCATAATGGAATTGAGAGCTGCGCTTAATGATGAATGGGAAGCAATGCCTCAAGAATTTATTAGAAAAGTCATCCGATCCATGCGAAATCGATTGGAAAGTGTAATTAGGAATAGGGGTGGTAATATCAGATACTGAAAAACAAAAAAATTCATTTTGTAATTGATGATTTCTCTGTTCATTACGTCTTTCTTGGGATAGTTCCAATGATGAATATTTGAGAAACTCTGTTCGTATTGCATATTGTTTTTATAATGCGTCTTCCAAATAATGAAATAGCAGTTTTTGTAAGTTCAATAATAAAGTTACTGTTTGCACATTACATCTTGTTATTTTCATACTTCTTACATTAAAACAGAAGGTGTAATCTCAAATATCGCTTTTGAGTCGATTGTTTTGCACTCAAGTGTAGATACTCCTTTTATTATGTTTTTTTATTTTCATGCTATTAGTTTTGATAAAAGCGTATTGTATCTCCGGTCATAATACACAGTTTTTTTTTCGAAAACAAATTGTTATTTCATATACTGGGCTGTATGTTTAATACTAAACTATTATTCTATTAGAATATATTAGCAAAAATTCTCTTCTGAAATATATTACCGTAATGACTATATTTTAAACTTGCAGTTTGTCACACCCCACGTGTCGAACAGCGTTATAAAATTTCACCTTTCATAGTAGAACATAAAATAAAACAGTTGCTAGAAAATGCTAAAAAGAATCATCTTATGACAAAAATTTATTTTTTATTATTTTGGTATATACTTTAAATGCCATGTGTTCTGGACATGTTGCTCTATATTTCTCCCAGTTGGTTCTGTCCCATTTCTATTTTTTAGGGCTTGGGCTTCCTCGCCCATTCATTTCATCATTTCTGAATTTATTTTATCTTCTTCTTTCATCAATCAGAAAATCGCGTCCACTGCTGGACATAGTCCTCCCTCAGTTCTTTCCAGTGTTCTCTACACTGGGCCGCTTGTAGCCAGTTTCCCGCTACAGGTTTTATATCATCGGTCCATCTAGTCGGTGGTCGTCCTCGGCTTCTTTTATAGTTTCTGGGCCTCCATTCCATAATACGTCTTGTCCACCGTCCATCTTGTGCTCTGGCTAAATGCCCTGCCCAGTTCCACTTAAGCGACGTGGTTCTTTCGATGACGTCTTGAACTCCTGATCTTTGCCTAATTGATTAATTTAATAATCTTCTTCTTTAGCTTTTACGTTTTTAATTCTTTTTGTTGCTTCGATGATTTCTTCTTTTTCTATGTCCTGTTCTCTTCTTATCTTAAGCTTGCGGAACCATTTGAGACTTGTGTTCCTCTAATTTACATTTACACGTGTAATATTATTCCAGACTTTTACCATTGCGTGTGGTTAATATTGTAACTTGTTGTTATCTAATATTTTTATCTTGTATGCCGTATATTTCTGTACTCCTTTACGCTTTTATTGCATCGATGTTTTCCAAAATAATCTACTGAGATATTTATAACCTTCATTTAAAATGCTACCAAATATTTACCAGGTTTTTTTTTCATTATTTTCTTAAATCTGTCTCCGGAGGCGTGTCAGGTAGAAGCTGACAGCGGTACCGGACGCATTTAGAAATTCGGAGAAATACTTGGAAATTCCAAGTTTGGGCAAATCCGAATTTCTAATTGACTCGATGCAGGGAAATTCCACTTTTGCTACGTAAAACAAAGGATTTGTTTTATATAAAAGCAGATGGAATTTCTCTCATCGGTCAGTCGAGCTTGCCTCTTCTTCTGTAGACCTAGTCGGTGCTATTATTGTTCCGACTAAGCTATTGTTTTATTTCTTATTTCCTGATAACCATTTATATTTTATTATTGTATATTCAGACCTTTTCAGGTTAGAATATTACTTTGACTTATATTTGTTCATATACTGATTATTTGATATTTTATTGATTATTTTGATTGTTTATTTTTCTTGTATTTTGTATCTAAGTTGTTCTTCCGTAAGTTAAGAACACTTAGAAATATTTACCTTACTTTTTTCTATTTTATAAATTTGATTTTGTACTTTGTGTCTAAGTAGTTCTTTCCGGTAAGTCAAAGAACTCTTAGAAATATTTCTCTGATATTTGACTTGTTAATTTTATTGTGTGCCTAAGTCATTCTTTTCCGGTAAGTCAAAAGAACACTTAGAAATATTTTCATAATCATTATTGCATTATTATTTCCGATATTTATCTAAGATATTTTCTTAATATATTTGTCTCTTTTATTTTACCATTTCATGCTGAGTTGTTTCTTCCGTAAGTCAAGAAACACTTAGCAATATTTCCATATCTTTTCTGTATTTGATTTTCTTATTTTCTATTATAAGTTGTTTCTTCCGTAAGTCAAGAAACACTTACAAATATTTGTATTCTTATTTTACTATATTTGATTCTCTTGTTTGTTTTCTGTTCTAAGAAACACTTAGAAATATTTCCATACATTGTTTCATATTTACATATTTCATTTATCTATATTTCTGTCTTAAGTTGTTTCTTCCGTAAGTCAAGAAACACTTAGGAATATTTCTGCACTTTTCTGTTCTTTTATTCTTGTGTATTTTACTTTTCATTCTAAGTTGTCTCTTCCGTAAGTCAAGAAACAATTAGAAACATTTTCTGTGCATTGTATTTTTATATACCATTTTATTTCCTTGTTTACTAAGTTATTTCTTTCGTAAGTCAAAGAATACTTAGATTATTTTACCTGTTCTGTTTTCTATTTTGATCTGCTATTTTGTAACTGTTCCTTGGAACTGTTACCTATAACCATCGAGCAAAAAGATAAAAGAGGGAATCTAATCGTTATGAAAAGGAGACCAAAAAAGTGGCCTCTGATGGCGGGCATATCCGGAAATGCAAAGGCGCTAAATTTAAATTTTCCAACACTTGTTAACAATAGCTGTAAAATATTTTTCAGACAAGAAAGTTTTAATTAAATATTAACGATAATAGTCTAAAAAGTGACACAATTGGTAAAAAACTTCAATATAAATAAAATTTCATGTGACAGTTGGGACAAACAATAACATAACCAAACTTAATTTGACTTCTTAAACAAGGAAAGAGACTGTCTATCCTTGTTTAAAGTGGCCTCTCAAGATAGCACTTCCTGTCTAACAATATTTTTGTCCCCACTACCTTTACATTCCCTCTTTTATCTTTTTGCTCGATGCCTATAACAGATACTTGTCACGGTAACTGTTATTTTATACCAGTAGCAGTATTAACACGTTTTACCAGCGACAAGCAAAGATGCTCAACACCCGATCAAATTCCGGGGACAGGAAGAAGTCCGAAGAGCCGGCGATGGGTCCTACAGGCCCAAATGCCCCCTCTCGGCAACAAATCAACAGTATTCTTGAGCTATATATATTTTATCATCTTTAATATTTTCTTTTGTTTTAATATTATTTTTTATTTTAATTATTATATTATCTTTTTTTATTCTCAATCATTTTATCACCTCTTATTATTTTTTAAATAAATTTATTTTATTTTAAATCATTTCATTATTTTTTGCAACTTTCTTTTAAATCTTTTTATTATAATTCTTATCTGTATTTAAATTAATTGAGATAATTGACTATTAAAAAAGAAATTCTCTTCAGGTGTTCCGTACGAGAGACCGGCATCTACTTAACGAGTCTGAGGTTCCCCTAGTAACAGATAAGGGCATACAAATGGTAGCAATAATATTAAATATTATTAATCTCTGAAAAGGTTAAGCAGTATCACCACGTGTTTGGATAATTATTTATTTGCATATTAGATGAACGTGTACAATAATAAGTGGTAACATTTACAAGTTTTCTTTTCGTGTGTGGATTTATCCAGCGGGCTATGCTTTAATTTTTGCGGTCCAAAATTTCTACGAAATTTTGGAACCCTACCGCATGGATTTCTATTTCTGATAAAGCTACGAAGTGTGTCTGCGAGCCAAAGGACAGAAAACAGTTATTTAATTGTTAAGTCTTCGCCACCAGAGTAGGTGACACCTCGGTGCTCTAAACACTGAAAGTGGGAAGACTTTGGAGATATTAGTTGGACCTTTAGTCTGACAGAGGAAACTGACAGAGAATGTAGCGTAGAAGCAATTTTAAACTGTTTGTCCTCGTTTTAGTGTAGTGTTTTGTATAATTTATGTTAGTTTTAATGTTTCAACTTCCTACGCTTGCTGGATAGATCTTATTTTGACGAAATGCCCCTGAAGATGCTATTATAAGCGAAAGTACTTGGGCTTGATTTAATTATTTTGTGCTCGATAATAGCCTTATTTTCAAAGTTCATTTATTCGAGCATTCAACCTCATTTCATTTAATATTTATTTGCATATATATATATATATATATATATATATATATATATATATATATATATTTATATATATATATATATATATATATATATATATATATATATAAATGTAACGTTCTATAATGTTTTCCATTCATCATCTAGCCCTCTCCTTTAATGTTTTGCTTCACTTATTACTTTTACTTTTTTTCTCATCGATTCTAACTCATGTAAAAATGGTATGTAATCTATAATGCTTCCTGCTCCTCTTTCTTTGGCTATGAAGGTATATCTGTGATTTATTTTTCGTAACCATAGGCTGTTTTTCTCTTATTTTTCCATGTATCCTGTACACAGTCTCTCTGTGATTAATATTTTAATTTTTTCTTTAATCTGTATCTGATGTATTCTGTAATTTGTTTTTTCTTTGATTTTTTTCTTTAAGTAGTCTTTTTTAATAAAGTAGAGAAATGGTCTATTTTGGTATCATCTGATCCCTCAAACAAAGGTAGCGGTACTCGAGAACACCTTCTAAACATAGAAAAAATAATAGAAAAATCTAAGGAAAGCCACTATACATTTGACTTATATATTATCGCAAAGCGTTTTACATGGCCAAGTAGCAACAATTACGTCAGATACTAAAAGAAGTAGGCGTACCATAACACTTAATTTTGCTTATTGCTAAACTATACGAACACATTACTAAAACAGTTAAAACACATGACTTCATCTTAGACGACTATACTTTCTGCACAATGATTTTAATATATAGGGAGTATATTATGAGAAGAGCTCTTAAAAGATGAGTAAAGAGCATCTTTAGAAATGGCCCAAAAATAAACGATCTATGTTTTGCAGGCGACACAGCACTTCTTGCAAATCGTCGTGAATAATTAATTGATCTTACTCGAATAGCTTTGATCTACAATTAAACATATCAATCAGATCAGAATTAACAAACAACAGAGCAGCTAGGCATCCAAAAACTAAGGCAACAAAGTTTAAGCAGAACTACAAAATAAAAATAACTCAAATATTCTTAAAAATAGTCGAAACACGAAAAAACAATAAATATTGGAAATATTGATAAAGAAAACCTAGATGAAGAAAAATAACTTAAAAAAAAACACAAGGAAATGCATATAGATAGTTTGCCGAATACAAAAAAAAAATCCATGAATGAGCCGAAAGATATAGGAAATGGAAACTGTTCAAGTGACAATTTCCTATATTTTGTATATTACTACTTAACATTATGTAAACTATTTTACATGCACCAACAATTTTTTACGACTATTATTACTGCCATTGAATTTTATGATTGTAGTGGTCTTTTCATTAAATATTGATAGTTAATAGATATCTGAAAATATGCTAAATTCGAAGGTATCGACATCTTATACTGATAAGAGTATAATATATTATAATATAAGATAAAGGTATACTATAAATGTTATAGATCGTCACATTGTTTTTGGGTAGATATCAAAATAGCGTCGTAACATCAGTTGGTTTTTAAAATGGCTGTAAAATACGTAATTGTGTTACTCCTAGCGTTATCTTGTTACGATGTAACTAGCGCCTCTCAAGGTAATATTATCATTATGGATTATCTTTTTAACCAATATTTCATATTTTTATAGTTATCTATACGATTTTGGACGATTTAATAGAAGCATTAACTTTTTATGAATAAATTAATTAATAGAACTTGCTTTGCTTGATATTACGTAATTAGATTGGACAAATTTAAGTAAAAACTGTAATAATTCTAAAAAAAAATAAGTTAGAAAGTTATAGAATTCTATTTTTACTTTACGTTGGTTCACAGCAGTGGTCAAAAGCGGACATTCTCAGTTAGTGCCATTTCGTATAAATTATATAAATTGTTTATGATTTTAATTTTAACTTTTTTTTATTTTATTTAAACATATTTTTTAATTTTTCTCTATCCATTTTTAGAAGGAACCAATATAATATATTTTTTTAAATTTTGAGCTGTAATATTATCGTCAATTCTATATTAGCTTTGTCCATAATGTTGAATGTTTTGAGTCCTCTGGTACTGAGTCTGCAGCTTAGGTCTCCAACAAAATTGTGTGCAAAATTACCTTGGGTGGCATGGATCCAGTAAAGAATCCTGTTACAACGCCGAGGTGATTGCAGCTTGTATAGTTGTTATCCATAGTATTTTTTCTAAAGGAAAAGATCTACAGAAGTATAAAGACATACAACGAAAAATTAAGAAAAAAATCAAAATAGCTAAGGAAATCTATTTGATAAAACAATGTAAAGAGATAGAAGAACTAGAAACAAAATATGATATGAAAAATGTGCACACAAAAATAACAGAAGTGACTGGAATGGGTCGAAATAAACAGCAAAACATATAGAAGACAAAAAAGGAGTACTACTAATAGATTTACCAGAGAAATTAAGACGATGGGAGGAGTACGTTAGAGAACTTTTCCAAGATGAAAGAGGTGAAATGCAGAAAATACAAGAATTAAATCCTTTAGAGAGACAGAAGATCACGATAGATGAAATCAAATATGCTATCAAAAACTCTAAAGACAATAAGGCAGCTGGATTAGATGAAATACCAGTAGAACTGTTAAAACTAGTGGAAGAGGATAACTTGGAAGTATTGGCAGATTTATTCAACACGGTGTACGATACGAGAATAATACCACAAGAGTGGCTGAAGTCAGCATTTATAACCATCCCTAAAAAACAAGCAGCAAAAGAGTGCTCAGATTATCGAACACTGAGCCTCATGAGTCATACTTTAAAAGTACTGCTGAAAGTAATACATAAGAGAATATACGAAAGGCTAGAGGAGGATATTAGCGAGACGCAGTTCGGGTTCCGAAATGGAATGGGTACTCGAGAAGGACTATTTGCCATCAACATATTGATTCAGCGATGTCGGATGTAAACGTTGATCTACACTTGTGCTTCGTTGACTACGAAAAAGCTTTCGATAAAGTAAGACATGAAAAACTAATATCAATACTTATGAACAAGCGCATTGACAGTAAAATCATAAATATAGTGCAAACATTATATTGGAACAAAGTGCATAGTTCAAATTAATGGGCAACACTCAGAAGAAATGAAGATCTGTAGAGGAGTTAGACAGGGATGTGTTTTATCGCCACTTTTGTTTAACTTATATTCTGAAGAAATTTTCCAAAACACGCTCAATAATATCGAAGCGGGAGTCACCGTTAACGGAAAATTAATTAACAAACGGACACACTGTGATCATAGCAACGAGTATCGAGGATCTACATCTTATCGAAAGTGATAGAACAAGTAGAAAAATATCATAACTTGGGAACTTTGATCAATGAAACCAATGATCATACTGTAGAAATAAACAGGCGAATAGAGATTGCCAGATCAGCATTTATACGAATGATGCCACTCCTAACGTGCAAAAATCTAAATTTGGAGATCAGACTACGTACCATTCGCTGTTATATATTTTCAATGTTATTATATGGAGCTAAGACTTGGACATTAAAAAAATGCAATTTAAAAAGAATCGAGGCTTTCGAACTCTGGTTATACCGCAGAGTATTAAAAATATCATGGATTGATAGAATTACAAATAAAGAAGTACTGGAGAGGGTTGGTAAAGAAACAGAAATAATCACCACTATACAAACCAGAAAACTGGAATACCTAGGCCACGTGATGAGGGGACCAAAATATGAAATTTTGAGACTCATAATACAGGGAAAGATTCAAGGAAGAAGATCTGTTGGCCGAAGGCAGAACTCATGGTTAAAGAATCTACGTGATTGGTATCAATGCAGATCGATTGATTTGTTTAGAGCAGCAAGTTCAAAAATAAAAATAGCCATTATGATTGCCAACCTCCGTAGGGATACGGCACTCTAAGAAGAAGAAGAAGAGTACGTCTTGTTACATTTAAAAATGAGTATCTGAAATGATATACGTCAATGTATGAGTTTCCTAACCATAACGCTTCTTGTAAATTTTATTAAACGGTCATTGTTTTAATTATCAAAGGAATTCATTTTTGGTCTTGTTTGGATTCGTTCTTGAACTGAACAGACCACACTTTGGTGAACGGCTATATAGTTTGAGAAATAAATTACTAAATTATTTAGTATTTAAATTTCTTGGAATTTCTGTTGAATTATTTAAGTATGGAAATTGATGTGGAATCTAATTTGGAGCTACAGTCCTAACTAGGAATGAGAAAAACCTACCGGTTTTAACCGAAAACCGGTTTTTTACTTCGAAATAACCGGTTTTATCGGTTGTTTTTTTGTCCCGGTTATAACCGGTTTTTTATTTTTAAAGTAAAAACCGGTTATTAGGTTTTTACAGTGATTAGGATTAGGTTAGGTATTATTTTGGATCCCACCCAATCATAATTATTATTCTCAAGTAATTATTCCAAACAAAACTAAAATTCAATTTTTATTTTATTTTATAAATACAGAAGCAAACTGAAAGTGCAAGCTCACATCAGCCAGAAACAATTAAATTTTATTATAGTATTTCGTTGAAAAAGTATTTGTAATCATAATATTTTTACATAAGAACTGATCTGGTATTTATACATCATCTATTTTTCACACTTGACTCTTGACATTGAAAGTGGGTGAATGGCTTTTTCTGATTACCAAAAATAATGACTATGAATATCGAATTACCGATTACGAATACGAATCTCCAAGGATTTCCCTACGTTTTCAAAACGATTTATACCCATACCGGAAGTCGTAAATGAGTTAAAAGTAATACATGATAATTTTTTTTGATGGTAGTAAAAATAAAAGATGAATTGCATTATCCAATTTATTTTTAAGTAAAATATTTATGTTGATATTATTTTCTTTAAATCCCATTTGAAAGAGTCTGGGAAATTTTTGTTGGGGAATTTTTTCTCACAAAACACAAAAAATTGTGTTGTATTTACATTGATATTGATGTTCTTTCGATAGTACTAATTTTGATCATATTGATATCGAGTCGAATGTAGTATCGCAAACTAAAGTGCATTGTAAATGTAACTTTCTAATCTGTTGGATTAAAAAAAACCAAAAACCGGTTTTTGGAAAAACCGGTTTTTTTGGTCGGTTATAACGGCCTGGTAAAACCGTAAACAAAAAAAAAACGGTATAACCGAAAACCAGTGTTTTGTCAAAAACCGCCATCCCTAGTCCTAACTTAAACATATATATTCACTTTGATGTTTGAAGTAATGGAAAATGGTCAGAGAATTCGTCCATATTTGTTTATCATGGAATATTCCAGTATACGGTGGTGAAGTTTTTATACTGCTTTTTTCTTTTATTTGTGAGAATGGCGATGGAGATGTTCAATTTTTAGAACTTCATGTCAGTGCTGGCGTTTTATATTGACAGAGATATGGAGTATTGTGTTTTTATACATGTTTTTGTTTTAAATTTGTATTTACTATATAATTATAATTCCCACATATATACCGCATGATGCCCATCCTTGAATATTCCTAAAATCTACTGTGAATAGATGATTTAAAGTCAGACTACAATGACGATGTTCCTCCAACTCTTACTCGCCAAGAAAAAATCTCTATTTAGTCCAATGTGTCTTTATTTTTGGTTTTTTGGTATGTGCGTAAATTATCACAATATATAGAATAGAGCCCTAAGGGTCCTAAGCCCTTAAGGTTACAATAATTTTGGGTCTGCAACGTTTAGCTATTTCCTTGTAGTTTTCTATGAGCACTGTCTTTCTAGGTTATATCACAGATTCCAATAGTTTTAAATCCATTGCTCTGCATCCACTAGTTCAAAGTAAGCGGTATTTTTTCTGGTCTATTCATTTGTGTTTCTGTTAAGGTAAAAAATTTATTTGAAAATAGTAAAAAATTTAAATAACAAAAAGTTTAAATACAACCAAAAATTTTATTATAATTTCTAATTTTTGCAAATTTTTAAGTATTACTTCATTATCACTGGCTCGACAACCCTTTATTGGGTCTTGGCCTGTTTCAGTATTCTTCTCCATTCTGATCTGTTTCATACTTTTTTTATTCATTTTTTTTTAATTTTGAAGGTTGTTATATTATTTTTCTATTTGTTCTAAGTATCTCAGCTTCGGTCTTCTTCTTGTTCTTCTTGTTCTTTTTTCTACTGGCATCTGTTTGAATATTTTGTTATGTATTCGCCTTCTTCCATTTTTCTACATGTCCTATCCCACGCAGCCGTTCTATGTTAATAAATATTATCCAAATGCTGGTATAGCTCAAATGCGAAGTTGAAATAATATCCGGATGCTGGTATATTTTGTATAATTCAAAGTTGTATCCTTTTCACCAAATTCCGTTTTATTTTGTGCACTTATATATGTGTCGCAAGATTTTTCTTTCAAAGTTGGCTAACAACGTTTCCTCTCTTTTAGTGAGTATCCAGATTTCCGAGCCGTATGTAAGTACCGGTCTTATTACGCTAAGCGTACACACATCGAATTTGGACGGTCGATAAAAGTTCGATCGAACAAATTCCTTTGGTGGCGCGAAGAAACAAATGTGAGCGGGCACACACATCGATCGCCAAACGGCACGGCATCGATGTCGTGTGATGGTCGTGTGGCGATCGATGAATGTCACTGCATTCACGGCTGCCGTGGTCGTTGCCGTCGTTCCAAGGCGTATAGTATCAAATGAACGCGCGCACACTCATTGTGATTTTGTGTGATTTTGTGTACTCCACCTAACAAACCTTTGTGGATTAAAAAACGTCATCGAATAAATATCGTGTAGTGTGCGCGCAAGGCATCATCGACAAAAGTTCGGTCGAACTTTTATCGACCGTCTAAATTCGTTGTGTATGCGCCTAGCCTTAAGGTTTTGAATATTTGGCATTCTATTTTCCTTGTTATTTGTCCACGTTATTTGATCTTAGTTGCCTGATTAAGCCGTGGTAATATTTATTGGCAATAAATATTCGCCTCTTCACTTCCTCTGCAACGTTATTATCAGACGTGAGAAGAATCCCAAGTATATAAAGTTTTTTACCCCCTCAATGTTGTTTTCTCCGATTGTTATATTTTGTGACTGTCTTATTTTTGCGTTTTTACTTACCTGCATATATTTTGTTTTGGTCTGATTGATTTTAAGACCACTATTTTGTACAGCTCATTCTAGTTGGTTGCTAGATCATTTCTCTTCTTGATCTTGCGATTACGTCAACATCATCTGCAAATGCTAGTATCTGCACGCTTTTATTATTGGTTGTACCTCGAGTATTGACTGTTGTGTCCCTCAGTATTTTCTCGAGTACTATATTGAACAAGATGCATGAAAGAGCGTCTCCCTGGCGTAGTCCCATTTTTCATATCTATTGTTTCCGTTAATTGATTCTGTATCCAGATTTTACTTTTTACTTTTAGAGATTCTTTTATCAGTTCTATTAGTTGTGTTGTTATATTAAATTCTTTCATTGCTTTTATTAACTATTACTGACTGCAGTAAATTTTGTTTTGTTTTTAGATCCAGCTGTTCATTGGGGAGATTACCGTTACCACATGGATTATATTGGAGCAATTTACAATGGAAACACCGTGACTGGAGAGAAAGTTTTTGTGTCACGTACCATTGTAGCGGACGAAAAAAGCGTTGCTTTTATGCCAGGATCTTTCATTTTTGGATACCAGTACATACCAGCAACTCTAAATGGAAATCATTACATTAACTATGCAGAACTTTACGTAAGCATTAGTTTAATATTTATAAAGCTATAATAATAAGCAAGTTTCAACATTATTGATCAAGATAGGCTACTTCTTTGTAAAAAACTAATTCCAATGCTTTTATAACCACCCAATGCGATTTGTCTTTGATATCAAAAGATACTTTTCTTTGTACAATATTCTTATTTAATTCAAACAACTTATTATTTATTCTTCTGAAGCTATTTTCTTGTGACATTTTAATGCAAGTTACTATTTTTTTTTGGAAATAAGCCACAATTTTGTGTCTAAATTAAATTTATTTGTCGTTTTGATTTTCTCTTCAAAACACGTTTTCAAAAAACAAAACATTAAAATAAACCGATTTTGTTTTTTACTACTTGGTGAAAAATTATTTTATTAATTTAATTTTATTAAACTAATTCATATTAACAATTCAGATATATATGTATATATATGTATATATATATTATATATATATATATATATATATATATATATATATATATATATGATAAATTTTGAAGTAGATGACTTTAAAATTATACTGCAAATATTTTTGAGTTGCGTTACTGGGACGATTTTATTGAAAGATATTTTATTTCACTGCATGAAATCAGGTTCAACCTAAGAAAATACATCATAAAAGTCATAGTATCTCATTTGTCTTTAAAATACCAAGTATCTGCTAATTACAAACTTGAAGAAATATAGACAATTTTTAAAAAAGCAAAGTTTACTGCCAGAATCAGCAAAATACCTAAATCCTGTAACCAAGAAGAAAAATTACCACAAACTATTGAAAGTTAATATTTATATTTCCCATTTTCCAAAAATTTTAAGACCAGAACGTTCTTATAAACGTTTTGCGTGCAATTTTCATAATTTGGACCCAATATTATAACCTATAAAATAAATATTTTAATTCTTCTATTAGTAGTTACCATTTTAATTTTTTTTATTGTTTTTATTTTAGCTTTTACTTACTGACGACTATGACAAACTAGAATGGAGGTCTGCCACCGCAGCAAACTTCACTGAGTTGCTAAACCAAGATGACTTCGAGCCTGTCCAAGGTGGCTGGATTTATGAACTAGATTCAAAGGCTAACGCTTCTCTGTATATAGGAGCTGCAAATGTAACAAAGTATGGTGATTTTATTGGAAAAATTTTCCACAACTACCACGAAGAAGATAAGAACGGAGTGTTGCATTTGGATATTCAAGAGGAGGAGATAGTAATTGCCAAAGATGACGTTTACCAGGTTCTTGGTATTAAAAAGTAAAATTATATAAAATAAAAAACTGTATTTTTAAAATTAATAAAGTATTTAAAAAATATTATTAGTTTGTATAAGCTAAGTGGTGGAAAAATTCCGTATTCTGCATTAATTACTTGAGGAAAGCTTATTAAACTATTTTTTCCGAGGATACTATACCAGATATTTTAGGACCATGGAACTGCTAAAGGTATTATTTTATATAATTAAGCAGGCCTTAAGGCGATGATTTGTATATGTGTTTGGTTATATCGGGTTGTATTTAAAGAAAAATAAAGAGTAATAGATGGATACCACACATTTAACAACAAGAGAATATTTACAAAACTATTACGAATAGTTAAATCTCAATAAATGGAGTCAAGCTCAATAACCTGCGGTATGCAGATGATACAATAGTGTTTTCCAATACCATAGAAGGGCTGCAAAATTTAATGAACAGAATAACGGAAACAAGTAGAACATATGGACTGGATATAAACACCAGCAAAACCAAGCTAATGATCATCAGCAAGCAAAACATAACTGGAGCAAATCTGTATGTGAACCAAATGAGAATTGAACGTGTCTCACAATACAATTACTTGGGAACTATAATCAATGAGTCGTGGGACAATACCCAAGAGATTAAATGTCGCATCGGAAAGGCCAAAAGTGCATTCTTGACTATGAGCTCTGTGTTCAAAAGCCATGACCTCACCCTGAAAACAAAAATAAGGCTCCTTAAATGTTACGTGTACTCAGTGCTTCTGTATGGAGTAGAAACGTGGACATTGAAGGCGGAAACTATATCAAAACTTCAGGCTTTTGAATTATGGTTATACAGAAGAATCCTGAAGATACCATGGACAGACAAAGTCACCAATGACGAAGTACTGCGGAGGATGAACACAACCGCGGATTTGGTCAACATTGTGAAGAGCCGTAAGCTGGAGTACTTGGGACATATAATGAGAAATCAAGGCAGATACGAGCTACTCCAATGCATTTTGCAGGGTAAAATTGAAGGAAAAAGAGCCCCAGGACGAAGAAGAATATCCTGGCTTGCTAACCTGAGAGCATGGTATAGAAAGACCTCAACACAGCTATTTCGTATAGCAACCAATAAAATCATTATAGCCAGAATGATCGCCAACGTTCGGAACGGACAGGCACCCTGAAAAGAAGATTACGAATAAAAGGATTTGTTTTACAACCTTTTTCATTATTTATACCGGTGTGTAAATGGTGCGCGAATATAGTGAAAACTGATACACTGTTTATTGCATTTCGGAGACAGAGCGTACCGCAAACTTAAGCTAGCAAATAAAGACAATTCTTCCTTTGAGATTTTCGATATTAGCCTTACACAATTAGGCACGATTTTACCTACAACCCTATCTATGGGTCTGACACAGCAGTGTCAATGTGTTTATAAAACAACCAAATGGTACGCAATCAAGCAAGCAGTTTATTTAAACCCAATCTGTGAGACATATTCACTCCTAGTATTTACGTTCGGGTGTCCCATTCATCAGAGCTAGGTGTATTAACTCGAGTAAAACAGTTGTCACTCCACCCGCTAATATGCTGCAGATTATTATTTTCCCCACTATAGCACTCTGATGCGCGATAGGGATACAACTATTAGCAAAATGCTTTTCATGTGGGAGTCCTAGTTAATAGAACTTTAACATGGTTTCCTAACCAATTTAAATTCAGGACAGTGCGACGCACTTTATTCCTGTAGTCTTTATAATGGCTACATTAAGTGACCGCCAAGGAATTAAAATTATTTATATTATTTATTGATCAAGAGCAACACGCCGAATTATTTGAAAAAAAGACGTTCGACCAATGTGTGTTTCCAGTCATAACTTACGGCGCCGAAACACGTTCGTTAATCCAGGCTACAGCAATCAAACTCAGAGTAGCTCAAAGACGAATGGAACACTCTTTACTTGTACTGACTCTCAGAGAGAGAATTAAAAACGAAAAAATAACAAACAAATAGGAGTCTTATAGCATGGTTTAAGTAAAAATGGGCTGGCTTTGTGTGTATTTAAATAAAACACAAATTTAATGCTAAATATCCTGATAAAACCGACAATATCTTTCAGTGATGTCGGTTACTTTTTATTTGCCAATTTATGCAATAAAGTCGCCTAGTATGAGGTTCCGGTACCATTTCTTAAGGCATACTGAAGAGTTCTATAGAACTACATTTAAACCAGTCCCTTAAATTCTTCAACGATGACACTCTCCTTCTTCCTATACTCCTTCCTTCTCTTATCTTTCCCTGTATTATCAGCCTTAGCAGTTCATATCGCTGTCCCTCATTACGTGTCCTAGATATTGTAACTTTCTTATTTTTATTGTGTTTATTATTTCGCATTCTTTGCCCATTTCTCGCAATACTTCCGTGTTAGTTTTCTTCTGTGTCCATGCTATTCTAAGCATCCTCCTGTAACACCACATTTCAAAGGACTGTAACTTATTTATGTGTTCTTGCTTCAATGTCCAGCTTTCAAGTCCATATTGCAGTATCGAAAACACGTAGCATCTCAGTGCTCTTACTCTCAGTTCTAATCTAATGTCTTTGTTGCAGAGAATTGTTTTCATTTTTACAAACGCATTTCTTGCTATTTCTATCCTAGCTCTTATTTCGGTTGTTTGATCATTATTGTCTGAAATCCAGGTTCCTATGTATTTGTATTTATCAACCCTTTCTATCGGTACATTTCCCAAATGTATGTTTGTTGGTATATTTGTTTTCTTTGTTATTATCATGTATTTGGTCTTTTTATATTCATTTTTAGTCCATATTTTTCACAGAAACTGTTTGTTTTGTTTAGCAGTAATTGGAGTTGTTCAGCAGAGCTTGCCATAATCACGGTGTCATCTGCATATCTTATGTTGTTAATAGATCTTCCGTTAATTATTATTCCTTCACTTTGAGATAGTAATGCTTCTTCAAAAATGGCTTCACTATATACATTAAATAGTAATGGGGACATAATACATCCCTGCCTAACTCCTCTCCTGATTTCAATTTCTGGACTGGGTTCGTTATCTATTACGATTTGTGCTCTTTGATTCCAGTAGAGGTTTGTTATTATTCGTAAGTCCTATGGTCTATGTTTTTTGTCTTTAGAATTTGGACTAATTTTTCATGTCTTACTTTGTCAAATGCTTTTTCAAAATCAACGTAACAAACATGCACATCAACATTCATATCCATGCATCTTTGAGCTAACACATTAAAAGCAAATAACGCTTCTCTGGTTCCTAGTCCGTTTCTGAACCCAAACTGACTATCATCTATTCCTTCTTCCAGTTTTTTATTTATACGACCATGTATTATTTTCAAGAATAATTTGAGAATGTGACTTATTAGTGATATTGTTCTGTATTCACTGCAATATTTAGCGTTTGTATTTTTAGGGATAGCACAAAAGGTGGAGAGTAACCATTGTTTCGGTATGTGTCCTGTTTTGTATACTGAGTTAAATAAGTCTACTATAATGTCTAAGGTTTCATCATTATGCATTTTAAGATTTCTATAGGGATTTGGTCTGGACCTACTGCTTTACCATTTTTGCTGTTTTTAATGCCATTTTAATTTCCTCTTTTAATATCTTTAAAACCATATCCTCTTCTACTTCTATCTCCATCTGCTCTGTTCTATTGTCTTTGAACAGTTCATTGATGTATTCTGTCCATCTCTTTAATTAGATCTAATTTAGAGTTAATTCCTTAATTGTTTTATGTGTGTTAAAACTATTATGTCTTTTCTGGTATTTTTCTATTTCTGAACATTGTTCTTTACACCATTGTTCTTTCGCTTTCTTAATTCTGTATTTTATTTGTTTATCTACTTTTTTTATTAGAATAAGATGTCGCATCCACCAAAAGGTTATTAGCGACGGAACAAAATATAAATAACAAAGTTAGACACCTACAGATTGTACAAAATGTTTATGGATCTGAGATAATTCACTATATTTTCATAGGAACAGTTTTGACCTAGAGCCTGTGGTAGAGCGTTTGGGATCTTGTAGCGCTGTCTTTCTTGGTCATATTTACTACAAATTATTAAAAAGTGTTCGACTGTTAATCGGACGTTACACTGATCACATATAGGTGGATTTTTCTTTGTGAAAAGGTAGGAGTGCGTTAATCTGGTATGTCCTAGACGTAAACGCGCAACCGCAATTTGTTCCGTCTATTGCGCGACGATGGAAACCACTGAGACACATTATTTTTAATTTTATTTAGATTGGAATTAGTTTGAGACCACTCATTTCGCCACAAACACAACACTTTATTTTTAAAATAAGCTTTTAAGTCACTGGAAACACACTTGTCTATCGGCTCCGACAAATCACTTAAAATAGCCTCTCGTGCAATC
The DNA here is from genome assembly GCA_918026665.1 of Diabrotica balteata. Lineage (NCBI taxonomy): Eukaryota > Metazoa > Arthropoda > Insecta > Coleoptera > Chrysomelidae > Diabrotica > Diabrotica balteata. The sequence goes on along the minus strand of OU898283.1, from coordinate 98,064,998 downwards.
CTGTCAGCTTCTTCATTTCCTGTTATTCCAACGTGTGAGGGAACCCATAAAAATTGGACGCTTCTTCCATGTTCATGAGCTTGGGAAAGCTGGTATTTTAGCAACTTTTCAAAAGGATGTTTCGGAAAAATGTGTTTTAATGAGTTTAGAGAGCTAAGGGAATCTGTTATGATAAGGGCTTTTGTGAGTGTAAGCTCGTTAAGAAGTTTCACAGCACGGTATATGGCGTAGAGTTCAGCTGAATATGTGCTGCATGCTGAGGGTAAACGGAAAAGAAGATTGTTTTCTGAAGAAACGATTGATGCCCCCACTCCGTCTTCGGATTTAGATGCATCTGTGTAGATTTTATGGTAGTCGGGGTACTTATTTATGAGGGCCTTAAACTTGGACCGAATCAGAGAATGATGTGTATTAGATTTATCTATATACTCTAGAGATGCATCACAAGTTGGTATATCGATCAGCCAAGGCTCGGGGTATTTAATATCCGAGGAGAAAACCTCCGGAAAATTAATGTTTAGGTTTTGAAGAATGGATTTAATTCTTTCGTAATATGGTTTTTTAGTATAGCGAATATCTTGGAATAAGTTTACATATTTATTTGTAAAAGTATTTTGATATATTGGCTTTGAAATATTTCCAGCGACTGAGGCTGCATGTGATAGAGCGAGGTACATGCGGCGGTGATGTAGCGATGGTTCTCCTAAAAGAGCATAAATGCTGGATACAGGTGTAGTTGGGAAAGTCTAAACTAGTCTACTTTTTTGTAAATCTGATTAGCTTTGTTTTTATATTCAACTCTTTCTTTCATTAAATTTAAAATTTCTTGAGTCATCTATTGCTTCTTTTTATATCTGGTTGGTATCAGAATTTCTTTTTGACTTTTATTTATTTCTTTCTTTATTAATAACCATTTTTTATCTATCTCAGAATTTTGCAGAATTTGTTCTTTAACATTAATTAATCCGTTGTTGATTTTATCTGCCAGGAGTTGCCTTATGAGTGGGTTCCTTAATTTACTTGTATCGATTTTTCAATTTGTTGTTCTTCGTTTTATTATTTTCATTTTGAGCCTAATTTTGATCACTAATGGGTTGTGATCTGATCCTATGTCGGCACTTGGATAGATTTTTGTGGATGTAATTGCGTACCTGTATCTTTGTCTAACTAATACATAGTCTATTTGGTTTCTTACAATTCTCTCTTCTTGATCTGCTGGTGACCTCCAGGTATATAGTCTTCTCTTTGACATTTTAAGCAATGTATTAGCTATAACAAAATTCGATAAGCCTGTTACACCTTTCGTTTCTGTTGCCCAGACCATATCCTCCTCTACATCCTTCTCCTTTTTATTCCCCGACCTTAGCTTTAATGTCTTTTTTTATTACTAAACAATAAATTTCACATAAAATCTGACACAAAAATCACAGCAAAACTTAAGTCCCAGGTGTAAGTATCTTTATCTCTTATCTCTTACACTAATACAGGATGTCCTTCAAGCACTAGTTGCTAATCATATACTTCAGTTTATGCTATAGATTAAATTAACCAATTTCTTAAAACCACTTTAGATAACTTTTGTTATTTTTAATATAAGTAGTTTATTTCAGATAAAAAGTACAATAAAGTAGGTACTTAATGTCCAACAACATATTTTGTCTCGTTTGTTATAAAGATAATTTTACTAGATTTCTAGTGTTTAGTAGATATATTTTCGATGAACTTGAACATGTTTATTAAATATTTATTAATCTCTATTGCTATACTTGGTTCTGTTTACGCTGAAAGTGAGTACAATAATTTATTTTTAATTAATATTGCAAATGACCACAATATTTAAAAAGAGCTCAAATACCATATATATGTATCTAAGGGCATACTACAGTCTCTACTGCATCCTTCATTATGATCATCTCCTTTTTCGGTCGGTCCATTCCTTCTTATTTATGATTCTATCTCTCAGAGCCTCCCTTGATTCCTTTTCTCCATTATAATACTTATCTTCTCCTCCTTCTTCTGTTCCATTGAATATAGTTTAAGTCCATCTGCTTTGTCTATTAGTTATGTTTATTTTCCTTACTTATCTGTAACATAAAAGTTGTTAGTTTATTTTGTATATACAATATGCTTATATTTTATTTATCTTCTTCTTATTTTTTATTTGGAATGTGATCAAGTCTGGATTTCCGACACGCTCTTCTTAGATAGTAAATTTTTACCACTTCCAGCATTTTCTTTTATTTCATAGTTATTTTTTAACATTTAGATCCTTATTTTTATTCTTCTTCTTATTTTATACAGAAATGACTCTGTACGTTTTCGTGGTCTTCCTTTTGATCGTATTTTTATTGGACAACTATCTCTTACCGTCTTTATACTACTTTATTTATTGTTACTCAGCTTGTATGATCGTGCCATTCTACTCGTCAATTTTTTACCCAGTCCTTGATGTTTTTCACCTTGCTCCTACATCGTATCTGTTGTACTTCTAGCTATCTCTCTATCTCTCTCTTCTCTCTCTTTCGTAGATTCTTTACTATCAACTGTTTTCATCTCTGCTGTTTCTAACATCGTTTTTGTCCTCTTTGTGTCTGTCATTATTGGTCTGATGACTTTTTTGTAAATTTTGCCTTTCATTTCTTTCCCCATATTTTTATTTCTTCATATTGTTTTATTCAGTCATTCAGGCTTTCAGGCATTTAGTCATTTAGGCATTCAGGCTCTATTTGCTCTCTTTATTTGATCTTCTACTTCTGTTTCGAGCATTCCCTAGCTAGATAACTTGATACCTAGATATTTAAACTCAATCACTATTATCTGACCTTTTAATAGCTGACCTGACCTAAAACTTAATGTTTTAACCAAGCATTTTGTATTTTATGGGAAATTAACATATTAAATTTTCTGAAGGTTATATTGAATTGGTCCAGCATACGTTGTACATCATCTTTACTTTGAGAGAATAGTATTGTGTCGTCTGCATAGCATAGTAGTTTTAGTTGTTTTTCTCCTATTTTCTCCTTTGTTTTAGTTCTTATTTTTTTTTATAATTTTATCCATAATCAGGTTAAGGACTAAGGGAATTTCCCTGCCTTATTTAATTGACAGTTTCAATTGGGTCTGTTATTTTTTCTTTTACTGTTACTTTTATTGTGTTCTTTGGCAGATATTTTCGATAATTTTGTTTATTGCTAAAGGTATCTCTTTACAGTTTGTTGTACTCTAATGATTTCTCTTGCACTTGCTTCATTATAAATATAGCGTCGGTGTATGGTCTATCCGATTTAAAACTTTGTTTTACTTCCGCAAGTGTTATAATTTATTTAAGTTTGTTTGTTATCACTTTGACTGTTAATTTTAGTGTTGTGTTTAATAAATTAATTTCTCTATAATTTTCAAGTCCAATTTATCTCCCTTTTTAAAGAAAGGTATTAGTATGCTTAATCTCCATTCTTGAAGAATTCTGTTTTGTTCTAATATTTGTTGTATCAGTTTAAGTAGTTGTTTGCTCAGATTTTTAGGAGTTCGTTCGGTATCCTGATTTCTTTTGGTAATTTTCTGTTTTTTAATTTCCTTAATGCTTCTTTTACCTCCTCCTCCTAATCAATATCTATTTATTTGTTTGACGTCACCTCTGATGTTGGTGATTTATTATCGTCACCTTTAACAAATAGAAATCAAAAATAGTCTGCCCATGTGTCCTTCTGATTCTGTTTTGTTTTCATTAGTTCGTTGATCGCTTTTCTTTATCCTTTGATTATTCTCTATATTTATTTTTGTGTTTCATAGAAGTCGTGTTCTATCTGTTTTGAGAAACTCTGCCAGCGTTCCTTTTTTATTTGCCTAACTAAAGTATTCGTGTCATTTATGATTTGTTTATAGTGGTTGTATGCCTGTTTTGTATTGTAAAAAGGACTAGGTATTTTGTCTTTATTTTCTCTGTAAACAATGGAGTCTTTTT